>CANTUQ010000105.1:9902500-11102500 GCA_947683425.1 Excoecaria cochinchinensis
TGTTATCTAGGGGATGCACTCTCGTTAGATCGTGAGTTCGACATGGCTTCCAACGAAAGCACCAAATGATAAAGCCTAGATTGTCTTTAACTCAAAAAGAGGGAGAGCCGATCGGATGACAGAACCCTGCAAGAGAAAGTGCCCGATCGGACCAGGCGTAAGCACTCCGAAGCTTAAGTTAGTAGCTTTAGAGAGAGAATGCTTTAGAGATAGAATTTCAGAGATTCAATACCTGGTGCCATTGTTGGTTGGGCTATTTATAAGAGACAGTTTAGGTGCACTTGAGTGCCTAGGATGTGATAACTGGCAGACAGAGTAGGTGTGTAGCGAAGTGACAGGGAGCAGATGATGGGCATGGGTGCTGCCTTGTGTCAGACGGCTAATGGGACTGGTGGTCACAACAGCTGATCGGGCGTGTGCGCTGCCTTGGATCTCATGCCTGCTACTCTTTGCTGTTGGGTCTTAAGCCTTGCAGTGGATTGGGCCAACCGAATGGGCCTCTTTGTAAATGACATTTACGTGGTTATCACTTCACAACTATATAAAGTATTTATACATAATATTCTTCTAAATACATTTGAGGTTTCATATATATACATGCCATGATTAAGGCTAAAAATTTCATCTTCTATCATTACACCATTCAAAATGGTATCAAATGTTCGCCTGCTCCGTAATTTCTGTCCACTCAAATGCACCTACGCGCAATAAAATAACTACGCACTAAGCAACTAGTATCTAGTGGTGGATACAATACGAAAATTTTTCATAAACAAGCATACATGCATTCACTTACATTATGAAAGTAACATGGAAATTTAACTCAAAATATAATCTCATATAATTTATTAATTCATGAATTAATTCTTTTATTTTACACCCCATATTAATTATTATTTTTATTATTGTTATAGTTTATTTTTTATTTATTTTTATCTTATAAAAAATTACAATTTTACACTTAACATTTCATTTTATTACCAAAATTTCCATTTTTACTACTAGCACTCCAATTTACTATATAATTACAATTTTGCCCTGAAATCTTAATTTTTGACTTATATATTCCGATTTACCTCAAATTGCTATGTTACCACTTAAATTAACATTTTATCCCATACTTATAAATATGCCACTGTTATTCAAATTTTACCTTATATTTATGGTTTTACCACTAATTACTCATTATAACCCATATTTACGGTTTTGCCACTAGATTTTCACTTTTATCACATATTTACTATTTTACCCTAGAATTACAATCTTATTACATAATTACCATTTTATTCCTTAATTTACAATTTTATCACATAATTACTATTTTGCCACTTAAATTATAATTTTTCCTCTAGTAATGTCTAGTGAAAACTCTTGAACTGGATATGCAAGACAAAGACCCTAAAGGTCCAAAACATGCAAAAGTGACTACTAGGGGTCATCTGCGTCATGAACTTGCTTGACATCGACTTTTGTGACTTTGTAGACTGCCATTAGCCTACACATACGAGTTGCCATGACTCGTACAGCGGTAAATGTCCCTATAGTTAGCCAATTACATCTTATACTTCTAGTTTCGCTACTAGCAACTAAAGGCGAAACTATTTGATTATTTCATTCCTTTAATTACATCATATGTTCCTCTTCATTTTGGTAACATTTTTTGTTTTAATATATAATTTTTGTCTCATGATTCACATAATGTATCTCATGTATACATACTTGTACATTTACCAAGTTTACTTAGCAACCTTCACATCACATTCTTTGTGTTTCATGCATACTTATAACTTGGTGTAGACACCGGGTCCTGAGACAGTCCAGAACTGAGTTACCCAGTGATGAAAATGATACCTGTCCGTAGGCTAAAGACAGATAGAAGTGATGGTTCCCTCGAAAAATATGTTTTTCATTTTTAATTTTAGAATAGAAAAAAAAAAAGAGATAGAAAAATAAGAGGGAGAGGGAGCCTTAGGGGCTTGTGTGGTGAGGCCCATCTCACTAAGTGAGATGCAACCTCACTAGGTGAGGTCCATCTCACTAACGTGAGATGCAGCTCTCACGTTGGTGAGGGGTAGCGTGAGACAGGTCTCACCTGCCTCACGTGCTCCACTGCCCCCAGCACTCCCTGTTCTGTTATTTCGAGAGATTTGGTTAAAAAACGATGGTTTATGGCTGGATTTGGGGAAAATAAAAGATTTAATCTTCTCTGAGATATAAAAAGAAAAAGCTAAGAAACTGAAGGGGAGGGAGGAGGCCGAAATCAGAAAGCAAAAAAAAAAGACAGAGAGAAAAGCTTGGAGAGCAAGAAAAACAATTCTGATTTCTCAAAGCATTCTTGGATTATTTCTTGAATCCAGGAAATTAATTCCTGACATTTGAGATTCAAACATCCTTCATCTTTTTCTTAGCATTTTAAAGTTTTTTTTAAAGTCCTTGTTTTATCCTTTTTAAGCGAAGCAAGAAGGAAATCCAAAACTTCTTCATCTGTAAAATCAAAGATCGTATCTGAGGGTAAATACTGGGATCACTATCTCTTTCTCTCCTTTCTTTCTTTCTTGTTTCCTTTCTCTTCTTCGTTTTGCTTTACTCAGTGCTCTTCATTGCACATACTGTGTTTATGTCTTGTTTGATCTTAGTAATTTATATATCGAATGTTTTTGTTGTTTTGTTATCAGATATGAACTCTGAATATTTATTATGCTTAGATAAACATGTTTGTGGCTTTATTAAGCATGTTTTGATGATATATTATCATGTTTTTTCAATCTGTTAGCGTTACTCTGTTCGTCCCTATTTTCATATTTGTCTGATCATCTCTTTGCTCTATACGAGTCGTGACCTGTTGATCGAGTCATGTCTTTGTTTTATTCAAATTGTACTTTCGGTTTACTCGTTTTGTCCGTGTCGTGACTTTTCTGATCGTGTCGTATTTTTTGTTTTTGTTCATTTGTTCTTTTGTTGTTTTTTCGATCAGATCGTGCTTTTTATCTGAGTCATGATTTCTCGTCCGAGACGTGTCCTTGCTTTCTCTCTGTCTGATCGGGTCGTGTTTGTTTCGTCTGGATTGTGCATGCTTTGTCTGAGTCGTGTCTTGCTTCACGTGTCGCGCTCCATTTTTCTCCTTTCGGATCATGCATCTTTGCACAATTCAAATCCCAATCGGGCGTTCACGACTCGTGCATTCATGTACGAGTCATGAAGGTGGTGCACGACTCGTGCATCCCTTGCACGAGTCGTGCACCTCCATCTCCCATTTCCACTTGTTTATTTCTTTCACTTTTCACTGCACGTTTTCTTCTCATAATTGATTTTGCATGGTTTTGGCCACAATGTTAACTTTTTATATTTTAAATCGTTTTCATTTTACTTTTCTTTATTGTATACAAATCCTATTATATTATTTTATGCTTATTATTTTATATTTTAATTATTAGTATTATTATTATCATTATTATTATTATTATTATTAGTTTTAGTATTTGTTTATTATCATTATTGTGTTTTTTTAATTATTATTATTATTATTATTATTATTATTATTATTATTATTATCATTATTATTAAATCATATTTATTGCATTGTCAATTGTTTACTTATAATTTATTTGTTTACTTTTAGTTTTTACTCTATTAATAATTATTAATGCCATTGTTATATTATTTGTCAAGTTTTAATTATTTTTATTGGTTTACTTAATTAGTTTATTTATTAGTTTTTATTTCATTGTTTGTTCATATATTAATCATTTAATTACTTTACTAACATTTATTTTATCTTTGTTATGTTGTCTTAAAAATTATTTATCTTTGCGAGTTACAATCATACTTGGGTCAGAGAATCGGAGAATTAGAAGCCTTCAAATTTAGGGTTTGCATTTTAAATTTTGTATTTTCTTTTATTATTATATTATTTTTATGTGTTGTATGTAAAATATATTCTTTTTATTATTCGTATTATAGAAAATCACATTTTTTAATAACTAATAACTTGGGACTTTTCTTAATAAATTGGACCAATGTCCTATTTTAAACCAATAAAATCTTACCTTCAAATGGAGAACTAATTTTCATAAAATGGGATCACTCATCCCAGTTTTCTCAATCAATGCCCAAAAAATGGTTCTCTAATTTTTAAGTTAATAAAAAAGGAACCAATGTTCCTAAAAATAATAAATGACCAGATTTATGTATGATTCATTTTAATTACTTTTATGCATTTTGATTATTTTTCTTTTCTTTTTGGGCCCTTGTAATTAATTTTGGGGCAAGTTTTATTATTTATGCTTTATCATTTTGGGGGATTGTTCTGTCCCATTCAATTTCTTATTCGTAATTTATTTATTTACTCATTGCTTTATTATTTATTTATTTACTTATTGCTTTATTTATCGCTTTTCAATGTAGTTGAGTTGTGCATTAAATTTATCGCATGATCGCGTGAGATGAGAGATGGAATTTTGATTTCTTAAAAACTCATTTATAAACTTAAGTCATTAATAAGAGTGAAGTTCTGAACACTATCTCTGGTTTAGACCAATAGAGGTTAGAGACCTTTCTCAATTTCTTGTAAATTGGGTGGCGACTCCAAAATATCTCAAAGGTGCCTAAAGGCTTTGTGAGTCTAGATGATCCTCTCCAATGTTCTATTGGAAAGGAGGCATCCAAGATGACTCATGAGACCCAAGATCAAAAAGACGTGAACCAATCCCTCGAGCCCTAAAAGCGGGTTCAGAGAGGGCCTTTGCTAGGTTTGGCATGCGTCATAGTGGCGATGCCACTGGGGATGATAAAAAATTCGCTTCGAAAGTGACTTAAGTTAAAATTATAATTAAGTTGTTAAGAATCAAAAATTCCATTTCTAATCAAAATTGCATTGCATCCACTAGAGCCTTAGAATTATGTTATGCATTCCTAAAATACGACCTTACTTTCACTCATTGTAGGGAAGTGCTCGGGATAATCACCAGCCCAAACCTCGTACCATCAAATGGTATATCAAATGGAGACTCGATCGTTCGCTATGCTCATGATGAGCTAGACCCATTGGCAGGGACCATGCTTGAGTAGATCTAAAGTAACACCACATTTGACTGAAACCCATGTAATGGCAAATACTCCCATTAGGTGAAATGTACCATAATACCGCTCTTGCTATTTGGGCTGTCATATATTGAACAAAATCAATCAAATTAAATGGTCTTCATCAAAGGCTTTCATGCCCCGGTGGGCCCATCTTAATTTAGTTGGATTGTTTAAATACATAATGGCCAAACGCCCATACGAATGTACATTAGTTAAGAGATGTTATGCTGCCGATTTTTTCACCGTGCACTATACGTGTCCAATGGGTTCCCTGTTAACCCTTGGATAAAGCTCACCTAGGAGAGAGACCGTACGGCCCCGTGTGTGGGAGAAATCAGGTTGGAAGGATCTATCTGCTTGCATGTGTTTGTCTATACTGCACCAACACTACCATGCATTGCACTTCAAGTCATGCATCATCCTAACAAAGGTATATTTTGCAGCCATCATAGATTTGTCCAGGTGGTTTAGAGGTCTCAACGGTCGGTTAAAAAATATTTCACTCTTGGGGTTGTCAGAGCTAGTGTCAGATCAGAGTTCGGATTCTCTTTCAGAAGGTAGCGAGATATTATCTTCTGAATCATTAGTAGAAACAAATATGTCTAATCCAGCAAGTGGTTTTGATGCAACTAGGGCAATGATTGCCGAAGAAGTGGGGAAAAGAATGGAAGAATTTGAGGCCAGGATGATGGCGATGATGGGTAACCTTGTCACTACCTTAGCCCCAATTGCCGGACAATAGGCTGCTGCTCCAGTTAGAGAGCAAGAAGAACAAGGGGTTGCTAGAGATGATCCCCCAGCAGCAGTTGATCCACCTGTGGTTGAGCCAAGAGCGCCAATGACTGTCGAGCGTAGGGGAGGCCCTAATTCTGTGATTGACTTATGGGAGGAGCAAGAGGAACAGACCGTAGTAAAGGGAAAATCGCCCAAGCTAGAAGATACAATGTGGCAAAAAATGGAGGAAAAGTTTGAAGTTGTGACGAGGATGTTGAAGGTAGGAAGAGGGATAAATCCTGAGGATTGAGAGCTGGATACTCAAAACATCAAGATGCCTGATATTCCCAAATTCGATGGCACATCCGATCCCACCGCACACATAAAGCAGTACTCGCTGGTGATGAAGGGTACCACTTTAACAAAAAGACAGAAAATTAAGCATTTTTGTCTGAGCTTAATCGGCCCAGCGGTGGATTGGTATCATGGGCTAGATCGAAGGACGAAGGAGGATTAGGATTTATTGACAGAGGAGTTTCTCAAACAGTATGATTGTAGTACGAGAATGGAAGTAACTCTGAAGGACCTGGAATTATTACAGCAAAAGGCAGGCGAATCTTTTCACGAGTATTTGACCCGATGGAGAAATCGAGTAATGGAAATAAAAAGGAAGCCAGATACTCAAGATCAGATACAACTATTCATAAAAAATGCAAGCCCGTATCTGAGAGATGGACTAAAGATGAAGGGATTAAGAGAAGGGCTAACAGTGAAGCTTATGCCAAGAAGGACTATACTAATCAGGGGGCAACCAAGCCAGCAAGCTCCAATAGTGGCAATCGAAGTGGGAAGATAACTGAGGTATCGGCAACGGGTGTGAGTCAGAGGTATTTCTCGAATTTGGGTCGGCCTTTGTCATGGGTATTGAAAAGATTGATAAAAGAGGGGAAGCTACAGCCCCTACCACCCAGGCTAGCTAGGAACCAAGGATAGCCAGGGCATAAAGAGAATGAATATTATGCCTATCACCAGCATACTGGGCATTTGACAGAAAGGGAGCCAGAAGAGAATCAAATATTAAAGCAGTGGAAGAAGACCATGGCTCAGATATCTATATGGGACCTTTAAAGACAGTCTTCTTCCCACAGACAAAGGTTGGTTGAGGCTTTGAGTGAGTCTACCGTGGCCACCACAATTTCTCCATCCGAATTGCTAGATCTTGTCAAAGGGGGATCAGGAGAGAGATTGGTTTATTCTGATGCTGACCTACCAGTTGAGGGCCGCAATCACAACCGGTTGCTGTACATCAAAGTACAAATTAATGTCAAGCACACCGCTTGTGTTATGGTTGATGATAGCTTATCCATAAATGTCTGCCCTTTAGTGGCACTTCAGGCTTTTGGGCTAGATGAAAGCAAGCTTAGTAAGTCTGATTTAGCCATCACAGCCTATGATAATTCTAGAAGACAAGTCTCAGGAACATTTAGAGCTCTGGTTAAGACTGGACCTATTGAGACGGAAACAGAATTTGTGGTTTTGCTTATCCCAGCCAATTTCTCAGCTTTGCTTGGAAGGTCGTGGTTCCATAAGTTAGGAGGAGTGTCGTCTACCCTACACCAAATGATCAAGATACCACATGAAGGGGAGGTGATGACTATTAAGGCGGCAAGAGAAAACCAAGTGTCTGCCTTGGGGATTTCTAACCAACCATTTAGTGGCTTTCACGTGTCTGTGATAGGAAAAGAGCAAGGTTCAGCGGATAGCCCTCAGGTGGTAAATATGATGAAGAAGATGCATTTCCTTCCAGGAGCTGGCCTAGATAAAAACTCGCAAGGGCTGCAGTCTGCTATCACTACTCAAGGCCAAAAAGATCAAAAGGGTTTGGGATATAAAGGTGAACGTGGCGAGAAGAAGAAGTTGAAAAAGATCCCCCATATTTCAGAAAGTTTTGTTCCCGCATCCTCAGTATGTGCTTACACCGGAGAAGAAGAGCCTCAGTGGGTGAATGGAAAGATCGTTCCAGGGTTTGAAATCTTTAAAGATGTCTTCGATTGGGATGTTGGAGTAATCAAGTCTGCAGAGGACTTTTGGGACGAGGAGATTATAACGCAGTGTAGTGTCTGGGATAGAGATGGGCCCAAGGAGATTGTCACTGAGAAGCTGTTAGCTACCCGGTTGAAGGGCAAAGAGAAGATGGCAGAGCCAGATTTAAAGATTAAAGATTTGAAGATTTCACCAGAGGTAGTTGAAGAGCCTTCACCAAGCCAAGAGGCCAAAGTACAATCTGCTGCAGTATCAGCATCGACAGAAGATGAAGACAATAGTCATCTAGATAGTCTTTTTATGCTAGAACTTTTTTATGAAGACAATGTTAATGTTTCTGATTATATTAATGAGATGAACAACTTTGCTTATTTGTGTGATGTTTCTGATGATTTCATTTCTCATGATCATAAACATGATACATTCATTTTTTACATCAATTCAACTAGCACAACTGCATTTAATCTCGGAACTTTGGAAAACCCAAAGGAAATTTTGATAGCATCAGACATAACTCTTGAGGAGAGAATAAAATTTGAGAGAATTTTAAGAAAATATGAAAAAGTCTTTGCTTGGACTTATGAGGACGTACCGAGAATTGATAGAGAGGTCGCCAAACATGCTATCCCGACTTACCCAGAGTCTAAACCTGTCAAGCAGAAGCTCAGAAGACTTAGGCTAGAATGGGCACAAAAGGTGAAAGGAGAAATCCATAAGCAGATTGAGGCTAAGTTTCTAGTGGAAGTTCAATACCCGACCTAGTTAGCTAATGTAGTTCTTGTGGCTAAGAAGGATGGGAAGGTTCGGGTATGTGTGGACTATTGGGACCTGAACAAAGCCTGTCTGAAAGATGATTTCCCTTTGCCTCACATTGATGTACTGGTGACAGTGCAGCTGCCTGTATGATGTACAACTTTGTAGATGGTTATGCTGGGTACAATCAAATCCTCAACAAGATTGTGGATCGAATCAAGACAGCTTTCATCACTGAATGGGGAACTTTTTCTTATAGAGTGATGCCATTTAGTTTGAAAAATGCGGGAGCAACCTCTTAGAGAATGGCAACAAGAATCCAAGATGACTTGATACACAAGGAAGTAGAGGTATATGTAGATGACATGATGATTAAGTCAGCCACCAGAGAAGGCCACTTTGAAGCCCTGGAAAAGTTCTTTCAAAGGATCAGTAAGTACAACCTGCGCCTTAACCCCAAGAAGTGCATTTTTAGAGTTACCTCAGGTAAGCTATTGGGCCATGTGGTAAGTCAAAGAGGAATAGAAGTAGATCCTGATAAGGTTAAGGCTATTAGAGAGATACCAGTGCCCCAGAAAGAGAAAGACGTTAGGAGTTTTCTGGGAAAATTTCAGTACATTAGTCAGTTTATTGCCAAACTAGCCTCACTATGTGAGCCCATCTTCAAGCTTCTCAGGAAGAACCAACCAGTGGTGTGGAATGATGATTGTCAGTTAGCCTTTGACACTATTAAGAACTATCTTTTAAATCCACCTATCTTAAGACCACCATGTCGGGCCAAGCCACTAATCCTATATTTAGCGATAGAAGACAGCTCAGTGAGTGCCATGATGGCCCAGGATGATGAGTTTGGGGTGGAGTTTGCTGTTTATTACCTTAGCAAGAAATTCTTGCCATATGAAGCCAAATATGTTGAAGTGGAAAAAATTTGCTTAGCCATAATTTGGGCTTCTAAAAAGTTGCAACACTACTTTCACTCTTTCAGCGTATAGGCAGTTGCTAAGCATAACCCACTCTGGTATCTTTAGCAGGCACCCTCTCTTCTAGGAAAGATGGAAAGATGGTTATTACTGTTGTAGGAGTTCGATACTGAATACATTACTAGGAAAACCATTAAGGGAAGAGCTATAGTTGAATTCTTGGCTGAACACCCTATTGAGGGAGACCAGTTCGAATACAATTTTCCAGATGAAGATGTTGCGGCCATAACAGTATAAGGGTGACAGATGTTTTTTGATGGGGCAGTTAACAGAAAGGGGGCAGGAGCAGGGATTATTCTCATAACTCCAGATGGTGAAAAGCTGCCATTAGCCAAGAAGTTGAGGTACAAGGCGACCAATAATGAAGCGAAATATGAGGCTTGCATCTTCCGATTGGAAGCATTGCTTGCTCTGGGGGTAAAGACCGCAGAAGTCTTTGGAGATTTGTCCTTAGTGATCCATCAGATTAGAGGAGAATGGTCAGTCAAGGAAGAGAGGCTTTTGCCTTATGTGAAGCACTTGGAAATGTTGAGTAGCCAGTTCGAGACCTGCACTTTTCACTTCATCCCTAGGGATGAAAATCAGTTGGCTGATGCTCTTGCGACATTAGTGTCTATGTGGGATAGTCCAACGGGGGTTGCTATGAGACCTGTGCTGATCTCTAGTGCGAAGAAGCCTTGTTTTGAAACTGAACAGATAATGGATGTTGAGGTCGCTGATGGGAAACCTTGGTATTACGATATCTAGAATTATTTAGAATGGTTAGTTTTTCCAGAAGAAACCACTGAGAAAGACCAGAGAATGATTAGAAAGTTATCCTCTCAATTCATCAGTATAGACGGAACTTTGTATAAGAGGTAAGCGGATGGTATCCAATTAAGATGTTTGGCGGAGAAAGAAGCTGGAAGGGTTATAGAAGAGATTCATGCCGGTGTTTGTGGAACTCACATGAATGGTTTGGCCTTAGCAAAGAAGATCATGCGCTAGGAATTTTATTGGCTCACAATTAGGGGTGAGCAAATTTCGGTTCAAACCAAAAAGTCAAACCAAATCGACCGAATTTTTTTAATTTGGTTTGGTTTTTCGATTTCCGTTCTAAAAATAAGCCAATTTCGGTTCGATTTTGAAAGGCAAAAACCGAAAAAAAATCGAACCGACCGAACTTGTATTAATATATGTTATTTTTTTCATTTTTTACAAAAATAAACTTTATTTTTGTATTTTTTAATTCAATATAAAGGGGTTTAACTCAAATTAAATATATGTACATTTTTAATTTGATTTTTTTTTTAATTGTATGATTTGTAATTTTATATAATTTTTAGACACTTTTTTTAATTATAATTTTAAAATTTCGGTTTTATCGGTTAACCGAACCAAACCAACCAAAAATATTGGTTCGGTTTGAGTTTGGTTACCACATAAATTACGGTTTGGTTCGATTTCATAAAATATTGTAATTTTGGTTTTTGGTTATTTCGGTTCGGTTATTGAACCGAACCGACCGTTGCACACCCCTACTCACAATGGATACGGACTGTTCAAAGTATGTGAAGTAATGCTAGTTATGCCAGTAGTACGCGAATTTGAGGCATGTGCCGGTTTCAGAGCTACATAATTTGGCATCTCCATGGCCATTTGCAGCTTGGGGGATAGATATCATAGGCGAGATACGTCCTACAGCTTCTAATGGGCACAGATTTATTGTGGTCGCCATCAATTATTTCACTAAATGGGTCGAAGCTGAGTCTTTCAGAAAGGTTGATGCTGGGGACATGGCTAAGTTCATCGAGCGAAATTTGATATGTAGATATGGCCTCCCGCACCACATTGTGTCTGATAATGGGGTACAATTTTTAGTAGAAACTAAACAGATGCTCCAAAAATATAGAATCCAGCATCACAAGTCTTCTCCTTACTGACCCTAAGCTAATGACGCGGTTGAAGCGGCAAACAAGAATGTTAAAAGAATATTAGGCAAGATGGTTCAGAGCTATAAAAACTGGGCAGAAAAGCTACCTTTTGCACTCTGGGGTTACAGAACCACAGTGAGAATTTCTACGGGAGCAGGACTGAAGCAGTTATGCCAGTTGAAATCGAACTGAAATTTTTGAGGATAGTCATGGAAGCTGAGATTCCAAAAACAGAATGGGCACAGCAACGACTATTGTAGTTGAATCTGCTGGATAAAGACAGGTTGCAGGCATATTATCACAATCAGGTCTATCAGAAAATGCTAGCTCGGTCCTTTGGCAAGAAAGTACGAAAGCACCCATTGAAGGAAGGGGATTTGGTCTTTAAGATGATGAGGCCAAGAGCGCCAGACATACGTGGAAAATTCAGGCCAACCTGGGAAGGTCTATATGTGCTAAAGAAGTTACTGACTAAGGGAGCAACAATTTTAGCAGACAGTGACGGGAATGAGTTCAAAGAACTGGTTAATATCGACAGATTAAAAAGGTTACATGGCTAAAGACTAAAATAAAAAAAAAAAGAGAATAAATGCCCCGCAGGTCGAAAACCGAAAAAAGGCGGCCTTACTAAAATTGGGCACCTCATCAGGGTGAAAATCGAAAAAAGGCATCCTGGGCAAAAATTAAGGGCAGAGAGAAAATGTTGAGTCGAGAAAACTCGAGAGGGTTGATTGATAACAGGAGTTTGATGCCTACAAGATCTATTCTGAGATTAGGTGTAGTCTTGTCCTACAAGATCTATTTTGAGATTAGGTGTAGTCTTGTACTTTTGAATTCTTATCAAATGAAGATCATGTATGATGAAATCATATAGAACTGTACACAGTTTCGTAATGAATAAAAAATTTCAGTTCGCATTTTTATTGGTTTCTTAATTTTGTCCTCAAAGAAATATATCTTTGATCTATCTAATGACTATTGTTTTTTTAAAAAAACAGAGAGAGAAAAAAAAGGGGAAGGCCGTTAGAGATGAAAACCGTAATTGGCGCTCTAAGCAAAAGTTAGGCCAAAGGGCAGGGTGAAAACCTGAAAACAGGCAGTCTATCCTATAAAAAATAAAATAAAATAAAAGCCGCTGGATTTGGTTGGGACTATTCCAAGCAAAAGTTAGGCAAAGGGTCATGTAAAAATTCCTCAAGGGACGCATTTCCCACAGAGAAAAATTAGTGTGAAAATCCACAAGAGACGCACTACCTTTAAAATAATAACTTTTGATGCCCGGAGCGATAAGGCAGCATTACTTCTGGGGTAAGGACATGAGTCAGAACCCCGGGTATATGATTGTCGACAGGGGGACGATGCACGCCCTACGAGTCTTTCAAAACAGGGTTTGGGCCAGAGTCCCTGAAGCCAAGATGACATTCTTGTGGATCCTTGGGGGCATGATGGAGCAGCCATGTTGTATCCTTAATGGACCCTTAACCATCAAGGACATAGTCCATTCATTTTTACAAGCATCCGCATACCATATCATACACACAATTTCTTGTATATACTCCTGTACGTGTAATTTTGCAAGAAATATCTAAATAAGAACCATCAGCTCAAAAGAGCGACCACGCACTTTGTAAGCCTATAACGGGCTCGATGCAGCTCAGAAGAGCAACCCCGCGCTTTGTAAGCCTAAAACGGGCTTGGTGCAGTTCAGAAGAACAACCCCGCACTTTGTAAGCCTAGAACGGGCTCGGTGCAGCTCAGAAGAGTAACCCCGCACTTTATAAGCCTAAAACGGGCTCGGTGCAGCTCAGAAGAGCAACCCTCGCGTTTTGTAAGCCTGGAGCAGACTCGGCGCACCACCCAGTTCGAGAAGACAGCTGCCTCAGGTACGTGCTTCTTCTTCCTTTCTTTGAGTTTTGGCTTACCTAGACACCCAAGCACTACGTTCCCTAAAACTGGGGGCAACTGTAGATACTGAGTCCTGAGACATCCCAAACCGAAGTTACCCAGTGATGAAAATGATACCTGTTCGCAGGCTAAAGACAGATAAAAGTATTGGTTCCCTCGAAAAATATGTTTTTCGTTTTTTAATTTTAGAATAGAAAAAAAAAGAGATAGAAAAATAGGAGGGAGAGGGAGCATTGGGGGCCTGTGTGATGAGGCCTATCTCACTAAGTGAGATGCAGCCTCACTAGGTGAGGCCCATCTCACTAACGTGAGATGCAGCTCTCACGTTGGTGAGGGGTACCGTGAGATAGGTCTCACCTGCCTCACGCGCTCCACTGCCCCCATCACTCCCTGTTCCGTTATTTCGAGAGATTTGGTCGAAAAACAATGGTTTATGGCTGGATTAGGGGAAAAGAAAAGATTTAATCTTCTCTGAGATATAAAAAGAAAAAGCTAAGAAACTGAAGGGGAGGGAGGAGGTGGAAATCAGAAAGCAAAAAAAAAGATAGAGAGAAAAGCTTGGAGAGCAAGAAAAATAATTCTGGTTTCTCAAAGAATTCTTGGATTATTTCTTGAATCCAGAAAATTAATTCCTGTGGTTTGCGATTCAAACATCCTTCATCTTTTTCTTAGCATTTTAAAGTTTTTTTTTTAAGTCCCTGTTTTATCCTTTTCAAAAGAAGCAAGAAGGAAATCCAGAACTTCTTCATCTGCAAAATCAAAGATCATATCAGAGGGTAAATACTGGGATCACTATCTCTTTCTCTCTTTTCTTTCTTTCTTTTTTCCTTTCTCTTCTTCGTTTTACTTTACTCAGTGCTCTTCATTGTACATACTGTGTTCATGTCTTGTTTTTCTGAGGTTTGCGATTCAAACATCCTTCATCTTTTTCTTAGCCTTTCAAAGTTTTTTTTTAAGTCCCTGTTTTATCCTTTTCAAAAGAAGCAAGAAGGAAATCTAGAACTTCTTCATCTGCAAAATCAAAGATCATATCAGAGGGTAAATACTGGGATCACTATCTCTTTCTCTCTTTTCTTTCTTTCTTTTTTCCTTTCTCTTCTTCATTTTACTTTACTCAGTGCTCTTCATTGTACATACTGTGTTCATGTCTTGTTTGATCTTAGTAATTTATATATCATATGTTTTTGTTGTTTTGTTATCAGATATGAACTCTGAGTATTTATTATGCTTAGATAAACATGTTTGTGGCTTTATTATGCATGTTTTAATGATATATTATCATGTTTTTTCAGTCTGTTAGTGTTACTTTGTTCACCCCTGTTTTCATGTTTGTCTGATCATCTCCTTGCTCTGTACGAGCATGACCTACTGATCGAGTCGTGTCTTTATTTTATTCAAATCGTGCTTTCGGTTTCCTTGTTTTGTCCGTGTCGTGACTTTTCTGATCGTGTCGTATTTTTTGTTTTTGTTCATCTGTTCTTTTGTTCTTTTTTCGATCGGATCAGGCTTTTTATCCGAGTTGTGATTTCTCGTCCGAGACGTGTCCTTGCTTTCTCTCTGTCCGATCGGGTCATGTTTGTTTCGTCTGGATCGTGCATGCTTTGTCCGAGTCGTGTCTTGCTTCACGTGTCGCGCTCCATTTTTCTCCTTTCGGATTGTGTATCTTTGCACAATTCAAATCCTGCTCGCGCCTTCACGACTCATGCATTCATGCACGAGTCGTGCACCCCTTGCACGAGTCGTGCACCTCCATCTCCCATTCCCACTTGTTTATTTCTTTCACTTTTCACTGCACGTTTTCTACTCATAATTGATTTTGCATGGTTTTGGCCACAATGTTAACTTTTTATATTTTAAATCGTTTTCATTTTACTTTTCTTTATTGTATACAAATCCTATTATATTATTTTATGCTTATTATTTTATATTTTAATTATTAGTATTATTATTATCATTATTATTTGTTTTAGTATTTGTTTATTATCATTATTGTGTTTTTTTAATTATTATTATTACTATTATTATTATTATTATCATTATTATTAAATCATATTTATTGCATTGTCAATTGTTTACTTATAATTTATTTGTTTACTTTTAGTTTTTACTCTATTAATAATTATTAATGCTATTTTTATATTATTTGTCAAGTTTTAATTATTTTTATTAGTTTACTTGATTAGTTTATTTATTAGTTTTTATTTAATTATTTGTTCATATATTATTCATTTAATTACTTTACTAACATTTATTTTATCTTTGTTTTGTTATCTTAAAAATTATTTATCTTTACGAGTTACACTCATGCTCGGGTCGGAGAATCGGAGAATTAGAGGCCTTCAAATTTAGGATTTGCATTTTAAATTTTGTATTTTCTTTTATTATTATATTATTTTTATGTGTTTTATGTAAAATGTATTCTTTTTATTATTCGTATTATAGAAAATCACATTTTTTAATAACTAATAACTTGGGACTTTTCTTAATAAATTGGACTAATGTCCTATTTTAAACCAATAAAATCTCACCTTCAAATGGAGAACTAATTTTCATAAAATGGGATCACTCATCCCAGTTTTTCCAATCAATGCCCAAAAAATGGTTCTCTAATTTTTAAGTTAGTAAAAAAGGAACTAATGTTCCTAAAAATAATAAATGACCCGATTTATGTATGATTCATTTTAATTACTTTTATGCATTTTGATTATTTTTCTTTTCTTTTTGGGACCTTGTAATTAATTTTGGGGCAAGTTTTATTATTTATGCTTTATTATTTTGGGAGATTGTTCTGTCCCATTCAATTTCTTATTCGTAATTTATTTATTTACTCATTGCTTTATTATTTATTTATTTACTTATTGCTTTATTTATCGCTTTCCAATGTGGTTGAATTGTGCATTAAATTTATCGCATGATCACGTGAGATGAGAGATGGAATTTTGATTTCTTAAAAACTCATTTATAAACTTAAGTCATTAATCTTAGTGAAGTTCCGAACACTATCTCTAATTTAGACCAATGGAGGTTAGAGACCTTTCCCAATTTCTTGTAAATTAGGTGGTGACTCCAAAATATCTCAAAGGTGCCTAAAGGCGTTGTGAGTCTAGATGATCCTTTCCAATGATCTATTGGAAATGAGGCATCCAAGATGACTCATGAGACACAAGATCAAAAAGACGCGAACCAATCCGTCGAGCCCTAAAAGCGGGTTCAGAGAGGGCATTTGCTAGGTTTTGCGCGCGTCACACTCGGCCAAGACTATAATATCACCATTGAAGTTTCATTCTTAACTTTATACTAATTCTTCCTTATTTGTTAAATTTAACTTAATTATACAAGAATATTCTCAAAATTCACATAGTATACCATTCGGCCATATCACACTCCATGTATATGTTATGTTCTTTTCTTTCTTTTCAAGCATATATTCTCCACATATTTTACCTTAATTTCATTAATTTAACTTCAATCCATTAAAATTTCATGCATTTAGCATACTTTACATAGTTACATAATGTGAGTTCTGGTACAATTTAGTTAACTAAATTTTATTTCAGCAATTTTAGCATGTCCTACATCTTATTTCATGTTCAATTAGATTTCTATAACCTTAATTTCAAATAAACACAAATTTCATGCAAAATACACATACACATAATCAATGAAGTATGAAAAATGCTAGTTTATGTATCTACAAACCTTGTTTCCTATGCTCCTCACTTAGTTTTCTCCTTCTTTCCCTTTTTCCTTACTTTTTCTCCTTTCTCCTTCTTGTTCCTCGCCTAGGCTGAATCATCATGAACATAGTTCCATTCAATAATTCTTCCATTTCATCAAAATGCATATGTATATCAATTATTAACACCTAATCCTACCCAAAACTAATAAATCTAAAAATTATAGTTACTTGGATGAATTTTTTTTTACTTGTTCTTCACAAATTTCTATCAATTTCTTCACTTTACCATACACATAAGATGGTAGGAGGCTTAATTAGTGCTTTGGGATATTAATTTTAAGGCGAAATTTCAACTAATTTTGGTGGTTTAAGGAAGAAAAATGGAGGAGGAGATGGTGGAGTTGATTTCAACCATGGAGGTGGGAATTTCTTGAAATTTCTGTAATCTTCCATTTATATATATATATATATATATATATATACACACACATACACACACACATAAATGGATGGCTAAGATGTAATCATGCACTATTTAATCTAAAGGTCATAATTCATCCACTTGTCAACTTCCTATTGGCTCTAAATTATTTTTATGTATTTTTTATAAAAGTATGTCCATAAATATAGAAAAATATTCCTTTAAGTGTGTAAAATTTTTTGGATTAAAATTGCATCATTTTGGTAAATTTTTTCGGTCCGACAGTTATTTTATCGGTTTGGTAATTCACTTTTCTGTCTCAACTTTATTTCAATTTTTTACTTTCAAAAATTCCATTTTAGCATTTACTACGGATTTCTATACTCAAAGAAATTTTTAAAAGTTCCAAATAATTTTTTCTTTTTTTAACCTTGGTCAAATTCCAGGTCAAATTGCACTATTCCTCCGAACCTGTTACTTATTTTTATTTTTAAATTTTAAAGCCCTATTTAATCTCAAATTCTCTTCAAATTACATCATCGAAATCTTCATAAATTGTATTTTTCAATGATCGAAAAAAAGTATTACAGTCTCGGGTCACACCATTCATAACTCGAAAAGTACTATTCATGAAATTGAAATTTTGAGGCGTTTCATCAAAAGCAGTTCATCACCCTCTGCAATTCCATGCAAATAGAGATTGGGATCATAAAAACACTCATATAATAAGTTAAGATAGCTTGAGCTACATATTTTAAAAGAATCTCCTTGCTTGCTCTAGATAAAAATGTATTATTTCAAGCATTAATCCTATTAGCCAACTTATTTTTCAAAAAGCCAAAAATAAACCTTTTATTTCGCCCAATGAGGGAAGGAAGCCCTAGATACCTCCCATGGTTTAACATATCACCCCCTCCCCCCCAAATACTCAAAATAACCTCCATGTTATCAGGACTAATACTAGAACTAAAGAAAATACCAGACTTATTAAAATTGATAGATTTACCCGAAATAGTTTCATATTTATGAAGAAGATCTCTTACTATAGAACTCTCCCCTCCAGTTGCTTGGAAAAATAAAAGAGAAACCTAAGGACCACTCCAATTAGCTCTACACCATTCAACAGCTCTTTACTCTTAGCATCTCTAAACAAATAGGATAAGCTCACAGCATAAATAATAAAAAGATAAGGCAAAATAGAAGCCCTCTACCTAAGACCTTTTCCTAGAACAATAGGTCCAGTTTTCATACCATTAAAAAGCATAGAATACCTAACATTCTTCACGCAAAAAATCATTAAATTTATCCACTTCTGCAAAAAATCCAAAGCTAATAACATAGTTTTCAGAAAAGTCCAATTAACCTTATCATAGGCTTTGCTAATGTCTATTTTAAGTGCTGCCAACCCAAGACTACCTACTCCATGATTTTTCATATTATGGATCAACTCAAAAGCAACGAAAACATTATCAGTAATTAATCTCCCAAAGACAAAGGCAAACTGTGACTCAGAAATAATATTTGGCAAAATACACTTGAGTCTATTAGTTAACACCTTAGACACTATTTAATACAACACATTACACAAGGCAATTGATCTCAGATCTTTGACTGACTCAGGATTATCAACTATAGGAATTAAAATAATAAATGCATTTAGATGCAGTATAAGGTATCAATCATGGAAAACGGATACAACCAAATATGTTTAGTTATTTATATCGAGTGTAGTTTCATATAATTTTGAATATGGGGTGAAGTGACTTAAAAAAGGTGTAGAAATCCTATATATAATGTAAATAGCAATGTCAAAGGCATGGGACCAAAATTCTTCTGGCAACTTGAACTGTGTTAATAGAGAAAGTCTAATTTCCACCATGCCAATGTTTACACTCAGCACATCTATTTTACCGATGTGTGTATGGAAAAGAGACATAATGGTTAATTCCATTGGCATTCAATATTTGTGCAAAGATTGAAATTCACCCCCATCCCCCAGCCTGATTAAAAGGGTTTTATGTTTCTTTTAAAAAATGTCTCAATGTGTTGTTTGAATATGATGAAAATATCCACAACATTATATTTGAATTTGAGAAAGTAAAGCCATGTGAATTTACTGTAATTATCATAAAAGAGCACATAATAATGATATACATTAATGGGGTGGTGTAAGCACCGTGTCCTGGATGAAATTATCCTATGATGAAATCAGCATCCGAGCCTGTACAAACGGTTTGGATTCGGAGGCTTTAGTCCCATGCTCCATGAGAAACGAGTCTTTTTACCTTTCGTAGGCAGGAGGGGAGAAAACGGGGAGTTTTTAAAGTCCAAAAAAGTATGTTTTCCTCGACGGACGGCCAGCCCGTCGGTGAACCCACAAACGCCCGTCGGTCATCCCTGGCCTATAAAAGTTTTGAATTTTCTCATAAAAGGGGGTTAGAAAATTTGTAAAAATAGGGAAAACTCTGCCAAAATTCACGCGCGTTTTCTCTCTCTTTCAACAAACACATTTCTAAAAAGATCTAACTAATTCAAGAATCAAATCTTCAAAAGAAAGAGGATCTAGTTGATTTTTCACGGGTTTTTGATTTCCAAAACTCATTTTTCGTCGAACTGTTGAAGACACATTCTATCTTCTACGTTTGATCTTTTTGTTCGGACCTTCTCGTGGAGCGTGCGGGAAGCCAGACAACAACAAGGAATCCAACCAAGAGGTTGTTCTGAGGGTAAATATTCCGGACCCTTTTCTGTCTTTGTTTACCTTCATTTTCGATATTATCTTCGCTCTTGCCCTTATTTTCATTTCTTGCTACTATTCTTCTTGAATCTTCATAAAATTTATCTTTTTGCTTTTTAAAAAGCTTCTATTTCTGGGACAGAGGTGACCGACGGGTCATCTGCTGTGATCGACGCCCCTCGGTCACCTTCAAGCATAGCCTGTCGGTCACCCTCACAGACGGCTCCCTTCAAGTGAGCAACGGGCTGTATCGGTCACCTTAACCGACGCCCGTCGGTTATTCAGCATAGCCCGTCGGTGGGTTCCGTCCCACATTTTCAAATCTTTTCTTTCCCTTTTCTGTTCACTCAAATTTTTATGTTTATTTACAGCTTTTCTTCTGTATCTTAACATCCTTTTGGCTTATTTTATGACAGTATGTTCTTGTTTCTTGGACTGGCTGGAGCCTGAGGGAGTTCTCCCGTATGTGGAAAGTTCGCCTGGTTTAGTTCCCTATCCTCCTCTCTCTTTATTTCATGTATTTATTTATTGTTTCTCCTGTATATGACAAAATTGTTGTATTTCTCGCTAATGTAAAAATCGGCCAAACGTTTTATATTTAATAAACTGAATTCTTCATAAAATCAAGGACCTAATGTCCTATTTTTATCCAATAAAATCCTCACAATAGAAATATCCATTTTAATAATGATGCATGCGAGGACCAAAGTCCTCAAAGTAAATAATGCCCCGATTTGTGTATGTATCGCACATTTATTAAAGGGAGTTGTATTTCGCTCCTTGTGTTATTGTAATTTATCGCTTTCATTATTTACTCGTTCATTTACCGCTTTCCAAATGTGAATAAATGCGCTTTGATTCAATTGCATCGTGTGGAGAGAGAGCGAATTAATGAAAATTAAAATTTGATCATAAAATAATCAAGGTAGAAATAGATGAGGAGCCCCGAACCCAACTCTGGTCTTTGGGCTCAAAGAGGCGAGAGGTCTATCCGATCACTCATTGGAACTATGACCTCCAAGACACCTCTTGTGTCACGAGATTTTGACATTAATCCTAGGCTCCTTAGGGCGAGAGGTTTACCCTCCAAGACCCCTTTGGTTGGCCCAAAATGGATACTAAGCGCAGTCTTAGGCTCTCCGAGGCGAGAGAAACTTTCCCAATGTTCTGTTGGGTGGCGACTCCATGAAACCTCCTTGTTGCCCAAAATAGACGCACTTGTAAATATCTTTACAAGTTGCCAACTGATCCTCAATTGCCCGATCGCCCTCAAGCGGGCGGTCAGAGGGGCGGCCGCGGGATCCGGCGCACGTCACAGTGGCGACTCCACTGGGGACTATGGTTCGAGACTTCAATTTGAAAATACCCTGCTTAAAATTTATGATTAAAGTTTAATTCATAAATTCTCTTTCTTTCAAATTTGGATTTACATCCCATTAGAGCCTTAGTATATGCTAGATTGGTCCCTTCTTAACCTCGGTGCATTCCTGAAGCACAACCCTACGTTCACTCAATGTGGGGAAGTGTTAAGGATAATCGCCAGCCCAAGCTTCGTACCTAATGGTATATCAAATGATGACCCGATCGGTCATTATGCTCGTGATGAGCTAGACCCGTCGGCAGGGATCATGCTTGGGTAGCCCTTAAGTAATATCTCCCTAGTCTAAAGCTTATGTAATGGCCGTAGCTACTTTTCATAGGTGATATGAACCGTAATTCCATGCTTGCTGTATGGATCCTTATGTATTGGGTGAGTCCAGATGTCTTGTTTGGTAACCTAGCCGAAGGCTTTCATGGCCCGGTAGGGCCATGTCAAAATTTTTGGAATGTCTAAATACATGATGATCATTATCCATTCGCTTGTACATTAGCGTAGGAGTGTCATGCTGCCGGTTTTTTACCGTGCACTATGCGCGTCCATTGGGTCCCCCATTGACCCTTGGGCTAATCCCGCCTAGGAAAGAGACCGCGCGACCACGTGTGTGGGAGAAATAAGGGCGGAAGGACCTACCTGCTTGCTTGTGTTTTGTGGGTGTTGCATATCACGATCATACATTGCATCTGCATTCCATATATCACATCTAACGCCTTGTCCCTGCAGCCATCATAGATCTGCCTAGGTGGACTAGAGCGCCTATTGGACGGTTGATCCGAGTTCCTGCATCTGAACTGCTAGATAGAGAAGGCCTTCCAGAGATCTTACCGGAAGTCAGCTGTACCATATCTGAGATGGCAAACTCACCTAGGGGTAATGACACCACTAGGGCCATGATTGCAGAAGAAGTGGGCCGACGGTTTGAAGAGTTTGAGGGCAGAATGATGAACATGCTAACTGCTTTGGCACAACAGAATGCTCCGCAAAATCCACCACCACCTCCTCCTCCCATGAGATAAAATGAGCGAGAAGAGGAAAGAGCTGAGAGACAAGAAGAGCCTATTCGGCCACCACCAGTAGAGCTGAGGTCAGTAGCTTCGAGAGGTCAGAGGAGAAGACCAGTGCTGAGGGTAGATGATGACAGGGATGACGAGGACGACAAAATGAGTATTGTATCTGAGAGAGGGAAGGCACCCCAAACTGATGAGTTTATTCTGAAGAAGATGGAAGAGAGATTTAAAGCCATGGCCCGTATGCTGAGTGGAGGTCAGGGGATGAACCCGGAGGACAAAGAATTGGAGGGAGAAGATCCGATTCCTTATAATTTTAAGATGCCTGATGTGCCAAAATTTGACGGTACGTATGACCCGACTGCCCATGTGAAGTAGTACTCTCTGGTCATGAAAGGGACCACTTTGTCTAAGAGGCAGAAGGTGGAGTACTTTTGTTTGAGTCTGACTGGCCCTGCCATCGACTGGTATCATAGCCTCGATCGTCGAACTAAGGAAGATTGGGATTTACTCACAGAGGAGTTCTTGAGGCAATATGATTGCAACACCAGGATGGAGGTGAGTCTTAAGGACCTTGAATTGCTCCAGCAGAAGGCCGAGGAACCTTTTCATGACTATCTCACCCGCTGGCGGAACAGGGTAATGGAAATGCGAAGAAAGCCAGACACCCAAGACCAGATCTGCCTGTTTATCAAGAATGCAAGCCCGTATTTGAAGGATGGTCTGAAGAAGAAAGGGCTGAAGGATTGGGAGTCTCTAAAAGACATAGCCATTGAGGTGGAGAGAGAATTCTTGGCTCGAAAAGCTAGCAATGATAGTTTTGCAAAGGGGACTAACACCGGTCAGGGAACCAGTAGGCCAAATGGTCCCAGTAGCAGCACCAGAAGATCTGTTGAGGTGTCCGCTACTGACATCTAGCCCCGAGGAAATTTTTGAACTTAGGAAGACCACTGTCTTGGGTTTTAAGAAGATTGATGAAGGAAGGAAAGTTGCAGTCTTTGGCTCCTAGGCCAGCTAAAACGCAAGGGATACCAGGTCACAAGGACAATGAATATTGTGCATTTCATCAGCACACAGGCCATCTAACAGACAAGTGTAAGGCACTGAGACACTCTATTCAAGATCTGATTGATGACAAGCAGATTTTCGACCCAGAGAAGAGGGAATCCAAGAAGAAGCCTGGTTACAATGCCGTGCCGCCACCAGTTTTTATGATCGGATCCAGCTTGCCAGAGTGGTACGTACTGCAGGACTTATATGGGAGCGAGAGTATTGTTGTTGTTTGTTCTGGGGATGGAAAAGGAAGAGCAGTTGTAGCGACCCTTGATTATTGGTCGAGCAGTGAGAGCGGTGAAGAGGCCGAAGAGGAAGGAGAGACGAACTCTAATTTGTGGAGATCTGATGAGGAGGAAGAAGAGGTAGGGGCTGTGACAAGAAGTGGGAGAGTGGTCCCTGAGATTACAAGGGTACCAGAACCAGCGCAGCCATTGACGGAAAAGGAACCGGAGGAGAACCAGATTTTTAAGCAGTTGAAAAAGACCGCGGCTCAGATATCCATCTGGGATCTCTTAAGACAGTCCCCTTCTCGCAGGCAGAAAGTGGTAGAGGCCTTAACTGAGTCCACTGTTGCCACCACAATTTCCCCCTCAGAGCTTTGGGTCTAGTTAAAGGAGGATCGGGGGAGAGATTGGTTTTTTTCGATGCCGACCTGCCAGTCGAAGGCCGTGATCATAACCGACCCTTGTATATCAAAGCACAGATTAACGACAAGCACACCGCTTGCGTTATGGTAGATGATGGATCTTCTATCAATGTTTGCCCTCTGATAGCTCTTCAGGCTTTTGGATTGAGTGAGGATATGCTCAGTGAATCAGATTTGACGATTACAGCCTATGATAATTCAAGAAGACAAGCTTCGGGAACATTCAAGACCCTGGTCAAAACGAGACCCATTGAGGTAGAAGTAGAGTTTGTGGTTCTGCCCATTCCAGCTAATTTCTCAGCCCTGCTCAGGAGACCTTGGTTTCACAGACTAGGAGGAGTACCATCCACGCTGCATCAAATGATAAAGTTCCCACATGAAGGGGAGGTGGTAACTATTAAGGCAGCCAGGGAGAATCAGGTGTCGGCTCTTGAAATTGCTAATCAGCCATTTAGTGGCTTCCACGTGTCAATGATAGGAGAAGAGCACGGATCAGTGGATAACCTAGCAGTGGTTAACATGATGAAGAAGATGCACTATCTCCCTGGGGCTGGTTTGGGTAGAAACTCTCAGGGGCTGCAGACTGCGATCAGTACTCGAGGTCAGAAGAACCGGAAGGGTCTGGGGTACAGAGGCGGTTTTGGCAAGAAGAAGACGGCATATAAGATCCCTCACATTTCGGAAAGCTTTGTACCAGCATCCTCAGTATGCGCTTATACTGGTGAAGATGAGCCACAGCGGGTGAATGGGAGGATTGTCCCCGAATTTGAGATCTTCAACGATGTATTTAACTGGGATGTCGAAATTATCAAGACCGCTGAGAGCTTCTAGGATGAAGAGGTCATGACTCAGTGCATTGCTTGGGACAGAGGTGAGCCCGAAGAGGTAATCACAGAACGGATGTTGATTGCTAGACAGAAAGGGAAAGAAAAGATGATAGAGCCAGAACTGAAGATTGGGGATTTGAAGATTTCCTCAGGCATACCTGAAGGGCCTCTACCGAATCAAGAAGCCGATGAGCAAGCTGCAGCAGCATCAACCTCTAGGGAGGCAGAAGAAGACTCTAGCTTAGATTGTCTTTTTATTCCAGAACTTTTTTATGATGTAAATGACAATTATAATATTATTAATAAGGCAAATGATTTCTCTTACTTGTGCGATGTTTCCAATAATTTCAACATGCATGAACATGATCATATTCCATCAATTTTTGATATTGATTCCACTGATACAACGCCTTTTAGTCTTTGAACCTCGAAAAATCCGAAGGAAATTCTAATAGCATCAAATATAACTCCTGATGAGAGGGAAAATTTTGAGAGAATAATAAGAAAATATGAAAATGTCTTTGCCTGGACCTATGAAGACATGCTATGGATCGATCGAAACGTAGCAGAACATGCTATCCCGACTTATCCAGATCACAAGCCTATAAAACGAAAGTTGAGAAGGCTCAGGCCAGAATGGGCAAACAAGGTCAAGGAGGAGATTCGGCAGCAGATTGAGGCCAAGTTCCTTGTTGAAGTGCTGTATCCTACATGGTTGGCAAACGTGGTCCCTGTAGCGAAGAAAAATGTGAAGGTCAGGGTATGTGTGGATTATCGAGATCTGAACAAGGCCTGCCCTAAAGATGATTTTCCACTACCCCACATTGATGTGTTGATAGACAGTGCCGCCAACTGCGCGATGTACAGCTTTGGGGATGGTTATGTGGGCTACAACCAGATCCTAAACATGATAGCTGACCGAGTTAAGACCGCTTTCATCACAGAATGGGGGACCTACGCCTACCGAGTTATGCCTTTTGGCCTGAAAAATGCAGGGACTACATACCTGAGAATGGCGACCAAGATTCTGAGCGACCTGATCCACAAGGAGGTGGAGGTGTATGTCGATGACATGATGGTCAAGTCAGCCACCCGAGAAGGCCATTTTGAAGCTCTAGAGAAGTTCTTCACCAGGATCGATAAATACAATCTGCGACTTAACCCCAAGAAGTGTATCTTCGGAGTAACTTCAGGGAAACTGTTGGGACATGTCGTCAGCCAGAGGGGAATAGAAATTGACCCGGACAAGGTAAAGGCCATCAGAGAGATGCCCGTGCCACTAAAGGAGAAGGATGTAAGGAGCTTCCTGGGCAAGCTGCAGTACGTCAGTCGATTCATTGCCAAGCTCACTTCGATATGCGAGCCCATTTTTAAGCTGCTCAGAAAGAATCAGCCTGT
This sequence comes from Excoecaria cochinchinensis, assembly GCA_947683425.1. Taxonomy (NCBI): domain Eukaryota; kingdom Viridiplantae; phylum Streptophyta; class Magnoliopsida; order Malpighiales; family Euphorbiaceae; genus Excoecaria; species Excoecaria cochinchinensis. The sequence continues at coordinate 9,929,040 of CANTUQ010000105.1, forward strand.
GGTCTGGAACGAAGACTGCCAGAAAGCCTTTGACAGCATCAGGGAATATCTGTTGAATCCGCCAGTGTTAAGTAACGCGACCTCAGCAAGTGTACTGAATCGGCAAGTAATAAAGTGGAGTATTTTTAAGAATCCGAGTTATCGTACCCAAGAGACTGTGTGCACAAGTAATGAAAATCAAATGTATGCTAAAGAATTCTCAATTGTTTGAATTGATTGAGTTAACTACTGATTAAAAACAAAGAATTTAAATAACAAAAATAAACAAACAGAAATAATCAAATTAAATTGACGGCAATAATTGTAATAAACCAAATGACAGAAAAATTAACAAGATAAGAATTCAAAAATAGACAAACGTTGCTCAGGTTTACTCGTCCACCCCATACCCAGATATGAATAAAATTAATCCAAGAATTATTTATGAAAGAAATCGAGATAACCCTCTTAACCCAGGCTTCCCAAACGGAGTCAGCCACTCAAATTATATGACATCCCAAACCGGAGTCAGCCACATAATTAGCCTATGCACGGGTCTAAAATCCTAAGTTTGGTTTATTTTCCTAATACGGAGTCAAATAACCCATAGCTTAATTATCTCACTCACCATTCTAGTCTCAAATCATAAAATTCTGCACTTCTAGATTCCCAATCGGAGTCGTCCAAAAGACACAGTAAAACCATGGTATTCAATCCATACAACTCAATAACCAACAAAGATAATGAAATAAATCATTCATCAAAACTGGAAATTAACTTGATAAAATAAATTCCATGAATTAATAATAAATACCAGTGAAATAAACCATTCAATCATATATTTAAATTCAAAAGATGTTCAAAATTCACATCATGGATAGGGGATTCAGAGATCCCCCAAACATCTAAAAGACTACTCACAATCCATTACAAAATCAAAAGGAAAGAGGAAAGAATAAACCCAGAAATTCATTGAGGTGTAAATCTTGGTTGAACCCTTAGTTCTTCAATCTCCTTCTTCAGATCTTCAATGGAGAAAATCTGGAAATTCTCTGAATGTAAAAACTATTCTTGAAATTAAACTAGGTATTTTTAATGTAAAACTCTTGAATTGAAAATCCAATCTCAAGGAAAAATCGAAAATCTTAATTAAGAACAATCGAAAAACTACCCCAAAATTCTATCTCTAAAACCCTAATCTGAAATTAGATTCAAAAACTAGCCGCCCCTGCTGCACTACAGACTTTTCTTTTTATATCCCGAGGGGTCACGGTGGTAACCAGATTGGTTGCCACCGTGAGGTGTTGAGGAGGTAAATCTGGATTGCGTGTAGGATAGGGGTCACGGTGGTAACCAAGATAGGTTGCCACCGTGACATGCTCAAATTTTTGCTTCTGTCCAGGAATTTCCTATGTCACGGTGGCAACCACATTACCTTACCACCGTGAGGTAACTTCTCACTTGGTTCCGTCTTGATGCGAACTAGGTCACGGTGGTGATGACATTGGTTACCGCCATGACCCATAACAGGTCTGCATTCTGCCCGATGGATACACATGTCACGGTGGTGATGACTTTAGTTACCACCGTGACCTAAGGTATTCCTGCATTCTGCTTTTATCTCCTTTGGATGTCACGGTGGTGACCAAAGTCATCACCACCGTGAGGTAACTAAAGAAAGTTGCACACAAATTCAAACTTAATCAAAAACTAACAAAAATTGCATAAAAACTCTAATTTCATTAACATTGACATAATTAATTTAAAGTAAGCATATCACGACAATAAACACTACTAAACACCATAAATCATACGAAAATACTACCAAATCTAAATACTAAATTGAAGTTATCAAAATACTCCACACTTAAACTTTGCTCGTCCTCGACTAAATGAATTATCCACATTCCTGAAATTTCAAACTCTAACTCGGAATACGAAAACTTAACAACAATCATAGCACCAAGCAGAAGGGTCTTAGTTACAAATCCTCAAATCAATTTATATCAAATAATTTCACATGTGTGTGTGCTAGGCTCAAAACCAATTTTCTCTTTTCAAAACAAAATAACCAATACATTCCAGCAATTGAGCAAAGAAATTAAATATGCAAATGAATTTGCATACAGGTTTCGCACTTAAAACTCAGGATAATCATGCGCCTCTCCTTTAGCACCGGAACCACAAGGGTCATCTCCACTTAAACAACTCAAATCAAGAACAAGATCAAAATGACTTATTCCAGGGTTGTAATGTTAGGTTAAGGTATTGGCTAACAAGAAAAGTTAAAGAATTCAAACAAAGAATTAGCCACTCTGCCTAAAATTTCAACTACCCAAAACTGAACAAGATTGTCCATGTCCTACCTTCAATTCACCCATAATTTCCAATGTTGTCTAAACTTCCCCATACATAAAATACATCGAACTCAAAACAACAAGGTGATGAACTTCCCTTTTCAATTCACTTTTAAACCCAATTATCCGAAAATATGAGTATGTCTTCTTCTACTCAAAGGTACCCCACACTTGAATTTTTCTATATTCAATACATCAAAATTGACTAAAAAAAAACAACAAAACTCATTAAACTTTCATTTTTTTCATTTTTTTTCTTATATATATATATATATATATATATATATATATATATATTCAACTGGGGTACCCAAAGTTTAGATTTTCTTATACCCATTTTTTTTTCTAATAAGGGAAAGTTTAACACCATACTAAATAATACCCACAAAATTCAACAATTCTTCTCACACTTCCACTATTTCAACAATAGATACCCTTATTCAACTTTCAATGATATTCCAACCCAATCCTAGAGTGGCCAATTCTTAGAAAAGGGTAGGCAAAGGTATTTAGGCTAAATGGTAAATTAAGAGTGTAACAAGAAAATTGCGTAGTACGTTTTTAGCATACCAAATTGGCTCAACTGGGCTAGCAATGGAAATAACATAAACAGGTAGGTCTAAAGCTATTTAAAAGTGGCTATCAAAGAAATAAATTGCCTTAATCATGTCCTAAACTTGTTTAAGTTGTTATCATGTTTCGAAGGGTGATGAGGAAGGTTCTAACCATCCTAAAATTCCTTCACTCAAAAACTCTTATGCACTGGATTTTTCAAATTTTTACAAACAAGCCTATAGTGCATAACAGATTGGAAATCACAAGATATATGACTGATTGAGATTCAATTTGCTTCTAAAACTTCCAACTACTCATTTGCCAAGATCAGTTTTTAAGATAGACCATTCTCTAATTAAAGTTCAAAACATTCACAATAAGAATAACTGAGGATAAGCCAAGCTGAGATAAAGATATTTAGGCAACGACAATAAAGTACAAAGAACTAAAATAGAAATAAACATGCATCATACATCAACGGCTGTTAATTACATATATATATGAAGTTAATTTCTCCTACCCCCCACATAAAAACTTGCTGTCCCCAGCAAGTAATAATATTACATATCAAGAAGAAAAAATAAAAATAAAATAAACAAAAATCAAAAACAAAAGATAAGAGGTTTCCCTGATCACTGATCTGGTGGTGGTGGTGGCGGTGGGAAATGGGCATCAAACCGCACAGACCAGGCGGAAAATCCCTGGATCAGTTGGTCCATCTGGGACTGAATGTCTACCTGAGATGTTGAGATGGTATCCACCGATGAAACGATTGTGTCCATACGTGCCATCAGAGCATCGTACTGCTGCGATGATAGTTGCGCAGGCTCTGGTGTTGGAGGTGTTTCCGGATCATCCTCGTGCTCATAGGGCAAGCCTCCTAGACCCCGCTGGACTCGCTAAAGATACTCGGCGCGGGTAGTCAATCTGTATCCATGCCCAGTCGTCGCGTCATCCACTACGACTTTCATGTTCTTCAACAGCTTCTTATCAATAGTCGCAGTGGAGGAAAGGGACTTGGGTCTCCTCAAGGGGTGATGCACACCCTTAGCAATTACTGTGACCAACCCACCCAAAGCAATCTTCTTCACTTTCTTGGGGTGCCATTGCATCTCTTCCAACTTATGCCACAAATGGGGTGCCCCATTAATTTGCACACCCCGCACCATACAAGCTAGAAATAATGCTTCCGGTAAATTGACCTGCCCTGGTGAGTCCACATGACTCAGGAAAGATAGGGAGAAAAATCTATGGAGGATCTGCATGGCATGAGTATCGAGGTGGTGGGCCTTTGTCTTGCCTGATACATATTGTGTGGCTGTCACAGAATCTCAAATGATTGCCCATGCGGTATCCTTATCATAATCCGTAAAACAATCTGGAGCGAGGGTAGGGAAACCTAACATTTCAGAAAAGTCGAAAAAAGACCGCTCATACTTTGTACCCTCCAGAAAAAAAGTTACTCTTCCCGGATCTTGAGAAGGGTTGCGGCTGATTCTACATTGCACAGTTGACACAAAATCCCTTGTCAACCCCGGATAAACTTTCTCGTTAATCGCAAAAAGCCGCTCCCAACCAATATTCGATATTAGCTGTTGTACGTCATTTTTTATTCCCAGCTTTTCCAACAAATCAAAATCCAAATAGCTCGTTGGAATGTACAAGCATTTTGAAAACAGAGCGTATGTAGGTTTCTGACTGGTCGGAACCCAAGAAGGCACATGGGAAATATCAACAGTCGGCTGGCTGGATGTTTGTCCTGATGAACTAGAGGCTAAAGCAGAGCTTTTGCGCTTAGGAGCCACTGCACAACATGGAAAAACCAAATTAATAGCATGCGATGGGCATCAACAGCAATGGATATTAAATAAAGCATAATGTCAAGCTCCTGCTAACTTGTTAAATAATCTTTCAATTCCAAATGAATAACATAAAAGATGCAATAATGCAAGAAGAATGCAAATGACAAAATCACAATTCAACGAAAGTGATGAGCAACTTCAGTATTTTAAAACAAATGGGCGCGTGGGTCACGGTGGTAACCAAACAGGTTGCCACCGTGATGTACCTAAAACTTGTAATCCAGAATTGAACCGCCTCTTGGTCACGGTGACAACCAAATTCTTTGTCACCGTGACATACGAAAAATTCAAAACAGAATGGAAGTGTCAACATGTCACGGTGGTAATGACATTTCATTGCCATCGTGACATGTGCAAACTCAAAACAGAATTGAAACTCACCTTATGTCACGGTGGTAACCAAATTCAATCACCACCGTGACATGTGCACACCTCAAAACAGAAGGCGACTTACCTGTTGGTGGTAACCCAAAACCATTGCCATCGTGACATACCAAATATGCAAATCCAGAATGGCTCCCTCATGTGGTCATGGTGGTAACTAACTACCTTGTCACCGTGACATGTGCACATCCCCAATTCTAGAATGCATTCTACCCTGGTCACGGTGGTAACTACAATCCATTGCCACCGTGACCACCTGCAAACTATTAAAAAAATATTCATCAACTGCTCAAAAACTTCAGCTATTAAAACCTTGAACATTCTCCCTTTAATAACATGATTTTCTTAAGACGACAAACCCAACCAACTTAAACAAAAAAAAAACAAGATTAACTACCTAAAGAAAAGAACAATAAACACAAAATAACATAATTGGAGAAGAAGTTCTGCATTTAACAAGTCCACAGCTAGACTTTTAAATACCGTTAAGGATCCGCAAGGTTGACTATCGCTAAAGCCCCATCATACTTGGATTCAAAATAAGGCTTCACACGGTGTCCATTTACCTTGAACTCATTTTCACCATTCGGGTGCTTCAATGTGATCACTCCAAATTGATCAGCTCCCACAACCTCATACGGCCCCTTCCACCGCGATTTTAACTTTCCAGGAAACAAACGCAACCTGCTATCATATAAAAGTACTTTCATACCTGGGATGAATTCTTTCGTAACTAATTTCTTGTCGTGCCATTTCTTTGTATTTGCCTTATATTTCTCTGCTTGTTGGTACGACCAATAGCGGATCTCTTCCAATTCGTTCATCTGGAGAAGTCTCTTCTCACCTGCACTCTTGATATCAAAATTTAAAAACTTGGTTGCCCAATAAGCCTTGTGTTCTAATTCAACAGGGAGATGATAAGATTTTCCAAAAACAAGCCTAAATGGGGATAATCCTATAGATGTTTTGAATGCAGTTCGGTAAGCCCACAAAGCTTCATCCAACCTTAAATACCAATCCTTTCTAGATGAATTTACAGTTTTTTCTAGGATGGCCTTAAGTTCCCGATTGGACACTTCAACCTGCCCATTAGCTTGAGCATGATAAGGGGTGGTTACCTTATGCCTAACTCCAAATTTTTGCAATAAAGCCTTAAATTGGTGGTTAACAAAATGTTTACCACCATCACTAATAATTGCTCTAGGGGCTCCAAATCGGGTGAATATATTTTTTCTCAAGAAATCCAGAACAACCTTGGCATCACAAGTTCTAGTGGCTATTGCTTCTACCCATTTACTCAAATAGTCCACTGCCACCAAAATATACTCATACCCATAAGAAACCGGAAAGGGTCCCATAAAGTCTATCCCCCACAAATCAAACAATTCTACCTCTAGCAAATTGGTTAAAGGCATCTCATCTCTCTTAGAAATGTTACCTACTCTCTGACACCTATCACAGGTTTTCACAAAAACTTGCACATCTTTAAACATAGTAGGCCAATAAAAACCAGAGGATAAAATTTTCGATACCGTTCTATTTGGTGCATGGTGCCCACCAGCTTCCCCACTATGACATGCCTTGATAATCGCTCCCTTCTCCTCATCCGAGATACACCTCCTCAGCACTTGATCAGCACACAGGCGAAACAAATAGGGGTCATCCCAAATGTAGTGTTTGGCATCAGCTTTCAGTTTCTTCTTTTGCTGCCAAGTAAAATCTTTAGGCATAAAACCTCCTGCAAGAAAATTTGCTATGTTAGCAAACCAAGGAACAGAAGTGTCACAAGCAAATAAAGCACAAATGTGTTCATCAGGAAATAAATCTAAAATTTCCCCCTTTTCAATATGGTCATTTTCCATTCTTGACAAATGGTCTGCAACGAAGTTTTCAGCACCCTTCTTATCCTTAATTTCTAAATCGAACTCTTACAATAGCAGCACCCAACGAATCAGCCTCGGTTTGGATTCCTTCTTGGCAAACAAATGCCTCAAGGCTGCATGGTCCGACCACACCACAACTTTTGCACCCAGCAAATATGGCCTGAACTTCTCAAACGCATGCACAATTGCAAGAAGTTCTTTCTCTGTGGTGGTGTAATTAACCTGTGCTCCTGTCAAAGTGTGACTAGCATAATAAATTGCACAGAATATCATATCCCGACGCTGTCCCAGTACCGCTCCCACTACATAGTCACTAGCATCACACATTAGTTCAAACGGCATGGTCCAATCCGGAGATATAATCACCTGGGCTGAAATAAGCCGTTGCTTTAACATTTCAAAAGCTAGTAAGCATTCACTATCAAAATTAAAAACAACATCTTTCATGAGTAAATTAGACAAGGGTTTAGCAATTTTTGAAAAATCTTTAATAAAACGCTGGTAAAACCCTGCATGTCCTAAAAAACTCCTTATGCCCTTAACACTCGTCGGAGGCGGTAACTTCTCTATTACTTCAACTTTTGCCTTATCCACTTCTATCCCTCTCTCTGAAATTTTATGCCCTAACACAATGCCCTCTCTCACCATAAAATGGCATTTTTCCCAATTTAAAACTAGGTTAGTCTTTTCACACCTCCCTAGCACTAAATCAAGATGCTTTAGACAGCTCATAAAATCAGCCCCATATATAGTGAAATCATCCATGAATACTTTCATAAATTTATCTATAAAATCATGGAAAATAGCCATCATACACCGCTGAAACGTAGCCGGTGCATTACATAACCCAAAGGGCATTCTTCTATATGCAAATGTGCCATATGGGCAGGTAAAGGTCGTTTTCTCTTGATCCTCAGGGGCTATAGGAATCTGCAAATATCCCGAATACCCATCTAAAAAACAGTAGAACCTATTACCTGCTAACCTCTCTAGCATCTGATCAATAAACGACAAAGGGAAATGGTCTTTTCTAGTGACAGTATTCAACCTTCTATAATCAATACAGACTCTCCAACCCGTAACTGTACGAGTTGGAATCAGTTCATTCTTTACCACTATCATCCCCCCTTTTTTAGGCACACACTGCACTGGGCTAACCCATTTACTATCAGAAATATGGTAGATTATACATGCATCAAGGAGTTTGAGTACCTCCTTCTTTACTACCTCTTGCATTGCCGGGTTGAGTCTTCTCTGAGGCTGAGCTACCGGCTTGCATTCCTCCTCCATTGGGATCATGTGTGTGCAGTAACTTGGGTCAGTCCCCTTCAAATCTGAGGTTTCCCATCCAATAGCTCCCTTGTGCTTTTTTAGCACCTCTAGCAACAGTTTTTCTTCATCACCTGACAACAAAGAAGATATGATTACTGGTTTCTGATCTTTCTCTAAAAACACATATTTCAAATGAGAGGGGAGAGGTTTGAGTTCAGAATTTAAATCCCCCTTTTTAGGGTTAAACTCTTCATTCTGTGATTCATCCTTTCCATCTTCTATCTCCATAATTTCTATTGCTTCTCCCCTCATCTCTTCTTCCACTTCTTCACCTTTCACTGAATGTAACAAACACAAATTTTCTGGATCAGCTCTAACTACTTTTTCCTGCACTTCTTCCACACACTCGTCTATTACATCTACAAAATACACGGACTCCTCCATATCCCCAGATGGATACTTTTGAGCCTTATTCATATCCACTACCAACTCCTCATTATTGAACCGTAGGGTGACCGTTTGACCATGAACATCGATCAATGCCTTTGCTGTGTTTAAAAAAGGCCTCCCCACTATCAGTGGCACCTTCCTATCCTCTTCCATCTCCATCACCACAAAGTCCACTGGGAAGATGAATTTCCCCACCTTCACTAATAGATCTTCTATCACTCCTTTGGGCCACCTCACTGACCTATCTGCAAGTTGGAGTCTCATTCCCGTCTCCCTGAGGTCCCCAAGATTAAGCTTCCTGCAAATAGAATAAGGCATCAAATTTATGCTGGCACCCAAATCACATAAAGCATTACCATAAAAATCTTCACCAATAGCACAGGGTAAAGTAAAGCTACCTGGATCTTCCAATTTCTCAGGGATCTTGTTCATAATTATAGCACTGCAATTTTCTGTAAGCTGTACAGTTCCATGTCCTTCTAATTTCTTTTTATTAGAACATAATTCTTTCATAAATTTAGCATAGTTAGGCATATGAGCTAAAGCTTCAGCAAATGGTAAATTAATGTGCAGTTTCTTAAACATCTCTAGAAACCTAACCTTTTGCTCATTTTTCTTTTCCTGTTTAGCAACTGCAGGAAATGACAGTCTATTTATATCAAGATCCTCTACCCTCGGATTCACTAAACTTTTATCCTTATCACTTTTAGGAGCATTTTCATTAACTTCTACCCTAGAGTTAGAGTTACTTACCGTCCGTGTCGGCTCCTCCTTTTCTGATGATGAAGAATTTTTACCTTGGTCTTCTCTCGGTACCACTTCCTTACCACTTCTCAGTGTGATTGCTTTAGCTTCCTCTTTTGGATTCCGGTCCACATTCGAAGGAAATGTTCCCAGTTGTCTTTGAGACATGGAATTTGCCAGCTGTCCCACTTGAGTCTCTAAATTCCTCATGGAAGCATCTTGGTTCCGGTTCCACTGCTCTTGAGATTTCCACCTTGACTCTTGATTAGCCATGAACTGCTGCTGGCTATTTACAAACTGTTGTTGGCTGTTTATGAAAGTAGCCAACATGTCTTCCAGATTTGCCTTCTTTTCTTGCACAGGTGGCCTCGGTTGGTATCCCGATGGGTGGTATTGTTGCCCTTGGTTGTGATGGGATGGATATGGTTGTTGATACAGCTTCCCTTGGTTCTGATGAGTGTTTTGGTTGAAGGGAGGTCTAACTTGTGGTTGAGAGGATGAAGCATTTGGATTTCCATCCTTCCAAGAGAAGTTTGGATGATTTCTCCAGCCCGGATTATATGTGTTGCTATAGGGGTCATTTCTTCTGTAATCTCCTATGGCATTTATATCCCCCATTGCCCCACTCTCTTGACCAAATTGTCCACTTTCATACCATCCACTCTCTTGAGCCACAGAAGCTACATTCTGCACCTTCAGACTACTCATCTCCTTCCTCATGGACTCAATTTGTGCCTTCAGCATCGACACCTCATCCACAGCATGTATCCCTTGTCTTTTCGAAACTGACCTAGGATTAGACCATTGAGCATCATTCGCCGCCATTTCATCTAGCAGATGAAAAGCTTCCTCTGGTAGTCTATTCATGAATGACCCTCCTAATGAAGCATCCAATAAAGATCTTGTCTGTGGTGTAACCCCAGAATAAAATGTTGTCATCAGGTGGTATATGGCTATCTCATGGTGTGGACAGCTTCTTAACAGCCTTCTAAACCTTTCCCAGGCTTCATGAAACGGCTCCTCACTCATTTGACTAAAACCCAAGATACTGTTATGGATGTTCGCAGTCTTTGTCGGAGGGAAGAATCTCATCAAAAATCTCTCCTGTAACTGGTCCCACGATCTAATCGACTGTCTAGGTAGCATTTGCAACCATTCACGTGCTTTTCCAATTAATGTGAAAGGGAACAACTTTAATCTTACCAAGTCAGATGACACTCTAGGAATCTGAACCGTATCACTGACCTCTAAGAATATATCTAAGTGCTGTGCAGGATCTTCCACTTCTGAACCCAAAAAATGATTCCTCTGTACCATATTGATGGTGGCTGGTTTAAGCTCAAACTGCACTCCCCTAGGCAGCACAATCATCCGATTATCCTCATTCCATCTTGGTACTGCATAATCCCTTATTGTCCTCTGTCTCGGGACCTCTTCTCTATAATTCTCCAGATTTTCATCTTGTGCCCTCGGCACTTGTTCATTCTCGGGAGGATTCTCACCAATCGGAGGATTATCTTCCATGTTATTATTTCTGTTAGCTCTCCTTCATTGATGCAGGGTCCTCTTGATTTCAGGGTCGTATGCTATTGGCTCCTATCTCAGTCTGCTCATGCACCACAGCTACCTGAAAAGAATAATAAAAAAAAAACTAAAATAAGAAAAATATAAACACACACAAATAAAAATCAAAACTCACAAATAACGCCAGTCCCCGGCAACGGCGCCAAAAACTTGATGCGACCTCAGCAAGTGTACTGAATCGGCAAGTAATAAAGTGGAGTATTTTTAAGACTCCGAGTTATCGTACCCAAGAGACTGTGTACGCAAGTAATAAAAATCAAATGTATGCTAAAGAATTCCCAATTGTTTGAATTGATTGAGTTAACTACTGATTAAAAACAAAGAATTTAAATAACCAAAATAAACAAACAGAAATAATCAAATTAAATTGACGGCAATAATTGCAATAAACCAAATGACGAAAAAATTAACAAGATAAGAATTCAAAAATAGACAAACGTTGCTCAGGTTTACTCGTCCACCCCATACCCAGATATGAATAAAATTAATCCAAGAATTATTTATGAAAGAAATCGGGATAACCCTCTTAACCCAGGCTTCCCAAACGGAGTTAGCCACTCAAATTATATGACATCCCAAACCGGAGTCAGCCACATAATCAGCCTATGCACGGGTCTAAAATCCTAAGTTTGGTTTATTTTCCCAATACGGAGTCAAATAACCGATAGCTTAATTATCTCACTCACCATTCTAGTCTTAAATCATAAAATTCTGCACTTCTAGATTCCCAATCGGAGTCGTCCAAAAGACACAACAAGAATGATAAAAATGAACATAGATAACCATGGTATTCAATCCATACAACTCAATAACCAACAAAGATAATGAAATAAATCATTCATCAAAACTGGAAATTAACTTGATAAAATAAATTCCATGAATCAATAATAAATACCAGTGAAATAAACCATTCAATCATATATTTAAATTCAAAAGATGTTCAGAATTCACATCATGGGTAGGGGATTCAGAGATCCCCCAAACAACTAAAAGACTACTCACAATCCATTACAAAATCAAAAGGAAAGAGGAAAGAATAAACCCAGAAATTCATTGAGGTGTAAATCCCGGTTGAACCCTTAGTTCTTCAATCTCCTTCTTCAGATCTTCAATGGAGAAAATCTGGAAATTCTATAAATGTAAAAAATATTCTTGAAATTAAACTAGGTATTTTTAATGTAAAACTCTTGAATTGCAAATCCAATCTCAAGGAAAAATCGAAAATCTTAATTAAGAACAATCGAAAAACTACCCCAAAATTCTATCTCTAAAACCCTAATATGAAATTAGATTCAAAAACTAGCCGCCCCTGCTGCACTACAGACTTTTCTTTTTATATCCCGAGGGGTCACGGTGGTAACCAGATTGGTTGCCACCGTGAGGTGTTGAGGAGGTAAATCTGGATTGCGTGTAGGATAGGGGTCACGGTGGTAACCAAGATAGGTTGCCACCGTGACATGCTCAAATTTTTGCTTCTGTCCAGGAATTTCATATGTCACGGTGGCAACCACATTACCTTGCCACCGTGAGGTAACTTCTCACTTGGTTCTGTCTTGATGCGAACTAGGTCACGGTGGTGATGACATTGGTTACCACCGTGACCCATAACAGGTCTGCATTCTGCCCAATGGATACACATGTCACGGTGGTGATGACTTTAGTTACCACCGTGACCTAAGGTATTCCTGCATTCTGCTTTTATCTCCTTTGGATGTCACGGTGGTGACCAAATTCATCACCACCGTGAGGTACCTAAAGAAAGCTGCACACAAATTCAAACTTAATCAAAAACTAACAAAAATTGCATAAAAACTCTAATTTCATTAACATTGACATAATTAATTTAAAGTAAGCATATCACGACAATAAACACTACTAAACACCATAAATCATACGAAAATACTACCAAATCTAAATACTAAATTGAAGTTATCATTAAGGCCGCCGCAACCAGTCAAACCGCTTATCCTGTATCTGGCAGTGGATGGCAGTTCTGTGGGTGCCATGATGGCTCAGGAGGATGAATTTGGAGTGGAATTCGCAGTTTATTACCTCAGCAAGAAGTTCCTGGCTTATGAGATAAAATATGCTGAGGTAGAGAAGATCTGCCTCGCAGTGATTTGGGCATCAAAGAAGCTGAGGCATTATTTCCATTCGTACAAAGTTCAGGCAGTGGCCAAGCAGAATCCGTTGAGATATTTGCAAGAAGCGTCGTCTTTGCTTGGTAAGATAGAGAGGTGGCTGCTTTTGCTACAGGAGTTTGATGTAGAATACACTACCCACAAAACTATTAAAGGGCGAGCCGTAGCTGAATTTCTTGCTGAGCATCCTATTCAAGGAGACACTCCCGAGTTCACCTTTCCTGATGAGAGCATAGTCGCGATTTCTGTCCAAGGATGGCAGTTACACTTCGACGGGGCAGTGAATAACAAGGGGGCCGAAGTTGGAATTATTTTGACAACCCCAGATCATGAGAAACTCCCTCTAGGCAAGAAGTTAAGGTACAAAGCAACCAACAATGAAGCTGAATATGAAGCATGCACGTTCGGGTTAGAAGCTTTAGCTGCTTTGGGAGCAAAGAACATAGAAGTCTTTGGTGACTCATCCTTGGTGATTAACCAGATCCGAGGTGAGCGGGCTGTAAAAGAAGAGCGGCAGGTACCCTATGTTGAATATTTGAAAGAGATTTGTGGTCAGTTTGAAACCTGCACTTTCCACTTCGTGCCAAGAGATGAGAACCGTCTAGCTGATGCATTGGCAACCCTAGTGTTGATGTGGGATAATCCTGAAGGGGTAGCTATGAAACCAGTGCTGATTTCGAGTTCTGAGAAGCCTAGCTTTGAGATCAAGCCAGTAATGGGAGTAGAAGTGGCGGATGGAAAACCATGGTACTTTGACATTATGAATTATTTGGAAAATGCTAGGTTTCCAGAGGAAGCTACCGAGAAAGACCAGAGGATGATCCGGAAGCTATCTACTCAGTTCATATCCTTGGAAGGAGCGTTGTACAAAAGACAGGCAGACGGGATCCAGCCCAGGTGCTTAAATGAAAAAGAAGCCCGCAAGGTAATGGAAGAGACCCATGCAAGCGTCTGTGGGGCTCACATGAACGGTTTAACTCTGGCAAAGAAGATCATGAGGCAAGGCTTCTATTGGCTTACGATGGACAATGACTGCTCAAAGTATGTCAAGCACTGCCAGTTATGCCAACAGTACGCAGATTTGAGACATCTGCCAGTATCAGAGCTACACAACCTGACATCGCCTTGGCCTTTCGCTGTTTGGGGGATAGATATCATTGGAGAGATTCACCCTACGGCATCTAACGGACACAGATACATCATAGTCGCAATTGACTATTTTACCAAATGGGTAGAGGCAGAATCCTTCAAAAAGATCGACGCAAGGGATATGGCCAAGTTCATAGAGAGAAATCTGATCTGCAGATATGGCCTCCCTCACCATATAGTGTCTGACAACGGGGTATCGTTCATGGGGGAAACCAGGAAGCTCCTTGAGAAATATGGTATCAAGCACCATAGATCCTCTCCCTACCGACCACAAGCTAACGGGGGAGTAGAGGCCGCCAATAAAAATGTGAAGAGGATCCTATCCAAGATGGTCCAAACTTACAAAGACTGGGCAGAGAAGTTACCCTTCGCGCTGTGGGGGTACTGGACAATGGTGAGGACATCTACGGGCGCTACGCCATATTCTCTGGTATACGGGACGGAGGCAGTATTGCCAGTTGAGATAGAGCTCCGATCGTTGAGGGTGATTATGGAAGCCCAAATTCCGGAGGCTGAATGGGCACGATAGAGGCTACAGCATTTAAACTTACTGGATGAGAGTAGGCTGAAGTCTTATTATCACAATCAGATCTACCAGAAGAGGTTGGCCAGGACATTCGGGAAGAAGGTGAGAAAGCATCCGCTGAAGGAAGGGGACTTAGTGTTCAAGCAGATGAGGCCAGGTATACCGGATATCAGAGGAAAATTCAGACCAACCTGGGAGGGGCCGTATATCCTTAAAAGGTTGTTGTCCAAAGGAGCTGCAATCTTGTCGGATAGCGATGGAAATGAATTCAAAGAACCGATCAACATTGACAGACTCAAGAGGTTCCATGGCTAAAGACCAAAATAAAAAAAAGAGAATAAAATGCCCTGCAGGTTGAAAATCGAAAAAAGGTGGCCGTGCTAAAATTGGGCGCCTCGACAGGTGAAAACCGAAAAAAAGCATCCTGTGCAAAAATAAGAGGCACGAGAGAAAATGTCCAATCGTGAAAACCCGAGAGGGCCGATTGGTAATAGGAGTTGATGCTGTTAAAATTTGGTTTCATGTATTAATAAGGCATACACGATCGAGTTAATGTCAAAACTGATCATGTATGCTGAAATTACATGGAAATGTACACAATTTCGTGAAATAAAACAAGTATTATTCTTTTCATTTTCGTCATTTTCTAGTTCTGCATTAAAAAGAAATTTAACACCAAAAAGAAATACATATATAAGCTAAGCTAAGTCCTGCCACTGCTCTCGCCAGCCAGATGCTTGAGCCCTCATGTCCTATTATCGGATGCTGGACTAAGGACCCATTTCTTGTACTCGCTGGTTGAAGCCACGGAGTGAGCGCCGAACCTCGGAATAACAGTCTTCACTGGTAGTTTGCTCCACAGCTCATGATACCTTGAGGTGAAGGTAGCCGAAAGAGCTCCTCCCCGAAAAGATAAGGGAACCCTCACCACATCCTGGGTCATCCCAAGCTGACGTGCACATCGAGAAGTGATGCAGAAAGTGGCTTAACGGAGCCCACAGAGGGGAACACAACCCGATAGCCCATCAATGACCACATGAGACAGTGGGAGCCAGGCAGACGTGAAACTAATATCGTCATCTGACAGTTCACCAAATCTGGTAACGCCTTCACCAGCAGTGGCACACTCATACAGCCATCGACGCGAAAAAAAATGGCTCGGCGAGTACTGCGGGATGACCCGAGGAGGTGGCTCAGACAACATCCTCAGTTTCTCTTGCAGCCAAATCTAAAAAAAAAAAAAGCCGATGGAGTAAGTAGGGTTTACTTCAGGCAAAAGTAAGGCAAAGGGTTGTGTGAAAATCCGAAAGGACGCACCTCCCGCTAAGAAAATCTAGTGTGAAAATCCACAAGGGACGCACTACCTTTAAAATAATGACGTAACTGGAGCAATAAGGGGCTGCCGGTGAAAGTAGTGGTGGATCCAGAGCTCACTGAGTCCAAGCCCAGGATGGTTTCAGCTAAAATAAGTGGGAAGGGTGATGATCCCCGATGAAAGTCGGTCAGAACCCCGAACAGGCGAGGGTCGCCTGTCAAACCCCTTGGAACCACGGTGAGAAAGTTCGTCATGCAGAACAAAAATATGATGCTTACCCGGTAAGTAGGGACATCAGTGAACCGATCTAGAGCCTCGATCAGTGGCTCCAAAGTAAAGGAAGAGCCCGGAGAAACCAGCCGAGCGGCCTCAGAAGGGGGTATGCCGAGAGCCATAGCTATATCCCGAGTCTGGAGTATACCACAACGGGGGATGCAGGGCAGAATGTTAGGGGGATACCAAGCTCCAAGAATGGCAGCTAACTCCTCAAGCAGGTGGCACAACTCCTGATAAGTGAACCGGAAGACATGAAACCGGGGGTTCCAGAAGTGAGTCGCCGCCAGAAGAAGGTTCTGGTCAACTTTAACCCGACGCAGATATTTTAGCCCAGACAGAGAAGAAAGGGTGCCTTTTTCCCAAGTGTGCTTGTCATCTAGGATGCGGTGCATTCTTTGGAGAAGAGGGGAAAACATTTTGAGAAGAATGAGGGGCTCAAGATGTTGGGAAAATGAAGAGACACAAAAAAGCAAAATTTTTGGAGGAATTTATAGAGAAGCGCCACCGACGGCCTACCCGTCTCTCACAAGAGACGGCCTGCCCGTCGGTAAAAATTCACCTGGCAGATGCATACGTCAGCATAGCATTAATCACGAGCATTAAATTCGCATTAATTGGGGAATGGGAAACGACAGACGGTCAGCCCGTCGGTCGCTCCTAACGACGCCCAGCTCGTCGGCCACGAAACTCTATATAAGGGCGAGTGACAGACGGAACAGCAGCTGTTGTCATTTTCATTTTCCCTCTCAAAACAGTTTTTTTTTTCGTTTTTTCTGCATTTTCAAGCATTTATTCTCCTTTTTCTTGCAATTTCTTTATCTTTTCGCGTTCTCCACTCACCGGACGCTCGGACACTCATTTTTCTTCAGTTTTCCTACACTTTTCGCGACTACAAGTAAGTAAAATAATTACTTTACTTATTAATTTAATTTATTTCTTCATTTTCTCTTCTTCTTTTAGCCTTAAAAATGGTTAGGATGCTTTAGATGCTTTAAATATCTAGGGAGAATGCTGCCCGTTTTTTTAGTAATTTTTAGTGCAATTAATATAAGCCTTTCATGATCACATAGAAATAGGACTTTTCTATACGTTTGTCGCCTTAGAAATAGGTTTTCTAGCGCATATGTGTGTTATTGGGGCCTGAGGCCATTCTCTTGTGCAGGATTGGGGGCACACCCTTGCCGGGGTGTGGCCCATTTTATATATATATATATATATATATATTGTGGTTGAGGCCTGAGGCCTGTTTTGATGCCTTTCTATGCAGGAAGTTGGGCACACCCTTGCCGCGGTGCTGCCCAAATTTTCATTTTTTTTTTGAATTTTTATTCTAAAATTGATTATTTTGGGGTATAATACATGTCTTGGGGTCTAAAAAGCCCATTTTCATTCGCTTTCAGAATATCTTTTTCTACGCCAAAGTGGGGCACCCCGCTTTCAGAATATCTTTTTCTATGCCAAAGTGGGGCACACCCTTGTCGGGGTGCTGCCCATTTTTATTAATCTTTAATTCTTTTATGTCAATTGCATGTTTTTCTGCTTTTGATATGTGCGAAGCATGATGGGCAACATCCCTTGACAGGACGTTGCCCATTTTTTTTTATCTATTTTGTTTCACCTCGAAAACGAGCCTAATAACGGCTGTTTTGTCAAATTTTCGTTATCTAACATTTCTTTTGCAGGATGCCTCCTAGGCGCAGAGCACCACAGGCCCAGCCCGAGGTCGAGGTTCCGGGCTGGATGGACGGCGAGTCAGCCCAGAGATACAGAGCGTTGGCTCAGGTAGAGATCTGGGCTAGCTGCTTTGTGTCTCGGCCGTTCCTAGAGGCCCTAGGGATGGCCCCGAAGGTCGACGTACTTATCGAGGGCACCGGGTGGACAGAGTTCCTTGAGCCTGCTTTCTAGACCTTCCCTGAGGCTACCCGACAGGTGCTAGCCACCCTACGCTACGGCGGTTTTCAGAGATCAGATACAGAGCCGGGGGTGGTACAGTTCTGGTTTGACGGCCAGCATTTCAGCATCACCAGGCAGAGGTTCGCAGAGGCCATGGGGCTTCCCAGAGAGGAGGGGGTCGAGATCCCACAGCGAGCGGTGAGACGCACCCACTGGGCGGCCATTGCCTTACCAGGAGTGTTGTATGACCACGATACAGTGAAGAGCACCGTACTGGTGTCTCAGGCACTCCGGTACCTGCACAGAGTTCTATCCAGCTCGTACCTCGATCGAGCTGGTAATCTAGGGTCGCTTAACGCGGCCGAGATCTGGAGCCTCTGGGCCATGGTGCCAGGCTAGCGCCTCAACATTAGCCATGAGATCTTGGCTAACCTGATCAGGGTTGGCAGAGGAGTGACACCCATGATGATAGTAGGGGGAGTCATCACTCATTTGCTTTTGGGGTTAGGAGTCGCCCCGGATAGGCTGAGAGCACCCTTGGACGAGGGGATACATGTGGATGCCTCCATAGCAGTACAGATGGGGATGATTTCACAGCTATCAGGGCAGGCAGAGGCTTTCAGGTTGCTATCTATCCACGAGACCAGGCGGGTCTTCTCCCTTCCACCCTTGGGTCCAGATCCAGAGCAGCCAGAGCAGCAGCCTCCTCAGCTAGAGCCAGAGCAGCAGCCTCCTCAGCCACAGATTCAGCCGCAGCCCGAGCGGGAGCCGCCCCGGACCCCGTTGGATTTTGACGTGGAGTTCACTATGGACAAGCTGTTTGGTACTCCACCGGCATCCAGGGCGTCTCAGAGGGAGCTCAGACAGCAGCTCACTCATAATCTGAGGACGTCCCAGGACCAGGCATCTCAGAGAGTT
The DNA here is from genome assembly GCA_947683425.1 of Excoecaria cochinchinensis. Classification (NCBI taxonomy): domain Eukaryota; kingdom Viridiplantae; phylum Streptophyta; class Magnoliopsida; order Malpighiales; family Euphorbiaceae; genus Excoecaria; species Excoecaria cochinchinensis. Next base: position 9,948,328 of record CANTUQ010000105.1, read on the forward strand.
GATATGACTTTACAGATGATCGATGAGTCACTCGACTACCTGAGATCCCGGGTCCAGGCGATAGAGGGGATCCTTCCTCCCTTGTCCCAGACCATGAGGGAGTTTAGGGAGCAGACGGAGCAGTGCCTAGATCAGATGAGGAGGACCGCCAGCGTGCAGACTGTTCAGATGAGCCAGGCATTCAAGAAGTTAGGAGGCACAGTCTCAGAGACTTTGGAGTTCATGAGGACATGCACCCAGCTCTTCTTGGATGGCTATGCTCAGATCAGGTTTAGACAGACCCACGATGCTGGGGCAGGATCTTCCACGGCTCAGCCTCCACCTCCGACACAGTCAGCTCCACCTCCACCTCAGCCAGGGACGGTGCATATCTCAGACGATGAGGATCCTGACGAGGAGTCCTCCGACTACGCGCCCCTCTGATGTTCAGGGAGTCATTTTTTGTATTTTTGTACATTTTCACTTTGTATATACGTTGTACAAAAGTGGATATTTCTAGTGTAAAACTTTTGCTTTCAGTTTTGTGCATTCATTCAGTTATTTATGATCCATTCATATTACAGATAAGTGTATGCTTTCACATTCACTCATATTCCGAAATGACGATGACGTAACAAGCGAAAGGGAAATAATAACAAAAGATAACCAAGATTTGAAAAATGACAACTTAATAAAAAGAAAGAATATAAATGAAACATGACATGGTAAATAAAACAAACCACATCATTCATGGACATGTTAAAAAGATAATAACTCAAACATGAATTAACGAAACCTTTTATCATACAGGTACAGAGAAACATTGATCCGGACACGAGTATCGATCAAAAGTCGAACATGAGCGCCTAAGATTCATGTCTTCTTAGAAAGGGAGCACAGCGAGGTCTCCTCCTCCACAAAATTAAGATTACGGTCAGAGAGTACCTTGTCTCATAGTTCACGCGGTAGTAAGAAAGTACTACACACCTTGCAGCCGAATGGAGGTTAGCAGATCAGAAAACTGTACTAGCCAGATGGGGGTTAGCGTATCAGACTTTATGCTGACCGGATGGGGGGGTTAGCAAGAGGATGCCGGAACAGAGATTGTGGTCAGAGAGTACTGCTTATCGAAGTTGTAGTTAGAGAATACTACTATTCACCTCGAGACTGTGGTCAGAGAGTACCGCTTCTCACCAATCGAAGTTGCGGTTAGAGAAACACTACTCTTCACATCGAGTTTGTAGTCAGAAAGTGCTACATCTCCTCAACACTGCGCGAGCCAAGACGAGGCCAGCAGAAGCAGAAGCTGCGGTTAGAGAAACACTGCTCTTCACATCGAGTTTGTAGTCAGAAAGTGCTACATCTCCTCAACACTGCGCGAGCCGAAATGAGGCCAGCAGAAACAATCGAAGTTGTGGTTAAAGAAACACTGCTCTTCATATGGAGGTCGTGGCTAGAGAATGCTACATCTCATCAACACCTGCAGGTCAAGACGAGACCGATAGGGATATCTTCACCCGCCGAACAGACTGAGACGAGGTTTACCCGGTAAAAGGCACGAAAGGTAAGAACCGCTACAGGTACGCTTTCTTCCTTTCTGTCCTTTCTCTGAGTTTTGGCTCATCTAAGCGCTCGTGCACTAGTTTCCCCAAAACTGGAGGCAACTGTAAGCACCGTGTTCTGGAGCGGTCCGGATCAGAGATTATCCTATGATGAAATCGGCATCCGAGCCTGTACAAACGGTTTGGATTCGGAGGCTTTAGGCCTATGCTCTACGACAAACGAGTCTTTTTACCTTTCGTAGGCAGGAGGGGAGAAAACGGGGAGTTTTTAAAGTCCAAAAAAGTATGTTTTCCTCGACGGACGGCCAGCCCGTCGGTGAACCCACAAATGCCCGTCGGTCATCCCTGGCCTATAAAAGCTTTGAATTTTCTCATAAAAGGGGGTTGGAAAATTTGCAAAAATAGGGGAAACTCTGCCAAAATTCACGCGTATTTTCTCTCTCTTCCAACAAACACATTTCTAAAAAGATCTAACTAATTCAAGAATCAAATCTTCAAAAGAAAGAGGATCTAGTTGATTTTTCACGGGTTTTTTATTTCCAAAACTCATTTTTCGTCGAACTGTTGAAGACACATTCTATCTTCAACATTTGATCTTTTTGTTCGGACCTTCTCGTGGAGCGTGCGGGAAGCCAGACAACAACAAGGAATCCAACCAAGAGGTTGTTCTGAGGGTAAATATTCCGGACCCTTTTCTGTTTTTTTTACCTTCATTTTCGATATTATCTTCGCTCTTGCCCTTATTTTCATTTCTTGCTACTATTCTTCTTGAATCTGCGTAAAATTTGTCTTTTTGCTTTTGAAAAGCTTCTATTTCTGGGACAGAGGTGACCGACGGGTCATCTGCTGTGATCGACGCCCGTTAGTCACCTTCAAGCATAGCCCATCGGTCACCCTCACAGACGGCTCCCTTCGAGTGAGCGACGGGCTGTATCGGTCACCTTAACCGACAACAGTCGGTCATTCAGCATAGCCCGTCGGTGGGTTCTATCCCACATTTTCAAATCTTTTCTTTCCCTTTTCTGTTCACTTAAATTTTTATTTTTAGTTTTATTTTTATTTACAGCTTTTCTTCTGTATCTTAACATCCTTTTGGCTTGTTTTGTGAGAGTATGTTCTTATTTCTTGGACTGGCTGGAGCCTGAGGGAGTTCTCCCGTATGTGGAAAGTTCGCCTGGTTTAGTTTCCTATCCTCCTCTCTCTTTATTTCATGTATTTATTTATTGTTTCTCCTGTATATGACAAAATTGTTGTATTTCTCGCTAATGTAAAAATCGGCCAAACGTTTTATATTTAATAAAATGAATTCTTCATAAAATCAAGGACCTAATGTCCTATTTTTATCCAATAAAATCCTCACAATAGAAATATCCATTTTAATAATGATGCATGCGAGGACCAAAGTCCTCAAAGTAAACAATGCCCCGATTTGTGTATGTATCGCACATTTATAAAAGGGAGTTGTATTCCGCTCCTTGTGTTATTGTAATTTATCGCTTTCATTATTTACTCGTTCATTTACCGCTTTCCAAATGTGAATAAATGCTATTTGATTCAATTGCATCGTGTGGAGAGAGAGCGAATTAATGAAAATTAAAATTTGATCATAAAATAATCAAGGTAGAAATAGATGAGGAGTCCCGAACCCAGCTCTGGTCTTTGGGCTCAAAGAGGCGAGAGGTCTATCCGATCACTCATTGGAACTATGACCTCCAAGACACCTCTTGTGTCACGAGATTTTGACGTTAATCCTAGGCTCCTTAGGGCGAGAGGTTTACCCTCCAAGACCCCTTTGGTTGGCCCAAAATGGATACTAAGCGCAGTCTTAGACTCTCCGAGGCGAGAGAAACTTTCCCAATATTCTGTTGGGTGGCGACTCCATGAAACCTCCTTGTTGCCCAAAATAGACGCACTTGTAAATATCTTTACAAGTTGCCAACGGATCCTCAATTTCCCGATCGCCCTCAAGCGGGCGGTCAGAGGGGCGGCCGCTGGGTCCGGCGCGCGTCACAGTGGCGACTCCACTGGAGACTATGGTTCGAGATTTCGATTTGAAAATACCATGCTTAACATTTATGATTAAAGTTTAATTCATAAATTCGCTTTCTTTCAAATTTGCATTTACATCCCATTAGAGCCTTAGTATATGCTAGATTGGTCCCTTCTTAATCTCGGTGCATTCCTGAAGCACAACCCTACGTTCACTCAATGCGGGGAAGTGTTAAGGATAATCGTCAGCCCAAACTTCGTACCTACTGGTATATCAAATGATGACCCGATCGGTCGTTATGCTCGTGATGAGCTAGAAAGATTGAAGTTTCTCCTATGCAACCATTAATTTGAGGAAAAAAACCTTCACTAATAGAGGAAATAATCCAGCTAAGGAAAAGTTGATCTTGTTGCTCCCATTTGGCCAATTCAGGATTAGGAGATTGGTTTTCAAGAGTAGGAGGAGGAGGTTTGTTGGTTCCATCATACAATGAGCAAGAGAACAACCACATAACATTGGAAGTAGCTGAGTTTTCTGTAGAAAAAAACTAGAGTAAGTGATTTTAATGGATAGCTGATGAACAATATTAGGAAGAGGGAAATAAGGCATGATAATGGAAGCAACAAGAGAGCTAGTGTTAGCTTTTAGGAAAAAGAAAAATTGGTGATTAAACTAGACCAGGCTCTAATACAATGAAAGTTTTGAAGAGTCGTATTTGATTGATATTTAATGACAATATAAATGCACTTTACAAGAGATAAAGATAAGGCTTACAATTGTACTTATCTGAAATATTGTCCGAAAGTAATCCAAATCAAAGATAAATGTATAAATGTTGTTACTAAACTTATCTCTTATGGTTTTCAAGTTGAAGGCAAACCCATTTTTGGTACAGTTTTTCGACAAGAATTTTATTTCAGTTTGAGTGACGAGTACTCAAATACCTTAATTGAATTCTACTAAATCCATCACGGTTAGTAAAATTACTATGTAAATCCATTTCAAACTCATTTATTCACTACTTTAATCCATTTTATTTACGTTAGATACAGTAGGATAATAAAAAAAATGAAAAAAAATTCCTGCCATCCCTAATAAATTTTAATTTAAAACTAAATCATTAACCATGGTTTAGTTTTAATCTATAAGTTGGGTATTCGCTTATTCAAAGTAAGGATTTAAGAGAATGGTCATATGTTCAAACGATATCATTAACACTTGTATTTAATAAAGAGTAAGGATTTTCTTTTAAAAAAAAATATTGGGGTGTCCAATATAGACATATACTTTTTTTTTTTAATGCATATCCTATAAAATTCATAATTAGATAAACCTTAATTATAGATGAAAAATTTTGACAAAAAAAATTGTAGATAAAAATTGAATGAAAATATAAAAAAGGTCAAAAGTGTATTTTCAACAAACATATTGAAACATATTGTACACTCAAAAAAAGAAATCAGCTGACCCTTAAAAAAAAAATAGAAACATCAAGTTATTGAAAACCAAAAACAAAATTTAGAATTAAAAAAAATATATATAGTGAAAAAAAAAAAGTTTTATACATTAAACCACGGCACTTTTTTTCTTCTCTCTCTTATGTCCCACAAAATTCCATATCATTTGTTTTTCTGGGTTTCTGTTCCCTCCATCATCATCTCCACCATCACCACCACCACCACAGCCACCACCATCTCCGCCACCATTTTCAGCTCAACCTCTTAGATCGGATCCCCTCACATAAACCCATAAAAATACCACAACCAATATCCACTTTTACCATATTAAAATACAAAAGAAAAAAAAAAGGAAAAGAAAAAGAAAAAGAAAGAAAAGCTCACAATTTGCTGCAACTCAATTTGAAAACAGGGTTTTAATCAATATTGTATGCATATTTCTGAACTGGGTTTGTTTCTGTTTTTGTTCATTTTTCTTTTTTGTGGACAAAAGAGAGAGAGAGAGAGGCAGTAAATGGGAAATGTTACGTCTAATGTGGCAGCGAAATTTGCGTTTTTCCCGCCAGACCCAGCAACGTACGATGTGTGCAGAGAAGAAGATGGGAGGCTGATTATGCCTGGGGTTACAGCTGATAAGAACATGGAGGTTCATTTATTAGAGACTAAACCAGGCAATAAGATTGTAGCAACGTTTTGGAAACACCCTTTTGCCAGGTTTACCCTTTTGTATTCTCATGGAAACGCAGCTGATCTTGGCCAAATGCATGAGCTCTTCATTGAGCTTAGAGCTCATTTGAGGGTCAACATTATGAGGTATTGTTCATTCGTTATTTCGGATAAAATAAATTATGTTTTTTTTCTTTAAATCGTTTTGTAATTGATTTTTTTTTTTTTTTGCAATTAATAATTAGTTCAACATTCTATTTGCTAATTATTGTTAATATTATGCCTTTATTTGTTATCCGTGATCTGGGTATTGGTCTAATAATGTTGCCGGCCTTATAATCTTTTATTTTCTTTTTGTTCTTCACTTTTATGATATTACAATTCTGAATAAACTAAAAGAGAGCACAAAAGATTCATAAAATTTTAGCTCTTTGATGCAATTTGTTTAATTATGGCCCAGATACTTCCTCTAGTTGTTTTATTATGCTTATGTGCATTTGACTTACTGGATATTCTTTCTATTTTCCAGCTATGATTATTCAGGATATGGAGCATCTTCTGGCAAGGTAAATAGAATCTCTATATATGTATTTTTAGTTTATGTAAAAATTGACGATTAGCAGAAATTAGATGCTATATCTATAATTGCCTCAACAGTCTAATTAAATGTTATATCTGTAATTTGAATAGCCATCTGAGTTCAACACGTACCATGACATAGAGGCCGTGTACAATTGTTTGAAGAAGGATTATGGCCTTAAGCCAGAGGAACTGATATTATATGGGCAATCTGTTGGAAGTGGACCTACCCTGCATTTAGCTTCTCGTTTACAGAAGTTGAGGGGTGTTGTTCTTCACAGCGCAATCCTTTCAGGCATAAGGGTCTTGTATCCTGTCAAGATGACATTTTGGTTTGACATTTACAAGGTCACTGCAACTCTTGTTCTTTAAATCTTTTATATGCTCATAACATCAAATAATCACTGTCTTCTTCTGATTTCCTTTATTGATTGAAGAAGCTGTGTTTTGCTTACAGAACATTGACAAAATACGGCATGTCACTTGTCCAGTTCTGGTTATACACGTAAGTTTCTCACTTCACGAATTTGGTTGTATTGCCAGCTTATTCATTTTGTGTTCATAGAATTCTTTGTCATTCTTCTTCATGAAGTTGCATCTCATGAACAAAGGAAAACCATGGCAGAAGATTAACAAATGATTCTGCTTCTGTTTGTGTGTTTGTCTGTTTTCGAAATATTACGACAAGACTCTTGTAGTGGTAATTTGTAAATGGCCGAATAATTTTCAGCAAAAATACTGTAAGTGACCACTATACGAACACTTGATCTTAGAAGAATTCTTTCAATTACAAATTATAATGCACAGCTGTTGTCAAATTATCTGAAACTAGAGCAACTGAAATATTGGAACAGAAGAACTTGGCTTTTTCCCTACTTAGTTGATGAACACAGTTGCTGTTTTAGTTGAAATCATTGGTAATATACATTATGAACCATTTTCAGGGAACAAATGATGACATTGTGGATTGGTCTCATGGGAAGCGTCTGTGGGAACTGTCAAAGGAAAAGTATGATCCTTTATGGGTTAAAGGAGGTGGGCACTGCAATCTCGAAACTTTCCCGGAGTATATCAAGCACTTACGGAAGTTCATAAATGCAATGGAGAAAATCTCCCTCATCAAACCAACAAAACAGCTCTCTTCTCATTCAAGCATTAACATGAAACAGAACAAGTGCTTAAGATGGAAAAAAGTGGTCACTCAATCGTAGTTCGTCAATACAGGTAAATTTCACTGCCAATTGAGACTCATCTCTAAGATTAGACAAAGCTTGCTACATAGGCGTGGTGATCAGCTGATGCTGAGCTTGTTCTTGCGCCCAATATTTCTCCATATCACTAAGTTATAGAAGGATAAATGTGGTTTGTTTGATCTTGTTCCTCTTGAGGAAAGTGTCATTGTTTAAGGAGATCCTATAGTCATCATTGAAAGCAAAGCAACAAGCGGTTCTATTGGAAAAAAGGGAAAAAAAAATGCTGAAGATGTAGGTTTCTTGTATAATTCAAAGACAGTTGTTCTGTGTAAAATCTATCATCGTTTTGGGAAAGCCAATACATAAGTTACTTTTACTTTTTGTCTACTTTCAAGTTTTGACCAAAGACCCTTCTGCTTTCCTACTGCTTCCTCTTTACTATTTTTTGCTTTTTGTCTGCCTTGTGATGTAATCTTAGATGCCAATCATAGTATATAATCTACCCATGATTTATTTTATTTTATTTATTTATTTATTTATTTTTCTCAAACATGCTTCTCACACTCTCTGTTATCCTCCTCATAATATGGTATTTTCCATTTTTTAATCATTAAATTAGCTAATTTTTCAGTCTTAAATATATTTTGATGGTCAAAAAATGAAAAGCATGGTACGGAAACAATCAAAAAGTGGAAAACAGCATTGAAGAGGGTTCTGTGAGCTGACTATATTGTTAATATATTTTTCACATTTTGACCGTCGTGTGTGATTTTTACTTGTTGAACATTAAATCATGTTTTAGATAGTACATGCAAAGTTTGTTTTAGTCCTTACCCGCAGCATTGAAGAAAGTGCCATGAACTCACTATGTTGCTAACATTAAATCAGCTAATTATATTATGAAAAATATAATCTGATGGTCAAAAAGCGAAAATCACCATGTACAATCAATTTAATAGTCAAAAAAGTGAGAAAGTAAGATTTGTCATATTGGCAGTATTGAAGGGATTGCCATGAACGGACTATATTGCTAAATGAAACGGCATTTAGAAGCGGTAGGATGCACATGCAGCTAAGATCACAAGTAATATCCGTGCGATTCTAATTCCTCAGCTGGCTGCTGCAGATTGCTTTTGTTCTGGGTTTTTTTCTTTTATTTCAAATGGACATACTGTGAGATCTCTTTAGAACTGAATGCCGAAATTAAAATTTCACTAACATAAAAATCGCATCTCGATTCTTGAAAAAAGCAAAAAAAAAAAAGACAGAAAAATGAGTGTTAGACTTTGACATGTCTGCATAAGCTATACGTGCAAATGTGCAGTCTCAATTCCAAGAAAAGGCCTATGCCTGGTGTGTTCATATATATATATAAAACACGCACTTTGAGATCGAAAAAAAATAAAAAAAAATGTGTTAAAAAGGTAATTTAGAAGCACTTAATTTAGTTTTTAGTTAATTAACTAATTGCTTTTTCATATCAGTTTGTTGCGTTGGTAGATTTTTTCAATTAGTTATTTTTATTTCAAACAATTATTGTTTCCAATGCTTTATTTTAAAATCTTTTTCCATCAGTGGATAATTGGTTCGATTTTATTTTATATTTAAATCATAATAACCTTTTATTAATTATAATTTTTTAAATTATTCGCATCATTAATTTTTTATAAATAATAATAATAATATATATATATATATATATATATATATATATATATATATATAGTAGGGGTGTACATGGTTCGGTAGAATTTGGAAATTTTCAAATTTCCATATTGTATTTAAATTTCGGTTCCTAAAAATTTCGGTACAATTCGATTCTTAAAAATTTCGGTACAATTCGGTACGGTTCTTTTAATTTTCGGTACAGTTCAGTTCGATTTTTCGGTTCTTTCGGTACAAAACAAAAAAATACAGTATAATACGATAATTCGGATAATTCAATGTTTTTTAAAATTTACAAAATAAATATAAACAATAACAAACACAATATAATTAAAATATCCCAATAAAAACATACAAAATTTAAAAATTAACATTCAGTGGCGTAGCCAGAAATTCAGTTCAGTGGGGTCAAAAATTACAATTTATAAAAAATTAATTTACATAAAAATATGAATAAATGCGATTGTTTTTTCAAAATATTAAAATTGGTACAAATTTATTATTTAATTGTGTTAAAATATTAAAAATTATACATATTTACGTTTTTATTGATAGTTAATATGAAATTTTGGTTCGCATTTATTTTAAATTATTGAAATAGTTCATATTTGCCCCTTAAAAGTATTAAATAAGAGCAAATTTATATTATTTTAATATCTTGATAATATTTTTTTAAAAAAAAGAATTAAACTTTTAGATGTAAATATGTACTATTTTTAATAATTTAAGGACAAATTTGAATTTTATTACTAAAAAATAAAGAATTCATTTAAATATTTTAATGAGTCAATTTTAAAAAAATAAATTTATAGAGTGATTTTTATTTTTTTTATAATTAAGTGGGGTCATTTTAAAAAAAAAAAACTATAAGAATAATTTTAAAATTTTTTATAATTGAGTGGGGTCAATTGACCCCACTCAATATAAGGGGACTCCGCCACTGTATATAAAACACACACTTTGAGATCGAAAAAAATAAAAATAAAAAATTGTGTTAAAAAGGTAATTTAGAAGCACTTAATTTAGTTTTTAGTTAATTAACTAATTGCTTTTTCATATCAGTTAGTTGCGTTGGTAAATTTTTTCAATTAGTTATTTTTATTTCAAACAATTATTGTTTCCAATAATCTATATATATATATATATATATATATATATAGTAAGGGTGTACACGGTTCGGTACAATTCGGAAATTTTTAAATTTCCGTATTGTATTTAAATTTCGGTTGCTAAAAATTTCGGTACAATTCGATTCTTATAAATTTCGGTACGGTTCTTTTAATTTTCGGTACAGTTCAGTTCGGTTTTTCGGTTCTTTCGGTACAAAACAAAACAATACAGTACAATACGGTAATTCGGATAATTCAATGTTTTTTAAAATTTACAAAATAAATATAAACAATAACAAACACAAATATAATTAAAATATCCCAATGAAAACATACAAAATTTAAAAATTAACATTCGACATCCTTTCTTTGCATTATGCTCGCATTGATTTGAGGATCTTGAGTAATATCTAAAAACAACAAAAAAATTAAATATTAGACCAAAAAAATCAAAACATTCAATAAATAATTTAAGAATTTATGCGAATATAATAATTACCTGATTCAAACTTTTTAATTTCTTCTATTGATGCCTCTGAAGCTAAAAGTATAGCCGATTTCAACCAATTTTGGCAACAAATAAGAATCTCGGCTGTAATTGGAGTTAAAGAACTTCTAAATTTGTCCAAAGTTCTCCCTCCAGTGCTAAAAGCTGATTCAGAAGCCACAGTAGAGCACTTAACAGCCAAGACATCTCTCGCAACTTTGGCCAAAATTGGAAATTTTGGCTCATTAATTTTCCACCAACTCAAAATGTCAAAATCAGGAGAATTTTTTACTAATTTATCAGTCAAATAAGTATCTAAATCTCCTTGAGACACAACTTGTTCTTTATCCTCATTTTCTAAAATTCACGCATCAACATCATCATCAATATCATCAGAATTAGGTGTTGGAGTTACAATTTGATTAACATTTTCTTCTATTTTTTTTATGTTCATCTATCAGTCCATTCAAAGCAGTTGTCACTTTAGAAACTAATTTCTCTAACTCACGCTCACCATAAAAAGCTGTGTACTTTGAAACTAAAAATTTCATTTTAAATCTAGGATCCAAGACCACAACTATGAAAAAAATGATATTCATCTTGTTAATCGAATCCCAATACTTGTCAAATTTCAACTGCATTTGTTTCCCCATTTCCATTAAAGAATCATCACCACTAATTTGAGAAGATTGCAACAAATTCAAAATACGCACAATCTATGGAAAATACAAATTTGAAGTTGAATATAATGACCCAGATAATTTGCAAGTCACGTCATAAAATCTTTTCAGAAATTTCGTTAAAGTTGTGACTTGTTTCCAATTAACCTCAATCAAATAAACAGGTCCAAACTCAATGAAATATTTGCTATCTATATCCTCCTACTTATCAAAAGCCTTTTGATATCCTAAAGCAATGTCTAACATCAAGTATGTTGAATTCCACCTAGTTGGGCAATCTATTATCAATTTTTTTGCATAATTGATGTTTACTGTCTCGCAAGATTTTTTGAAAGAATCTAACCATTGAGGACTGCTTCTAACAAACTTGATAACATTTCTAACTTTTTTAATAGATTGCTCAACACATTTAAGTCCATCTTTCACAATAAGGTTTAAAATGTGAGCAGAACATCTCATGTGAAAAATTTCACCACCCAAAATAAATGCATCTCTCTTATTTAATTTATTTTTCAATTGTTGAATTGCAGTATCATTAGATGATGCATTATCAGCAGTTGTACATATCACTTTGTTCAAACCCCAATCATCCATAAAATTATCAACAACCACCCCAACATTACTTCCTTTATGACTTTTAATAATGCAAAAATTCAAGATTCTTTTATGCATCTTCCAACTTGAATCAATAAAATGAGCAGTTAAGCACAAATATGATAGATTTTGAATGCTAGTGTCCAGGTATCAGTTGTCATAGAAACTCTTTTGTATTCAATTTTAAGAAAATCTTTTAATTTATCTCTCTCATTCATAAAAAGAGAACAACATCTTCTAGCAATGGTCACTCTAGATGAAATTTTAAATTCAGGACTGTAATGCACACCGAATCCGACCAGTTTCCTGGAACTAGCTTTTAGGGCCCGAGAGGATTTATGTCTTTTGATCTTGGGCAATCATGAGATATTTTGGACACCTATTTCCAATAGAATACTGGAAAGATCATCTAATCCCATGAAATTTTTAGACACTTTTGAGGTATTTTGGAGTCGCCACCTAATTTACAAGAAATTGGAAAAGTTCGTCTAACCTCAGGGGTCTAAATCAGAGAAAGATTCGCAACTTTACTCTGATTAATGCCTTAGTTAATTATAACTGGATTTTTAATTTTAAATTTCTATCTCTCTTTTCACTCGGTCATGCATTAAAAATAAAGCGCAAATCAAGCAGTAAATAAAACAATAAAGAAAGGCATAAAATGATAAAACAAACTAAAAAAGATAAAAAAGTGGTATAAAATACAATCTCCCAAAATAAAAAGGTATTAAAATTTGGGACAAAATACAATCCCCTGAATAAAATCAAAACATGAAATAAATAAATAGCAAAATCAAATGAATAAATAAACATTCATAAATCGGGATATTATTTGACATAGGAACATTGGTTCCTTCATATTCACCTTGAAAAATCAAAAAATTATTTTTATGCATTATCGATAAAATCGGGATGAGTGATCTCATTTTGAAAAAATTAAGTTTTCTTTTTTAAAAGTGAGTTTTTATGGGTTAAAATTAGGAAATTGGTCTCATTTTATTAGAAAAAGATTTCAATTTATTAATAGAAGACTTTTTTGTGACTTTTAATTAACGCGCATAAATATAAATAAATTTATTACAAATTACAAAATAAAAAATAAATAAAAAAAATACTAAAGTATAACAAATCCCACAAAAATTGTGTCTTCAAGTCTCCATGCGCTCCCATTTACCATTGAAAAATCTCACACATAAAAATAAGTATTAAAATAAAAAACACAAACAAAATTGATGTTAGTAAAAAAAATGAATTTAAACATATAACATACGAAAATGAATTAAAAAATAAAAATGCATTATTAGTGATAAACTAATTAAATTAAATAATAAAATAACTTAACATATTAACAATGCAACATAAATAAAAACATACGTGATGATGATGATGATGATGATGATGATGATGATGATGATAATAATAATAATAATAATAATAATAATAATAATAATATTAATATTAAAATAATAGTAAACAAGAATAACAATAATAATTACAAATAATAATAATAATAATAATAATAAATAATAATAAACAAAAGATGAACAATCAAATAAGTAAATAAAAATAACAATAATAATAATAATAGTAGTAACAATAATAATTATGATAGCAAAAGTAATAGTAATTATAATAATAATAAAAAAGGAGAAGATGAACAATCAAGTAAGTAAAAACAAATAAAATAAATAAAACATATCAAAATATATTAAGTCTATGAATAAAATCACACCAAAAATAAAAACAATAATAGATCTAAAAATTTACATGGTTGATAATTAATTATAAACAAAAAAATAATAAAATTAAATTAAAAATTGAGTCTAGAATACTTACCCTCAAAATTTAATTTGATGAATGAAGGTAGATGATCAATTTCCTTATCTTGATTTATAAGAATAAAATTAGAAGAATAAAATATAAAAGAAAATTTTTTATCTCAAAAATAAATAATTAATTTATTTGTCTCAAGAAAAAATTATTAAAAAAAGAAGAAGAAAATTCACAAAAACAAAAAATTATTCTCTTTGTCTCAAAAATTAACTTAAGAAAATCCCTTAGAACTTTAAAATATTAGGAAAATTTGTTCTTGAAGAAGAACGAGGAGAAAAAGAAGAGAAAAAATATTTTTCTTAAGAAAAATCCCCCTCTTTCTCTCTCAAAATAAATCAAATTTAATGAAAAAATTAAATTAATATAATTCCCACCAAACCCAAAAAAACTGAAGAATTTTAAAGATTTAGAAGACAAAAATATTTTTAAAATTAAATTCTACCAAAAAAAGAGCAAAAACACTCAAAATTGGCCAAAAAAGGCCTAAAAGGCTGCTAGAGGGGCGACAGGGCTGAGCGACGCCCGTCGGCGTGCGTGACGGGCGTCGCTGCGGGCATACTGCGCCAGGCGCACGACGCGGGCGACGCCTCGCTCACGCCCAATGCTGCGTGCTGCGCGTGTGCGAGGGATGCACACCCCGCGCTGCGCGAGGTGCGCGGGCGAGGGATGCCCACTCACGCGCTCAACGCGTTGCCGATGGCCGAAATTATTTTTTTTTTAAAAATAATAATTTTGACAAAAATATCATAATTCGAAAACCCATTTTTTATTTTAAAATATTTAAAATAATTTTTAAAATATTTTGTATTTATTATTTTTTTTAAAAGCAAACTTGACAAGAAAATCATTACTTCCAACTTTCATTTTTGCCTATAAACAAACACAATTAATTTTATTATTGTGTAACTCTGATTTAGGCTGCTCGGGGCCCGGTGTTTACAGTTGCCCCCAATTTTGGGGAGGCTAGTGCATAGGTGTCTAGGTGAGCAAAAATTCAGAGAAAGGAAAGAGACACGTAGCTGAGGCGGCCTCCTTCCAGCTGCTCCCTGAAAAACAGTGTTGTGATTTGAACTGTGAATGTCGTCCTTTTGGATCGCACCGAGTCTCTGATAAGACTAAGAAGTGTGGACATTCTTGAATATCACTGAACCGTTAAATAGACTACAAAGTGATTGCACCGAATCGCTGACAAGACTACAAATTACAGGTGTTGAACATCACCGAGCCGTTAAATAGACTACAAAGTGATTTCCATCCTCAAATAACGATTCGCCAAGTCTGCTCCAGACTTACAAAATGCGAGAAATGTCCTCCTCGGAGGACCGTACTGAGTCTGCTCCAGACTTACAAAACGCGAGAAATGTCCTCCTCGGAGGACCGCACTGAGTCTGCTCCAGACTTACGAAGTGCGATGGACCATCCTCAGATGGTGATGCGCCGAGTCTGGTCAAGACTTACAAAATGCGAGAAATGTCTTTCTGGACCGCACCGAGCCTGCTCCAGGCTTACAAAGTGCGAAGGACCATCCTCAGATGGTGATGCGCCAAGTCTGCTCAAGACTTAAAAAACGCAAGAAATGTCCTTCTGGACTGCACCGAGCCTGCTCTAGACTTACAAAGTGCGATGGACCATCCTCAGATGGTGATGCGCCGAGTCTGCTCCAGACTTACAAAATGCGAGAAAAGAGATTTGCCTCTTAAGAGGTTTCTGAGATTTGCCTCCTCAGAAGGCTTCGCCATGACATGATTGCCTTACTCGGGTGAATGTCAATGTTGAGCTGAAGCTGTCCTTGACTAGCTTTTGTGCGTGCGGCATTCATTTGGACTTTTCCTGCAAGGCTGTGTGCACCGGAATATATACAAGAGATTTTGCATGTATCTTTAAGAGGTCATATGCAAATATTTGCTAAAGAATTGTATGAAATGCATGCAAAAATGGATAGACCCTATCCTGGGTGGTTAGGGGTCTGTTGAGGATACGAGTTGGCCGCTCAATCATGCCTCCAAGGATCTAGAAGAATCATCTTGGCTTAGGGACTCTGACTCGTAAATACTTCAGAGAGACCCGTCAAGTGTGCATCTTTACCCCCCGGTCAATGATCATACACCCAGGATTCTGACTCATGTCTTGAATTATGCCTTATTTGGCTAAATGGAAATCATCCGAAGTAATGCCACCTTATCTCTTCAGGCATCGGAAGTCATTGTTTTAAAGGTAGTGCGTCGCTTGTGGATTTTCACGCTAGCTTTTCTTTGCGGGAAGTGCGCCCCTTAGGGATTTTTACACAACCCTTTGCCTAATTTTTGCTTGGAATGGACCCAACCGAATCCAATGGTTTTTATCCATTTCATTTTTTGTAGGGCAAACTGTCTGTTTTCAGGTTTTCACCCTGCCCTTCGGCCTAAATTTTGCTTAGAGTGCCAGTTACGGTTTTCATCTCTAACGGCCTTTTTTTTTGGTGTGCCTTCGAGAGAAGTGAAGGCTATTATCAGAACTTCCCCTAAGGGTGATCAACACACATTTGCTTAGACAGCTTCCGACGAAAATGATTAGAGAATAGTCGTTAGATAAATAAATGATATATTTCTTTTTAAGACATAACTAAAAACCAATGAAAATACAAACTGAATTCTTTTATTCATTGCAAAATTATGTACATTTCTATATGATTTCATCATACATGATCCTTATTTGACAAGAATTCAAAAGTACAAGACTACACCTAATCTCAGAATAGATTTTGTAAGCATCAAACTCCTGTTATCAATCGGCCCTCTCGGGTTTTCTCGATTGAACATTTTCTCTTAGCCCTTAATTTTTGCCTAGGATGCCTTTTTTCGATTTTCACCCTGACAGGGCACCCAATTTTAGCAAGACGGCCTTTTTTCGATTTTCGATCCACGGGGCATTCATTCTCTTCTTTTGATTTTTGGTCTTTAGCCATGGAATCTTTTTAGTCTGCCGATATTGACCAAGTCTTTAAACTCATTCCCATCGCTGCTCCCTTTATTAATAACTTTTTCAGCACGAAAGGATCTTCCCAGGTTGGTCTGAATTTTCCTCGAATGTCTGGCACCCCTGGCCTCATCATCTTAAAGACGAAATCCCCTTCTTTCAATGGGTTTCGTACTTTCTTGCCAAACGACCACGCTAGCCTCTTCTGATAAATCTGGTTGTGATAATACGCTCGCAACCTATTTTCATCCAATAGATTCAACTGCAATAACTGCTGTTGTGCCCATTCTGCCTCTGGAATCTCGGCTTCTGTAGACACCGGGTTCCGAGACGGTCCAAAATCAGGATTACCCGATGATGAAAATAATACCTGCTCGCAGGCAAAGAGGTCGAAAAATGATGTTTTCCTTATCGAGATCCTTATTTTTTAAATAAAAAATAAACAAATAATATATATAAACAATTATTATAAAAAAATTAAATTAAAAAAAAATTAGGAAGTGTTATTTTTATATATATCAAAATTTTTGATTAAAAAATATATATATATATTTAAAAAAGGGAGAGAATTAAATTAATTAGCTAATCTAATTCAAAAATATATATTTTGATTAAAAAATTTGATTTAGAAAAAGGGGGATTTAATTGATTAAAGATAAAGATTAAAAAAAAAAACAAAATATATATATTTTGGCATTTAGTGGCTGTGTGTGGAGAGCCTCCACACACGGCCATATGTGGAAACCCACATATGGGCGTGTGTGGAGAGCCTCCACACACACCCATGTGTGGATTTCCACATGAGGGGCGTGTGTGGAGGCTCTCCACACGCGGGCCCCATCCCCTTGTGCACGAGGCCATCTCTTTTGCCGCGTGCTCTTAATTTTTCGCCTGCAAAATATCAACTTTTTTCACGTTTTTGGGTGATTTTGAAAAAAATAAAATTAGGAAAGTTATTTTGTTTTTTTACATTTTTGCAAGACAAAAAATTAAAAGAAAGTCTTGGTCTCCATTTACTGGGGGGCTGAAAATTTTATACAAAAAAAGAAGAAAGCTTGAGTTTTCTCTCAAGCTTGCCGACGGTTTTCAAGAGCAAAGAAAAATATATATTCAGTTTTTTTAACATCTAGCTTTTCTTCTTCTTTGTTTCTTCGAAATATTTTCCAGGCGGGAGTTTATTTCAAACAAAAGAAAATCAATTTCCTTTAATTTGTATCATCCCCGCCAAAATCTTTCAAGTTTTATCTATTTGAACTTAGATTTTCTCAATTTTTTTTTGTATTTATTATCGCAAAAATCGACAAGGCGACGGATCAAGATACCGTATTTCCGATCTATAAATTCCGAGGGTAAATATTTTCGGAACCGTTCTTATTTATTTCCGTTTATTATTTATCATTGTTATTTTTATGTTATTATTACCATATTTATCATCTAGCATTTTTAATGTTGTGGCTACTGTTGATATTTTATGTGATTTCTTTGTGGATGTGGTTTTTAATAATAATAATTATCCTTGTTGTTGGCTTTCCTCATTTTATGGCCATTCTCAATGTTTTTCACCACTGTGCACATCTACATCTCCCTTGCTTTTATTATTGTTATTATTATTGTTACTGTGAATAGATTTGCTTGTATGGTCTTTCCCCTATTGCTCTCCTTACTACTATTATTATTATTATTATTATTATTATTACATCACCGTTGACTTCTCCCTTTTTATTATTGCCACTTTATTATTTTTTATTTTATTATTATTATTATTATTATTATTATTATTATTATTATGGTACAGTTGTTGTTACCATTTTTGTTATTGTTATTATTATTATTATTATTATTATTTTATGGATTTATTATTATTATTATTATTATTATTATTATCATTATTACCATGTTCATGCTCCACGGTCAACATTGTTATTTTATTATTATTACTATTATTGTTATTAGTATTGTTATTATTATTATTATTATTATTATTATTATTATTATTATTATTATTATTATTATTATCATCATCATGTTAACATGACTTATTTTTAATCTATCTTGCATGTAAACTACTTGTGTATTAAATTAACATATCTTATGCCTACTTTGTCTTTATTTGATTAATTTTTAGAATTATTGCTAATATTTTTAATGTCATTTTTTCACTTGGTGATTTAAATGTGAACTTGCTTTGTGTGAGCGTTCCCGTGATCACGCGGAAAGGATCACGATGCGTAGAAGACCACGTCGTTTGGGTGAGATTTTTCCCATTCCCTTTTTTGTGTTGTGTTTGTTTGTAAATAAATATTTTATTCATACATGAGTGAGATAAAAAATCACAAAAATATTTTTATAATTAAATTAGAATTTTTACTAATAAAATTGGGACCAATGTCCCTCATTTTAGTCAAGGTATGTAAAATGTCACAATAAAACAAAAAGTTAATTTTTTCCAAAAATGGGATCACTCATCCCGGTTTTTCAAACTAGCAATCGAATAACTCTTCGATCACTCTTTAAATGAGCGTAAAGAAACCAATATTTCAAACCTAAACAAATGTCCCGATTTATGAATGTCCTTCTTTTTCGTGTTTAGATTTTGTTTATTTGTTTAAATTTATATTCATACATTTTGGGCCATTGTAATTAATTTTGGGGCAATATTATTTAATTTTCATTTGGAATTGTATTTCGTCCCAATTCACATTTCTAATCTTCCATTAGGGGTTGTATTCCGCCCCAATTTCTTTTGTAATTGTGTTTTATCGCTTTCCTTTACTGCTTTATTTACCGTTTCTTTTACAGTTTTTATTTATTGTTCTTGAATGATTGTAGTGCGCCTTTAAGTAAATGCATTAATCGTGTGAGACGAGAGATAGAATTTTAGAAAGTTAAAAACTCATTTATAATTAACCAAAATATAAATAAGAGTGAAATTACGAACACCAATCTCTAGTCTAGATCAATAAGAGGTTAGAGACCTTTCCCAATTCCTCGTAAATTGGGTGGCGACTCCAAAATACCTCAAAGGTGCCTAAAGGCATCGTGAGGCTAGATGATCCTTCCCAATATTCTATTGGGAAGGAGGCATCGGAGATGTCTCATGGCACCCAAGATCAAAAGACGTGAACCAATCCCTCGAGCCCTAAAAGCAGGTTTAACAAGGGCCTTTGCTAGGTTCGGTGCGCGTTACGGTAGCGACTCCGCTAGGGACTGTTTGTGACTTTGCTCTGAAAGTGTTTTGGTTAAAATGTGTAATTGAGTTTTTAAAACTTAAAATTCTATCTCTTTTCAAAAATTGCATTGCATCATTGTAGGGCCTTAGAACTATGTTAGTTGGTCCCCTATCTTACCTCGGTGCGTTCCCGAAGCATGACCCTACTTTCACTCATTGTAGGGAATTGTTAAGGATAATCACCAATTCAAGTCTCGTACCATTAATAATATATCAAATGGAGACCTGATCGGTCATTATGCTCGCGATGAGCTAGACCCATTGGCAGGGACCATGCTTGGGTAGACCTAAAGTATCACCACCTTGACTAAAGCTCATGTAATGGTAAAAAGAAACTTCCATTAGGCAAAATGCTCCTTAATACAGTGCTTGTGATGTGGGCTATTGCGTATTAAACAAAATTAAGCAAATTAAGTGGTCTTTTATAAAAGGCTTTCATGCCCCGGTAGGTTCACCTTAATTTAATTGACTTGTCCAAATACGTAATGGCCAAAACCCATACGCATGTGCTTTAAATTAAGAGTGTTATAAGATATGTTAATTTATACGTAGGATGATATGTACATGTGAAAAAACCCATACGCATGTGCCTACATATCATCCTACGTATAATTTTTTTTCATGCATCGCATCATATCATTGTAATCTATTGATCTTTCACTCATTGAGGACCATGATATGATCTTTCACTCATTGAGGACCATCTGCATAGCACGATCATGCATTACATCTCATCAATTCATCATTCTAACTCCTCAATTTTTAGCCACTGGGTACCATTTGCTTGGGTGGTCTAGGGATCCTAGTGGAGGACTGGTCAAAAATCCAGTAACTGAACTGCCAGGGTTATCGTCCTTATTGGATTCAGGTTGGGACAGAAATTTAAATTCTTCTTCAGAATAATTTTTTGGATCGGTAATGGCAGATCTACCGCAAAAAATGGGTGCTTCGATGACGCAAGATTTGGACAAAAGATTTAAGGATTTTAAAAGGAAGATGTTAGCTATAATGGGGAGCATCGTCGCCCAGATGGCACCAAGTACCGGGCAACCATCTGTGGCTCCTGTCGTGGAGCAAGGTGAACCACCTATTATGGAGGAGGCTCATATAGCAGCCGCTACTATACAACTGGCAATTGTTGAGCCTAGAGCAACAGCACCTACTGAGCAGAAAAGGGTGAACATTTCAGCGTCGATAGATGTCTTCGTAGAGGAGGAGGATGATGAGCCGGTAATTCCTTAAGTTATGAGGGGAAGAGTCCCCAAAGTAGAGGATGACGTGGTAAAGAAGATGGAGGAAAAGATTGAGGCTATCTCCCATCTACTGTCAGCTGGAAAGGGGGTCAACCTCGAAAACATAGATCTGGAAGAGGAGGAGCTGCTACCCCAGAGGTTTAAGATGCCAGATTTACCAAAGTTCGATGGTACTTCAGACCCTTCTGCACACGTTAAGCAATGTGTCCTAATCATGAAAGGCACGGGGTTGATAAAAAAGCAGAAGGTGGAGTATTTATGTCTCAGTCTGATAGGGCCTGCTGTAGATTGGTACCACAGTTTAGATAGGAGGGCAAGAGAAGATTGGGACCTGTTAATTGAGGAGTTTCTTAAGCAGTATTGTAGACACCGGGTCCCGAGTAGCCTTGATCAGGATTACCCGATGATGAAATTTAGCTATGCCGGCTTATAGGCAAAAAGATTGGAGCTCAGAAGTGATTTTTCTTGTCTTTTCGGTGAGTAAAAAGGGTATTTAAAAAATATTTTAAAAATATTTTTTAAATTATTTTGAAGAAGAAAAAGTGTGTTTTAGGTTGAGGGTATTTTATATAAAAAAAAAAAAAAAAAAAGGGTGAAAAATGATGAAAAAATGAAGAAAGTAGGAAAAATGGAAAATGGGGGAAAAGATTCGCGACGGAAGGGCGACGGCCAGGGGCCGTCGCGAATGTCCGTGCGCGGAGCGCTGCGGAGCGTGCGCTCCGCGCGGCCGACGCCCTGGGCGTCGGTAGCTCTGCGCGCACGACGTCTTGGGCGTCGCTCGCTCCGCGCACGTCGTGCGCGGAGACTCCGCGCATCCGCGCGGAAACGTGCGCGACGCGCACGACCTCTCGCCGAAATCGCCCCACTTCGCCCATTTCGCCCACTTTTCGACCCCCACTCGATTTTCAACCGTTTTTGGACGGTTTTTGGTGGTTTTTGGGTAGTTTTTGATGGTTAAAAACACTGGAAAAATGGAAAAACGGGAGAGGACGAATCAGGAACATTTTAGAGAAAAAAAACTGAATTTTGGAGCTTTGAGTTGAGAGAAAAAAATCCATCTTACACACTTGTTTCCAAGAGCTTTTCTTCAAGTTTTCAAGCTATTTTCTAAGGATTTTCACAAGAGAAGACAAGGAATTCAACACTTCTATCTTCAATTCTTCAAAACTGAATTTGAGGGTAATTATTCTTGGCTTTGCTCATTAATTCTCTTGTTAATTTCATTTATTTTGGCTTCCAATTAACATATCAAACATGTAAATTCTCTTAGTCTCCATATTCTTCCTTCTTATTTTTTTTATCTTCAATTATTCATATAACAAATAAGCTTTTTTTAAATTCTATTAATCTTTTTTTTTCATGTCAAATTATTCTTTGTTCATGTAATTATCTATGTTTTAGGTTGTAAATACCTTTAATTTCTTAATGCTATATCATGTTTATTATTATGCTTTCTTTTGCATGTATGAGTGTTATAGTCATTATTTTATGCTAGTTATGCATGTCAAGTGGAATTATTCTCATGTTACACATTTATTCATGTCTTAACTATAATAAAATTGATTGTCACTAATCTTCCATGTATGTTAATAACTATTATTAATAAGTTGCATATGCCATGATACTTCATCACCTTATGCATGTTAAATTGCATCTTAATCACTTTATGCATGTTAAATTGCATCATAATTATTTTTTTATGCATGTTATAGTATCTTATGCATGTTATATGGTCATTGTACATATTACCTTTTATGTTGTATTATTTCATTGGCCTAATCACTAACATGAATTTCTTTTTGATTTTTGGTTGCAAATCATTGTTTTATTCTCATTTGAGCATCCATGCACATGAAGGAGGAGTTGCGGGGTTTGGTATTTCCTTTATACATTTTTAATTCTCATTTCGTTTATATTTTTAATTTCCTTGTATATATTCATTGAATAAAATGTTTTCCTATGCGCACCTAAATAAAGATCATAAAAATATTTCTTACTAAATTAATTTAGATTTTTCATAATAAAATGGGACCAATGTCCTAATTTTCATCCCAAATAAAATCATCACATCCAGAATATTTTCTTTAATTGTGCATGCGGGGACCAAAGTCCTCATAATTAATAAATTCCCCGGTTTTATGTATGTTTGCACTTTTAAATGGGAGTTGTATTCCGCTCCTTGTATTATTGTAATTCATTGCTTTACTTGCTAATTTATGGTTTTCCTAACATGAGTAAATGCGCCTTAAATTAATTGCATTGTGTGGAGAGAGAGCGAATTAATGACAATTAAAATTCAATCATAAATTAATCGAGGTAGAAATAGATGAGAAATCCCGGACCCAGCTCTGGTCTTTGGGCTCGAGAGGTTAGAGGTTATCCTCCAATATACTTCTTGGGTCACGAGACTTTAGCGCTAATCCTAGGCCTCATGGCCCAACATGGATACTAAGCGCAGTCTTAGGCTCTCCGAGGTGAGAGTAACTTTCCCAATGTTCTATTGGGTGGCGACTCCATGATACCTCTGTGTTGCTCAACATAGACGCACTTGCGATTTATTGCAAGATGCCAACGGACCCGCAAATGCCCGATCGCCCTCAAGCGGGCGGTCATAGGGGCGGCGCATCGGGATCCGGCGCGCGTCACAGTGGCGACTCCACTGGGGACAATATGGTTCGAGATTTCAATTTGAAAATACCTCGTTTAACATTTATGGTTAAAATTTAATTCATAAATTCGCTTTATCTCAAAATTGCATATCATCTCATTAGAGCTTTAGATTAAGTTAGTTTGGTCCCTTTTCAAGCCCCGGTGCGTTCCCGAAGCACGACCTCATTTTCACTCAATTTGGGGAAGTGTTAAGGATAATCACCAGCCCAAGCCATGTACCTCAATGGTATATCAAAATGACGACCCGACCGGTCGCTATGCTTGTGATGAGCTAGACCCGTCGGCAGGGATCATGCTTGGGTAGCCTTAAAGTAACATCTCCTTTGTCCAAAGCTCATGTAATGGCAATAGATACTTCCACTAGGTGAAATGTACCGTAATACTATGCTTGCTATATGGGCCATCATATATTAAACGAAACCAATTTAATTAAATGGTCTTCATCAAAGGCTTTCATGCCCCGGTGGGCCCATCTTAGTTAAGTTGAATTGTTTAAATACATAATTGCCAAACACCCATACGTATGTACATTAGATAGGAGCTGTTATGCTGCCGGTTTTTCACCGCGCACCATACGTGTCCATTGGGTTCCCCGTTAACTCATGGATCAAGCCCACCTAGGAAAGAGACCGCACTACCACGTGTGTGGGAGATACAAGGTTGGAAAGATCTATCTGCTTGCATGTGTTTGTCTATGTTGCATCAGCACGAGCATACATTGCATTTTAATCATGCATCATCTTAACAATCTTTGCATTTCAGCCATCATAGATTCTCCTGGGTGGTCTAGAGGTCCCGACGGACGGTTAAGAAGGACGCCGCTTTTGGGGTTAACTGAGTTAGTGTCAGATCAGAGTTCAGAGTCAGTCTTAGAAGGAAGTGTGGGGTTTTCTTCCGAATCATCAACAGAAGTAAGTATGGCTAATCCATCAAATGAGTCTGATGCAACTCGGGCAATAATCACCGAGGAGGTAGGAAAGAGAATGGAGGAATTTGAAGCCCGAATGATTGCAATGATGGGCAATCTTGCCACCACCATAGCTGGGCAACAAGCTGCTGCTGCCCCTATCCGAGTACCAGCTGAACAAGAGGTTGTAAGAGAAGAACGTCCTGTTGCAATTAACCAACCAGTGGTTGACCCACCTGTTGTCGAGCAAAGAGTACCTGCACCCATTGAGCGCAGAGAAGGCCCCAGGTCTGAAGTTGAGTTTGGGGGAGATGAGCATGAGGAGCATGCAGTAGCTAAAGAGAAGTCGCCAAAACTAGATGAGGCAATATGGAGGAAAATGGAAGAGAGATTTGAGGTCATGGCAAGGATGATGACCGTGGGAAAAGGAATGAACCCGGAAGACCGAGAGCTGGATGGGGATGACCTAATTCCCCAGAATTTTAAGATGCCGGACATTCCCAAATTTGATGGAACCTCTGACCCTGCCGCACACATCAAGCAATACTCGCTGGTCATGAAGGGAACGACCTTAACAAGAAAGCAGAAGATAGAATATTTCTGCTTGAGTCTCACAGGAGCTGCTATTGATTGGTACCATGGGCTTGACAGGAGATCCAAGGAGGACTGGGACTTGTTGACCGAAGAGTTCCTTAAGCAGTACGATTGCAGTACCCGGATGGAGGTCACTTTGAAAGATCTCGAGTTGTTACAGCAGAAGGCTGGGGAGTCCTTCCACGAGTACCTTACTCGGTGGAGAAACCGGGTTATGGAGATGAAACGCAAACCGGACACTTCTGATCAGATTCGACTATTCATTCGAAATGCCAGTCCTTACTTGAGAGATGGATTGAAAATGAAGGGACTCAAGGATTGGGAGTCTTTGAAGGACATTGCCATAGAAGCAGAAGGAGAATATCTAGCCAGGAGGGCAAATAGTGAGTCCTATGCCCGGAGGGGATACGGCAATCAGGGGACGGCCAAACCAGTAGGTTCAAGCAGTGGTAACAGAGTTGGGAAGACTGCCGAGGTGTCTGCCACCGGCGTAAGTCAGAGGTATTTCTCCAACTTGGGTAAGCCTTTATCATGGGTGCTGAAGAGGCTAATAAAAGAAGGAAAACTGCGGCCCCTATCACCTAAACCGGCCAAGGCCCAAGGGCAGCCAGGGCACAAAGAGAATGAATACTGCGCATTCCACCAACATACCGGGCATTTGACGGATGAGTGTATAACGCTAAGACATCGGGTCCAAGATCTAATTGACAACAAGCAGATCACCGATCCTGAGCAGAGAGAAAGCAAGAAGAAGTCTGGTTATAACACAGTGCCACCTCCAGTCTTTATGATCGGATCGAGCCTACCAGAGTGGTACGTAATGCAAGATCTATATGGAAATGAGTATGTCGCTATTACTCGCCCTGCAGTGGATGAAAAAGGGGTTTCCGTGGCAGCGATAGACTGTTGGTCCACTAGTGAGAGTGGAGATGATGAAGATGAGAAAAATGGAGAGTTTACGGATCCGTGGGATTCAGAGGAAGAAGAAAGAGTAGAAGCAGTAACAAGAAGTGGGAGGGTCATTCCAGAAGCCGAGAAGCAGCAGGACCCAGCACAAGCAATCGCAGAGAAAGAGCCGGAAGAAAATTCAATAGTGAAGCAACTGAAAAAGACCACGGCTCAGATATCTATTTGGGACCTCTTGAGACAGTCCCCCTCGCACCGACAGAAGTTAGTCGAAGCATTGAGTGTATCCACCGTAGCAACTACGATCTCTCCATCTGAGCTTTTAGACCTTGTAAAGGGGGGATCCGGGGAGAAGTTGGTTTTTTCTGATGCAGACCTACCAACAGAGGGTCGTAACCACAACCGACCATTGTACATCAAGGCACAGATCAATGGTAAACACACCGCTTGTGTCATGGTTGATGACGGGTCATCGATAAATGTCTGCCCTTTGGTGGCACTTCAGGCCTTTGGGATGGATGAGAGTATGTTAAGCAAATCTGACCTGACCATCACTGCCTACGACAACTCCAGGAGGCAAGCATCGGGAATTTTCAAAGCTTTGGTAAAGACAGGGCCCATTGAGACAGAAACAGATTTTGTGGTCTTGCCGATCCCAGCAAACTTTTCAGCTCTACTTGGTAGATCGTGGTTCCACAAGTTAGGGGGAGTACCATCCACATTACACCAGATAATTAAAATACCCCATGAAGGAGAAGTAGTGACCATTAAAGCAGCAAGAGAGAACCAAGTGTCTGCCTTGGAGATCTCTAATCAGCCATTCAGTGGCTTTCATGTATCGATGATCGGAGAAGAGCAAAACCTAGAAGGTAGCCCTCAAGTGGTGAATATGCTGAAGAAGATGCACTTTCTCCCAGGGGCTGGTTTGGGAAAAGAGTCACAAGGGCTGCAGAATGCTATCACTACACGTGGTCAGAAAGATCGAAAGGGGTTGGGCTACAAAGGAGAATATGGTAAGAAGAAAGGGTTAGGGAAGATTCCCCATATTTCGGAGAGCTTTGTGCCATCATCATCGGTTTGTGCCTATACTGGAGAAGAAGAACCGCAGTGGGTAGATGGGAAGATTATCCCTGGATTTGAAATTTTTAACGATGTCTTTGATTGGGAGATCGGAATTGTTAAAGCTGTAGAGAACTTTTGGGATGAGGAGATTATGACCCAATGCAGCATCTGGGACAGAGATGAGCCCGAAGAGATTGTAACTGATAAGCTGTTAGCCACCAGACTTAAGGGGAAGGACAAGATAGTGGAACCAGAGCCGAAGATTGAAGATCTCAAGATTTCACCAAATCAAGAAGCCAAAGCACAGTCAGCTGCAGCATCGGCATCGACTGAAGTTGATAGTCATTTAGATTCTCTTTTTATACCAGAACTCTTTGGGGACAATGTTAATGTTTCTGATTATGTTAATGAGATGAACAACTTTGCTTACTTGTGTGATGTTTCTGATGATTTCATTTCGCATGATCATAAGCATGATGCATTCATTTTTGATATTAATTCAACTGGCACAACTGCATTTAATCTCGGAACTTTGGAAAATCCAAAGGAAATTTTGCTAGCATCAGACATAACTCCTGAAGAGAGAATAAAATTTGAGAGAATATTAAAAAAATATGAAAAAGTCTTTGCCTGGACCTACGAGGATATGCCGGGAATAGATCGAGATGTTGCCGAACATGCCATCCCAACTTACCCAGAGTTTAAACCCGTCAAGCAAAAGCTTCGGAGGCTTAGGCCAGAATGGGCACAGAAAGTGAAAGAGGAGATCCATAAGCAGATTGAGGCTAAGTTCCTGATAGAGGTTCAATACCCAACATGGTTAGCTAATGTGGTTCCTGTAGCTAAGAAAGACGGTAAGGTTCGAGTATGCGTCGACTATCGAGACCTGAACAAAGCTTGTCCGAAAGATGATTTCCCTCTTCCTCATATTGATGTGCTAGTAGATAGTGCTGCTGCTTGCATGATGTACAGCTTTGTGGATGGATACGCAGGGTACAATCAAATTCTTAACAAGATAGTGGACCGGATCAAGACAGCCTTTATCACCGAGTGGGGGACATATGCCTATCGGGTTATGCCTTTTGGGTTGAAGAATGCAGGAGCAACCTATCAGAGGATGGCAACCAAGGTTCTCAATGACTTAATCCACAAAGAAGTGGAGGTGTACGTCGATGACATGATGATTAAGTCGGCTACCAGGGAAGGTCACTTTGAGGCATTAGAAAAGTTCTTTCAAAGGATTAGCAAGTATGATCTGCGACTCAATCCCAAGAAGTGCATTTTTGGAGTTACATCAGGAAAGTTGTTAGGCCATGTGGTAAGCCAGAGGGGAATCGAGGTAGATCCCGATAAGGTCAAAGCCATAAGAGAGATGCCAGTGCCCCAGAAGGAGAAGGACGTCAGAAGTTTCCTAGGAAAGCTTCAGTACATCAGTCGATTTATTGCCAAGCTAGCTTCGGTATGTGAGCCTATTTTCAAGCTTCTTAGGAAGAATCAGCCGGTGCTATGGAACGATGATTGTCAACTGGCCTTTGACACCATTAAGGACTATCTGCTAAATCCTCCAGTGTTAAGACCACCACGCCGTGCCAAACCATTAATCCTGTACCTGGCTGTGGAAGATAACTCAGTGGGTGCTATGATGTCTCAGGAAGACGATTTTGGTGTAGAGTTTGCCGTTTACTATCTTAGCAAGAAATTCCTGCCTTACGAAGCCAAATATGTAGAGGTGGAAAAGATTTGTTTAGCGGTTATCTGGGCTTCTAAGAAGTTGCGACACTACTTTCATTCCTTCAAGGTACAAACGGTTGCCAAACATCATCCGCTCAGATACCTCCAAGAAGCACCCTCTCTACTAGGGAAGATGGGAAGATGGTTACTGCTGTTGCAGGAATTTGACATTGAGTACATAACCAGGAAAACCATTAAGGGAAGAGCTGTAGCGGAGTTCTTAGCCGAGCATCCTATTGAGAGAGATCAGTTTGAATACAACTTCCCAGATGAAGATGTCACGGCCATAGCAGTACAAGGGTGGCAATTATTCTTTGATGGAGCAGTCAATAATAAGGGAGCAGGCGTGGGAGTTATTCTTACGACCCCAGATGGTGAAAGGTTACCATTGGCTAAGAAGCTGAGGTATAAGGCTACCAATAATGAAGCAGAATACGAAGCTTGCATCTTTGGATTGGAAGCATTGCTCGCTCTGGGGGCAGAGACCGCAGAAGTATTTGGGGATTCCTCCTTGGTAATTCATCAAATTAAAGGAGAGTGGTCAATCAAGGAAGAAAGGCTGCTGCCTTATGTAAAGCACTTGAGAACGTTGAGCAGCCAGTTTGAGTTTTGCACTTTTCACTTCATCCCCAGAGACGAAAATCAGTTAGCTGATGCTCTAGCAACATTAGTGTCTATGTGGGATAACCCAACAGGAGTTGCAATGAAACCCGTGCTGATATATAGTTCGGAAAGACCTAGTTTTGAAGCGGAACAGGTGATGAACATTGAGGCCACTGATGGAAATCCATGGTATTATGACATTCAGAATTATTTAGAGAGATCAGTCTTTCCAGAGGAAGCCAATGAGAAGGACCAAAGAATGATCAGGAAGTTATCCACTCAATTCATCAGTGTTAATGGCACTTTATACAAAAGGCAAGTTGATGGTATCCAGTTAAGATGTCTGGCAGAGAAAGAAGCTAAAAGAGTTATGGAAGAAGTTCATGCCGGGGTTTGTGGAGCTCACATGAATGGCTTAGCCTTAGCAAAGAAGATCATGCGCCAAGGGTTTTATTGGCTCACAATGGATACAGATTGTTCAAAATTTGTGAAGCAATGCCAGTTATGCCAACAGTACGCGAATTTGAGGCATGTGCCAGTTTCAGAGTTACATAACTTAACATCTCCATGGCCATTTGCAGCATGGGGAATAGACATCATAGGCGAAATCCGTCCTACGGCTTCTAATGGGCATAGATTTATCATAGTTGCCATTGACTACTTCACTAAGTGGGTTGAGGCTGAATCTTTCAAGAAGGTTGATGCAAGGGATATGGCTAAATTCATTGAGCGGAATTTGATATGCAGATATGGTCTCCCACATCACATTGTATCTGATAATGGGGTACAATTCCTTGCAGAGACTAAACAGATGCTCCAGAAATATGGGATCAAACATCATAAGTCTTCTCCTTACCGTCCTCAAGCGAATGGTGCAGTTGAAGCGGCGAATAAGAATGTGAAGAGAATTTTAGCCAAGATGGTTCAGAACTACAAGGATTGGGCAGAAAAGTTACCCTTCGCACTTTGGGGATATAGAACAACAATCAGAACCTCTACGGGGGCAACACCATTCTCTCTGGTATATGGAACTGAAGCAGTCCTGCCGGTTGAAATTGAGCTGAAATCATTAAGGGTAGTCCTGGAAGCCGAGATTCCGGAGACAGAATGGGCACAACAGCGATTGTTGCAGTTGAATCTATTGGATGAAGATAGGTTGAGAGCCTATTACCACAATCAGGTTTATCAGAAGAGACTAGCTCGGTCCTTTGGCAAGAAGGTACGAAAGCACCCGTTGAAAGAAGGGGATTTGGTCTTTAAGATGATGAGGCCGGGAGTTCCAGACATACGAGGAAAATTCAGACCAACCTGGGAAGGACCTTTCATTTTGAAAAAGTTGCTAATAAAAGGAGCAGCAATTTTAGCAGACAGCGATGGGAATGAGTTCAAGGACCCGGTCAATGTCGATAGGTTAAAAAGGTTCCATGGCTAAAGACCAAAAATAAAAAGAAGAGAATAAAATGCCCTGCAAGTCGAAAACCGAAAAAAGGCGGCTGTGCTAAAATTGGGCGCCTTGACAGGGTGAAAACCGAAAAAAGGCATCTTGTGCAAAAATTAGAGGCATCAGAGAAAATATTTAATCGAGAAAACCCGAGAGGGCCGATTAATAACAGGAGTTTGAGGCTGACAAAATCTACTCTGAGATTAGGTGTAGTCATATGCTTTTGAATTCTTGTCAAATGAAAATCATGTATGTTGAAATCATATAGAAATGTACACAATTTTCGCAATGAATAAAAGAATACATTTTCATTGATCTTTCAGTTCTGTCTTAAAAAGAAATATACCAATTGTTCATCTAATGATTATTGCTCAGTCCCTTCATTGGATATGTGCTATTTGCTCTTAATAGAAGCTTTGGTGATAAAAAAATAAAAAAAATAAAAAAGATAAAAAAAAAATAAAAAAAAATAATAATAATAAAAAAAAAAAAACCGTTAGAGATGAAAACCGTAACTGGCTCTCTAAGCAAAAGTTAGGCCAAAGGGCAGGGTGAAAACCTGGAAACAGGCAGTCTGCCCTACAAAAAAATAAAATAAACAAAAGCCGCTGGATTGGGTTGGGTCCATTCCAGGCAAAAGTTAGGCAAAGGGTTGTGTGAAAATCCCATAAGGGACGCATTTCCCGCAAAGAAAAGCTAGTGCGAAAATCCACAAGGGACGCACTACCTTTAAAACAATGACATTCAATACCTGGAGCGATAAGGCGGCATTATTTCAAGATGATCTTCCGTCAGTCAGACAACACACAACACAGAACATGAAATAGAATCCCAAGTAAATGATCATTGACCAGGGGGGAAGGGATATACACCGGACGTCTCTTTCAGAAAGCTTGTCGACGATCCTCAGGATTCAGGGGGCATGGTACAGCAGACAAGCTATAAGTTCAGCAAACCATGGATCACCTAGGGAGCGATCTATACATTTTTGCAAGCATTTGCATTCCATAACACACACACATGATTTCTTGTATATTCCTATGCATACAATCTTGCAGGAGAAATCGGCGGGAAACACCCACAAAAGCCAAGTGATGACACTAGTCCAAACATCTAAAGGAGCAAAAAAATAAAAGATAAAAAATAAAAAATAAATCCACAGCGGTTAGCACGATGGCGGCATTACCCACAAGAGGTTAGCACGGCACTACAAATCCACAGCGGTTAGCACGATGGCGGCACTACCCACAAG
Organism: Excoecaria cochinchinensis; assembly: GCA_947683425.1. Lineage (NCBI taxonomy): Eukaryota > Viridiplantae > Streptophyta > Magnoliopsida > Malpighiales > Euphorbiaceae > Excoecaria > Excoecaria cochinchinensis. Next base: position 9,980,725 of record CANTUQ010000105.1, read on the forward strand.
AGGTTAGCACGACCACGGCACTACCAATTCACAGCGGTTAGCACGATGGCGGCACTACCCACAAGAGGTTAGCACGACCACGGCACTACCAATTCACAGCGGTTAGCACGATGGCGGCACTACCCACAAGAGGTTAGCACGACCACGGCACTACCAATTCACAGCGGTTAGCACGATGGCGGCACTACCCACAAGAGGTTAGCACGACCACGGCACTACCAATTCACAGCGGTTAGCACGATGGCGGCACTACCCACAAGAGGTTAGCACGACCACGGCACTACCAATTCACAGCGGTTAGCACGATGGCGGCACTACCCACAAGAGGTTAGCACGACCACGGCACTACCAATTCACAGCGGTTAGCACGATGGCGGCATTACCCACAAGAGGTTAGCACGACCACGGCATTACCAACTCACAATGTTTAGCACGATAGCGGCGCCACCCACAAGAGGTTAGCGCACCTACGGTATTACCAGCTACAACCAAAAGACAGCAGTAGCTATCATCATAACTCCATCAAGCAGGAAGATCGCCGCTTCAGGTACGCGTTTCTTTCCTTTTCCTGAATTTTGGCTCACCTAGGCACCCATGCACTAGTCTCTTCAAAATTGGGGGCAACTGTAGACACCGGGTCCCGAGTAGCCTTGATCAGGATTACCCGATGATGAAATTTAGCTATGCCGGCTTATAGGCAAAAAGATTGGAGCTCAGAAGTGATTTTCCTTGTCTTTTCGGTGAGTAAAAAGGGTATTTAAAAAATATTTTAAAAATATTTTTTAAATTATTTTGAAGAAGAAAAAGTGTGTTTTAGGTTGAGGGTATTTTATATATAAAAAAAAAAAAAAAAAAGGTGAAAAATGATGAAAAAATGAAGAAAGTAGGAAAAATGGAAAATGGGGGAAAAGATTCGCGACGGAAGGGCGACGGCCAGGGGCCGTCGCGAATGTCCGTGCGCGGAGCGCTGCGGAGCGTGCGCTCCGCGCGGCCGACGCCCTGGGCGTCGGTAGCTCTGCGCGCACGACGCCTTGGGCGTCGCTCGCTCCGCGCACGTCGTGCGCGGAGACTCCGCGCATCCGCGCGGAAACGTGCGCGACGCGCACGACCTCTCGCCGAAATCGCCCCACTTCGCCCATTTCGCCCACTTTTCGACCCCCACTCGATTTTCAACCGTTTTTGGACGGTTTTTGGTGGTTTTTGGGTAGTTTTTGATGGTTAAAAACACTGGAAAAATGGAAAAACGGGAGAGGACGAATCAGGAACATTTTAGAGAAAAAAAACTGAATTTTGGAGCTTTGAGTTGAGAGAAAAAAATCCATCTTACACACTTGTTTCCAAGAGCTTTTCTTCAAGTTTTCAAGCTATTTTCTAAGGATTTTCACAAGAGAAGACAAGGAATTCAACACTTCTATCTTCAATTCTTCAAAACTGAATTTGAGGGTAATTATTCTTGGCTTTGCTCATTAATTCTCTTGTTAATTTCATTTATTTTGGCTTCCAATTAACATATCAAACATGTAAATTCTCTTAGTCTCCATATTCTTCCTTCTTATTTTTTTTATCTTCAATTATTCATATAACAAATAAGCTTTTTTTAAATTCTATTAATCTTTTTTTTTCATGTCAAATTATTCTTTGTTCATGTAATTATCTATGTTTTAGGTTGTAAATACCTTTAATTTCTTAATGCTATATCATGTTTATTATTATGCTTTCTTTTGCATGTATGAGTGTTATAGTCATTATTTTATGCTAGTTATGCATGTCAAGTGGAATTATTCTCATGTTACACATTTATTCATGTCTTAACTATAATAAAATTGATTGTCACTAATCTTCCATGTATGTTAATAACTATTATTAATAAGTTGCATATGCCATGATACTTCATCACCTTATGCATGTTAAATTGCATCTTAATCACTTTATGCATGTTAAATTGCATCATAATTATTTTTTTATGCATGTTATAGTATCTTATGCATGTTATATGGTCATTGTACATATTACCTTTTATGTTGTATTATTTCATTGGCCTAATCACTAACATGAATTTCTTTTTGATTTTTGGTTGCAAATCATTGTTTTATTCTCATTTGAGCATCCATGCACATGAAGGAGGAGTTGCGGGGTTTGGTATTTCCTTTATACATTTTTAATTCTCATTTTGTTTATATTTTTAATTTCCTTGTATATATTCATTGAATAAAATGTTTTCCTATGCGCACCTAAATAAAGATCATAAAAATATTTCTTACTAAATTAATTTAGATTTTTCATAATAAAATGGGACCAATGTCCTAATTTTCATCCCAAATAAAATCATCACATCCAGAATATTTTCTTTAATTGTGCATGCGGGGACCAAAGTCCTCATAATTAATAAATTCCCCGGTTTTATGTATGTTTGCACTTTTAAATGGGAGTTGTATTCCGCTCCTTGTATTATTGTAATTCATTGCTTTACTTGCTAATTTATGGTTTTCCTAACATGAGTAAATGCGCCTTAAATTAATTGCATTGTGTGGAGAGAGAGCGAATTAATGACAATTAAAATTCAATCATAAATTAATCGAGGTAGAAATAGATGAGAAATCCCGGACCCAGCTCTGGTCTTTGGGCTCGAGAGGTTAGAGGTTATCCTCCAATATACTTCTTGGGTCACGAGACTTTAGCGCTAATCCTAGGCCTCATGGCCCAACATGGATACTAAGCGCAGTCTTAGGCTCTCCGAGGTGAGAGTAACTTTCCCAATGTTCTATTGGGTGGCGACTCCATGATACCTCTGTGTTGCTCAACATAGACGCACTTGCGATTTATTGCAAGATGCCAACGGACCCGCAAATGCCCGATCGCCCTCAAGCGGGCGGTCATAGGGGCGGCGCATCGGGATCCGGCGCGCGTCACAAGTATGACTGTAGTACTCGGATGGAGGTTACCTTAAAAGATCTTGAGCTATTGTACCAGAAGCCTGGCGAGTCATTCTATGACTATCTCACTCGGTGGAGGAATCGGTTGATGGAGATAAAGAGAAAGCCTGATACGACAGATCGGATCAGGCTGTTCATTAGAAATGAAAGCCCGTACTTAAGGGAAGGGCTCAAGATGAAAGGGTTAAAAGATTTGGAGTCTTTAAAGGATATCGCTATAGAGGTAGAGAGTGAACACATAGCCAAAAAGGCGAGTGGTGAAGGGTTTGGTAAGAAGAGCTATAACAGTCAAGGGGCAAATAAATGGGCAGGCTCCAGTAGTGGCAACAGGACTGAAAAGGCAGCGGAGGTGACAGCTGTAGGGGCAAACCAAAGGTGCTTTTCGAATTTGGGCCGACCTTTATCGTGGGTTTTGAAAAGACTAATAAAGGAGGGGAAGCTGCTGCCCCTGCCGTCTAAGCCAGCCAAAACCCAAGGACAATTGGGTCATAAAAACGATGAGTATTGTGCTTTCCATCAACACACGGGACATATGACAGACCGCTGCACCAGGCTAAAGCATGAAATTCAGGACTTGATCGACAGCAAGCAGATCACTGATCCTGAACAGAGGGAAAGTAAGAAGAAGTCTGCTTGTAATGCCGTGCTACCACCGGTCTTCATGATTGGTTCAAGCCTGCCTGAATGGTATGTGCTGCAAGACTTGTTTGGTAATGGATACATCGCTATTACTCGCCCTGGGGTAAATGAGGAAGAACAAGAGGGATCTAACCATGCATTGAAAATGGTTGGTCCTTCATGACAGATTGAAGAGACTCGTGCCTTGACGGCCCAAGAGATGGATAGAAGGTTCGAGGAGCTTGAAAAAAGGTTGTCGGCCATGATTAAGGAAAGACTAGATGCTATGGCGCTAGTTCTTCAAGCCCAACTTATGGAGAGTACCTTTAAACGAGTTGATCTAGCCACTGTTGAGAAGGCCTATACAGTGACGACCATAGCGTCTCCTTGTCTTCCCAGTGCAGAGGCAAGGAGCCACTTAAATTCACCAGTTAGACAGGGAGGAGGTAAGAGGCTTACTCTAGAACATAACATCATGCCCAAAAGGTGTGGAGATCCAGTGGGGATGCAAGCTCTGAAAAATGAAAGCTCGAGTATCCACAATGACAGTAAGGGCAATGTTAAGAGGACGGGAGTGCCAGCCACGAAAATGAATCAAAGGCATTATTCTGATTTGGATAGATCCTTGTCATGGGTTTTTAAGAAGCTAGTAAAAAGGGGGATGTTACAGCCAATGCCTCCTAAGCCCACTAGAAGTCAAGGGCAGCCCAACCACAGAGCGGATCAATATTGCGCATTCCATCAGCACACCGGATATTTGACAGACTATTGTCGGACTTTAAGAGATTGGGTTCAATATCTCATTGATAGCAAGCAGATCTCTGACCCAGAAAAGTGAAAGAAGATGCAGGAGGCATGATTGAGTGCCCAAATGGGAAAGATGGCCCTTGAGAATGACAATGAGCCATCAGCCAAAACATCTGTGCTGGAGAAAACAAGAGGGTGTTAGCTATTTAGATGTTCTTTTTATTTTTGAACTGTTTAATGACGACTATTTTAATTCCAGTTTTTATTAAATGAATGGTTTTTGCTTATTTGTGTGATATTTCTCATGATTTTACTATGCATAATCATGACACATCCATATTTGATATTGATTCAACTAATGCCATTCCATTTAATCTCGAAACTTCGGAGAACCCAAAGAAAATCTTGATAGTATCTGTTATGAGTCTTGAAGAGAGATTAAAATTTGAGAGAATGAAAAAAAAATTAAAAAAGTCTTTGCCGAGACCTATGAAGACATGCTAGGAGATGATTATGAAGCCGCCGAACACACTATGCCAACATATCCTGATCATGGACCGGTGATGCAGAAGCTCAGAAGACTCAAGCTAAAATAGGCAGAAATGGTTGAAAAGGAAGATCCGCAAGCAGAAACGGGGCCAAATTTCTTACTGAAGCGCAATGCCCGACTAGGTTGACCAATGACATCCCCAATTAGGGCTGTGCAATGGTCGAGTTCAGGTCAACCCGACCCAAACCCGAACAACTCGAAACCCGAGGAAGCCACCAAATCCCCCCCTACCCGACCCGACCCTTTTTAGGAGTAGGGGCCCGAACCGACCAATCCGAGATTTGTCGGGCCCCGACCCGAAAAACCCAAAAGTTTTATATATATATATATATATATATATATATATAATAAAATATAATATAATTAAAGTTAATTAACATATAAATAACATTAAATAACATAAAATTTAAAATCCTATTAAACTAATATAACATTTCACCATCATAAAACATATAAAAATTACAATAAACTAAAAATTATAAAATATTTAAAACTTATATTACATAATAATTAATAACAATAAACATCAAAATCCATGGAAGTAACCATTCTTCAGTATTCAATTAATTTACGAACCACCTAATTATATATTATAAAAAATAATAAAATATAAAATTAAAAACAAATAACAAATAAAATAAAATTTAAATTGTATATGAATTAGTACTGCTTATTTGCACCAAGAAAAGCCAATGGTGAAGAGGATAACGCATTTAATGGAATAACTAGCAAGAGAAATAAAAAGAAGAATGATTAATAAGTATAGCATTCCAATTTTGACTTGTTTAATTATAATTCATCCAACAAATATGAAAACAAATGAAAAAGGAATTAATGGTTGAAACAAGAATTATTATAGCATTCCAATTTTATTTTTATTTTTTTTATAAGCCAAACCAATCCATTAATTAAAAAACACCATATCATACACCAATCCAAGGCTGCCCAGCAATCAGCCAAAACAATAAGACCAACCAACCAGAAAAAAACGCAAGAGCCCCATGAGCAAAAGACAAGGATAAGCACCACTGGAGGACTTAAAAGGCAAAATAAAATAAAACAAGGACAAAAGAGGCCCTTAAGACAAGTATGAAGGCATGATTCTGCATATTATCTTGTATAAAATCTGCAGAGAGCCACAAAAACCCAGCTGGCGTGGAGAATAGCAAAACATCTCTCCCCAGTTAACAGAGCAGCAAAATGCAAGGAGAAAAGCATTCAAATCTTAAGCCACTAGAGGTCCAATTAAAGATACTTCCAATTTTATTCTTAACAAACAAACAAAGACTAACTTACAGATATATATGTATATGCAAATAACAGTAAATTGAGGAAAAGCTTGAGAAAAAGCTTAAAGTCAGTAGAGAATAATACATCAACAAAAGCCAACGGTTAATATATATATATATTCCTTGGATTTTCATTTCAAGGAAAAAAGAAAAATCCACAGAGTTAAGAATATTTCATATGTTTTACAGAGTTAAGCAAGCTCCACTACGAAAAATGGCAAGAAGAGGAGAGACGATGCTTACCTCTAGTGGCGCTAGGTGATGGAGAGACGCAACGGCGACCGGCGGTGGAGAGATGCGGTGGCGATAGGTGTTGAGCATTTTCTATAGATGCTAATTATACCTCAAGTATACGGTGTACCGCAATAGTACTTAAGATATCGATCCCACGAGGAACGTGTTTACACACTATTACTAATTGATTTTAATCTTGTTTACAATGATCATAAATTTGATGGTTGAATTAGAACTACTTAATTTGAACCTAATTTATGTTTATTAGAAGAAGATAAATAGTATATGAATGAAGAACTAAACATAATGAATTTGATCCATCATTTTGATTTACATCTTTCATCTTTTTATGCAAGCCAAGTTAGAATAAACTTTTAACTCACTCTCTCGACATGAATTAAAATGCCTAAAACATACAATTAAAATTCTAACTCACAATTTTCATTAATGAATTAGAGGTTTCTAATTACATATTTTAAGAATAGACACTAACCTATGGCAATTATCTCAATATACCGATTTCTCAAAATATATCTTGATAATGAATCTCTATTAAATGTCAGATAAAGCAAACTCTCGAATTACTTTAACTTGTAAAGATCATGCAAAAGATATTAATAAAGAATCTACAATGAAAGACTATAAAAGTAGATAGAAATAGAAAGAATTATAATATGCAAGTTCATTAAAATGATATTCATAAAAATATTGGAGAAGAATTAAAAATAAGAGAATAAGATAGAAGCCTTTCAACCCTTTTCTCAATCTCTTGAAAATAAATTTTCCTTCTCCTTGATCTTCTTCTTCAAACCATAAAACTAAATAGAAATTTAACTAAGAAAAATCTGTCACTCAAAATACAGAAAAATTACTTAACTAAAAAATTCATCATCTTAAAATTACAGTTAAACTACATATTTATAGATATTAATCTAAGAATTGTGTCCCTTGAGAATGGTTGCAAAGTTTGGTGAAAGAAGACAACTTTTTATGTGTCTTTTGGCTCAAAACTGCCCCAACGGTCGTTTCTGTCGCGATCGCGACAGAACGCGCTTGCACATTTTCTTCTTCCCTCTTTCTTTCGGTTTTCTCTTCCCTCTCTGCCCATTCACGTCGCGTTACTCCCCATCACGGCGTGACTTCTCGCGTGTTTGGCGTGACTGGCGCTCACGTCTCGCGACCTCTCCCCTTTCTCTTTTCTTTCCTTTCTTTCCTTTCTTTCCTGGCTTCTCGTCACGTCGCGTGACCTTAGCTTACGGCGTGACTCCTCTCTCTCAGTCCTTCCCTTCTTTTCTTTCTGTTTTTTTTTTTTCTTCTTTCTCTTCTTCAGTCACGTCTCGTTACCTACGGTCACGGCGTGACTCGTCTCTTGTAGCTCCTTCTCTTCTTTCCCTCCTTCCTCTTCTTTCTTCTTAGTACAATCACGTCACGTTACCTCTGGTCACGTCGTGATCTGCTCCTCTCTCTCGTGATCCTCTCCTTCTTTATCTGTTCTTTTCTTTATTTTTCACCTACAAATAACAGTAAACACACAAACATGCACTCTAATACAAATAATCATAAATTAACACATCAAATCAAATTTACACACAATAGCATAATTAATTTACATAAATACACACAAAATAAATACATAATTATACTTCAATTTAGCTCCTATCAAATTCCCCCACACTTAACCCTTGCTTGTCCTCAAGCAAGAGAAAATAAATAAACAAATTCAATAGCCAGTAAATATAATTACAAAGCAATGTCCATTCAGCATATACACTAGAGTTGCAAAGATCAACTATCCCAAATACTCACACATATCAGTAAATCAAAAATTCAAAATATGCATTGAAAATTCAACAAGTTTTCTAATTTTACTACTTCCAACATAAAGAATATAAAGTCTCAAAAACTAAACATGAATCAAAGAGAGAAAATTGATCATAAAAGTTGAAAATCTAAGATTGCTAGTCACCTTTTAGGACAATTGAAGCTCACTAACCCTTAATCAAATCTCATGGCATTTTTAGACTCTTTTTCTTTTCTTTTGATTTTTCTTTTTATTTTCTAACAAGAGAAAGTATATGGGTGCGTTTTACGCTCCATCCCATATTTTTGCAATTTTGATATATATCTTGCTCTCTTTTTTTTTTATATAATTTAAGTGAGTGCATTTTATGCTCCATCCCACTTATTTTTATTTTTCTTTTATTTTTAGTCCTCATCCATTATTGAAAAGAAATAAGGGCAAGTATTATGGCTATAGTTTCCATAGGCAACTAGAAACTTAAAATTTTAAACAAAATGAGCAAATTGTAACTTTAAAAACATGGTAGGTAAAGAGACTAAATAATCTATAATGTTGAAATAAGTAAAACCAAATAACTTGAAAAACTTAAAACACATACCAAATTTTTTTGAAAAACTGATAAAAATGAGCATAAAAGATAATGAACTTAACAACCTATATCATATACCAAATAAACAATGCTTTATAATAAAGTTTACTTAAAATGTAATTGAAATATAAAAACACACAAACAAAAACAATCATGCAATTTACATACATAATACCTACACAAACTCACAAACACAGTCACAAATATCACAACACACAACACAGTCACTCCCCCACACTTAAAACCAACATTATCCTCAATGTGAAGGAATGAACACAAAAACAAGTAGTAAAAGAAACAAATAAAATAAAAAGAAAGAAAACTCCCCTATCATGGTGATGGTGGAGGTGATGGAACCACAAAACCAGCTTGTGTCAAAAAATTATCAAACTTGTACTCCAGCCTCCTTTGACGTCGCTCAATGGCAGAAAGTTGCTCTTGCATATTAGAGAACAACATGGAAATGTTATGGCTGGATGAGCCAATATCAGGAGCAGCAGCTGGAATATCAGCCATCTCTTCATCCTCACTTGCCTCCTCCTCACCTCCTTCTGCTTCTTGGGCCTCTTCTTGTGGTTCAGAAGGTCCAACAATATCCCTCCAACATGATCGAGCATGTGCCGGAATTTCCTGAAAATTATTACCAACAACCTCTCCGCGAACTAACATATTCTTATTAAAATAATGGCAAGGAAAAACTCTATAGTAGGCATCAAGATCCACAGTTAAATTGTTTGCAATACTAGAAATAACATGTCCATGTGTTAAAGGTGAATCATGCTTATGTACACATTGCAACAATTGACTTACTATCCAAAAAGGCCAACATACGTCCTTGCGTTTATGTACACACCACATCAAAAACAACTCATTATATGAAACTCTATTAAATTCAGACCTATTAAAAACTAAAGAAGCTAAAATTCTATGCAAAATCCAATATCTCAAATCTTTAAAAAAACATAGATTTAGCATCCCTAGCCCTATAACGAGTTTGCAAATCAGTCAAAAATGTCCAAAATTCATGTGGCTTAAAAGATTTAGGTGGCTCAGTTAAACCAGTTTGAGAAAATCTAAATATCCTATTCATCATAAAATAAGTTAAAGTATAAGGTTTTCCAGCCATCCTAAAATCTAACCAATTCTCATTATCATCATTCTTTTTCAATGTGGTATAGAATTCTAAAACTAAATCAGGACGCACATTTTCATGCATAGAGGCAAATTTAAACAACCCACATACCCTTAACATATCATTAACTACTTCTAGCATGCCAATTTGATTAAGTAAAGAGTCAGGAAAATACTTACATTGCATCAAATGCCTATCACGAAGAGTTAAATACCTACTGCCTTCATCTACAGAGAAAATGGGAAATAATGCACCATAATGAGAAGCAATGTTCACTTCTTCAACTTCCTGCTCTTCTTGCTCAATTCTAGAAACAGAGGGATTCTTTGTTCTCACCATATTTGTTTGTGTTTGTTAAACAAAGAATGAAAGAAGACAGAGAGTAAAATGGAACTGCTAGCAAAGAAAGAAACAAAGATGAGGAACTGCTGAAATAAACAAAGAAATGAAATACGGAAATAACTAAAAACAATGAAAATAAAATAAAAAGAACAAGTACAAATCCCTAATACCGAAATACAAACGAAATGCAGCTTTGTTATACAGGACAAATACCAAAATCAAGTGTGTTAGGGAAAAGAAGAAATGAAAAATAAAATGAAACAAAGAAAAATGAAAAGAAATTAACAAACCTGAAAATAGAATGAAAAACCCGAAATCCCTAAGAAGATTTAAGAAAATAGAAAAGAAATAGAATGCTAAAATAGAGAACAAGAAAAACGAAAGGAAAACAGGGTATGGAAGTTCGAAAGTTTTCTGTGGAAGAATAAAGAAGAAGAAATGAAGAAATATGGCTAATGAAGGTCTTGTATCTCGTGACCAGCGTGAGGGAACAAAAAATGAACAGTTGAAATGAAATAGAAAGGGAAGAAAATGAAGGGTCACGACTTTTAGGGTTTTAAAATTTAAATTCCCGCTTTTAATTCTCCTTTTTTCTGTGTTTTTAATGCTTAAATGTAAAATTAAGTTAATGTAATTAAAATTAAATCATATAAATCAGAAAAGAAAAGAAAACAAACCTAAATAATAGACAAATAATAAGTAAAATAATAAAAGAAAAGAAAAAATTAAAACGTGCCTGATTACCTGATATACCGGTCACGAGTCGTGAGGCAACGTCACGACTCGTGACGGTCTTCACTTACCTGGGAGAAGAGCTTCAAGCGAAATCCTCAGACCGTCACGTCGCGTGAAGCAACATCACGAGACGCACGCCCTGCAATCCTTCTGTCGCGATTTCGCGATGCTTGCCGCGATCACTTCACGTTACGTCGCGTGAAGTTTCATCATGTCTCGAGCCCTGCCAAAAATCGCATTCTGTTGCGATCGCAATACTTGCCGCGATCGCAACAGAATCAAACGTCTCCAAAAACTTTTTTATTTTTCTCTATTTTTTTTTATATTTATTAAACAATTTTAATCTTACTAAATTAGCTATTATTTAAAAACAAATGTGTTATTAGCATGAAAATCAATAAAATAATACTATATAAACAAATTTAAAACAAAGAACAAAACATAAATAAAAATAATATAACTAAGTAACCTAAATAAAAGAATTAGACAATTCATGGCTTAATGTGCTCCCTAGGATTCTCCTCAGTATTACTTGGAAGGCATCCTAGATTTCTAGAAGGTAGGGAATTAGCAAGTTGACCTATTTGAACCTCAAGATTATGAATAGTGGCAGTATGATTTTTAGCAATTTGATCAAATTTTTCTTCAAGTTTCTTTTGACTTTCATCTTGAGAATGTATCTTATAATTAATTTCTTCAATGAACTTATCAATTTTAACCTCAAAGGCCCCAAACCTATCTTGTGGTTGTTGGTATCCTACACCTCTATTTTGGTTGTTAACATTATTATTTCCCCATGAAAGGTTAGGATGGTTTCTCCAACCAGCATTATAAGTGTTAGAATAAGGATTTCCACGACCTTGACCTTGAAGAAAATTAACTTGCTCTTCTTTATTAACCATGCCTAAATTGCAATTATCACTCTTATGTCCTTGTTGACCACACACATTGCATGCACTTAATGAATTACCACCCATACTTAGACTATTAATTCTATGATTTAATGCTTCAATTTGGGCTTGTAATGCAACCATAGAATCTACTGAATGTACCCCCCTAGCATTAGAATTATTATACTCCCTTACTCTTTCAGGAGGCCACATACAGTTATTCATTGCCATCTCTTCTAATAGCTCATATACTGCATCAATTGTTTTTCTCATTAAAGATCCACCAGCAGCAGCATCAATAGTCCCCCTTGTGGTAGGATTTACACCATTATAGAATGTTTGCATCAACAACTCTCTTGGCAAGTTATGGTGTGGACACATCCTTTGCAATTCCTTGAATCTTTCCCAAGCCTCATATAATGATTCATTTTCATTTTGAACAAATGTAGTAATATCCTTTATGATTTTTGCAGTTTTGGCCAATGGAAAATATTTTGATAAAAATGCTTGGGCCAATTGATCCCAAGTAGTTATAGAACCTCTTGTTAGGGAATTCAACCAAGCTTTTGCTTTATCCTTCAAAGTAAATGGAAAAAGCCTAAGCTTGATTGCATCAGCCGAAACCCCATTTATCTTAAAGGTATCACAAATCTCAAGAAAATTTGCCAAATGAGCATTTGGATCCTCATTTGCCAAACCATAAAATTGAATACTATTTTGAATCATTTGTAATAATGAAGGCTTAATTTCAAATTGATTGGCATTTACCGTTGGTCTTACCACTCCTTGTTGAGCACCACTCAAAGCAGGTGTGGCAAAGTCCATCAATCTTGGTGGATTTTCTTCAGCCATGATAATTGATCTCCTGTTTTTGTTCTTCTTTTTATTTGACTTCCGGTTACTCAATAAAAACCTCTCAATTTCAGGATTTAAAGGCTCAAGCTCTTCTAAAGAACTCCTTGTACTAGGCATGAACTTCTAAAATCCTGTAAAAACAAAACACAAAATTAATTTAAACTAATAAACAAATTAAAACAAAAAAAAATATTGTAATCCAAAATCATAAATCAATTTTTATAATGGCAAAACAGCCGATCCCCGGCAACGGCGCCAAAAACTTGTTGAGCATTTTCTATAGATGCTAATTATACCGCAAGTATACGGTGTACCGCAATAGTACTTAAGATATCGATCCCACGAGGAACGTGTTTACACACTATTACTAATTGATTTTAATCTTGTTTACAATGATCATAAATTTGATGGTTGAATTAGAACTACTTAATTTGAACCTAATTTATGTTTATTAGAAGAAGATAAATAGTATATGAATGAAGAACTAAACATAATGAATTTGATCCATCATTTTGATTTACATCTTTCATCTTTTTATGCAAGCCAAGTTAGAATAAACTTTTAACTCACTCTCTCGACATGAATTAAAATGCCTAAAACATACAATTAAAATTCTAACTCACAATTTTCATTAATGAATTAGAGGTTTCTAATTACATATTTTAAGAATAGACACTAACCTATAGCAATTATCTCAATATACCGATTTCTCAAAATATATCTTGATAATGAATCTCTATTAAATGTCAGATAAAGCAAACTCTCGAATTACTTTAACTTGTAAAGATCATGCAAAAGATATTAATAAAGAATCTACAATGAAAGACTATAAAAGTAGATAGAAATAGAAAGAATTATAATATGCAAGTTCATTAAAATGATATTCATAAAAATATTGGAGAAGAATTAAAAATAAGAGAATAAAATAGAAGCCTTTCAACCCTTTTCTCAATCTCTTGAAAATAAATTTTCCTTCTCCTTGATCTTCTTCTTCAAACCATAAAACTAAATAGAAATTTAACTAAGAAAAATCTGTCACTCAAAATACAGAAAAATTACTTAACTAAAAAATTCATCATCTTAAAATTACAGTTAAACTACATATTTATAGATATTAATCTAAGAATTGTGTCCCTTGAGAATGGTTGCAAAGTTTGGTGAAAGAAAACAACTTTTTATGTGTCTTTTGGCTCAAAACTGCCCCAACGGTCGTTTCTGTCGCGATCGCAACGGTGTCGCGATTGCGACAGAACGCGCTTGCACATTTTCTTCTTCCCTCTTTCTTTCGGTTTTCTCTTCCCTCTCTGCCCATTCACGTCGCGTTACTCCCCATCACGGCGTGACTTCTCGCGTGTTTGGCGTGACTGGCGCTCACGTCTCGCGACCTCTCCCCTTTCTCTTTTCTTTCCTTTCTTTCCTTTCTTTCCTGGCTTCTCGTCACGTCGCGTGCTTAGCTCACGGCGTGACTCCTCTCTCTCAGTCCTTCCCTTCTTTTCTTTCTGTTTTTTTTTCTTCTTTCTCTTCTTCAGTCACGTCTCGTTACCTACGGTCACGGCGTGACTCGTCTCTTGCAGCTCCTTCTCTTCTTTCCCTCCTTCCTCTTCTTTCTTCTTAGTACAATCACGTCACGTTACCTCTGGTCACGTCGTGATCTGCTCCTCTCTCTCGTGATCCTCTCCTTCTTTATCTGTTCTTTTCTTCATTTTTCACCTACAAATAACAGTAAACACACAAACATGCACTCTAATACAAATAATCATAAATTAACACATCAAATCAAATTTACACACAATAGCATAATTAATTTACATAAATACACACAAAATAAATACATAATTATACTTCAATTTAGCTCCTATCAAATTCCCCCACACTTAACCCTTGCTTGTCCTCAAGCAAGAGAAAATAAATAAACAAATTCAATAGCCAGTAAATATAATTACAAAGCAATGTCCATTCAGCATATACACTAGAGTTGCAAAGATCAACTATCCCAAATACTCACACATATCAGTAAATCAAAATTTCAAAATATGCATTGAAAATTCAACAAGTTTTCTAATTTTACTACTTCCAACATAAAGAATATAAAGTCTCAAAAACTAAACATGAATCAAAGAGAGAAAATTGATCATAAAAGTTGAAAATCTAAGATTGCTAGTCACCTTTTAGGACAATTGAAGCTCACTTACCCTTAATCAAATCTCATGGCATTTTTAGACTCTTTTTCTTTTCTTTTGATTTTTCTTTTTATTTTCTAACAAGAGAAAGTATATGGGTGCGTTTTACGCTCCATCCCATATTTTTGCAATTTTGATATATATCTTGCTCTCTTTTTTTTTTTTTTATAATTTAAGTGAGTGCATTTTATGCTCCATCCCACTTATTTTTATTTTTCTTTTATTTTTAGTCCTCATCCATTATTGAAAAGAAATAAGGGCAAGTATTATGGCTATAGTTTACATAGGCAACTAGAAACTTAAAATTTTAAACAAAATGAGCAAATTCTAACTTTAAAAACATGGTAGGTAAAGAGACTAAATAATCTATAATGTTGAAATAAGTAAAACCAAATAACTTGAAAAACTTAAAACACATACCAAAATTTTTTGAAAAACTGATAATAATGAGCATAAAAGATAATGAACTTAACAACCTATATCATATACCAAATAAACAATGCTTTATAATAAAGTTTACTTAAAACTTAATTGAAATATAAAAACACACAAACAAAAATAATCATGCAATTTACATAAATAATACCTACACAAACTCACAAACACAGTCACAAATATCACAACACACAACACAGTCACTCCCCCACACTTAAAACCAACATTGTCCTCAATGTGAAGGAATGAACACAAAAACAAGTAGTAAAAGAAACAAATAAAATAAAAAGAAAGAAAACTCCCCTATCATGGTGATGGTGGAGGTGATGGAACCACAAAACCAGCTTGTGTCAAGAAATTATCAAACTTGTACTCCAGCCTCCTTTGACGTCGCTCAATGGCAGAAAGTTGCTCTTGCATATTAGAGAACAGCATGGAAATGTTATGGCTGGATGAGCCAATATCAGGAGCAGCAGCTGGAATATCAGCCATCTCTTCATCCTCACTTGCCTCCTCCTCACCTCATTCTGCTTCTTGGGCCTCTTCTTGTGGTTCAAAAGGTCCAACAATATCCCTCCAACATGATCGAGCATGTGCCGGAATTTCCTGAAAATTATTACCAACAACCTCTCCGCGAACTAACATATTCTTATTAAAATAATGGCAAGGAAAAACTCTATAGTAGGCATCAAGATCCACAGTTAAATTGTTTGCAATACTAGAAATAACATGTCCATGTGTTAAAGGTGAATCATGCTTATGTACACATTGCAACAATTGACTTACTATCCAAAAAGGCCAACATACGTCCTTGTGTTTATGTACACACCACATCAAAAACAACTCATTATATGAAACTCTATTAAATTCAGACCTATTAAAAACTAAAGAAGCTAAAATTCTATGCAAAATCCAATATCTCAAATCTTTAATAAACATAGATTTAGCATCCCTAGCCCTATAACGAGTTTGCAAATCAGTCAAAAATGTCCAAAATTCATGTGGCTTAAAAGATTTAGGTGGCTCAGTTAAACCAGTTTAAGAAAATCTAAATATCCTATTCATCATAAAATAAGTTAAAGTATAAGGTTTTCCAGCCATCCTAAAATCTAACCAATTCTCATTATCATCATTCTTTTTCAATGTGGTATAGAATTCTAAAACTAAATCAGGACGCACATTTTCATGCATAGAGGCAAATTTAAACAACCCACATACCCTTAACATATCATTAACTACTTCTAGCATGCCAATTTGATTAAGTAAAGAGTCAGGAAAATACTTCCATTGCATCAAATGCCTATCACGAAGAGTTAAATACCTACTGCCTTCATCTACAGAGAAAATGGGAAATAATGCACCATAATGAGAAGCAATGTTCACTTCTTCAACTTCCTGCTCTTCTTGCTCAATTCTAGAAACAGAGGGATTCTTTGTTCTCACCATATTTGTTTGTGTTTGTTAAACAAAGAATGAAAGAAGACAGAGAGTAAAATGGAACTGCTAGCAAAGAAAGAAACAAAGATGAGGAACTGCTGAAATAAACAAAGAAATGAAATACGGAAATAACTAAAAACAATGAAAATGAAATAAAAAGAACAAGTACAAATCCCTAATACGGAAATACAAACGAAATGCAGCTTTGTTATATAGGACAAATACCAAAATCAAGTGTGTTAGGGAAAAGAAGAAATGAAAAATAAAATGAAACAAAGAAAAATGAAAAGAAATTAACAAACCTGAAAAATTAACTAAGAAAAATATGTCACTCAAAATACAGAAAAATTACTTAACTAAAAAATTCATCATCTTAAAATTACAGTTAAACTACATATTTATAGATATTAATCTAAGAATTGTGTCCCTTGAGAATGGTTGCAAAGTTTGGTGAAAGAATACAACTTTTTATGTGTCTTTTGGCTCAAAACTGCCCCAACGGTTGTTTCTGTCGCGATCGCAACGATGTCGCGATCGCGACAGAATGCGCTTGTACATTTTCTTCTTCCCTCTTTCTTTCGGTTTTCTCTTCCCTCTCTGCCCATTCACGTCGCGTTACTCCCCATCACGGCGTGACTTCTCGCGTGTTTGGCGTGACTGGCGCTCACGTCTCGCGACCTCTCCCCTTTCTCTTTTTTTCCTTTCTTTCCTTTCTTTCCTGGCTTCTCGTCACGTCGCGTGACCTTAGCTCACGGCGTGACTCCTCTCTCTCAGTCCTTCCCTTCTTTTCTTTCTGTTTTTTTTTCTTCTTTCTCTTCTTCAGTCATGTCTCGTTACCTACTGTCACGGCGTGACTCGTCTCTTGCAGCTCCTTCTCTTCTTTCCCTCCTTCCTCTTCTTTCTTCTTAGTACAATCACGTCACGTTACCTCTGGTCACGTCGTGATCTGCTCCTCTCTCTCGTGATCCTCTCCTTCTTTATCTGTTCTTTTCTTCATTTTTCACCTACAAATAACAGTAAACACACAAACATGCACTCTAATACAAATAATTATAAATTAACACATCAAATCAAATTTACACACAATAGCATAATTAATTTACATAAATACACGCAAAATAAATACATAATTATACTTTAATTTAGCTCCTATCAATAGGCGGCGGCGGCGGCGCTAGGGCAGAACGGATTTGGGATTTTAGGGATTTTGAGAGAAAGGATATCGGGAAATAGGAAGAAAAGAACTGAATTTGGGTTTTTTTTGGCTTATATACGTCTCCATTTCGTTCGGGTTGGGTTTACTAAGGTTTTAACCCGACCCGAATATGAACACTCTCCATTTCTCACACCCGACCTAACCCGCATAACCTAAATAACCCTACCCGATTTGCATTTTCGATTCGGGTTCTTCAATTTTTTTTGGGTCGGGTTGGGTGATGCACACCCCTATCCCCAATGGTTAAGAAGAGAAGTGCACATATGGGTAAACTATTAGGATTTGGATGAAGCTTGTTAAAAGAAATTGGGGAGCGAAAAAAATGTATGCAAAAAAAAAAAGCAAAAAAACAAAAAAAAATAAAAATGAAAAAAAAAGAAAAAAAGAACAACAAAAAAAAAACAAAAAAAGGAAAAGAGAAATAAAAAAGAATTGATCATCGACATGGGGTAAGGGAAAGTTATTTAGGGGCAAGCTTTGTTCAAATCCCGTTGATCTACACATACCTATAGTTTTCCATTCTTCTTGGCTACTGAAAAGGATCAAAAGACTGATTCATAAGTTATCCACCCAGTTCATCAGTGTAGAGGGTGTGCAGCACGAGAGGTAAGCTGATGACACGCAACTGAGATGCTAGACAAGAGGAAGGCCAAGAAGGTTATGGAGGAGACCCATCCTAGGGTCTGCAGTCGAAACCCCTACGAGTGTCACGCTTTATTCCTCGATGCATGGGGCAAAAGCACTACTACCCGTTAAGCACGAAAAATCTTTAAGGGACAGTCATGGAAGCAACGGCTATAGCAGCTAAGCATGTTAAACGGAAATAGGTTTTGGGATTACTATCGCAATCATATCTATCAGAAAACACCTTATTCAATCGTTTGGAAAGAAAGCCAAAAAGCACCCACTGACAAAGTGAGATTTGGTCTTCAAGCAAATAGGTCCGAGTGTTCCAGACGGACGAGGTAAATTCAGGCCAACGTATGAAGACCCATTTGTTCTTGAAAAGTTGTTATCCAAGGAAGCAGCATTCCGACAGATAGCAAGGGAAGCAAGTTCAAAGAACCAGTCAGCATTAAAAGACCCAAGAAGGTCCATGGTGAAAGACTAAAAATTAAAAGAAGAGAACAAATGCCCCGCGGGTTGAAAATCGAAAAAAGGAGGCCTTGCTAAAATTGGGGGCCTCGTCAGGGTGAAAACCGAAAAAAGGCACTCTGGGCAAAAATTAGAGGTTTGAGAGAAAATGTCCAATAAAGAAAACCCGAGAGGGCTGATTGGAAACAGAAGTCTGATGCTTACAGGATCCACTCTGAGATTAGATGTAATTTTGCATTCTGAATCTATGTTAGATGGTGATCATGTATGGAGAAATCATACTGAAATGCACACAATCTTTGCAAATACATAAAACAAAATCAGTTCAACTCATGCAATCATCATTTTCTAGTTTTTTTATAAAAAGAAGGATTCATTGTTAGATGTGTGAAATCTAAATGGCTATACTCTGCTTCTGTTCTCACCGAGCAGATGCCTAATCCGATGGGTCCCATTATCTACCGCGGGGCTAAGTACTCTTCTCTTGTATGCACTTATGAAAGCGAGTGTGTAGTCTTCGACTTGTAGTATGACAACTTTTGCAAGCAGCTTCGATTTTTCTTATAGCCACGCCTCAAAAAAAAAAAGCCGTTAGAGATAAAAACCGTAATTGGCGCTCTAAGCAAAAATTAGGCCAAGGGGCAGGGTGAAAACCTGGAAACAGGCAGTCTGTCCTACAAAAAAATAAACTGAATAAAAGCCGCTGGATTGGGTTGGGTCCTTTCCAGGCAAAAATTAAGCACAGGGTTGTGTGAAAATCCGGAAAGGACGCATTTCCCGCTAAGAAAAGCTAGTGTGAAAATCCACAAGGGACGCACTACCTTTAATCAATGACTTCCGACGTCTGGAGCGATAAGGCTGTGGTTTTTCATATGACATCCTCTTGAGCAGATGGTATATGATGCGAGACATGAGTCAAAATCCTGGGGGCAAAGATGCACACCGGATGGTCCTCCTTGAAGGGGTTATGGGTCAGAATTTCTTAGCCACGAAGACGCTCTTCTAGATCCTTGGGGGCATCAGACAGTGCCAAGCCGCTCCCTAAACGGACCCTTGTGTAGACATCGGGTCCCGAGACAGCCTAGATCAGGATTACCCAATGATAAATTAAGTGTGCCTGTTTATAGGAAAAAATGAAAGTTGGAAGTGATGATTTTCTTGTTGGATTGATTTATTAGAAATAAATAAAAATGTATTTTAAACAAATATTTTAAATGTTTTAAAAATTACTTTAAGACAAAAAGGGTATGTTTTGAAATTAGTGTGTTTTAGGAAAAAATTAAAAAAAAAAATTCGGCGAATGTCGGGGTGCGGCAGCGCTTTGGGCGCACGCGGCAGCGCCCCAATGCGCAGGCTGGTGCGCCGACGGGCGTCGCTCGCCCCCTGACGCCCCCTCTTCGCCCGTTTTTGTTTTTTTTTTTTTCCGTTTTTGGTCCTAAAAATTGATTTTTCTTCACTTTTTTTTATAGAATTTAATGAAAAACCTTTTATTTTCCAAACCCTTCAAATTCATGAATCTTTTTTGTGATTATTGGAATTAAATTGATTTAATTCAATT
This sequence comes from Excoecaria cochinchinensis, assembly GCA_947683425.1. Classification (NCBI taxonomy): domain Eukaryota; kingdom Viridiplantae; phylum Streptophyta; class Magnoliopsida; order Malpighiales; family Euphorbiaceae; genus Excoecaria; species Excoecaria cochinchinensis. The sequence continues at coordinate 10,001,361 of CANTUQ010000105.1, forward strand.
TAATAAAAATTTGATTTTCTTTGGGTTTTTTTTTTATGTATAAAATGATTTTTAGAGAGGGAATTTGGGGGGATTCTTCTTAAGAAAAATATTGTTTTCTCTTTTATTCTTCTTCTTCTTTTTTCTTCAAGAAAAATTCTTCAAGTGTTCTAATTTGATTTTGTTAAGTTAATTATTGAGACAAATAAATCAATTATTTGTTCTTGGAAATTTATTTCTTATTTTTGACAAATTTTTTCTTAAGACAAATAAATCAATTATTTATTTTTGGGATAAAATTTCATTGTATTTTTTCCAAATCAAAGCAAGGAAACTTATCATCCAATTTCATTCATCACATCAAATTTGAGGGTAAGCGTTCTTGGCTCAATTTTTAATTTATTTTTGTTTACAATTGATTAGCTATCATGTAAATTCTCCTAGATCTATTTTTTACTTCTTATTTCTCATGTTTATTTAATTGTTCATATTATTATTTCTCATTCTTAGTTTTTATTTAATTGTTCATATTGTTCATATTGTCATTATTTTTGTTCATATATTATTATTATTATTAGTGTTATCATTTAACATGTGTTAGCATGATTGGATTATTTTATTTTTTTATTTTATTCTTGCATGTTTAATTGGATTGTTCATCTTCTTTGATGTTATTGTGTTATTATTTATCATTGCTACTATCATTATTATTTTTATTAGTTTTGTTTATTATTATAATTTATTATTGTTGTCATCATCATTATTATTTTCATGTTTTCATGCATGTTGAATTTTATTATTGTTGTTATTTTTATTATTTATGTTGAATTTTATTATTGTTGTTATTTTTATTATTTATGCATGTTGAATTGTTCATGTGTTAAGTTATATTTTTTATTATGCTATCTAATTAATTTGTCATGCATGATGTACTTTATTTGTTTTAATTCATTTTTTACATGTTACATGTTTAATTCATTTTTTATTACTAACATCACTTTCATTTGTGTTTTTTTTTTTATTTTAATACTTATTTTTCATCTGTGAGTTTTCCAATGGCAAGTGGGAGCCCATGGAGGTTTGAAGACACCATTTTGGTGGAGTTTATACTTTTAGCATTTTTAGTATTATTTTGCTTTTATTATTTAATATGTAATTTGTAATAAGTTTGTTTATTTTCATGCATGTTAATTAAAAAGTTGCATAAAGTTTTATATTAATAAATTGGGATTTTTTTCTAACAAAATGGGACCAATGTCCTAGTTTTTTCATCCACATAAATTATCACTTTAAAATTATTTTTTGAACTATGCATGCGATGACCAATGTCCTCATCCTTAATAAATACCTCATTTTATGCATGATTTACATTTATTTTATAATGGGGGTTGTATTCCGCCCCTAATTTTGTTGTAATTTATTTTTATGAACTATATTTTAATTATGCTTTCATTTACCGCTTTCCTTGGATGACCAACTTGCACTCTAATTATTGCATCAAAACGTATGAGAAAAGGGATGAAAACTTAAATTCAAAACTCAATTTTAACTTAATCAAGGTATGAATAAATGAGAAGTCCCGAACTATCTCTGGTCTTTGGACTCAACGAGGTAAGAGGGCCATCTCAATGTTCTATTAGGATGGGGCCTCCAAGACACCTCTTGTGTCCCGTAAAAAGGCTCAATTTGCATAGTTCTAGGCGCCACGAGACGAGAAGGCCATCTTAATTTTTTTTAGGGTGGAGGCTCCAAGATACCTCTGGTTTGCCCAAGCACAAGGCCAAGAGGGCCATCCTTATGTTAGGGTGGGGCCTCCAAGACACCTCCAGCTTGCCTATGATGGACATAGCTGCGCTGTCTTAGGCTCACTGAGGCTAGATGAACTTTCCCAATGTTCTATTGGGTGGCGACTCCATTAAACCTCCTTGTTGCCCGAAATAGACGCCTTTGCAATATTTCACTTGCAAGTTTCCATGAACCTCTCTCGATCACCCTAAAGGCGGGTGTTCGAGGCGACCCGGGGTTCGGCGCGCGCCACAGTGGCGACTCCGCTAGGGACCTAAGAGACTTCGATTCGAAAGTACCTTGGTTAAAAATTATAATTGAGTTTTAATTTAAAAATTTTATCCCTTTTCGAAATTGCATTGCATTTCATTAGAGCCTTAGAACTATGCTAGTTTGGTCCCTATTCTTATCTCGGTGCATTCCCAAAGCATGACCCTACGTTCACTCAATGTGGGGAAGTGTTAGGGATAATCACTAGCCCAAGCCTCGCACCATCATGGTATATCAAATGGAGACCCGATTGGTCATTATGCTCGTGATGAGCTAGACCTATTGGCAGAGACTATGCTTGGGTAGCCCTAAAGTATCATCACCCTTGACCAAAGCTCATGTAATGGTAATAGATACTTCCCCTAAGTGATATGCTCCTTAATACAATGCTTGCTATGTGGACTATTATATATTAAACAAAATCAACCAAATTAAATGGTCTTTTATCAAAGGCTTTCATGCCTCGGTGAGCCCATTTTAATATGGTTGAAATGCTTGAATACATAACGGCCAAAACCCATACGCATGTACAATAGCGAGAGATGTTACACTATCGATTTTTCATCGTGCACCGTGCACGCCCAATGGGTTCCCTGTTGACCCATGGACCAAGTTCACCTAGGAAAGAGACTACACTACCTCGTGTGTGGGAGTAATAAGGTTGGAAGGATCTATCTGCTTGTATGTGGTTGTCCTTGCTGCATCAACACGATCATGCATTGTATATATCATTCATACATCATCCTAATAGTTCAATCTTTCAGCCATCATAGATTCATCGAAGTGGACTAGAGGTTCTGACGGTCAGCTGGTGAGGATAGATCTACCTCTTAGATTGACAGAATTAGTGTCTGATTGGAATTCTGAGCCACCCTCAACGACCAGAGAGTCATTCATAGAATCACAAATAGCAGAAGAGACCGGAGCCTTAACAACTCAAGACCTTGATAGGAGGCTAGGGGATTTTGGGCGAAGAATGTTGGAAATGATGGGAGCTATGGCTGATAGGATTGCTCATCCTCTTGCTCCACAACCACCAGTTGCTCCACATCCACTAGTTGCTCCACATCCCCTAATGGTCCATGCTGGGGGGCAAGTTAAACCACTTGCTGGCAGAGAAGCCCCCATTGTAGTTAATGCTGCTTGCCTGCTTGTTAATGAGCATAGGGCCGCAATGCCTATTGAGTAAAGAAGGGCAATAATCCCCAATCCCAATGATGATTTTGTGATGGAGGAGGAAGATGAAGAGGCAGTGGCACCTCAATTTGTGGGGGCCAGAGCACCTAGGGCAGAAGATGAGGCAATGAGAGGGATGAGGCAACAGATTGAGGTAATCACCCGCATGCTATCAGCCGAAAAGGGGATTAACCCTGAAGACAGAGATTTAAGGGATGCAGATCTGTTGCCTCAAAGGTTCAAAATGCCCGAGCTACCGAAGTTTGATGGTACTTTGGATCCATCTGCACATATTAAGCAGTATACCCTGGTGATGAAAGGCACAGGGTTGACCAAAAAATAAAAGGTGGAATATTTCTACCTTAGTCTGGTGGGTCCGACTGTGGACTGGTACCATGGGTTAGACAAGAGGTCCAAGGAGGATTGGGACCTTTTGACTGAGGAGTTCATAAAGCAGTATGACTGCAGCACCAGGATGGAGGTCACCTTAAAGGACCTCGAGCTTTTATAGCAGAAGAATGATGAGTCCTTCCATGAATACCTTACAAGATGGAGAAATAGGGTCATGGAGATGAAGAGAAAGCCTGATACTGCTGACCAAATCAAGCTATTCATTAGGAACTCTTGCCCTTACTTGAGAGACTTGCTCAGCTTTAAAGGGCTCAGAGACTGGGATTCGCTTAAGGACATTGCTGTAGAAGCTGAGGGGGCTTACCTAACAAAGAAAGTAAGCCAAAATAACTTTGCTGGGAAAGGTTATGGCAACCAATCAGGGTACAAGCCAGGTGGTGCAGGAAGCAGTAATAATAGAAGTGGTAAGACGGTCGAGGTTTCAGCCACTGAGGTTGGACAGGTTCAGAGGTACTACTCCAATTTGAGTCGCTCTCTGTCTTGGGTATTGGAGAAATTGACAAAGGAAGGCAAGCTGAGACCATTGCCACCCAGGCCAGCCATGAATTAAGGAAAGCCGAGGCATAAAGAGGATCAATACTGCGCTTACCATCAGTACACCGGGCATCTAACAGATTATTACTGGACCCTGAGGAACAAAATTCAAGACCTTATTGATTCCAAGGAGATCACTGACCCTGAAAAGAGAGATAAGAAGAAGAGGGCAGGGTATAATGCAGTTCCCCCACCATGAATGTGATCGGAGGAGAAGATGATGCTTTTTATTCCAAGAACACTTTTTATGACAATATTTGCAGTATTGCTAATTTCAATAAAATGAACAATCTTGCGTATTTGTATAGTGTCTCTAATGATTTCGTTTCTCATAATCACGATGTATTCATTTTTTGATATTAATTCAATTAATACGATTATATTTAATCTCGAAACTTTGGAAAACCCAAAGAAAACCTTGATAGCATCTGATATAACTCCTGAAGAGAGGAAAAGTCTGAGAGCTGAAAATAAAAATAGAAAAAAGTGATAAAAAAAAGTAGTTACAATTAGGGGATTGGATGAAAACTCACTAAGAGCACTAGAACCTTTCTGATTACCCGTCAAAGCGATCCCTGGATAAAACGGAACCTAGAAAATGATTTAGGCAGCCCTTCTTTGTATAGCTTTCTAAATGACTATTTTCTACCTTTATTTCGTAATCGCTTGCTAGCCCGTTGAGCCTTTATGGAGGTATGCTAAATGCGTGCCAATTTTGTTGTTACACATGTTAAAACTACCCTTCGCCTAAAATGATTTTTACCTCCCCCTAGAAGAATGGCCGCTTTAGTAAGAATGGATGTACATCATTGACAATTCTTTGGGTTATCAAAAATTGCCATGATAAGGATAAGTTTACACTTCGGGAAGAGGGTTTTATTCATGCGCAAAAGACATGAGCTCGCGAAAAAAAAAAGAATAGCAAAGAAATGAATAAGAAAGATGCAAAAAAAAAAAGCAAAAGAAAAGAAAAGAAAAGAAAAAGAAGTAGAGCTCAAGATAGTAACCCCTTGATAAGTTTCTGTGGCGATCACTTTAACTTCATTCTGAGCTTGATGACCTAAAAGTATTATCAAATCCCAATTCAAGAATCCATTTATAGTATGCAATTGAGCTGAGGATGGTCCTCCCATTAGTCGAGTAAAATTACGGCCATTTTCTCTAGCAACTTGATCCTCCTTTGATAGCCATCTACCTAAGCCTAACGTTACAACCGAAGGAAGACCTTTTGATTCTTGGTTCAGTCTTATCCAATTAGCGGAGATGACCTTTTAATAAGGTTCGGTACGTAGGAAGAGGCATATGGTGTTTCTTGAGTTCAAGCAGGGAGCCACAAGTGCATTTATGCATTTGAGTTGAGTCTTGTCCCCAACGTTGCATTTAGAATTTGCTTCAGAAAAAAAATTAAATTAATAGCAGAGAGAAAATTTTCAATCATGAAAACCCGAGAGGGCGGATTGATAACAGGAGTTTGATGCTTCTAAGATCTATCCCGAGATTAGATGAGGTGCTGTATTTTTTGAGATTAATGTCAAACAATGATCATGTTTAATGAAATCGAATTGAAACACATGCATTTATGCAATGACATATTGGTGGGATCAGAGCAGTTCACTTTGCATGATCAAAGTCATCTACTGTCTACCCTCCGCTCCTTTCACCGCTCATGTGCTTCAGTCAATTACTCATCCTGCTTTCAACTGTGAAGCCAATTCTACAGTGCCTTCATGATAAGAATCAAGCTCATATAGCTTTGACATGGGTGTAAGCACATGCCAATCAAGCCTGAAAGATTTTTGGCAACAGCTTCAGCAATCTATAAAAAAAAAAGCCGTTAGAGATGAAAACCGTAATTGGCGCTCTAAGCAAAATTTAGGCAAAAGGACGGGGTGAAAACCTAGAAACAGGCAGTTTGTCCTTCAAAAAAATGAAATGAATAAAAGCCGCTGGATTGGGTTGGGTCTATTGCGTGCAAAAATAAGGCACAGGGTTATGTGAAAATTCGCAAAAGACGCATTTTCCGCTAAGAAAAGCTAGTGTGAAAATCCACAAGGGACGCACTACCTTCAAAAAATGACTACAGGTATCAGATGAGAACCTCACAATTCCAAAGGCATGAAATTCAAAAGCAGCTTCCAAAGGGCATCGATCCAATCGCAAATTGCAGCCAACCCAGTTATCACTTCTGAATCCACTTAGATGAATTCTTATCCTGCATTCCTGCATGACCCATGCATTTCACGTGCATGCTCACTATTTTTTCTTCATATTTGGTTTTTCAATTTTGCAGTAAGAGAGATTTGATGCAGACAGCGAAAAAAGCGAGTGACGACATTAGTCAAAACATCATCAAACAATCAACCAAAGACCTCTCAGGGGGCAACCAACCAACACGACATCAATCAAAACATCAATCCAAACATCAGTTCAAGCATCAATCCAAGTATCAACCAAAGACCTCTCAGGGGGCAATCAACCAAAGGGCTCACAGACAATATCACTTCAGAAGGGTTAGCACGATGACGACACTACCACTCCACGTAGGGTTAGCACGATCACGACACTACCGCTTCACATCTCAGAGGGGTTAGCATGATGGCAGCACTACCATTCTATGGAAGGTTAGCATGAACATCGTACTACCACTTCAGAAGGGTTAGCACGATGGCGGCACTACCACTCCACGGAGGGTTAGCACGACCACGACACTAACACTTCACATCTCAAAAGGGTTAGCACGATGGAGGCGCTACTATTCTACGAAAGGTTAGCACGACCACGGTACTACCACCTCAGAAGGGTTAGCACGATGGCGGCATTACCATTCTACGAAAGGTTAGCATGACCACGGCCCTACCACTTCAGAAGGGTTAGCACGATGGCGGCACTACCACTCCTCGGAGCGTTAGCACGACCACGACACTACCACTTCACATCTCAGAGGGGTTAGCATGATGGTGGCACTACCATTCTACGAAAGGTTAGCACGACCATGGCACTACCACCTCAAAAGGGTTAGCACAATGGTGGCACTACCACTCCACGGAGGGTTAGCACGACCACAGCACTACCGCTTCACAAACTCAAAAGGGTTAGCACGATGGTGGCACTACCATTCTATGGAAGGTTAGCACGACCACGGCACGACCACGGCACTACCACTTCAGAAGGGTTAGCACGATGGCGGCACTACCATTCTATGGAAGGTTAGCACGACCACGGTACTACCACTTCAAATCTCATAAGGGTTAGCATGATGACGACACTACCACTCCACGGAGGGTTAGCACTATCACGGCACTATCGCTTCAACAATGGACGACACGCCGACAAGCTGGCGACAACCATCCCAACAGCATCGTCCAGTCCGGAAAGACAGCTGCCTCAGGTACGCGCTTCTTTCCCTTTTCTGAGTTTTGGCTCATCTAGACACTAGTGTACTAGTTTCCCCAAAACTGGGGGCAAATGTAGACACCAAGTCCCGAGTCAGCTTAGATCAGGATTACCCAATGATGAAATTAAGTGTGCCTATTTATAGGCAAAAATGAAAGTTGGAAGTGACGATTTTCTTGTCGGATTGATTTATTAGAAAAAAATAAAAATGTATTTTAAAAAAGTATTTTAAATGTTTTAAAAATTATTTTGAGACAAAAAGGGTATGTTTTGAAATTAGTGTGTTTTAGGAAAAAATTTTAAAAAAAAATCGGCGAATGTCGGGGTGTGGCAGCGCATTGGGCACTCGTCGCTCGCCCCCTGACGACCCCTCTTCACCCGTTTTTGTTTTTTTTTTCCGTTTTTGGCCCCAAAAATTGATTTTTCTTCACTTTTTTTTTTATAGAATTTAATGAAAAAACCTTTTATTTTCCAAACCCTTCAAATTCATGAGTTTTTTTGGTGATTATTGGAATTAAATTGATTTAATTCAATTGAATAAAAATCTGATTTTCTTTGGGTTTTTTTTTATGTATAAAATAATTTTTAGAGAGGGAATTTGGGGGGAATTCTTCTTAAGAAAAATATTGTTTTCTCTCTTTTTCTTCTTCTTCTTCTTTTTTTTTTTCTTCAAAAAAAATTCTCCAAGTGTTCTAATTTGATTTTATTAAGTTAATTCTTGAAATAAATAAATCAATTATTTGTTCTTGGGAATTTACTCCTTATTTTTCACAATTTTTTCTTTAAGACAAATAAATCAATTATTTGTTCTTGGAATAAAATTTCATTATATTTTTTCCAAATCAAAGAAAGGAAACTTATCATCCAATTTCATTCATCACATCAAATTTGAGGGTAAGCGTTCTTGGCTTAATTTTTAATTTATTTTTGTTTACAATTGATTAGCTATAATGTAAATTCTCCTAGATCTATTTTTTACTTCTTATTTCTCATGTTTATTTAATTGTTCATATCATTATTTCTCATTCTTATTTTTTATTTAATTGTTCATATTGTTCATATTGTCATTATTTTTGTTCATATATTATTATTATTATTAGTATTAACATTTAACATGGGTTAGCATGATTGGCTTATTTTAGTTCTTTATTTTATTCTTGCATGTTTAATTGGATTGTTCATCTTCTTTGATGTTATTGTGTTATTATTTATCATTGCAACTATCATTATTATTTTTATTAGTTTTGTTTATTATTATAATTTATTATTGTTGTCATCATCATTATTATTTTCATGTTTCCATGCATGATGAATTTTATTATTGTTGTTATTTTTATTATTTATGCATGTTGAATTGTTCATGTGTTAAGTTATAATTTTTATTATGCTATCTAATTAATTTGTCATGCATGATGTACTTTATTTGTTTTAATTCATTTTTTACATGTTAAATGTTTAATTCATTTTTTTATTACTAACATCACTTTCATTTGTATTTTTTTTTATTTTAATACTTATTTTTCATGTGTGAGTTTTCCAATGGCAAGTGGGAGCCCATGAAGGTTTGAAGACACCATTTTGGTGGAGTTTATACTTTTAGCATTTTTAGTATTATTTTGCTTTTATTATTTAATATGTAATTTGTAGTAAGCTTGTTTATTTTCATGCACGTTAATTAAAAAGTCGCACAAAGTTTTATATTAATAAATTGGGATTTTTTCTAACATAATGGGACCAATGTTCTAGTTTTTTCATCCACATAAATTATCACTTTAAAATTATTTTTTTAACTATGCATGCGATGACCAATGTCCTCATCTTTAAGAAATACCCCATTTTATGCATGATTTACATTTATTTTACAATGGGGTTTGTATTCCGCCCCTAGTTTTGATGTAATTTATTTTTATGAACTTTATTTTAATTATGCTTTCATTTGCCACTTTCCTTGGATGACCAACTTGCGCTCTAATTATTGCATCAAAACGTATGAGAAAAGGGATGAAAACTTAAATTCAAAACTCAATTTTAACTTAATCAAGGTATGAATAAATGAGAAGTCCCAAACCATCTCTAATCTTTGGGATCAACGAGGCGAGAGGGCCATCTCAATGTTCTATTGGAATGGGGCCTCCAAGACACCTCTTGTGTCCCGTAAAAAGGCTCAATTTGCACAGTCCTAGGCGCTACGAGGCGAGAGGGCCATTTTAATATTCTATTAGGGTGGACCCTCCAAGATACCTCTGGTTTGCCCAAGCGCGAGGCCGAGAGGGCCATCCTAATGTTAGGGTGGGGCCTCCAAGACACCTCCGGCTTGCCTATGATGGACATAGCTGCGCTGTCTTAGGCTCAATGATGCTAGATGAACTTTTCCAATGTTCTATTGGGTGGCGACTCCATGAAACCTCCTTATTGCCCGAAATAGATGCCCTTGCAATATTTCACTTGCAAGTTTCCATGAACCTCTCTCGATCGCCCTAAAGGCGAGCGTTCGGGGCAACCCGGGGTTCGGTGCGCGTCACACCTTGACCACCCAGGACATGGTCTATCTATTTTTTTATACATCTCATATCTGCATATGACATTTTATACATGTATGCATGATCCTCTGTATATATTCCTGCGCACACAGCTTGTAGGAAAAGTCCAAACAAAGACTGCATGCATGGAAGCGGGCCCAGTACAATTTTAGCTCAACAGAAGTGCTTTCTCATGCTGGACAACCAAGTCAAGATGACGTCTACATAGGTTCAAATCTCAAAGTCCTTTGAGGAGGCAAAACCTTAAAGTCCTCTAAGGAGGCAAAATCTCTAAGTTCTCTGAGGAGGTAAAATCTCTAAGTCCTCTGAAGAGGCAAAATCTTAAAGTCTTCTGAGGAGGTAAAACCTCTAAGTCCTCTGAGGAGGCAAAATCTCTAAGTCCTCTGAGGAGGCAAAATCTTAAAGTCCTCTGAGGAGGCAAAACCTCTAAGTCCGCTGAGGAGGCAAAATCTCTAAGTCCTCTAAGGAGGCAAAATCCCAAAGTCTTTTGGGGAAGCAAAATCTCTAAGTTCTCTGAGGAGGCACAACCTTAAAGTCCTCTGAGGAGGCAAAATTTTTAAGTCCTCTGAGGAGGCAAAACCTTAAAGTCCTCTGAGGAGGCAAAATCTCTAAGTCCTCTGAGGAGGCAAAACCTTAAAGTTCTCTGAGGAGGCAAAATCTCTAAGTTGTCTGAGGAGGCAAAACCTTAAAGTCCTCTGAGGAGGCAAAATCTCTAAGTCCTCTAGGAGGCGAAACCTTAAAGTCATCTGAGAAGGCAAAATCTCTAAATTCCCTGACGAGGCAAAACCTCAAAGTCCTCTAAGGAAGGCAAAATCCGAAAGTTCTATGAGGAGGCCAATTCCCCCAAGTCCTCTAAGGAGGCAAATCTCACACCACCCGCACTTCATAAGTCTGGAGATGGGAAGATGGCAATCGCTCTGCAGTCTAGACGGTGACTTGAGGAGATGATCCATTTTTCGTGGAAGTAGGGAGGTTGTCACCTCAGGTACGTGCTTCTTTCCTCTTTTCTGAATTTTGACACACCTAGGCACCTAAGTTTTAGATTCTCAAAATTGGGGGTAACTGTAGACACCGGGTCCCGAGCCGGTCCAAGATCAAGATTATCCGATGATGAAAATAATACCTGCTCACAGGCAAAGGTGTCAAAAAATGATGTTTTACTTATCGAGATCCTTATTTTTTAAATAAAAAATAAACAAATAATATATATAAACAATTATTATAAAAAAATTAAATTAAAAAAATTAGGAAGTGTTATTTTTATATATATATATCAAAATTTTTTATTAAAAAAGTATATATATTTAAAAAAGGAAGAGAATTAAATTAATTAGCTAATCTAATTCAAAAATATATATTTTGATTAAAAATTTTGATTTAGAAAAAGGGGGATTTAATTGATTAAAGATAAAGATTAAAAAAAGAAAAAACAAATTATATATATTTTGGCATTTAGTGGCCGTGTGTGGAGAGCCATATGGGAAACCCACATATGGGCGTGTGTGGAGAGCCTCCACACACGCCCATGTGTGGATTTCCACATGAGGGGCGTGTGTGGAGGCTCTCCACACGCGGCCCCCATGCCCCTTGCGCACGCGCCCATCTCTTTTGCCGCGTGCTCTTAATTTTTCGCCTCCAAAATATAATCTTTTTTCACGTTTTTGGGTGATTTTGAAAAAAATAAAATTAGGAAAGTTATTTTGTTTTTTTCCATTTTTGCAAAACAGAAAATTAAAAGAAAGTCTTGGTCTCCATTTACTGGGGGGATAAAAATTTTATTCAAAAAAAGAAGAAAGCTTGAGTTTTCTCTCAAGCTTGAAGCAGCCGACGGTTTTCAAGAGCAAAGAAAAATATATGTTCAGTTTTTTTAACATATAGCTTTTCTTCTTCTTTGTTTCTTCGAAATATTTTCCAGGCGGGGGTTTATTTCAAACAAAGGAAAATCAATTTCCTTTATTTTGTATCATCCCCGCCAAAATCTTTCAAGTTTTATCTATTTGAACTTAGATTTTCTCAATTTTTTGTGTGTTTATTATCGCAAAAATCGACAAGGCGACGAATCAAGACACCGTATTTCCTATCTATAAATTATGAGGGTAAATATTTTCGGACCCATTCTTATTTATTTCCATTTATAATTTATCATTGTTATTTTTCTTTTATTATTACCATATTTATCATCAAGCATTTTTAATGTTGTGGCTACTGTTGATATTTTATGTGATTTCTTTGTGGATGTGGTTTTTAATAATAATAATTATCCTTGTTGTTGGCTTTCCTCATTTTATGGCCATTCTCAATGTTTTTCACCACTGTGCACGTCTACATCTCCTTTGCTTTTATTATTATTATTATTATTATTATTATTATTATTATTATTATTGTTGTTGTTGTTGTTGTTGTTACTGTGAATAGATTTGCTTGTATGGTCTTTCCCCTGTTGCTCTCCATACTATTATTATTATTATTATTATTATTATTATTATTATTATTATTATTATTATTATTATTATTATTATTATTATTATTATCTTGTTGCCTTTATTATTTTTATTTTTATTTTTATTTTTATTATTATTATTATTATTATTATTATTATTATTATTATTATTATTATTATTACATCACTGTTGACTTTTCCCTTTTTATTATTGCCACTCTGAGGAGGCAAGTCTCACACCACCCGCACTTCATAAGTCTGGAGACGGGAAGATGGCAATCGCTTCGCCTTCTAAACGGTACTTGAGGAGATGATCCCTTTTTCGTGGCAGTAGGGAGGTCGCCGTCTCAGGTACGTGCTTCTTTCCTCTTTTCTGAATTTTGGCACACCTAGGCACCTAAATTCTAGGTTTTCCAAAATTGGGGGCAACTGTAGACACCGGGTCACGAGGCGGTCCAAGATCAGAATTACCCGATGATGAAAATGATACCTGCTCACAGGCAAAAGTGTCGAAAAATGATGTTTTCCTCATCGAGATCCTTATTTTTTAAATAAAAAATAAAAAAATAATATATATAAAAAATTATTATAAAAAAATTAAATTAAAAAAAATATTAGGAAGTGTTATTTTTATATATATATATATTAATTTTTTTTATTAAAAAAATATATATATTTAAAAAAGGGAGAGAATTAAATTAATTAGCTAATCTAATTCAAAAATATATATTTTGATTAAAAATTTTGATTTAGAAAAAGGGGGATTTAATTGATTAAAGATAAAGATTAAAAAAAAACAACAAAATATGTATATTTTGGCATTTAGTGGCCGTGTGTGGAGAGCCTCCACACACGGCCATATGAGAAACCCACATGTGGGCGTGTGTGGAGAGCCTCCACACACGTCCATATGTGGATTTCCACATGAGGGGCGTGTGTGGAGGCTCTCCACACGCGGCCCCCATGCCCCTTGCACACGCGCCCATCTCTTTTGCCGCGTGCTCTTAATTTTTCGCCTGTAAAATATCAGTTTTTTTTTCACGTTTTTGGGTGATTTTGAAAAAAATAAAATTAGGAAAGTTATTTTGTTTTTTTCCATTTTTGCAAGACAGAAAATTAAAAGAAAATCTTGGTCTCCCTTTACTGGGGGGCTAAAAATTTTATTCAAAAAAAGAAGAAAGCTTGAGTTTTCTCTCACGCTTGGAGCAGCCGACAGTTTTCAGGAGCAAAGAAAAATATATATTCAGTTTTTTTATCATCTAACTTTTCTTCTTCTTTGTTTCTTCGAAATATTTTTCAGGCGGGGGTTTATTTCAAACAAAGGAAAATCAATTTCCTTTATTTTGTATCATCCCCGCCAAAATCTTTCAAGTTTTATTTATTTGAACTTAGATTTTCTCAATTTTTTTTTGTGTTTATTATCGTAAAAATCGACAAGGCGACGAATCAAGACACCATATTTCCGATACATAAATTTTGAGGGTAAATATTTTCGGACCCATTCTTATTTATTTCCGTTTATTATTTATCATTGTTATTTTTCTTTTATTATTACCATATTTATCATCTAGCATTTTTAATGTTGTGGCTACTGTTGATATTTTATGTGATTTCTTTGTGGATGTGGTTTTTAATAATAATAATTATCCTTGTTGTTGGCTTTCCTCATTTTATGGCCATTCTCAATGTTTTTCACCACTGTGCACGTCTATATCTCCTTTGCTTTTATTATTATTATTATTATTATTATTATTATTATTATTATTATTATTATTATTATTATTATTATTATTATTATTATTATTATTACTGTGAATAGATTTGCTTGTATGGTCTTTCCCCTGTTGCTCTCCTTACTATTATTATTATTATTATTATTATTATTATTATTATTATTATTATTTTTATTATTATTATTATTATTATTATTATTATTATCCTGTTGCCTTTATTATTATTATTATTATTATTATTATTATTATTATTATTATTATTATTATTATTATTATAATTACATCACTGTTGACTTTTCCCTTTTTATTATTGCCACTCTGAGGAGGCAAGTCTCACACCACCCGCACTTCATAAGTCTGGAGACGGGAAGATGGCAATCGCTCCGCATTCTAGACGGTGACTTGAGGAGATGATCCCTTTTTCGTGGTAGTATGGAGGTTGCCGTCTCAGGTACGCGCTTCTTTCCTCTTTTCTGAATTTTGGCACACCTAAGCACCTAAGTTTTAGGTTCTCCAAAATTGAGGGAACTGTAGACACCAGGTCCCGAGTCGGTCTAAGATCAGAATTACCCGATGAAGAAAATAATACCTGCTCGCAGGCAAATGTGTCGAAAAATGATGTTTTCCTTATCGAGATCCTTATTTTTTAAATAAAAAATAAACAAATAATATATATAAAAAATTATTATAAAAAATTAAATTAAAAAAAATAGGAAGTGTTATTTTTATATATATATATCAAAATTTTTTATTAAAAAAATATATATATTTAAAAAAGGGAGAGAATTAAATTAATTAGCTAATCTAATTCAAAAATATATATTTTGATTAAAAATTTTGATTTAGAAAGAGGGGGATTTAATTGATTAAAGATAAAGATTAAAAAAAATACAAAATATATATATTTTGGCATTTAGTGGCCGTGTGTGGAGAGCCTCCACACACGGCCATATGGGAAACCCACATATGGGCGTGTGTGGAGAGCCTCCACACACGCCCATGTGTGGATTTCCACATGAGGGGCGTGTGTGAAGGCTCTCCACACGTCGCCCCCATGCCCCTTGCACACGCGCCCATCTCTTTTGCCCAGTGCTCTTAATATTTCGCCTGCAAAATATCAGCTTTTTTCATGTTTTTGGGTGATTTTGAAAAAAATAAAATTAGGAAAGTCATTTTGTTTTTTTCCATTTTTGCAAGACATAAAATTAAAAGAAAGTCTTGGTCTCCATTTACTGGGGGGCTGAAAATTTTATTCAAAAAAAGAAGAAAGCTTGAGTTTTCTCTCAAGCTTGGAGCAGCCGATGGTTTTCAAGAGCAAAGAAAAATATATATTCAGTTTTTTTAACATCTAGCTTTTCTTTTTCTTTGTTTCTTCGAAATATTTTCTAGGCGGGGGTTTATTTCAAACAAAGGAAAATCAATTTCCTTTATTTTGTATCATCCCCACCAAAATTTTTCAAGTTTTATCTATTTGAACTTAGATTTTCTCAAATTTTTTTTGTGTTTATTATCGCAAAAATCGACAAGGCGACGGATCAAGACACAATATTTCCGATCTATAAATTCTGAGGGTAAATATTTTCGGACTCGTTCTTATTTATTTTCGTTTATTATCTATCATTGTTATTTCTCTGTTGTTATTACCATATTTATCATCTAGCATTTTTAATGTTGTGGCTACTGTTGATATTTTATGTGATTTCTCTGTGGATGTGGTTTTAAATAATAATAATTATCCTTGTTGTTGGCTTTCCTTATTTTATGGCCATTCTCAATGTTTTTCACGACTGTGCACGTCTACATCTCCTTTGCTTTTATTATTATTATTATTATTATTATTATTATTATTATTATTATTATTATTATTATTACTGTGAATAGATTTGCTTGTATGGTCTTTCCCCTGTTGCTCTCCTTACTATTATTATTATTACTATCATTATTATTATTATTATTATTATTAGTCAACATGGTTACTATTATTATTATTATTATTATTATTATTATTATTATTACATCACTGTTGACTTTTCGCTTTTTATTATTGCCACTTTATTATTTTTTATTTTATTATTATTATTATTTTTATTATTATTATTATTATTATTATTATTATTATTATTATTACTACTACTGTTATGCTATTTTTATTATTATTATTATTATTATTATTATTATTATTATTATCATTATTACCATGTTCATGCTCCACTGTCAACGTTGTTATTATTATTATTATTATTATTATTATTATTATTATTATTATTATTATTATCATCATCATGTTAACATGACTTATTTTTAATCTATCTTGCATGTAAACTACTTGTGTATTAAATTAACATGTCTTATGCCTACTTTGTCTTTATTTTATTAATTTTTAGAATTATTACTAATATTTTTAATGTCATTTTTTCACTTGGTGATTTAAATGTGAACTTGCTTTGTGTGAGTGTTCCCGTGATCATGCGGGAAGGATCACGATGCGTAGAAGACCACATCATTTGGGTGAGATTTTTCCCATTCCCTTTTTTGTGTTGTGTTTATTTGTAAATAAATATTTTATTCATGCACGCGTGAGATAAAAAAATCACAAAAATATTTTTATAATTAAATTAGAATTTTTACTAATAAAATTATGACCAATGTCCCTCATTTTAGCCAATGTATGTAAAATGTCACAATAAAACAAAGAATTAATTTTCTCCAAAAATGGGATTACTCATCCGGGTTTTTCAAACTAGCAATCGAATAACTCTTCGATCCCTCTTTAAATGAGCGTAAAGAAACCAATATTTCAAATCTAAACAAATGCCCCGATTTATGAATGTCCTTCTTTTCATGTTTGGATTTTGTTTATTTGTTTAAATTTATATTCATACATTTTGGGCTCTTGTAATTAATTTTGGAGCAATATTATTTCATTTTCATTTGGGATTGTATTCTGTCCCAATTTACATTTCTAATCTTCCATTAGGGGTTGTATTCCACCCCAATTTCTTTTGTAATTGTGTGTTTGGCGTGTTTATCGCTTTCCTTTACTGCTTTATTTACCGTTTTCTTTACATTTTTTATTTATTGTTCTTGAATGATTGTAGTGCGCCTTTAATTAAATGCTTTAATCGTGTGAGACGAGAGATAGAATTTTAGGAAGTTAAAAACTCATTTATAATTAATCAAAGCATAAATAAGAGTGATGTTCCGAACACCAATCTCTGGTCTAGACCAATAAGAGGTTAGAGACTTTTTTCAATTTCTCGTAAATTGGGTGGTGACTCCAAAATACCTCAAAGGTGTCTAAAGGCGTCGTGAGGCTAGATGATCCTTCCCAATGTTCTATTGGGAAGGAGGAATCCAAGATGTCTCATGGAACCCAAGATCAAAAGACATGAACCAATCCCTCGAGCCCTAAAAGCGGGTTCAACGAGGGCCTTTGCTAGGTTCGGCGTGCGTCAGAGCTTCCATGACTACCCTTAAAGATTTCAGCTTGATTTTAACTGGTAGAACTGCTTCAATTCTATATACCAGAGAGAATGGCGTCACTCCCGTAGAGGTTTTGACTATGGTTCTATAACACCAGAGTGCAAAAGGTAGCTTTTCTGCACAGTCTTTATAGCTCTGTACCATCTTGGCAAGTATTCTTTTAACGTTCTTGTTCGCTGCTTCAACCACGCCATTGGCTTGAGGTTGGTAAGGAGAAGACTTGTGATGCTGGAGTCCATATTTCTGGAGCATCTGTTTAGTTTTCGCCAAGAATTGTACCCCATTATCAGACGCAATATGGTGCGGGAGGCCATATCTACATATCAAATTTCTCTCAATGAACTTAGCCATGTCTCTGGCATCGACCTTCTTAAAAGATTCAACTTTGACCCATTTAGTGAAGTAATCAATGGCGACTATAACGAACATGTGCCCATTAGAAGCTGTAAGACGTATTTCGCTTATGATATCTATTCCCTAAGCTGCAAATGGCCATGAAGATGTCAAGTTATGTAGCTCTGAAACTGGCACATGCCTCAAATTTGCGTATTGCTGGCATAACTGGCATTACTTCACATATTTTGAACAATCCGTATCCATCATGAGCCAATAGAATCCTTGGCGCATAATCTTCTTTGCTAAAGCTAAGCCATTCATGTGAGCTCCGCAGACCCCGGCATGAACCTCCTCCATAACCCTTTCAGCTTCTTTCTCTGCCAAACACCTCAGCTAGATACCATCAGTTTGCCTCTAATACAAAGTGCCATCTACGCTGATGAATTGAATGGATAACTCTTGAATCATTCTTTGGACTTTCTCGGTGGCTTCTTCTAGAAAAACTGACCTTTTCCAATTAATTCTGAATATCGTAATACCATGGGTTTCCATCAGGAACTTCAACCTCCATCACGTGCTCAGTTTCAAAACAAGGTCTTTCTGCACTAAAGATCAGCACGGGTCTCATAGCAACCCCCTGTTGGATTATCCCACATGCACACTAACGTCGCGAGAGCATCAACCAATTGATTTTCATCCTTGGGGACGAAGTGAAAAGTACAGGTCTTAAACTGGCTACTTAACATTCTCAAGTACTTCACATAAGGCAACAACCTCTCTTCCTTAATTGACCACTCCCCCCTGATTTGATTAATTACTAAGGACGAATCTTCAAAGACTTCTGTGGTTTTTACCCCTAAAGCTAGCAGTGCTTCCAGCCCGAAGATGCAAGCCTCATATTTAGCTTCATCATTGGTAGCCTTGTACCTCAATTTTTTGGCTAATGACAGCTTCTCACCATCCGGGGTCGTAAGAATAATCCATGCTCCTGCCCCTTTACTGTTAACTGCCCCATCGAAAAACATCTGTCATCCTTTTACTACTATGGCCGTGACATCTTTATCTGGGAAATTGTATTCAAATTGGTCTCCCTCAATAGGATGTTCAGCCAAGAACTCAGCTACAGCTCTTCCCTTAATAGTTTTCCTGGTGATGTATTCGACATCGAACTCCTACAACAGTAACAACCATCTTTCCATCTTTCCTAGTAGAGAGGGCGCTTCTTGAAGGTACCTAAGCAGGTTATGCTTGGCGACTGCTTGTACACTGAAGGAGTGAAAGTAGTATCGCAACTTTTTAAAGGCCCAGATTACTGCTAAGTAAATCTTTTCTACTTCAACATTTTTAACTTCATATGGCAGAAATTTCTTGCTAAGGTAATAAACAGCAAACTCCACTCCAAACTCATCTTCCTAAGCCATCATGGCACCTACTGAACTGTCTTCTATTGCTACCTACTGAAATGTCTTCTATTGCTAGATATAGGATTAGTGGCATGGCATGACATGGTGGTCTTAAGACTAGCAGATTTAGGAGATAATCCTTAATAGTATCAAAGGCCAGTTGACAATCACTATTCTATACCACTAGTTGATTCTTCCTGAGAAGCTTGAAGATGGGCTCACATACGAAGCTAGCTTGGCAATAAACCGGCTGATGTACTGAAGTTTTCGCAGAAAACTTCTAACTTTTTTCTCTTTCTAAGGCACGGGCATCTCTCTAATTGCTCCGACCTTATTAGGATCTACTTTAATTTCCCTTTGACTTATCACATGGCCTAACAGCTTACCCGAGGTGACTCCAAAAATGTATTTCTTGGGATTGAGACACTAATTATACTTATCGATCCTTTGAAAGAACTTTTCCAAAGGCTCGAAGTGACCTTCTCTGGTAGCTGACTTGATCATCATGTCGTCGATATACACCTTCACTTCCTTATGGATCAAGTCATTGAGAACTCTGGTGGCCATTCTTTGATATGTTGCCCTTGCATTCTTTAATCCAAAAGGCATAACCCGGTAAGCAAATGTACCCCATTCAGTGATAAAAGTTGTCTTAATTCGATCTATGATCTTGTTGAGGATTTGATTGTACCCTGCATACCCGTCCATGAAGCTATACATCATGCAATCAGCTGCACTATCTACCAGCACATCAATATGAGGCAAAGGGAAATCATCTTTTGGACAAGCTTTGTTCATATCCCGGTAGTCCACACATACTCGAACCTTTTCGTCTTTTTTAGCCACAGGAACTACATTAGCCAACCAGGTCAGGTATTGAACCTCTATTAGAAACTTAGCCTCAATCTGCTTATGGATCTCTTCTTTAACCTTTTGCGCCCATTTCGGCCTAAATCTTCTGACCTTTTGCTTGACTGGTTTACACTCTAGGTAAGTTGGGATGGTATGTTCAGCGACATCTCAATCAATTCTCGGCATGTCCTCGTAGGTTCAGACAAAGACTTTTTTATATTTTTTCAAAATTCTCAAATTTTAACCTCTCCTCAGGAGTTATGTCTGATGCTATCAAAATTTCCTTTGGGTTCTCCAAAGTTTCGAGATTAAATGAAGTTATGCTAGTTAAGTTAATGTCAAAGATGAATGCATCATGTTTATGATCATGTGAAATGAAATCATCAGAAACATCACACAAATAAGCAAAGTTGTTCATCTCATTAATATAATTAGAAACATTAACATTGTCATTATTGAAAAGTTCTGGCATAAAAGGACTATCTAAATAACTATTGTCTTCATTCTCTGTCGATGCCGATGTTGCAGCCGACTGTTCCATGGCTTTTTGGCTTCATGGAGGCTTTTCAATTACCTCTAGTGAAATCTTCAGATCTTGAATCTTTAAATCTGGCTATAGCATCTTCTCTTTTCCCTTCAACCTAGTAGCTAACAACTTATCAGTGACAATCTCCTCTAGCCCATCCCTGTCCCAGCACTGTATTAAGTCATAATCTCTTCATCCCAAAAGTCCTCCGCAGACTTAATAACTACAACATCCCAATCGAAAACATCATTGAGGATTTCAAAACCCGGTATGATCTTTCCATCTACCCACTGAGGCTCTTCCTCTCAAGTGTAAGCATAAATTGCAGATGCAGGAATAAAACTCTCTGAAATGTGAGGGGTCTTCTCTGACGTTTTCTTCTTACCAAGCTCACCTTTGTAGCCCAATCTCTTTCGATCTTTCTGGCCTTGTGTAGTGACAACTGACTGTAGCCCTATAAATTTTTGCTTAAACCAGCTCCTGGGAGGAAGTGCATCTTCTTCATCATATTCATTGCCTGAGGGCTATCTGCTGAACCCTACTCTTCTTCAATCACTGATATATGAAAGCCACTGAATGGCTGATTAGAGATCCCCAAGGCAGATACTTGGTTTTCTCTTGCAGCTTTAATAGTCACCATCTCCCCTTCACGTGGTATCTTAATCATCTGGTGCAGGGTAGATGGCACTCCTCCCAATTTATGGAACCATGGCCTTCCAAGTAAAGCTAAAAAGTTTGCTGGGATAGGCAAGACAATAAATTCTACCTTTATTTCAATAGGCCCAGTCTTGACCAGAGCTCTAAAAGTTCCTAACACTTGTCTCCAAGAGTTATCATAGGCTGTAATGGTCAAATCAGACTTGCTCAGCATATTTTTATTTAGCCCAAAAGCCTGAAGCGCCAATAAAGGGCAGACATTTATGGATGAACCGTCATCAACCATAACACAAGTGGTGTGCTTGTTATTAATTTGTGCCTTGATATACAGTGGCCGATTGTGGTTACGGCCCTCAGCTGGTAAGTCAGAATTAGAATATACCAACCTCTCCCCTGATCCTCCTTCAATAAAATCTAGCAACTCAGATGGAGAAATCGTGGTGGCCACAGTAGATTCACACAAGGCCTCAACTAACTTCTGCCTGTGCGAAGGGGACTGTCTCAAAAGGTCCCAAATAAATATCTGAGCCGTGGTCTTTTTCAACTGCTTTACTATAGAATTTTCTTCCGGCTCTTTTTTCGCAGGTGTTTGTACCGGGTCTTATGACTTCTCAACTTCTGGGACCACTCTCCCACTTCTCGTTACAACCCCAACTCTCTTTTCTTCTTCATCTGAATCCCATGGATCCACAAATTTTCCACCTTTTTCCTCTTCTTCATCTTCTTCTCCACTCTCACTAATGGACCAGCAATCTATCGCCGCCATGAGAATCCCTTCTTCACTTATCTCAGTGCGAGTGATCACAATGTAATCATTACCATACAAATCCAGCAATACGTACAATTCAGGTAGGCTCGACCCAATCATAAAGACAGGTAGCGACACAACATTATAATTGGACTTCTTCTTGCTCTCTCTCTGTTCAGGATCAGTGATCTGCTTACTATCGATCAAATCCTAAATCTGGTGCCTCAGTCTCATGCAATGGTCTATCATATGCCTAATGTGCTGGTGAAATGCACAATACTCACTGTCTTTATGCCCTAGCTGTCCTTGGGTTCTGGCTGGCCTGGGCAGTAGGGGTTACAGCTTCCCATCCTTCACCAGTCTCTTCAACACCCATGACAAAGATTGATCCAAATTTGAGAAGTACCTCTGATTCACTCCTGTTGCCGACACCTCAGCGATCTCCCCAGTTCTATTGCCACTGTGGGAGCCTGCTGACTTGGTTGCCCCCTGATTACTGTAGCCCTTCTTGGCATAAGCCTCACTGCTTGCCCTCCTAGCCATGTACTCACTCTCTACCTCTATGGCGATATTTTTTAAAGATTCCCAATCCTTCAGCCCTTTCATCTTTAATCCATCCCTCAGGTATGGACTGGCATTCCGAATGAACAATCGAATTTTATCGGGGGTATCAGGTTTGCGCTTCATCTCCATAACCCGATTCCTCCATCGGGTGAGATACTCGTGAAAAGACTCTCCAGACTTCTACTGCAGCAACTGTAGATCCTTCAGTGTGACCTCCATCCTAGTACTGCAATCATATTGCCCTAGAAACTCTTCAGTCAATAAGTCCCAATCTTCTTTGGACCTTCTATCCAACCCGTGGTACCAGCCGATTGCAGTCCCTATAAGACTCAAACAGAAGTACTCAATCTTCTGCTTCCTAGTTATAGTTGTCCCCTTCATGACCAGTGAGTACTGTTTGATGTGCGCTGTAGGGTCAGAGGTGCTACCAAACTTAGGAATATCAGACATCTTAAAGTTTTGGGGGATCAGATCATCACCGTCTAACTCCCGATCTTCAGGGTTCATTCCCCTTCCTACAGTCAACATCCTCGTCATGGCCTCAAACTTTTCCTCCATCTTTCTCCATATTGCCTCCTCCAGCTTGGGCAACTTCCCCTTTGTTACCATCGGTTCTTCTTGCTTCTCTTCCCACAAGTCAACCTCAGATTTAGGAGCTTCTTTGCGCTCAATAGGTGCTGGCACTCTGGGGTCAATTACAGTTGGGTTAACTGCAGCAGGGGGATCCTCCCTGATAACCCCTTGTTCATCTTGCCCCCTAATTGGAGCAGTAGCTTGTGGCCCAGCAAGTGGGGCTAGGGTAGTAGCCAGGCTGCCCATCATCACTATCATTCTGGCCTCAAACTCTTCCATTTTCCTCCCTACCTCTTCAGCAATCATTTCTCGGGTTGCATCAGACCCACTTGATTGGTTAGCCATACTCGTTTCAGCCAAAGACTCTGAGGAAAATATTTACTACCTTCTGAAAGAGAATCTAAACTCTGATTTGACACTAGCTCTAGTAATTCAAAGAGTGGAATCCTTCTCGGCCGACCATCGGGAACCACCTGGATGAATCTATGATGACTGCAAAACACACCTTTGTTAGAATGATGCATGATTGAAATGCAATGCATGGCCGTGCTGATGCTGCATAGACAAACACATGCAAGCAGATAGATCCTTACAACCTTATTTTTCCCACACACGAGGTAGTACGGTCTCTTTTTTAGGTGAGCTTTATCCAAGGGTTAACAGGGAACCCATTTAATGCGTATGGTGCACGGTAAAAAATTGGCAGCATAACACCTCTTGTCTAATGCACATACGTATGGATTTTTGGCCATTATGTATTTAAACACCTCAAGTAAATCAAGATGGGCCTACCGGGGCATGAAAGCCTTTGATAAAAGACCATTTAATTTAACTGATTTTGTCCAATATATGATGGCCCACATAGCAAGCACGGTAGTACGGTACATTTCCCCTAGTGGAAGCATCTATTGCCATTTCATGAGATTTGGTCAAAAGTGGTGATACTTTAGAGCTACCCAAGTATGGTCCCTGCCAACGATCTAGCTCATCATGAGCATAATGACCGATTGGGTCTCCATTTGATATACCATAAGGTACAAGGTTTGGGCTGGTGATTATTCTTAACACTTTCCCACATTGAGTGAACATAGGGTCATGATTTAGGAAGGCACCGGGGTTGAACTAGCATAATTCTAAGGCTCTAGCATGGATGCAATGCAATTTTTCAAAAACAGATAGAATTTTAATTTATAAAAATCCAATTATATTATTTAACCAAGACAGTTTTGAAGCAAAGTTTCAAGATCTCCAGTGGAGTCGCCACTGTGACGAGCGTAGGACCCGAGCTTTTAGGGCCCGAGAGGGTTTGCATCTTTTGTTCTTGGACAATCATGAGATATTTTAGACACCTCCTTCTAATAGAACACTGGAAAGATCATCTAATCCCATGAAGCATTTAGGCACTTTTGAGATATTTTGGAGTTGCCACCCAATTTACAAGAAATTGGGAAAGTTCGTCAAATCTCGGGAGTCTAAACTAGAGAAAGATTTTGAAACTTTACTCTTATTAATGCCTTGGTTAATTATAACTGAGTTTTTAATTTTAAATTTCTATCTCTCTTCTCACTCGATCAGGCATTAAAAATAAAGCGCAAATCAAGCAGTAAAAAAAGCAATAAAGAAAGGCATAAATGATAAAGCAAACTAAAAAAAATAAAAAGTAGGACAAAATAAAATTCCTCAAAATAAAAAGGTATTAAAATTTGGGACAAAATACAACCCCCAGAATAAAATCAAAACATGACATAAATAAATAGCAAAATCAAATGAATAAATAAACATTCATAAATCAGGATATTATTTAAGATAGGAACATTGTTCCTTCATATTCACCTTGAAAAATCAAAGAGTTACTTTTATGCATTATCGATAAAATCGGGATGAGTGATCACAGTTTGAGAAAATTAACTCTTCTTTTTTAAAAGTGAGTTTTTATGGGTTAAAATTAGGACATTGGTCTCATTTTATTAGAAAAAGATCCCAATTTATTTATAAAAGACTTTTTTGTGACTTTTAATTAAAGTGCATAAAAATAAATAAATTTATTACAAATTAGATAATAAAAAACAAATAAAATCAAAATAATGAAAAATACTAAAAATACTAAAGTATGACAAATCCCACCAAAATGGTGTCTTCAAGACTCCATGCGCTCCCATTTGCCATTAAAAAAGCTCACACATAAAAATAAGTATTGAAATAAAAAAAAAAACACAAACAAAATTGATGCTAGTAATAAAAATGAATTTAAACATATAACATATGAAAATGAATTAAAAAATAAAAATGCATTATGAGTGACAAACTAATTAAATTAGATAATAAAATAACTTAACATATTAACAATGCAACATACATAAAAACATACGTGATAATAATAATAATAACAATAACAAATAATAATAATAATAATAATAATAATAATAATAATAATAATAATAATAATAATAACAACAACAACAACAACAAAAGATGAACAATCAAATAAATAAATTATTATTATTATTATTATTATAATAGCAAAAGTAATAGTAATAGTAATTATAATAATAATAATAATAATAATAATAATAATAATAATAATAATAATAATAATAATAATAATAATAATAATAATAATAATAATAATAATAATAAAAGGAGAAGATGAACAATCAAGTAAGTAAAAACAAATAAAATAAATAAAAAATATCAAAATATATTAAGTCTATGAACAAAATCACACCAAAAATAAAAAAAAAATAATAGATCTAAAAATCTATATGGTTGCTAATTAATTATAAACAAAAAAAATAATAATTAAATTAAATTAAAATTTGAGCTTAGAATACTTACCCTCAAATTTTGATTTGATGAATAAAGGTAGATGATCAATTTTCTTATCTTGATTTATAAGAATAAAATTAGAAAAATAAAATATATAAAAAAAATTATCTCAAGAACAAATAATTAATTTATTTGTCTCAAGAAAAAATTGTTAAAAAAAGAAGAAGAAAATTCACAAGAACAAAAAATTGTTCTCTTTGTCTCAAGAATTAATTTAAGAAAATCACTTAGAACTTTAAAATATTAGGAGAATTTGTTCTTGAAGAAAGAGGAGAAGAAGAAGAGAAAAAAATATATTTCTTAAGAAAAATCCCCCTCTTTCTCTTTCAAAAAATCCATTTTATACCTCAAAATAAATCAAATTTAATGAAAAAACTAAATTAATTTAATTCCCATTAAACCCAAAAAAAATGAAGAATTTTAAAGGTATAGAAGACAAAAAGATTTTTAAAATTAAATTCTACCAAAAAAATGAGTAAAAACACTCAAAATTGGCCAAAAAACGCCCAAAGGGCTGCTGGAGGGGTGACAGGGCCGAGCGACGCCTGTCGGCGCGCGCGATGGGCATCGTTGCGCGCGTGGTGTGCCAGGCATGAGTGCACGATGCTGGCGATGCCTCGCACGTTGCCCAGCGAGCGCCGCGCGCGGGCGAGGGATGTCCGCGCACAAGCGCCCAGCGCGCGGCCGACGGCCGAATTTTTTTTTTAAATAATAATTTTGACAAAACACTATAATTTCAAAACTCCCTTTTTCATTTTAAAATATTTTGTATTTATTTTTTTTCAAAGCAAACTTGACAAGGAAACTATCACTTGCAACTTTTATTTTTGCCTATAAATAGACACAATTAATTTCATCATTGGGTAACCCTGATCTAGGCTGCTCGGGGCCCAGTGTCTACAAGGACAAATTGCTTCAATAAATTCCTTAAAACCCTCATGTTCAACAAAATTAAATGGTAATTCATCCCTAATGATCATCCTAACTAAAGCTTCTGTACTAGTCTTTTGATCAAATTTCCAACTAACTAATGACATACTATTACTAGACCCCACAAAACCCAAAGTTGTCTATGACTTATCCTTACTTTTATATGCAGGCGCTAACTATTTTTTATTTGAAAACTTTTTGCAACTTTCCCTTAAATGTTTCAATAATCCCGAAGTGCCTAACTCACTCTTCCCTTGGTAATCTTTACCACACCACTTACATGCAGCCCTCCTAGTTTCATTACCATTAGCATCAACCAATCTATTAAAATACTTCCAAACTCCATACCTACTTTTTTTACTTGCTGATAAATTAGAAGAACTAGCATTACCTGCTAAACTTGTAGTCGCAGAAAACTCAGTTTGTGGGACAGCAGGCGGAGGACCCATAATTTCATCAGTCGATGATTCTGAACATTTTCTTTTATTCAATTAAGAAGTGCCAGTAAAGGTAAAAACTTTCTTCATTTTCTATGAGCCAATTCTGCATGCAACAAAAGAATAGATAAATCAAACCAAAGAATGATAAAAAAGAAAAGAAAAGAAAAGAACCGAGTTTGCCAAGTCTGCCAAAAGTAATAGTGCATTCTACTTCCGAAATTGAAAATGGCAACAATGATGGTAACAGTTCAATGGGGGTAATAACTGAGATAAGTGAAAAAGCAACATAAGAAGAAATTAATAATCCTTTTGCACATTAAGCATCTTCAGATTTCTCATATGTAATAAGCATTGGTTTTTGATTTGTACGTGCCTAACATAATCTTTGCTTTCTATTTCACCAAAAAAAAAATGAAAAAAAAAAAAGCTATAAGCAAACCAAATAAATTAGTTTTTAGCTTGAAATCAATTGCACACAAAAAAAATTGTGCACAATAATACCTTAAAATTTTTGAAGAATGCTCCAGTAAGTCATTCAAAGCTAGGAAAAAAATAGTCATTCAAAGCCCAGGCTTGCGAGGCTTGGATATGAGTTTTAGGTTGCAAACCCAATTAGCTCTAGTAATGCCATTCCTTTTGACAATTAATTACTCACACATTCAACCAATCTCCTAAATTTTAATTAAACCATCAATGTATAAATCTAAACAAATTGACTCCTACTTTCATAATATTTTGAATTCAAACCCTAAATTAATATATCCCTCCAAAACTAATGAAATATTGATTCGACAATAATTTATAGAAATATTTTTTCAAATAAGCATTGACACAAAAATAATTCTTGGTTCCAAGTTAAGATGAAAGCTACTGACCATTCGACACCATCACATGCATACACTCCAGTGTGGGATCAACAACGAAGTCACAAAAAAGGCATGAACTGACATAAGATCCTCAGAAGTTAAAATTAGGAAATGAGAAGTATTCTATTATTGTTGGTATCATGTTTCATGAACTCAGATCAGCAAACTAGTGAACTATATAATTTGTAATATTAAAAAAAAAGAAGCAAAAATCATAGCCAAAGCTCCGTTCATCAGGATTACCAAATCCAAAAAGTAAAAAAGCACTACTTTCATAAGCCAACCAAGGAAAAAATAATAAAAAAAAAAAAACTTACTGTTTCGAACCGATGAACAAGCACGTCCTTTTTCTGACCAATTCTATGAGCCCTTGCTTGTGCTTGAAGATCCACCTGAAGACATATCCACATAAAAAAGTAGGGCAGCTTTAGAATGAGAATTAATTTTGAATACAAATCAAGAAGCTGCATTTGCATGTATAACCTGAGGGTTCCAGTCAGTGTCAAATATAATGACAGTATCAGCAGCTTGCATAATACAATTATTCGGATATCAGTGTTGTGTAAACTACTATATCTCGACTACATTCAACACACACACATTATTAACAAACATCAACATCAGATTGGAACTACTGATCGGTGGGCAAGCCAAGGATGCGCCGACATTAAGTGACGAGTGATGGACAGGAGCAACAAATTTTGCGAGAGGAGGCAGCGGCGAGCCAAGGGGGCACTAAGAAAAGAGAAATAGAGGGAAGATGAAACTCAAAACCTAATTTACATCCCTCGTTTTTTTTTTATTTTAATAATTTATTTTTTAAATATTTTAAAAATTATCAATTCTTTAATTTTTAATTTTAATTCACTCCAAAAACTCAAAATAAAAATTTTCATCTCCCTAAAAATTTTCAAATTTTATTCTTAATAATATTGCTTTACAACTAAAATAATATTGACATTATTTTTAATAATTCTTGATGATGGTTGGTGTGTTAATCATATATTAATTAAGTTTATGAAAATAAAAATTATACATGTTACTATCTTCAATCATATATGAATTTATAAAAACAAATTGATTTTGTTTGCAATGTATATAGAAACACTTGAGGTAGATTATTTATACATTTCATTATGTCAGCCAAAAAGTGTATAGTAAATATGAAATAAAATTTTAATAGTAATGGTAAAAGTTTTGATGTATATTAATTCGTATTATAGTACTGGAAGGAAATTCTAGTTATTTTTTGGATATATAGAGACTTTAAACTATATATAAAATGTGTACTATGTTTATAATTTTGGCATATATATTAAATATAGGGGGGTTTTGACTAAATATAATATTTTATCGGTATTCAATTACTCATATAGATAATTAAATATTATGCCAGATATAAATGGGTATTAGTTGAGTGACATTAAATATAAATCAAATTAATTAATAAGATAATTACATACTCATATAATTAGATATATATAGATATATATATATATATCTATATATGTATGTATGTATGTATGTATGTATGTATGTATGTATCTATATATATATATACATATATAGATATATATATATATATATCTATATATGTATATATATATATAGATACATACATACATACATACATACATACATACATACATATATAGATATATATATATATATATATATATATATATATATATATATATATATATATATATATATATATATATATATATATATATATATATAGCCTTAGCTAATTATATTTAGAAAATAGAAGATGACTCTATGCACTATAATTATGTTTAGGGTTTATTCACGTCTATTATCTTGATTCATTTATTATACTCAATTTCATTAAATTTGGCTTAACAATTAAGAGATTTTTAATTGCTATTATAATCAATGGTTATATTATAAGGGTGAATATGAAATGCAACCATCTTTTTATAGGTTTTGTAGTTTAATAGAATATATAATTAATAATATGTACTGAACTTGATCAATTACTTTATTTCTTAATTTTCTTTTATCAAATTATCCATATATAGAACAATTTTCATGAAAAATAAAATATTGTGATAATGAAAAGCCAACATTTTTATAGTACTGGCTACTAAGCTAATTAAATTATTCGTAAGATTATTATATACTTATATATTTATATTAATTGGTAAAATCTTATTGATACAATAATTGTATATAATTACACTATTAAAATACATAGTCAATTACTCAAATGGATATGCTAAAAATATATGAGTATTGGTTGAGTGATACTAAATATAAATTGAATTATTGATAAGGTGATTAATATTATATACCCATATATTTACGTTAATTGGCAAAATTTTATTTTTAATACATTTTTATATATAAATAGATTTTTAATTTATATACTCATATAAAAATTGTGACGAAAATAGATAAATATTAGTTGAGTGACAGTAAAGGTAAATAAAATTAATTGCATATTCATATAGATATAATAATTAAATTTATCTTATTAATAATTAAAATATCCATTTTAATTTATTAACTATTTATTATATTAATTTAGTGCATTAAAATATTTAATACAAATAATTATGAAATTAAATTTATATAATAAATATATAATATAAATTATAAATAATATTTATATATAAATTACTAGTATTATATATAATAATTAATAAATATCGGTTCTTTCAGTCCAATTCGGTTTCAAAACAGTTCGGTACTGTTCAATATGGTTATCGGTTCGGTTCCAGTACAATTCGATTCAATTCTAGTCAAAAAGTCAACGGTACAATTCGGTTCGGTTCTAGTAAAAAAAATTAACAGTACAATTCGGTTCTGCATCTTTTTCTTCGATATTTCGTTTCGGTACAAAAAAATTCAGATCCGTGTACACCCCTAATATATAGTAAAGCATAATCTTTTAAAGTGATGTAAGGAAATTCCCTCCTTCAAAATAATATTTTTCTTTTCTCTTATTAATTTCCATTAATAAATTATTAATTTATTATGCAATATATACACAAAGGAACATGAATGGAATTTACTTTTATTGTTATTTTATTTAACATACTTTCATCCTTTTTGTCATGTACTTAATTATTTGGAAGTTCACGTGCCAATCAGTTTCTAAAATTATAACTATGTGTTCAATTGAAGGTACATTAGGAAGAATGAGATTATCTAACATCAATTTCACATTTGATATCCAATAAGGCTAATTACTAATTACTATATATATTAATATTTTGTTGGCAGATTTCAGAGACTATGATGATTGACGGCATGTTACTAAATTTTTATTTTGACTATTTATTCTTTTATTTCTTTTAAAGAAAAAAGGCAAAGAAACATTTTCTTTTTATATGAAAATGCATAAAAAAAATAATTGACTCAATTGCAAAATAATATCTCCTACACTAATATATGATATATCC
Source organism: Excoecaria cochinchinensis (assembly GCA_947683425.1). Lineage (NCBI taxonomy): Eukaryota > Viridiplantae > Streptophyta > Magnoliopsida > Malpighiales > Euphorbiaceae > Excoecaria > Excoecaria cochinchinensis. The sequence continues at coordinate 10,033,254 of CANTUQ010000105.1, forward strand.
AAATATAAAGTATGATAGTATTACTGTATTTGTTCTCTTATATAAAAAAAAATAGGCAAATTCATTTTTCGATTTTTTTTTTTGTAATTTTTAATAATTGAATTTGAAAGTCTTTAATTTGATTTAACTCATTTTAAATTCAGGTATTTAACAAAACACATTAGATATTGATAATTTCAAATAAAATTCATCTAAAAAAATAAATGTGATACACATAAAAGCTTAGTGATTTCAATAAATAAAGTGATAAATGCATTCTGATTATATAAAGCCTATAACATTTAAATCTCATAATAAGATTAGAAAATGATTAATTGATAAGAATCTGAAAAGATATTTATTAACTGATATCATTTAATTTGATTATCGTCAAATAAATGAAAGTTATTATTATTTTTTTAAAAAAATCAAATGAAAGTGATTATTAGATAACAAATTGTACAGTTATTTTGGAATTCTTAGTGTAATAGGATACATAATAAATTTATTCAAAAAGAAAAAAAAAATATAAACTTACTATTAAGACATTAAGTGTTCAATCGGGAAAACAAAAATCTTAAATGATTTATATTATATATGACATTTAATAAAAATATCTATTATTAACATGCATATAAATCTATATTAACATTGTTGGTAAAAATAATACTACCATAGTAATTATTTGAGCTAGGATATAACACATATGATTGCATATACTTTTTCTAGCGCAGAAATTTTGCGGAAGTGAAAACAAGAATCTGGTTTGTGTCAATGGCAAGAATCTTATTCACTGACAACGGATGCAAGATAACAGCTATTGTACCACAACCTAAAAATCCCTTCAAAATTTGGAATGTTAGAGGGAGGATATAGAATTTCTCAATTCTATTTTATTTTATCTTCTCATCTTTTCCTTTTTGAATCTGACTTCTCATCATCTATATATAGTATCATTTTACTAAATACCAATTTTTAGTATAACTTAAACTCTTTTGAAATAGGATAAGATAATTTTATTCAAATAAAGATACTTATATTTTTATCTAATTATTCAAATTCAATTAGATTTAGAATCTTATTTAAATCATATTTGATATGAGACTATATCCATATCTAGAGTCATGGGTGCATCCAAACTCTATTATCTTTCACTTACACACGACGAAAAAATTTTCAATCATAATTTCCAGTCATATGCAAATAGACCGTGTAACCAGCATACTTTGAGAGCACTAGTGTTATATACAGGTTAAAGATATATAGTATCTCAAAAACAAGAACCTCCTTTTCACATGTGTCTAACCCTAGATGGTCTTCTCATATTTACTGTTTTTAACTCATGATCTCATAAAATAACTTCCATGTTTATTATTATGTCTATGCTCATATAAACTATAATAGGCATGCCTATGAATTACAAAACCATTGAATGTGATCAAAAGTCTATCTTCCCCTTTTACTATATGGCATCCATCATGATTCGGCTCACTTTTCTAGCTAGATTTGCCAGGCCGAACCTTTCTCATAGCCTCTTAGAGACTAACGAAGCTAGCCATACTGAACCATACTTTAGGGATAAGTTAATGGTTTTAAGGGTCGAAATTCAAATAGGTTCTTTGTTAGTAATTATGCCCTAGACCTCAATATAATGACTGTATTTTCATGTATAGAATGGTTTTTTCTACATTAATATTATTGGCATGTTACATTATTATAATATTTATTAATAACTATGTTATTCGTGTTATCCCTAGTCATTTATCACTAAATGGTATAAAGATAAATTAAGACTAGTATAAGTTTGATTGATAATCATGAGATAACTATATATGGTGATATAAATCATATCTGTAGAGACTTATTAGAGAACAAGGTATTGGGTAGACCCACTATGAGATCACTATATACGATAGTGTCATAAGTGATTCATAATAGTTATGTTATTGAATCCTTAAACCTGAGATTATCACAGATTCCTATATGAGGAACATTGTGTTTTGACATAATCAAATGTTGTCTTTAATCGGATAATCATAAAGGTTATACTTGGACATGATGAGAAGTATGCAAAGAATAGTGAATAATTAAGATGGAATTCATCCCTCTCTTATGAGAGAGATATCTATTGGGCCCCTCTGTAACACCCCTTACCTATACATAGAGAGCTTCATCCCTCGAGGAGGAAGAAGGACCCTGATAGATGAGAGTTGTTACACAAGACCTCAAACGAAGCAGTTATAATTACAAACCATTCATTCCAAAACGAGGTAAAATAAAAATAATAAAGATATTTAAAACAGAATACTGGGGCTGAAACCGAATGTACAATATTTTATTAATTACAAAACAGTCTTTACATATCGAAGTATAGAGGTGTAATAGCACAGAAGATCATTTACATATCTGATAACAAAATCAAACTACAAAAGCAGAGTTTACATCCAGGAGTTATCGATACAAAATATTAAACTAATACATAAGCAAAAAGTACAATCCTGTTGTGACACCCGCCGGATCCCCGCAGCCGCCCATGGGACCGCCCGGCTGAGGGCGATCGGGGCATTTGTGGGTCCATTGACAGCTTGCAATAAATCGCAAGTGCGTCTATGTTGGGCAACAAGGAGGTTTCATGGAGTCGCCACCCAATAGAACATTGGGAAAGTTTCTCTCACCTCGGAGAGCCTAAGACTGCGCTTAGTATCCATTTTGGGCCAGCCAGAGGGGCCTAGGATTAACGCCAAAGTCTCGTGGCGCAAGAGGTGTCTTGGAGGGTAGACCTCTAGCCTCTTTGAGCCCAAAGACCAGAGCTGGGTTCGGGATTTCTCATCTATTTCTACCTCAATTATGTTATGATCAAATTTTAATTATCATTAATTTGCTCTCTCTCCACACGATGCAATTAATCGAAGGCGCATTTATTCATACTTGGAAAGCCGTAAATGGGCAAATAAATAGTGAAAGCAATAAATTACAACAATACAAGGAGCGGAATACAACTCCCTTTTATAAATGTGCGATACATACACAAATCGGGGCATTGCATATTTTGAGGACTTTGGTCCTCGCATGCATTATTATTAAAATTGGATTTTTTTATTGTGATGATTTTTATTGGATAAAAATAGGACATTTGGATCCTTGCATTTATGAAAACCTCATTTTATTGAATATAAAACATTTATCAATTTTTATACTTAACGAGATACAGAAAGGGTATACCCATGTACATACAAACAATTAATGAATAAACGAATAAAGAAAATGACCAAGAAAGTTAGAAAACTAAACCGGACGAAATCCTCCGAATATGGTAGATAGCCCCTCAAGCTCAGGATAATCCAAGAGAAACAGTATGTGCTCACAGAAAGTTAAATGATGTCAATATATGTATAAACTCAACATAAATAAACTCAAAAGAACTTGAAAGATATGGAAAAAATTTGAAGACGTGAGAACAGGACCCAGCGACGGCCTTTCTTGGGTGACCGACGGGCGTCAGTCAAGTTGACCGACATGTCCGTCGCTCGCTCAAGAGGAGGAGTGTCTGTGAGTGGGGTGACCGACGGGCGTCGGTGATGAAGATGACCCGTCGGTCACCACTGTCGCCGAAAATAAACAGTGAAAAACTCTCTTTTGGAGCAAAAAACGGGTTTTTACCAAAAAATGAGATGAAAAGAGTGAAAATAGAGGAAAATAATAGCAAAAAGTTAAAAGAACAACAAAATAAGGAGTAAAGATGAAATGATATGGAGAATGAGTCCAGAATACTTACCCTTAGATAATCCTTTAATGATATTCTTGATGTTGATTAGAGCCCCGCGCGTTCCACGAGAAGCAAAGTGAAGGATCGAAAAAAGGAAAATAGATTATTTCCTCCTCAACCCCTCAAAAGATTGACTTTGGAATCAAAATTCAAAGAAAACTAATTAGTTTTAGTTCCTTTTTAATGATTTGATCCTCTAATTAAAAGAAATTCTTTATGAATGTGTTTGCTGGAAGAGAGAGAAAATGTGCTTGAATTTTGGCAGAGTTTCCCCTCTTGAAAATTTTTGTAACCCTTTTTAAGAGAAAATCCGAAGCTTTTATAGGCCAGGCACTACCGACGGGCGTCGGTGTATGGAGGCGGGCGTCGAAAGAATCCTTCTGACACAAGGATTCATTCGATGGCCCTGCCACTTCCACCGACGGGCGTCGGAAAGGTTGCATGCTCCGGGAAATCAGGCGGCGCTCTGGCAGAGGCGGTGCCTTCCGACGGGTGTCAGAAAATACCACAGGCCGTCTGTGACCCTAAGCTACGGGCTAGCCCTCACAGACGGTCTGGCCCTCTGTGGAAGAGAAAAACCTTTTTGACTCGAAAATTCCCTGTTTTCTCCCCCTCTGCCTATGAAAGGTGAAAAGACTCATTTCTCGTGGAGCATGGAACTAAAACCTCCAAATCCAAACCATTTATACAGGCTTGGATACTGATTTCATCACGGGGTAATCTCTGATCCGAACCGCTCCGGGACACGGTGCTTACAGTTGCCCCTAGTTTTGGGGAAACTAGTGCACAAGCGCCTAGATAAGCCAAAACTCAGAGAAAGGACAGAAAGGAAGAAGGCGTACCTGCGACGGTTCTTACCTTCCGTGCCTTTTGCCGGGTAGACCTCGTCTCGGTCTGTTTGGCGATGCGAAGATACCCCTATTCGATCTCATCTCGACCTGTAGGTGTTGGTGAGACGTAGCTTTCTCTAGCCACAATCCCGATGTGAAGAGCGGTGTTTTTCTAACCACAGCTTCGATCTGAGGTTCCCTTGCTAACCCCCATCCGATCTGCAAGGTGCGTAGCACTCTCTGGCCGTCGCATGAACTGTGAGATGTAGCACTCTCTGGCTACAATCTCGGTGTTGGTGAAGAGCAGTGTTTCTCTAACTGCAGCTTCGATCTGAAGTTCCCTTGCTAACCCCCATCCGGTCTGCAAGGTGCGTAGCGCTCTTTGGCCATCGCGTGAACTGTGAGATGTAGCACTCTCTGGCTACAATCTCGGTGTTGGTGAAGAGCAGTGTTTCTCTAACTGCAGCTTCGATCTGAAGTTCCCTTGCTAACCGCATCCGATCCGCAAGGTGCGTAGCACTTTCTGGCTGCCGCGTGAGCTGTGAGACGCGGCACTCTCTGGCTGCTATCTTGATTTGGTGAAGAGCGGTATTTTTCTAACTGCAGCTTCGATTTCTGCTGGCCTTATCTCGGCTTGCGCAAGCTTGAAGAGATGTAGCGCTCTCTGGCTATAATCTCAGTTGCGACCTGCTCTATCGCTGATGTTTATCTTGAACTCTCTTTTTTTTCTCTCTTTTTTTCTGCAAAAAAAAAGGAAAACACAAATTTGTAGGGTAAATTATAAAATAGATACGTACTTGCCTATTGTGGTCGTTGTCAGTTGACGCTCACTGGGAGACTTTGATGCTCACTGGGAGACTTTGATGCTCATTGGGAGGCTTTGATTCTCACTGAGAGGCTTTGATCGAGAGGCTTTGATGCTCACTGGGAGACTTTGATGCTCACTAATTGCCCCCCGGCACAGCGTGGACAAGCTTGCGTTTCTGGGTAGTGTCTAACAACGTTGAGCTGAACCCATTATTTGAATCACCTTTCAGGTTGAAGGGATTTGGAATACTTTTGAAAACAATTTTGATGTCCCGAAGAGACTGAGAAAGCCTGTGAAAAAGGTTTTAAAGGGAATGCTCCAAAGAGACTGAGAATGCCTTTTTGAACGAAGAGACTGAGAATGCCTTTTGAACAAGGATTTAACAAGAGGATGCTCCGAAGAGACTGAGAATGCTTGTGAAAAAGGTTTTAAAGGGAATGCTCCAAAGAGACTGAGAATGCCTTTTTGAACGAAGAGACTAAGAATGCCTTTTGAACAAGGATTTAATAAGAGGATGCTCCAAAGAGACTGAGAATGCTTGTGAAAAAGGACTTAAAGAGAATGCTCCGAAGAGATTGAGAATGCCTATTGAACAAGGATTTAACAAGAGGATGCTCCGAAGAGACTGAGAAAGCCTGTGAAAAAGGTTTTAAAGGGAATGCTCCAAAGAGGTTGACAATGCCTTTTGAGCAAGGACTTAAAGAGAATGCTCCGAAGAGACTGACAATGCCTTTTGAGCAAGGACTTAAAGAGAATGCTCCGAAGAGACTGACAATGCCTTTTGAGCAAGGACTTAAAGAGAATGCTCCGAAGAGACTGACAATGCCTTTTGAGCAAGGACTTAAAGAGAACGCTCCGAAGAGACTGACAATGCCTTTTGAGCAAGGACTTAAAGAGAATGTGATAAAGGATTTTTCAAGTTACCGCATGGTTTCAACTTGTGCAGGTTTCTTCTTGACTTCATGATGCCCAAGCTATCGCTTGTTTTTGGCTCTTTCCTGCAATATCATTAGCACGAAAGCATATACAGAAGATTGTGTGTGAATAATGTGCGTGAAATGTATACATAAAGCTATATACATGAATCACAAATGGATGATTAGTGCATGAAATTATGTGTGCACAACTATATTCATGAAGGATTGAATGCACGTGATATGCTGGAGGATATGCAAAAGGTCTACGCATGTCAGATGCATGTGAGATGCAAAATAGATAGACCACATCCCAGGTGGTTAAGAGGTTCACTGTGGGCATTGTTCGGCTGGTCCTATCATCAGATGCCCCAAGGATCTAGAAAAGTATCGCCTGGGCTTCAAGGATTCTGACCCGGAATTTCTTCAAAGAGAACTGCCTCGTGCGCATTTTTGCCCCCCGATTAAACGAGGATTTCGCCCCTCTAGGACTCCGAATCAAGTTTTGCATTATGCACCACCTGACCAAAGGGAAGTTATCCGGTGTAATGTCGCCTTATCGCTCCGGGCTTCAAAAGTCATTGTTTTAAAGGTAGTGCGTCCCTTGTGGATTTTCACACTAGCTTTTCTTAGCGGGAGATGCGTCCCTTTTGGGATTTTCACATAATCCTGTGCCTAACTTTTGCCTGGAATGGACCCCACCCACTCCAACGATTTTTTTTTTTTATGGGTAGGAGGAGGATTTGTCATACGAAACATCGTTATTAATGCCTGGATAATTGCCCCAGCATATATCCTTATGTCTGTAATCATGTTTCTCTTAACCATTTAATTGCATGTTTATGCTTAGCTTATGCATTCGTTTTTATCTATATGCACCATATGGCAATAAGAATGACCATGACTGGACATGTGATACAAAAACACTGGTTTTACTTAGTTTCAATGAGTAACAACTTAGGTGCACCCGATCTCCTGTTATCAATCAGCCCTCTCGGGTTTTCGTGATTGAACATTTTCTCTCAAGCCTCTAATTTTTGCCCAGGATGCCTTTTTTCGGTTTTTACCCTGACGAGGCATCCAATTTTAGCAAGGCCACCTTTTTTTCGGTTTTCGACCCGCGGGGCTTTTATTCTCTTCTTTTGATTTTTAGCCCTTAACCCTGGACCCTCTTGAATCTGCCAACAGTGATCGGTTCTATCCGTTACTTCTCTCTTGGATAACAATCTCTGGAAGACAAAGGGACCTTCTCACACTGGCCCAAATTTACCTCGTATGTCTGGAACACCTGGTCTCATTTGCTTGCCAATTGAATCTCCCTCCTTTATCGGATGCTTTCTGGCCGTCTTTCTAAATAATCAAGCAAAATGTTTCTGATGGATCTGATCGTGGGGATAATCCCATGACTTGTCCTTGTCTGACTTGTGTAATTGTTGCTTTCGTTGTTGTGCTCTGTCGGCTTCCAAAATTTAGCCATGGCTGTCCTTAAAGATTTGAGTTTTACACCTATCGATCATACTACTTCTGCCCCCCTGTGTCGAGGAATAATAGATGACTCTTGTAGAGGTTCCAATGGTGGCTCTCCAGCCTCGAAGTGCAAAAGGGTCATTTCTCTGCCCAATCCCTTTTTCATGATTTTTTCTGCCAGCATTAAACCATTCATATAGGTCGTGCAAATTTTGGCTTGGATTTCTTCCGTCTTTTAGCTCCTTCCTCATTCATCAACTCGTTGCTTGTATAGTATACCCTTCATGCAGATAAAGCGGGTAGATGGTTTGCAGATCAGCATTTTGGTCCTTTTCCTTTTGGCAACCAAGAAGAATGGCAGGATACAGACATGTACAAATCAACAGGATTGGGACAAAACTTGCCCCCAAGATGTTTTCCTTCTATCTTTTTTATTTCCTTCTTCTTCCTTTTTTTTTTCTTTGTTTTTCTTTTGCTCCCTTTTTTTTTTTTGTTTGTTCTTCTTTTTTTTTTGTTTGTTTGTTCTTCTTTTCTTTTTTTTTTCCAAGGATAAGCTTTGTCCTAGTCCTGATAGTTTACACATACATGTACCCCTTCTCTTCTTGACTTGGGATAGCATTGACCAACTAAGTCCGGTTTTAAACTCCGACCAAAAATTTTAGCTTCATCTCTGCTTGTGGATTCTTCCTCTTGACCTTTTCTGCCCCCTCCGGCCTGGTCTTCTGAGTTTCTACTTGACTGGTCCATGATCGGTGTATGTTGGAATGATGTGTTTGACGACTTTACGATTATCTCCTGGCATGTCTTAATGGGTCTAGGCAAAGACTTCTTCAGACATTTTTGTTTTAATTCTCTCAAATTTTATCTCGCTTCAGGAGTCAAATTGGGTGCAACCAAGATTACTATTTATTGAAACTAGATGAAACGGTGTCTTAAACCAAAGCCTTAATCATGATTATTATTTATGCTTGATGCGATAAAATATAAAAATGCACATAGAAGCAAAGCCCATATTATTAAAGCAGAAAAGATAAACAAGTGCATAGTTCAGGAATACACTTTAGAAAATGAAAAGCATTATAACAACTCTAATCCTTTCTTTCTTCATCCAGGCCAGGGACCAATTCTTGAATGTGATCTCTTAGAGGGCGACAATAGTCTGTCCAATGCCCTGTGTACTGGTGATACGCACAATACCAGTCTGTTCGATGCTTCGACTTTCCCTGACTTGGGCCAGGTGCAGCTGGCAAGGGTTGCAACTTCCTTTCCTTGATGAGGCGGGTGAAGTGCCAAGATAATGGCTTGCCTGCGATGGTGAGGTGTTTAGGAGTCGCTTTGGTCGTTGAAACCCCTGCTGTCCCAGTACTGCCTCCATTACCATTTCTGCTTTTTTCGCTTTCGCCCAAGGCCAGGTTTGCAGATTTAGCCATTTTATCTAGATGTTCAACCTCAGCTTCCATGGCTATATCCTTCAGGGATTCCTAGTCCTTCAGTCCCTTCATCTTTAACCCACCTTTCAGATGTGGGCTGGCATTCCTAATAAACAGCCTGATCTGGTCTGAGGTATCAGGCCTCCTCCTCATCTCCATTACTCGGTTCCTCCACCGGGTCAAATACTCATGGAATGACTCATCCGACTTTTGGTGTAGTAACTCTAGATCTTCCAGAGTCACTTCCATCCTCGTGTTATAATCGTACTGCCTCAAAAACTCCTCCGTGAGCAGATCCCAATCTTCTTTGGTCCGATGATCGAGACTATGATACCAGTCGATGGCATGAACGGTCAGACTCAGACAAAAGTATTCCACCTTCTGCTTCTTAGACAACGTGGTCCCTTTCATGACCAGAGAATATTGTTTCACATGAGCATTCGAGTCAGAAGTACCATCAAATTTCGGCACGTCTGGCATCTTGAAATTGTAAGGAATCGGGTCCTCTCCCTCCAATTCCTTATCCTCTGGGTTCATCCCCTGACCCCTGCTCAGCATACGAGCCATGGCTTCAAGCCTCTCTTCCATCTTTTTTAAAATAAAATCATCAGTCTGATGTGCCTTCCCCCTCTCAGATACAGTACTCATTTTGTCATCTTCATTCTCCCGGTCATCTTCTAACCTCAGTGCTGGTCTTCTCCTCTGACCTCCCGAAGCTACTGACCTCAGCTCTATTGGTGGCGGCCGAATAGGCTCTTCTTGTCTCTCAGCTCTTTCCTCTTCTCGCTCATCTTGTCTCACGGGAGGAGGAGGTGGTGGTGGATTCTGTGGAGCATTCTGTTGTGCCAAAGCAGTTAGCATGCTCATCATTCTTCCCTCAAATTCCTCAAATTGTCGGCCCACCTCTTCTGCAATTATGGCCCTTGTGGCATCATCCCCCCTGGGTGAGTTTGCCATCTCAGATACAGTACAGCTGACTTCTGATAAGATTTCTGGTAGGCCCTCTCTATCTGACAGTTCAGAAATAGGAACTCGGATCAATCGTCTGGTAGGTGATCTAATCCACCTGGGCAGATCTATGATGGCCTCAGGGACAAGGCATTAGATATGATGTATGGAATGCAGGTGTAATGCATGGTCGTGGTATGCAACATTCACAAGACACAAGCAAGCAAGTAGGTCCTTCCACCCTTATTTCTCCCACACACGTGGTCGTGCAGTCTCTTTCCTAGGCGGGATTAGCCCAAGGGTCAACGAGGGACCCAATGGACACGCATGGTGCATGGCAAAAAACCGGCAGCATGACACTCCTATGCTAATGTACAAGCGAATGGATAATGACCATCATGTATTTGGACGTTCCAAAAATTTTGACATGGCCCTACCGGGGCATGATAGCCTTTGGCTAGGTTACCAAGCGAGACATCTGGACTCACCCAATACATAAGGATCCATACAGCAAGCATGGAATTTAGGGTTCATATCACCTGTGGGAAGTGACCACGGCCATTACATGAGCTTTGGACAAGGGAGATGTTTCTTTAAGGCTACCCAAGCATGATCCCTGCCGACAGGTCTAGCTCATCACGAGCATAACGATCGACCGTGTCATCATTTTGATATACCATTGAGGTATGAGACTTGGGCTGGTGATTATCCTTAACACTTCCCCAAATTGAGTGAAAATGGGGTCGTGCTTCAGGAACGCACCGAGGCTAATAGAGGGACCAAACTAGCATATTCTAAAGCTCTAATGAGATGTAATGTGAATTTGAGAGAAAGCAAATTTATTAATTAAATTTTAACCATAAATGTTAAACGAGGTATTTTCAAATTGAAATCTCGAACCATATCGTCCCCAGCGGAGTCGCCACTGTGACGCGCGTCGGATCCCCGCGGCCGCCCATGGGACCGCCCGCCTGAGGGCGATCGGGGTATTTGTGGGTCCATTGACAGCTTGCAATAAATCGCAAGTGCGTCTATGTTGGGCAACAAGGAGGTTTCATGGAGTTGCCACCCAATAGAACATTGGAAAAGTTTCTCTCGCCTCGGAGAGCCTAAGACTGCGCTTAGTATCCATTTTGGGCCAGCCAGAGGGGCCTAGGATTAACGCCAAAATCTCATGGCGTAAGAGGTGTCTTGGAGGGTAGACCTCTAGCCTCTTTGAGCCCAAAGACCAGAGCTGGGTTCGGGATTTCTCATCTATTTCTACCTCAATTATTTTATGATCAAATTTTAATTATCATTAATTTGCTCTCTCTCCACACGATGCAATTAATCGAAGGCGCATTTATTCATACTTGGAAAGCCGTAAATGGGCAAATAAATAGTAAAAGCAATAAATTACAACAATACAAGGAGCGGAATACCCTTTTATAAATGTGCGATACATACACAAATCGGGGCATTGCATATTTTGAGGACTTTGGTCCTCGCATGCATTATTATTAAAATTGGATGTTTTTATTGTGATGATTTTTATTGGATAAAAATAGGACATTTGGATCCTTGCATTTATGAAAACCTCATTTTATTGAATATAAAACATTTATCAATTTTTATACTTAACGAGATACAGAAATGGTATACCCATGTACATACAAACAATTAATGAATAAACGAATAAAGAAAATGACCAAGAAAGTTAGAAAACTAAACCGGACGAAATCCTCCGAATATGGTAGATAGCCCCTCAAGCTCAAGATAATCCAAGAGAAACAGTATGTGCTCACAGAAAGTTAAATGATGTCAATATATGTATAAACTCAACATAAATAAACTCAAAAGAACTTGAAAGATATGGAAAAGATTTGAAGACGTGAGAACAGGACCCAGCGACAGCCTTTCTTGGGTGACCGACGGGCGTCAGTCAAGTTGACCGATATGTCCGTCGCTCGCTCAAGAGGAGGAGCATCTGTGAGTGGGGTGACCGATGGGCGTCGGTGATGAAGATGACCCGTCGGTCACCACTGTCTCCGAAAATAAACAGTGAAAAACTCTCTTTTGGAGCAAAAAACGGGTTTTTACCAAAAAATGAGATGAAAAGAGTGAAAATAGAGGAAAATAATAGCAAAAAGTTGAAAGAACAACAAAATAAGGAGTAAACATGAAATGATACAGAGAATGAGTCTGGAATACTTACACTCAGATAATCCTTTAATGATATTCTTGATGTTGATTAGAGCCCCGCGTGTTCCACGAGAAGCAAAGTGAAGGATCAAAAAAAGGAAAATAGATTATTTCCTCCTCAACCCCTCAAAAGATTGACTTTGGAATCAAAATTCAAAGAAAACTAATTATTTTTAGTTCCTTTTTAATGATTTGATCCTCTAATTAAAAGAAATTCTTTATGAATGTGTTTACTGGAAGAGAGAGAAAATGTGCTTGAATTTTGGCAGAGTTTCCCCTCTTGAAAATTTTTATAACCCTTTTTAAGAGAAAATCCGAAGCTTTTATAGGCCAGGCACTACCGACGGGCGTCGGTGTATGGAGGCGGGCGTCGGAAGAATTCTTCTGACACAAGGATTCATCCGACGGCCCTGCCACTTCCACCGACGGGCGTCGAAAAGGTTGCATGCTCCGGGAAATCAGGCTGCGCTCTGGCAGAGGCAGTGCCTTCCGACGGACGTCGAAAAATACCACAGGCCGTCTGTGACCCTAAGCAACGGGCTGGCCCTCACAGACGGCCAGACCGTCTGTGGAAGAGAAAAACCTTTTTGACTCGAAAATTCCCTGTTTTCTCCCCCTCTACCTATGAAAGGTGAAAAGACTCATTTCTCGTGGAGCATGGAACTAAAACCTCCAAATCCAAACCATTTATACAGGCTTGGATACTGATTTCATCACGGGGTAATCTCTGATCCGGACTGCTCCGGGACACGGTACTTACACCTGTCCTACAAAATCTCTCCTAGTTATGTTGGCCCTGATGAAACGGATCGCCTCGCACAAAAACTCCAACATCTTCCACACTTGCACGGATGAAACACCCGTGCTAAGCGAATGCAAAACGACCACTCACAGTGGCGTCAACAAATCACACGCTTATTACACATTCAGAGAATAAAATCTTATAAACGAATTATCACATTAAAGCGTAGTATTAGCTCCATAGTTGTATTCATTCACATACTATTACTGCAATCGTAACAATAAGCAAAACCCTCAGAAGTCACACAGTAACAATAGCAATAACAATAATAATAATAATAATAATAATAATAATAATAATAATAATAATAATAATAATAATAATAATAATAATAATAATAATAATAATAATAATAATAATAATAATAATAATAATACACCTGCTTATACAAAATAGTGGATAATGAGTAAGCATGGATACCCGAGGGTACCGGGAATACTTTCATAACTCATGGATACCCGAAGGTATCAAAATCATTCTTTTCATTTATTCAAAACATTTTCGCGTGGGATTTTAAACAAGATCCAGTACAGAAAGATCACGAAGATCCGATCGGAGGACCTGATCAGGGTCCAAAATCACAAAAGGCTGCATCTACGGAAACTGTATTAGGCATGCCTAACTATCCACTTATTTGACTCGCAAGCTAAAACCATACAGCTAAATTCGCAGTTCAATGGCAGTTAACAATGAATTCACAATCTTAAGTTTATCGGTTATTATTAAGCATTACAAACATTACTGGCATAAAGCACTTATTAAGTGTCCTTGCGTGTGATTAATCATTAACTTAACACTCAAACATTACCCGTAGCAAATAAGCATTCTTTACAAAAATAGGGTAGGTCACGGTCACAACCAGATTGGTTGTCACCGTGACATACCAAAGTTCTCGGCAGAATGAAATCCTGGGGTACCTCACGGTTACAACCAATCTAGTTGTCACCGTGACATACTGAGGATGCCAGAGCATAATGCAATTCCATGGTACCTCACGGTCACAACCAGATTGGTTGTCACCGTGACATATCAAAACCCAAAACAGAATGCAAAGTATGAATACCTCACGGTCACAACCAAATTGGTTATCACCGTGACGTATCCAAGACTCAAAACAGAATGTAAAATCCGGTTACCTCACGGTCATAACCAAATTGATTGTCACCATGACATACCAAAAATCCACGGCAGAATGCAACTTTGGTATGTCCCACGGTGGCAACCAGATTGGTTGTCACCGTGACCCATGCCCAGATGCAACACAACATAACCAAAACACCTCAAACCCATACCAAATCACAACTCACCACTCCATCCATTCTCTCCTCACATACATCTCAACCTATAAACTCCTTAACACAATCGAATCATACAATTTATAAGATCAAACACAAGAATTCCCAAAACACATCATTTCCTCTAAAAATCCATACAAAAACAAGCTTAAATTCAATACTTCACAATTTATGCAACTCAACTCCAGAATAAACAATATTTATATCATTCACATACAACTTCACACAATAAAGCTCATCAATACCATCAATAACATAGAAATCACAAATAATACATAGAATTAGCAAACATTCCCTAACCTAGAATTCTTGAGCTCTAATCACGGAGCCTTGCTCTCACTTGCAACTTCCTTGCCTTTAGGCTCTCTAGGAGGGATTTCTGAGCAAAACACCCATCAAAACAGGCTTTCAAGGTTCTAACCTCAAGGTACCAATATTACCAAATTAAGAGAAAAAAAAAGAAGATAAAGAAGAATAATTACTACTACTTACCCCAAATCAGCTTTAGACTACCCAAAACTCACCAAAGATTGCAGCCAAATGAGGAAATTAAGAGAAAGTAAGGAGGAAAGAAAGAAAAGGGCAAAAACAACGTGAAGAAGAAGAAAACGGGGGAGAGGGATAAGAAGAACAGCTGCCCCCCACTCTCAACCACCACAATTAATTCTACCTACTTGCCACATGGCAGCTTCCTATAGGTAGGTTCTATTATCATACCCCCAATTACCATCCTCTAACATACACCTAAGATCAACCCTATTAAAACGTACACTACTCCCATACACACACTCATACCCAAATAAAACCCCAAATAATGAATAATAGCAAATTAACTTAACAAATCACACATGCTCAAAATTAAAAACACACAATTTATACACACACAGGCTCAATCTACTAGGGTGGGTACGGGGTGTTACAACACTCCCCTCCTTAACAGAATTTCATCCTCAAAATTCTTACCTGATTCAAATAACTGAGGGTACTGAGCTCTCATAACTTCTTCCGATTCCCAAGTCGCTTCCTCTACACCATGATGTCGCCAAAGCACCTTAACTAAAGGAATTTGCTTGTTCCGAAGCTGTCTGATCTCTCTAGCCAAAATTTCTTTCGATTCTTCATCAAATAAAAAATCTGGCTGAACCCGAATATCCTGCACTACCAATACATGGGACAGGTCTGATCGGTAACGACGGAGCATAGACACGTGAAAGACATCATGCAATTTAGCTAACTCCGTTGGCAGGGCTAACCGATAAGCTACCAGACCAATCCTTTCCAAAATCTCCTAAGGTCTAATAAATCGGGGGCTTAACTTTCCCTTCTTTCCAAAACGAAGAACCTTCCGCCACGGCGATACTTTCAAAAATACCTTGTCTCTAATCTCATACCGAGTATCCCTTCGTTTCAAATTAGCATACGATCGTTGTCTGTCTTTGGCTGCCTTCAAATTCTATTGCACAACTCTAACTTTCTTTTCAGTGTCTCTCACCATATCCGGACCCACCATAGCTCGCTCCGATAACTCAGTCCAACACACCGGAGTTCTACATCTCCGACCATAGAGAGCTTCATAGGGGGCCATTCCGATACTTGCCTGATAACTGTTGTTGTATGCAAATTCCATCAAAGGCACATACCTATCCCAACTTCCTGAGATTTCCAATGCACGTCCCCTAAACATATCCTCAAGAATCTGGATGACTCTCTCGGACTGACCATCGGTCTGAGGATAAAATGCAGTGCTGAAATTTAACCGAGTACCCAGAGCTGCTTGCAACTCCTTCCAAAACTTGGATGTAAATCTCGAGTCCCGATCAGATATGATGGATATTGGAACTCCGTGAAGCCTTACTATTTCTCTCACATATATCTCTGCCAACTTGTCCATGGAGTAGTCTAGCCGAACTGGCAAGAAATGCGCTAACTTTGACAACCAATCGACTATGACCCAAATAGAATCATGCTTACACTGTGTTACTGGTAAACCAGATACAAAGTCCATCGTAACATCATCCCACTTCCATTGAGGAATGCGTAAGGGGTTAAGCAAACCCGATGGAACTTGATGCTCGATCTTCACTTGCTGGCATACTAAGCACTTTGAAACAAACTCTACGATGTCCTTTTTCATACCCGGCCACCAATAAAGCTGTCAGAGATCTGGGTACATCTTATCCCCTCCTGGATGCATGGTGAAAACAGACGAATGAACTTATTGCAAAAGTCTTCTCTTCACATCACCCACATCCGGCACACACAGACGATTCCCAAATCTGAGCACTCCCTCATCATCGACTGAAAAGTCCGTCCGCTTACCATCCTTAACCATAAGAAAGATACGCTGCAAAACAGGATCACTCCTCTATGCATCCACTATTAGCTATCTCAAGTTCGGTCTAGCCTTCAATCGAGCAACTAGTGCACCTTCTGAATCCAACCTCCACCTTGCCTTACTCAGAGACAAAGCTGACACTGATTTTCTACTCAGAGCATCCGCTACTACATTCGCCTTGCCTGGATGGTAATCAATAATACAGTCGTAATCTTTGAATAATTCTAACCATCTCTGCTGTCTCAAATTTAGTTCCTTTTAAGTGAGCAAGTATTTTAAACTCTTATGGTCCGTGAAGATTCTACAAGTCTCCCCATACAAATAGTGCCGCCACACTTTAAGAGCAAACACTACCGCCGCTAACTCCAAATCATACGTCGGGTAGTGTTGTTCATGTGGCTTTAATTGCCTGGAAGCATAGGCGATCACTTTGTCGTCCTGCATCAACACACAACCCAGACCTACCCACGAAGCATCACTATACATTGAGTACTCTTTACCCGATATAGGCTGAGTAAGCACAGGGGCTCCAGTCAACATATCCTTTAATTGCTCAAAACTCGCTTGGCATCTATCCGACCAAACAAACTTCACCTCTTTCCGAAGAAGCCGCAACAAAGGTGCAGCCAACACTGAAAATCCTTTAACAAATCGCTTATAATACCCAGCTAAACCCAGAAACCTCCTCACTTCTAGCACATTTCGTAGTGGTAACTAATTCACAATAGCTTCTATCTTAGAGGGATCCACCCGAATACCATCAGTCGATACTACATGTCCAAGGAAAGTCACTTCTTTTAACCAAAAATCACACTTACTGAGTTTAGCATACAGCTGATGATCTCTCAATACTTGGAACACCAATCGCAATTGCTCTTCATCCTCCTTCTTATTCCTTGAGTAGATCAGAATATCATCTATAAACACAACAACAAAACGATCAAGGTATGGTCTGAACACCCTATTCATTAAATCCATGAAGGTTGTGGGCGCGTTGGTCAAACCAAATGACATCACTAAAAATTCATAACGACCATAACGCGTCCGAAACGCTGTTTTTGCCACATCCGCATCCTTCACCCTTAACTGGTAATAGCCCGACCTCAAATCTATTTTAGAGAACACTCCTGCTCCCCCCAACTGATTGAAAAGATCCTCAATCCGAGGCAATGGGTACTTATTCTTAACCGTGATCTTGTTGATCTGCCTGTAGTCAATACACATTCGCAAAGTACCGTCTTTCTTCTTAACAAATAATACCGGAACACCCCACGGCGACACACTAGGCCGAATAAAACCTTTATCCAAAAGTTCCTGCAATTGACTCTTCAACTCTTTTAATTCCATTAGAGCCATCCGATACGGAGCCTTAGAAATTGGAGCTGCTCCCGATACAATGTCTATCGACAAATCCACTTCTCTTTCCGAAGGCAAACCCGGTAACTCCTCTGGGAATACATCCACAAACTCTCTTACTACCGGAATATCTTGAATCTCTACCTGTCCACGCCGAGAATCCAAAACTAAAGCTAGATACGCTTCACATCCCTTTCTCAAGAACCTTCTTGCCTTCATAGTTGAAATTACATTATGCAGCGAACTACTACCCACACCTTTCACAACTACAGATAACCGATCCCTATCTTTGAGTATCACAACTCTTCTATGGCAATCCATTATAGCTCGGTGCTTGGACAACCAATCCATCCCCAAGATAAGGTCAAACTCATGAAATGACAAACTGATCAAATCAACTGCAAATTCCTTATCTTGCACCATCAAAGAATAATTCCGATATACCTGATTTACTTTAACACATTGACCCAAAGGACTAATTACACATATATCATAGTCTAATTTATCCTCATTAGGCAATCTATCACATGACTTATTAGAACACAAATAAGAATGAGTAGATCCTGGATCTACTAAAGCATACATTTCAGTACCGAATAATGAGAACTTACCAGCAATTACTTCTGGTGCGTCCAACTCCTCTCTGGCTCTCATGGCATAAGCTCTACCAGCTGTCGATACTGAGCGATCAACAGTCTTGGAGGACTCTCTATCTCGAGGCCGTCCACCACGACCTCGTCTTCTACCTCTGCCTCGACTGCCCTGAGGGGCATTGGACCCTGCTCGACTTGCCTCTTGCTGACCTTGGGGATTCTCACGCAAATTTGGGCAGTTGGCTAGAAAGTGGTCTATACTACCACATCTGAAACATCCTCCTATCAACCATCGACATTCGCCCCAATGGTGCTTGCAGCAGTGGGAGCACTGAGGCACTCCATCACCTCTACCACCTTCACTACCTCTTCCGGACCCAGACCCTCTAGAGGGTTCCTGCCTTCTCCCTCTAGTAGCCGGATTGGCATGAGACTCACTGCCAGGATTTGCTTGAGGTTCTCTTGTTCTCTTTCCTGAAGTGGAACTCCCTCGAGAGGTCTTTCTCCTCTGAGCCTTCTCTCTCAAAACATTCTCAGAATGCTCCACTTTTAAAGCCGCCTGCACTATCTGATAATAACTGACTTCTGGAATGGACATCAAAGAGACTAACATCACCTTTAAAGATTCATTCAAACCCGCCTCAAAGTGTTGGCATCTGAACTCCTCAGTAAGAACTCCTGGCGGTGCGTACTTACTAAGTCGGTTAAACTCTTTCTCATAATCTGCCACAGTCAATACCCTTTGCCGAAAACTCAAAAACTGTACCCATCTGGCTTTCTTAAATGCCTTAGTTACATACTTGTTTTGGAATTCTTTCTCAAAAAACTCCCATGTCACTGGCTCGGGAAGCTGGGGATGCCTGAGCACTAACCTCCACCAGTCATAAGCTAAACCCTGCAATAATGCCACCACACATTCAACCTCCCTGTCTGGAGGACACTGAATTTCCTTTAGCACCCGACTAACCTTCTCAATCCACAACTCGGCTTTATCCGATTCATCTAAGCCGGTCCCATAGAAATCTTCCGCTCCAAACTTTCTCATGTTCTCAATCGGAGCTCTAGGGGCAGTTACTCTTTTCAGAACCCTGGCTATATCCTGAGATATCTTGAGCATAGCCTCAAAAGGAACTGCAGGGGCCCCAGGTTGCACCCTAGGTGGTTGAGCCGGACCAGAAATAGATGGATCTTGCTCTCAGGGATTCGCACTCTCGGCTGACCCCTCAAGTGATCCATGAGCGAACTCCATCTATCTACAAAACATACATAACAATTTGTAACAGGCCAACACAACTATAAATCCACACTCCATTGTACCCTTGCCCAAAAATGTCTAAACCTAACGCTCTGATACCACAAAATGTAACACCCCTTACCTATATGTAGGGAGCTTCATCCCTCGAGGAGGAAGAAGGACCCTGATAGATGAGAGTTGTTACACAAGACCTCAAATGAAGCAGTTATAATTACAAACCATTCATTCCAAAATGAGGTAAAATAAAAATAATAAAGATATTTAAAACAAAATACTGGGGCTGAAACCGAATGTACAATATTTTATTAATTACAAAATAGTCTTTACATATCGAAGTATAAAGGTGCAATAGCACAGAAGATCATTTACATATCTGATAACAAAATCAAACTACAAAAGCAGAGTTTACATCCAGGAGTTATCGATACAAAATATTAAACTAATACATAAGCAAAAAGTACAATCCTGTGCTATAAAATCTCTCCTAGTTATGTTGGCCCTGCTGAAACGGATTGCCTCGCTCAAAAACTCCAACATTTTTCACACCTGCACGGATAAAACACCCGTGCTAAGCGAATACGCTTAGTGGGGAAAACACAAATGCAAAACGACCACTCACAGTGGCGTCAACAAATCACACGCTTATGACACATTCTGAGAATAAAATCTTATAAATGAATTATCACATTAAAGCGTAGTATTAGCTCCATATTTCTATTCATTCGCATACTATTACTGCAATCGTAACAATAAGCAAAACCCTCAGAAGTCACACAGTAATAATAATAATAATAATAATAATAATAATAATAATAATAATAATAATAATAATAATAATAATAATAATAATAATAATAATAATAATAATAATAATAATAATAATACACCTGCTTATACAAAATAGTGGATAACGAGTAAGCATGGATACCCGAGGGTACCGGGAATACATTCATAACTCATGGATACCCGAAGGTATCAAAATCATTCTTTTCATTAAACAAGATCCAGTACAGAAGGATCACGAAGATCCGATCGGAGGACCTAATCAGGGTCCACAATCACAGAAGGCTGCAGCTGCGGAAACTCTATTAGGCATGCCTAACTATCCACTTATTTGACTTGCAGGCCAAAACCATACAACTAAATTCGCAGTTCAATGGCAGTTAACAATGAATTCACAATCTTAAGTTTATCAGTTATTTTTTAGCATTACATACATTACTGGCACAAAGCACTTATTAAGTGTCCTTGCGTGTGATTAATCATTAACTTAACACTCAAACATTACCCGTAGCAAATAAACATTCTTTACAAAAATAGGGTAGGTCACGGTCACAACCAGATTGGTTGTCACCGTGACATGTAACAACCCAAAACGGGGCTAGTCGAAATATGCATGATAAGTAGGGAAATTAAGGGTAAGTTGGTAATTTTGGTATGTGGAATTAATTAATAAAGTTTGAGTAAAGGAAATAATCTAGTGGATTGTGTGTGTGGTGCCTAGGATGAAAAAGTGTTTTATAAGAGATTATATTGTGTGAGTTGTGTATGGTGCCATGGAATGAAAGTCAAAGGTGGATTCTTGGGTCCAATGGAGGCATGACACATAGGATTCAGCAGGTGGAAGAGCATTAAAGAAGAGAGGAGAAAGGGGAGCAGATTTCTTTGGCTTCTCCCTCACGTTTTCCTCCTCTCCTTCTTCCCTCTCTTTACTTTTCTGCTCTCTTTACTCTCTTGTGTGTGTGCTCAACGTGGATCTTCAAGATTTGAAGTTGGATTTCTGAGTTTTGAACTGGAATTAAGAGGTAAGTTCATGGGTTTTATGCGGGTTTTCTCCTTCACCATCTCTTCTGTATTTTCTAGGTTTTGAGGGGTTTGCATGGTTTGATTTAAGAGTGTTTTGCCTGGGTTTTGTGCAAGAATCGGAGGAGAGAAGGAAGTGTAAAGGGAAAGAGAAAGTGGGGCTTTGAAAGAGAAGATTAAAGCTACAAATTCCAGGTTTGGGAGTTAATTTTGGCTACCCTATTAATTGATGGATTTTGCCCTAGTTCTCATTTGGATTGAATGTGTATTTGTGTCCTTTAATTCTTGATATCTTGAGTGTTTTGTTTGGGTAAATGCATGTATTGATCATGTAGTGAATATGAGTTAAATGTTAGTGATATAGTGAGGTTGTATGTGTTTTTCCAAGAACATGAACATGATATGTGAATGAAATTCTGGGTTTAATTTTGATGGCATTCATGATGAATTAATGTTTGATTATTGTATAAAATGTGTTTGTTTGGCTTTGGGAATGTTCTGGAGGTGTAATAGAGGCATGAGGTAAGATTTATGAATGTTTGATTGGAGTGTGTGTGAGTGGTTTTAAAAACAGAGTGTTGCAGGGCCTGTTTAGGGTTGAAGAAATCGTCTCTGCTGCGAGCGTGACCTTGTCGCAATCGCGACATAGGCAATTTCTCCTGCCTTCGCGATTAGTCGTGCTCCAGAGCACTAGCCGTGCTCTCAGAGCACTAGTCGTGCTCCTCGCCTGTTCTACGCAGTGCCTCTCGCTTTTGTCGTGAGCGCGACTTACAGTCGCGATCGCGACAGTAGGTCCTCTCCTTTGCCCTGTTTTGCTCTTGAAAAGGATTTCTTCTTGTACCATCTTGCTTGTTTTCATCCTGGTGCATGATGTATGCTTATTATTCTACATTTACTATATGATTAGAGTTTTGAATTGGTAATTAATGACATGTTAGTGTTTTGTTTTGTTTACTCGATAATGGTAAATGTTATGAGCTGAGTGAGTGAGGTTGGCCTGAGTGTCAGTGTAGTGGATAGATAAGCATGCTTATAAAGGGATAGTGAATGCAGCTGCCTATGTTTGCCTTCGGGTACAGCGATGACCCTGCTAATAGGATTTAGTGATACCGTTGAGGCCTAGCTTCCGGTTTTGAGCGATGACCCCGCTTATAGGGTTTAGTGATGCTGTTGAGGCCTAGCCTCCGGTTTTAGTGTAGTGTTTTTCCCGTATCCACCACAAGTGAAGTTCAGGCTATTGTGTAGTGTTTTGATTTATCTTAATGAAGTGTAATGTTATGTTTATTATTTGAGACAATAGTATTGTCTAAGTGAATCAGTTTTCGGTTAGTGCATTTATTCCATGTATGCTAGTTGATTGGATGTAGTGAATATATATATATATATATATATATAATGTATTTCTGATTTCCCGTTTTTATAGTGAACTCGGTAAGTGTATGCTTTATTCATTTTATGCATGTTATTACTTGTACTTGTTTAGTGTTCTTTTGTTGTCTGTTTCCTCCCCACTAAGTGTTATCGCTTAGCACAGGTTCTTGTCCCGTGTAGGTGACAGGTTTTTGGGAGTTTGCTCATGTCGCACATCTGCAGGTCGGCCACATAGGAGTAGAGTTGTTTTTATTATCTCCTCCTGTATTTCTTTTTGTAAATGTAATATTTTGGATATTGTATATAACTCTATATTTTGATTATATGAGATATATGATTTGACATTATTATTATTTTAGTATGCTTCCGCTTAGCGCATGTTTATGATGTTATTGCCTGCTTCCGCTTAATGTATATATGAATGTTTATAGTATGCGAGTGAGCGTCGGGTAGCGCGCCCGCCGGTGCCCTTCCAATGGGGGCGACAGTGGGGGTGTTACATGACATACCAAAGCTCTCGGCAGAATGAAATCTTGGGGTACCTCATGGTCACAACCAATTTGGTTGTCACCGTGACATACTAAGGATGCCAGAGCAGAATCCAATTCCATGGTACGTCACGGTTACAACCAGATTGGTTGTCACCGTGACATATCAAAACCCAAAACAGAATGCAAAGTATGAATACCTCACGGTCACAACCAAATTGGTTGTCACCGTGACGTATCCAAGACTCAGAACAGAATGTAAAATCCGGTTACCTCACGGTCATAACCAAATTGATTGTCACCGTGACATACCAAAAATCCACGGCAGAATGCAACTTTGGTATGTCCCATGGTGGCAACCAGATTGGTTGTCACCGTGACCCATGCCCAGATGCAACACAACATAACCAAAACACCTCAAACCCATACCAAATCACAACTCACCACTCCATCCATTCTCTCCTCACATACATCTCAACCTATAAACTCCTTAACACAATTGAATCATACAATTTATAAGATCAAACACAAGAATTCCCAAAACACATCATTTCCTCTAAAAATCCATACAAAAACAAGCTTAAATTCAATACTTCACAATTTATGCAACTCAACTCCAGAATAAACAATATTCATATCATTCATATACAACTTCACACAATAAAGCTCATCAATACCATCAATAACACAGAAATCACAAATAATACATAGAATTAGCAAACATTCCCTAACTTCGAATTCTTGAACTCTAATCACGGGGCCTTGCTCTCACTTGCAACTTCCTTACCTTTAGGCTCTCTAGGAGGGATTTTTGAGCAAAACACCCATCAAAACAAGCTTTCAAGGTTCTAACCTCAAGGTACCAATATTACCAAATTAAGAGAAAAAAAAAGAAGATGAAGAAGAATAATTACTACTACTTACCCCAAATCAGCTTTAGACTACCCAAAACTCACCAAATATTGCAGCCAAATGAGGAAATTAAGAGAAAGTAAGGAGGAAAGAAAGAAAAGGGCAAAAACAACGTGAAGAAGAAGAAGAAAATAGGGGAGAGGGATAAGAAGAACAGCTGCCCCCCACTCTCAACCACCACAATTAATTCTACCTACTTGCCACATGGCAGCTTCCTATAAGTAGGTTCTATTATTATACCCCCAATTGCCATCCTCTAACATACACTTAAGACCAACCCTATTAAAACATACACTACTCCCATACACACACTCATAGCCAAATAAAACCCCAAATAATGAATAATAGCAAATTAACTTAACAAACCACACATGCTCAAAATTAAATACACATAATTTATACACACACGGGTTCAATCTACTAGGGTGGGTACGGGGTGTTACACCCTCGATAAGTAAGGCTAAGAATTTCATGTCTATGTTCAAATGAATTGATAGTGTGATCAATGTCATTTAAATTTGAATTATATGTTTGAACAATATAAGTTTGACATGAACCATGACTTATGTTCAAATAAGATATTGTGTGACAAAAGGGTTATAACATGTACTATTGGTTAAGTTAAAATTGGACCATCAATATTTATATTATTTGTGTAGTTATAATGTCTTGCTAGAGGCCACTTATAACTTGTAGGCTTACAATGGGATTGGGCCCATTGCCAACATAATATGAACATATTGGGTCGTACATTTAGAATGAAATGAACGGACTGGGATTTTAATTGGGCTTTCGAATTTAAAATATTTTAGATATTAAAATTCAAATTGACTTATGAAAATTAGGAGATATTCCTTATTTTGAAAAAAGAATATTCTCTCCTACTTTACCTCTACATTAACCACTAATTAAGATTAGGGTTAACGCGATTATAGATATATATATATATATATATATATATATATATATATATATATATATATATATATATATATATATATATATATATATATAAGCCTTAATTCATTCTTTTAAAAGGTAAGAGCCGCTATTTAAAAAAAAGGAGAAAAATGTTTTCTCATACAGAAAAGAAAACCCTAGCAGCCAAGAAGAGGAGCTAGCACTCTTTAGCAGAACTGTTCAATCTCGTTTATGTGTGAATACTGGTAGAAGGCGTTTGTCCTTAGAACAACGCCTGCAATCCAATTTAATTAAGGAGTTAATTCATTTTTCTTTGCTACAACAGGTTAGTTAATCTTTCTATTCCTTTTGAATCAATTGGATCCCATGGATCTTGTTTGAGTTTTGTTGATTCTGCTGCATGATAATTTGAATTATTCCGTTAAGAAAACCCAATAGTCTCACACTAGAGAAAGTTGATATTGACAAAATCGAATTCTCATCCCTTGGTCAATTAAGCACACATGGTATGAAACATGTGTTATGGTATTTTTTTTCTTCCCTTAAAGGAGCACATGTCTCACAAAATATATAAGATCATATAGAAGCGTAAGGTTACGATGCACCAGAGTATTCAACTTTAATCCGCTTACTTAAAAACTACTTCTAGCTTTTTGGAAAGAACATTATCGTTACGTTTAACTTACCATAGGATTACACTTAATCCTGCTTTGGATCTTAATCCAAAGCATAAAACCTCACGTATGTTTTCATCTTGCATATTAAAAAGACTAATCTTATAATTTCTATGAGACGATACTTTTATTTTGAACAAGCACTCGAGTTTCATCATATGTTCAAAATTCACCTCATTTTAGTCTTTATCAATTCATTAACAAAATTAAGGTAAACACCTATGTGAGTGGGTTACTGTGACGCGCGCCGAACCTAGCAAAGGCCCTCTCGATGAGACTCAATTTTAGGATTCAAGGGATTGGTTCGCGTCTTTTTGATCTTGGGTGCCATGAGACATTTTGGATGTCTCCTTCCCAATAGAACATTGGAAAAGATCATCTAGCCTCACGATACCTTTAGGCATCTTTGAGGTATTTTGGAGTCGCCACCCAATTTACAAGAAATTGGGAAAGTTCTCTAACATCTATTGGTCTAAACCAGAGATGGTGTTCGGAACTCCACTCTTATTTATATCTTGGTTAATTATAAATAGGCTTTTAACTTCGTAAAATTCCATCTCTTTATCTCACACGATTAATGCATTTAATTAAAGCGTATTACAATCATTCAAAAGGAATAAAGGAAAGCAGTAAAGAAAGCGGTAAATAAAGCGATGAAGGAAAGCAATAAACACGCCAAGCACACAATTACAAGAGAAATTGGGGTGGAATACAACCCCAAATAAAAACTAAATAATATTGCCCCAAAATTAATTACAAGGGCCTGAAATGTATGAACATAAATTTAAACAAACAAACGAAATCAGACATAAGAAAAATATACATAAATCGGGACATTCGTTTGGTTTATGAGCATTGATTCCTTCACGCTCACTCAAAAAGGGATCGAAAAGTTATTTGATTGCTAGTTTGAAAAACCGAGATGAGTGATCCCATTTTTGAAGAAAATTAACTCTTCGTTTTATCGTGACATTTTATATTCTTTGGCTAAAACGAGTGACATTGGTTCCAATTTTATTAATGAAATTCCAATTTTGATATAAAAATATTTTAACGATTTTTTATCTTACGCGTGCATAAATAAAATATTTAATTGCAAACAAAACACGACAAAAAAGGGGATAAGAAAGATCTCACCCAAAATGAAGTAGTCCTCTACGCGACGTGACCCCCCTCGCGGTCACGGGAACGCTCACACAAAGCAAATTTACATTTAAATCACCAAACGTAAATAACATCAAAAATATTAGTAATAATTCTAAAAATTAATCAAATAAGGACAAAATAAATATATGAGTGTTAATTTAATATACGTGCAATTTACATGTGAAGTAAATTAAAAATAAGTTAATGTAAAGACCTAAGGTTAATGACAAAGCAACAATAAAATAATAACAATAATAGAAATAATTATGGCAACAGAATAATGGCATTAAAATAATAATAATAATAATAATAATAATAATAATAACAACAACAACAACAACAACAATAATAGCAATAGGGCACTAATAATAATAATAATAATAATAATAATAATAATAATAATAATGAGCATACAAACATTAACAACCAACACAAATAGTGATAACAATGGAGATGGCATAATAATAATAATAATAATAATAATAATAATAATAATAATAATAATAAAAGACAACAGTGAACATAATAATAATAATAATAATAATAATAATAATAATAATAATAATAGAAAAAATGGCAACGGGAACCACCTTGACAAAATTGTGAAGAGAATAGTGGTCATAAAGAAAATAATAGTATTAAGGGCATATTCATTAATAGTATGAGAATAATAGCAATAATAAAAAAAATTAATCGATGCATAATGACATGAAATAATAATGAAACCTTAATATTTATGATGACAAAAATTAGGAAATAGATTGATGACAAAGGGGTCCAAGAATATTTACCCTCAGAATTTATAGATTGAAAAAATTGTGTCTTGATCCGTCTCTCTTGTCGATTTTGTGGTGGCAAAATACAAAAACATTTGAGAAAAATGAAAAACTAAATTTTTTACACAGAAAACTCAAGAAAATAATTTTTGGTGGAGTGATTAAAACAAGTAAATTAATTTTTCTTACTCGAATCAAACTAAGAATAAAAAGCTTTTCGAGAGAAGAATGAAAGTTAAATTTCTAAGAATTTTTGAAATTTTTTCCGTCTGCCATCTTTGCTTGAGAGAAAGCCTTCTCTCTTTTTTCTATCAAAAAAATCCAGCCTCTCCTGGAAAATGAGAGCCAAATCCCTTTAATTTCTTCACTTCCCCAAAAATGAAAAAAACAAAACCAACTTTCCTAATTTTATTTTTTCAAAATAACCCAAAATATAAAAAAAAAAACTGATTTTTTACAGTCCAAAATTAATTTTGCAGGCGAGAGAGAGCACGCGGCAAAAGAGTGGCCACGTGCGGAAGCGGCACGGAGGCCCGCGTGTGGAGAGGCTCCACACGCGGACCCTTATGTGGAAATCCACATAGCCTCCACACACGCCCCTATGTGGGTTTCCACATATGGCCGTGTGTGGAGGCTCTCCACACACGGCCACTAAATGCCAAAACACATTTTTAAATTTTTTTTTTTAATCAAACGTTTTCTTTTTTTTTTCTTTTTCTTTTAAATCAAACGTTTTCTTTTTTTCTTTTTAAATCAAATGTTTCCCCCCCCCCCCCCCCCTTTTTTTTTCTTTGAGAAAAAAATTTTTTTTTCCAAATAATTAACTCAATTCCTATTTAAATATATATTTTTTATATATAAAAATAACACTTCCTAATTTATTTTTTTTAATTTTTTTAATTGATCTTTTTAATATATATTTATCTGTCTATTTTTATTTAAAAATAATGAGGGTCTCGACAAGGAAAACATCATTTTCGACGCCTTTACCTGCGAGCCGGTATCATTTTCATCATCGGCTAATCCTGATCTTGGACCGTCTCGGGACCCAGTGTCTACAGTTACTTCTTTATCTGACATACTCAATATCATAATAAATAACAATAAATATTCACACATTAAACATTCACACTCATGTATTGCCGACAACAAACATGCTTATTTTGATAAATAATAATGTTAAGGATTCATATAAAATAAAATAAAAAAAACACAAATCAAATCCTACGCATGCCTTGAGATCTAATGTGTCTCTCAAAAATATCTCTTATTATAGGTTTTGTTAATGGATCTGCAATCATATCATGTATGGAAATATAGTATAAGTTCACCTCTCCTCATGCAACAACATTTTTGATGTGCTGATACTTAATGTCGATATGATTAGTCTTACTATGAAATTTGGACTCTTTAAAATGAGCTATCGACAACTGACTGTCATTGTTCCTCTGAGTTAGTTACTCTTAAATGGTCCATAAAATATTTTAGACAAACTGCCTCTTATACTGCAGCTAAGGAAGTGACAAATTCTACTTTCATTGTTAATAGCGCTATATAGGTTTGTTTATTACTAGTTCATGAGATGGCACCCTTGCCAAGTAATAATATGAATCTTGAAGTAGATTTCCTTTCATCCACATCTCCTATCCAGTCAACATCTACATATCCTCTCAATTATAGATCCTTGCCTTGATAATAGAGAGAATAGTTTGTGATACCTTTGAGGTATCTAAGTATCCTTTTGACTGCTTTCCATTATGTTTCACCTAGGTTAGATTGATATTTGCTTACCATGTCTAATGCATAGCATATACTGGATTTTGTATACAATATTGCATACATTAGACTACCCACGACACGGGCATATAGAACGTTCCTCATATGCTCGATTTTTTGGGCATCTTAAGACATATACTTTTGCTAATAAACTGATTCTTAGTAATGGGATTATCAATAGGTTTGCAATTTTACATATTAAATCATTCAATGACTTTGTTGATATATGCCTCTTATGAAAAAGACAACAATCTTCTTAAAAATCTCTTGAAATCTTAACTCTAAGGATATAATCTGCTTGACCCATATCTTTCATCTTAATATTGGACGATAACCAATCTTTGATTTCATTTGCTATGAGTATGTTATCTACATACAATGTCAAAATGATAAATTTACTTTCAGAGCTTTTATAATAAACATAATGGTCTTCATTAATCATATTAAACCGATTCAACATGATTGTATCATGAAATCTTAAATACCATTGTTTCAAAGACTGTTTAAAGCCATAGATTGATCTCATCAATTAGCAAAACTTATGTTCTTTGCCTTTCTCAATGAAACTTATAGGTTATCCTATATAGATTTTTTCATCTAATTCTCCATTGAGAAAAACAGTATTCACATCCATTTGATGTAGCTCTAGGTGTAAACTTGCCACTATAGCCATTATCAACCTTATGGACATAAATCTTACAACAGATGAGAAAGTCTCCTTCTTGTAAGTCTTATCCTATTGTGTGAACCTTAGCGACTAGTTAAACCTTATATCTTTCGATACTTCCACTAGCCTTTCGCTTCAGTTTGAGAATCCACTTATTTCCAATTGGTTTGCATCCTTTCAATAGATCAACCAGTATTTAAACATGGTTTAATCTCATAGATGCCATTTTTTATTCCATTGCTTTAATCCATTTTACCTTAGCTGGGCATGAGAAAGCCTCTTGAACATTTTTGGGCTTTTTTTCATCTTGTGGGGTAACCAAAAAAGCTTTCAATTTTAAATCATTGGTACAGAACACTTATCCTTTTAGATTTTTACAGTTCTGACTCTTGATAAACATATTTCATATATTCATCATAATTCGAAATACTCCCGCTGTTGGGTTTTATACGAAATAATTCAAATTATCACGCAACGAAAAATAACAAAAACCTAAACAGGATCCATGCGATCCAATTTATTCAAAAGGAGGGATAAAGAATACCGACCTGTTAAAACGTGCTGGAATATGAACTAAAAACTTAGTTCGATCGGATTATAGGCGCTGCTCCAATCACGAACACCCTCTATCAGTATCCACATGCACGAACCGATGAACAAATATTCACAGGGGTACTAGCTCCCTCTCTTGCGACTGAATTTTTTTTAACGATTTTCTCTTGCAAAGAAAAGTGGCGGCTAGGGTTTGTAAAGTGCAGCCTCTCTTAGAAAAACGAAATTAGGTTTTTTTTTTAAACATATATCCATATATATATGTAAAACCTAGAGAGATAAATTAGGGATATTATCTCTTATTCAAAATAAGAGAGATATATTTTTATTTATTTCTTTCTTATTCAAAATAATAAGAAATGTTATATGTAAATATATTCATATATAATTACGAAATTTAAATATAAATACCTATATTTATATAATTTTATAATACCTTAATTAAGATCCAGCTGTTTGTGACCGAATAGGTTTATATTAAGTTGGCAGTGGGTTCAATACCATAATAAGCCCACAAGTCATAATTGGTTTCTAGCAAGACATTATGACTACCCAAATAATATAAATATCATTAGTCCTATTTTAACCTGACAACAGAACATGTTATTATCCTTTTGTCACACGATATCATGTTTGAACATAAGTCATAGTCCATGTCAAACTTATATATTGTTCAAACATATAATTTCCCCATCACTAAGTATACTGATAAATTTAAATGACATTGATCACACTATCAATTCATTCGAGCACGGCCATACATTTTACAGTCCTACTTATCGAGGGGCCCAATAGATATCTCTCTCATAAGAGAGGACAAATTCCATCTTGATTGTTCACTTTCATCTACATAATTTTCATCATGTCCAATCATAAACTTTATAATTATCCGATTAAAGATAATATTTGATTATGTCAAAATATAATGTTCCTTATGTAGGAAACCGTGATAACCTCAGGTCAAAGGATTCAATAATATATCTATTATAAGATCACTTATGACACTATCCCATGTAGTGATCTCATAATGGGTCTATCCAGTACCTTGTTGTCTAATAAGTATCTACAGATTTGATTTATATCACCATATATAATCATCTCATGATTATCAATCAAATATATACTAGTCTGAATTTATTTTTATGCCCTTTAGTGATAAATGACTAGGAATGACATGAATAACATGGTTATTTATAAACATTACAATAATGTGACATGCCAATAATAATAATGTGAATAAAACCATTATATAAATAAAAATGTAATGATTACATCAAGGTCCAAATATTTGGCCTAGGGCATAACCACTAACAATCTCCCACTTACATTAGGCCTAATCATACATGTATCTAATACCTATTGACCTAGTATGTCCATCATGCTTGGTTTGTGGGAGAGCCTTGGTAAGTGGATCAACAATGTTGTTATCTATTGGTACTCTGCATATCTTGATGTCTCCTCTCTCAATTATTTCTCGAATGAGATAAAAATGCCTAAGTATATGTTTTGATCTCTAATGAGATCTAGACTCTTTTGCCTGTGCAATAGCACCTTATTGTCACAGTAAAGATCCACAAGGTTGGTGACAGTAGGTACTACCTTCAATTTAGCAATGAATTTCTTGATTCATATTGCTTCCTTAACTGCATCTGATGCTGCTATATACTCAGCTTCTGTTGTAAAATCAGCGACAGTGTTTTGTTTAGAACTTTTCTAGCTTACAGCACCTCCATTTAACATAAACATATATCCTGACTGTGATCTAAAGTCATATTTGTCCTATTGGAAGCTTGCATCTATATAACCATTTACTACTTGCTCATCTTCCAATCCTCCATATACTAGGAATGCATCCTTAGTTCTTCTCAAGTACTTAAGGATGGTCTTAACAGCTGTCCAGTGACTTTCACTAGGATCTAACTGGTATCTACTCGTCATGCTCAAGGCATATGAAACATCTAGTCGAGTACATAACATGGCATACATGATTGATCCTACAGCCAAAGCATTAGGAATCATACTCATGCGATCTCGCTCATCAGATGTCATTGGACATTGAGTCTTGCTAAGAGTAATGCCATGAGACATTGGCAAAAATCCTCTTTTGGAATTTTGCATGCTGAATCTATTTAGCACCTTATCTATATAAGTGCTTTGACTCATACCAATCATCCTTTTAGATCTATCCCTATAGATCTTAATGCTAAGGATATATGCAGCTTCACCCAAATCTTTCATTGAAAAAGATTTCCTTAACCATTCTTTTGTCTTTTGCACGATAGGGATGTCATTTTTAATGAGTAATATGTCATCGATATATAATACAAGAAACATCATAGCGCTCCCACTAATCTTCTTGTATACACAAGGTTCATCCTCATTTTTTATGAACCCAAACTCTTTGATTATTTCATCAAAAGGAAGATTTCAGTTCTAAGAAGCTTGCTACAATCCATAAATGGATCTTTGCAGCTTACATACCTTTCTAGAATTCTCAGGATGGATAAAACCCTCAAGTTGTGTCATGTACACATCTTCAAGTAAGTTTCCATTAAGAAATCCTATTTTGACATCCATTTGCCATATCTCATAGTCATAATATGCAGCAATGGTAATAAGAATCCTTATTGATTTAAGCATTGCGACTGGTGAAAAGGTTTCATCACAGTCAACACCATGAGTTTGTTTGGACCCTTTTGCAATGAGCCTTGCTTTAAAGGTATTTACTTTGCCATCCATGTCAGTTTTCTTTTTGAAAACCCATTTGCACCCAATGGTTTTAATTCCTTCAAGTGGATCAATCAAGTTCCAAACTTGATTATCATACTTGGACTGCATCTCAGATTTCATGGCTTCTAGCCATTTCTCAAATTCTGGACCTGACGCGGCATCTTGATAGGTAGTAGGCTCATCTTGATCCATGAGCATTACTTCATGACTATCTGTCACGAGAAATCCATATCTCTCGGGCTCGTGTCGTATCCTATCAGATCTACGTGGTACTTGTCTAACAGGTACAAGTTCCATAACAGTTTGTGAAACTTGTTGAGTTTCCATCGATGGTTCTATGTTATATTGTGGTTCTCAAATTTCTTCAAGCTGTTCTTTACTCCGACTGGTTCTTTTAGAAATAAATTCCTTTTCTAGAAAGACACCATTTCGAGCAATAAACACTTTGTTCTCAAAAGGATTATGAAAGTAGTATCCTTCAGTTTCCTTAGGATATCCCATAAAAAGACATTTAACAGATTTTTGCGCTAATTTATCTCAGACTTATCGTTTGACATAAGCCTCACAGCCCCAAATCTTTAGAAAAGATAAACTAGGAGTTCTCCCGGTCCATATCTCATATGGTGTCTTTTCAACAGCTTTAGATGGAACTCGATTCACAGTGAATGCAGCTGTTTTTAATGCATAACCCTAAAAGGATAATGGAAGATCTATTTGACTCATCATATATAAATCGAGCCATATCTAATAAAGTACGATTCCTCCTTTCAGATACACCATTCCATTGTGGTGTTCCAGGTGGAGTTAATTATGG
Organism: Excoecaria cochinchinensis; assembly: GCA_947683425.1. Lineage (NCBI taxonomy): Eukaryota > Viridiplantae > Streptophyta > Magnoliopsida > Malpighiales > Euphorbiaceae > Excoecaria > Excoecaria cochinchinensis. The sequence goes on from CANTUQ010000105.1 coordinate 10,067,843, forward strand.
AACAATTCCACAATCTTTTAGATGATTGTCAAACTCTTGGCTCAAATATTCACCACCTCGATCAGATCGAAGTGCTTATGGTATTGCCGATTCATATTGTGGACTTTATGTCCTAAATCTAGAAACATCCAATAATCATGATATTTATAACATAACTATAAAGAAATCCAAACCAAATGATTTAAATACAACATATTTATGTCATTGTCGCTTTGGTCATATAAATGAGAAATGCATATCTAAATTCCATCAAGATGGACTTTTGCAATCATTTGATTTTGAATCATTTGATAATTACAAATCTTGTTTATTAGGCAAGATGACAAAGGATCATTTCACTGGACATAGTGAAAGGGCCATTGACTTATTAGGCCTTGTACATTCTGATGTATGTGGCCCATTAAGTATAAATGCCAAGGGAAGATTTCAATACTTCATTACATTCACTGATGATTTCAGTAGATATGGTTATATTTATCTAATGAAACATAAACATGAATCATTTGAAATGTTCAGAACCTTTCAAAATGAAGTACACAATCAGCTTGGTAAAAATAGAACATTTCTTATTCTTAATAAGAAAAGAAAAGCCTTCATCATCCAAACTTGAAACTGAAATAATATTCCTACTCAAACTAGGAACATAATAGCAATTGTTCAAAACTAACAAAATCCCATTGGGCAAAGTCAATTCATAAGTGCCTACAGCTAGAGCAGCAACTTTTGCTCCATTTTCTACTCGTAGGTCCACTTCACCCTTTCTCAGTTGCCTACTCCTTTTAAGTCCTTGCACATTTGTAAAAATGTGAGATCCACATCCAGTATCTAATACCCAAGAAGTAGAAGTAGATAAATTAATTTCTATAACATAAATACCTGAAGATGTAATCTCAGCACTCTTCTTCTTCTTCAATTCTTCCAAGTAGAGCTTGCAATTCCTCTTTCAATGAACAAGTTCATTGCAATGGAAGCAGACTCCCTCCTTTGGAGCTTTAGCCTTGGGCTTGGGCTTAGGCTTAGGCTTACCACCAACTTTTGCCTTAACCTTGCCTTTACCCTTAACTTTCATCCCTTTCCCTTTTTTGACCATTAGTATATGACTAGGCTTCTTATTGATGCTTTGCTCAGCTGTTTTAAGCATTGCATGCAGCTCAGCTATAGATTTCTTCATATTATTCATATTGTAATTCATGACAAAATGGGCATAACTATCAGGCAATGAATTAAGGATCAAATCCGTTGCCAGTTCTAAACTGAGGGAAAATCCAAGCCTCTCAAGGTGATCAATATAGCCCTTCATTTTCAGAACATGAGAGCTAACTGAAGCACCTTCAGCCATCTTGCAAGAATGTAATGATTTGGTAGTCTCATACCTTTCTTGCCTAGCCTGTTGTTGGAATGTTTGCTTAAGATGAGTACTCAACTCATAAGCCTCCATATTCTCTAGATGCTTCTGAAGTTCTAGAGCCATGATAGCCAACATGAGACAGCCAACATCCATAGAATCATCAATATGTTTCTTGTGTTTCTCTTTGACCGCCCTTGTGGCATCAGCAAGTGGGTCATTAGGAATAGGCTCATCCAGCACATATAGCTTCCTTTCCTGCTTGAGAACAATTCTCAAGTTCCTGAACCAGTAAAGGAAGTTTGTGCCAATTTCTTTAAATTTGTCCTTCTCAAGGATAGATCACAGTGACATAGTGGAAGTGTTATTTGATGCCATTAATCTACAAACATGCAAGATAAATAATATTTGTACCAATTTCATTTTAGGTTTTCTCATAAACTCCCACTAAAATAATAACCCTCAATAAAATTACAACAATTATAATAATTTAGTGGGCTAAAATCCGTATTTTACCTAATTTTAAGTCAGTTTTGGCATGACGCTTAAAATTAAGTTATTTAGGTAGGTAACTCTTTTACCAATTACATCTCATGCAACTCTTAGATCATTTATGGGATTTTGACATCATATGTCCCGGCATGTTATAATCCCATCTTATGCCCTTAGGCCCAAAACCGTTTTGATAGCATAATTAAGTCTAACCATTTTAAACATATGAGTAGCACTATTACCCATACTGCCTTACTAGGATAACCTAATGTACTTCGCTTTAACAGAACCCACATTTTGGTGATCTTAATCTTGACAGGTGTTTTTAATCATGGGTGGCATATGACTTAAAATTATGATGAGAGATTTTAATTTTAACTTATAATGTCTAATTATTTATATATATCATGCATCATTTCATACATGGCATCTCATACACATATATAATTATTCATCGCATCATATACTAAGAAAATATGCATAATATACAAAACATGTCATAGTATGGCCAAAATTTATTTTGATCCTCATATGCCAATAAGAAGATCAAAGGTCAATCCTAGGTGTAAATACAAGGACTTGATCAACAACTTTCATCTTGCACCTCCATCGCTATGGACTTGGATTGATCTCCATTGTTACTCTTCGTCTTTATTACAATAATGATACAAAGAAATTCTACTACAACTATTAAGTAAAATAAAGATTACAACAAAATTAACGACACACAGGTCGTATTTAAAATTACAAACCCTTAAAATAAATAAAATAAATCTCATCCACATGAGGTTCAATTGGCCATGTTATGCACCATGCAAGGACATCATACATATAATACATCAAATAAATCATATTATTTAATAATATACAAATACATTATTAAATTGATGTATTAAAATTAATGAATATTAAATCCAATTATATATAAGGCGCTACGATTTGATAACACCAGGCGCTACGATCTGTATCTTTGAAAAATGATTCTGCTGATCATATCAGCAATCGTTTAATCACATTAACAATTTAATAGATACAGAATACCATCATAATTAATTTCGTATTAATCATATTAATAGTATTACATGAACCATATTAACATAATCACATTAATCATATCAATCAAATTAATATTGTTAATCTCAAATTAATAACAAGATATGTTAATCATATTAACATCAATCAATTTCGTAGCCCTTTAACATAATAGAATTAACATTACATAATTGATTTCGTTCATATCATATACAATTTGTTCGTTTTTAACAATTAAAAACAAAAATCAATATCCATGTATCAACATACAAACCAATCGACATTCATGCCAACAGAATCATATATATCACATACATAAATATATTTGAATCAATTGAATCCGCAACCAGGCTCTGATACCACTATTGGGTTTTATACGGAATAATTCAAATGATCGCGCAGCGAAAAACAACAAAAACCCAAATGGGATCCATGCGATCCAATTTATTCAAAAGAAGGGATAAAGAATACCGACCTGTTAAAACGTGCTGAAATATGAACTAACGACTTAGTTCGATCGGATTATAGGCGCTGCTCCAATCATGAATGCCCTCTATCAGTATCCACATGCACGAACCGATGAATAGATTTTCGCAGGGGTGCTAGCTCCCTCTCTTGTGACTGAATTTTTTTTTTCGATTTTCTTTCGCAAAGAAAAGTGGCGTTTAGGGTTTGTAAAGTGCAATCTCTCTTAGAAAAAATAAAATTAGGTTTTTTTAAACATATATCCACATATATAAATGTAAACCCTAGAGAGATAAATTAGGGATATTATCTCTTATTCAAAATAAGAGAGATATATATATTTATTTATTTATTTCTTATTCAAAATAATAGTAAATGTTATATGTAAATATATCCATATATGATTACGAAATTTAAATATAAATACATATATTTATATAATTTCATAATACCTTAATTAAGATCTAGCTTATTCATTATGGTCTTGGTGTGTGACCCAATAGGCTTATATTAAGTTGGCAGTGGGCTCAATACCATAATAAGCCCACAAGTCATAATTGGTCTCTAGCAAGATATTATGACTACCCAAATAATATAAATATCAATAGTCTGATTTTAACCTGACAACAGAACATGTTATTATCTTTTTGTCACATGATATCTTGTTTAAACATAAGTCATGGTCCATGTCAAACTTATATATTGTTCAAATATATAATTTCCCAATCACTAAGTAGACTGATGAATTCAAATGGCATTGATCACACTATCAATTCATTCGAACACGGCCATGCATTTTACAGTCCTACTTATCGAGGGGATCAATAGATATCTCTCTCATAAGAGAGGGACAAATTCCATCTTAATTGTTCACTTTTCTCTGCATAATTCTCATCATGTCTAATCATAAACTTTATAATTATTCGATTAAAAACAATTTTTGATTATGTCAAAACATAATGTTCCTTATGTAGAAAACTGCGATAACCTCAGGTCAAAAGATTCAATAACATATCTATTATAAGATCACTTATAACACTATCTCATGTAGTGATCTCATAATGGGTCTATCTAGTACCTTGTTTCTAACAAGTACCTACAGATTTGATTTATATCACCATATATAATTATCTCATGATTATCAATCAAATCTATACTAGTCTTAATTTATCTTTATGCCCTTTAGTGATAAATGACTAGGGATGACATGAATAACATGATTATTCATAAACATTACAATAATGTGACATGCCAATAATAATAATGTGAAAAAAATCACTATATAAATGAAAATGTAATGATTACATCAAGGTCCAAATATTTGGCCAGGGCATAACCACTAACGCCCGCTAGGATCAATTTTCATACTCCCACTAGAGTTAAAAATACTCTCACTGAAATAAGAGTCTCGAACATCCGAATCATTTGGTGGAGGAAGGTCTTGATTTTCTTCCTCTAACTCCCTCCCACTTGGATAGAGTAAACCTGATGATTCCTCTTCCTGAGTTTCATAGAAAGTGAAATCTTGATTTACTTTACCTAAGTTTGAGAATTCATTCTCTAATAATGTGATGTCTCGTGATTCAAATTCTATCACTGTATCATTCTCTTACTCACCTACCAAAATGTATCATTTTGATATTTCAAAATATCTCACAAACATACTTTTTTTATTTCTAGGTCCTAATTTACCAAATTTATTAGAGGTGTCATGGAGGTAAGTAGCACAACCCCAAAGCCGTAAATGGCTTAGGTCAGGTTGTCAACGGTTCATAACTCATAAGATATGGATGTGACAGACTTGGAGGGCATACGGTTTAGAATATATATGGTAGTCAATAAAGCATCTCCCCAACGGGAGATTGGGAAATTTGCCTTCACCATCATAGATCTAACCATATTTAGAAGAGTCCTATTACTCATTTCCACACATTATTTTGTTGTGGAGTTCTAAAAATGGATAATTGATGATTAGTCCACTTTTTAGCATATAAAGCTTTAAATTCATATGAAAGATATTCCTAACCTCTATCAGTTCTTAAAACTTTAATCTTTTTGTCTAAATGATTCTCAACTAAGTTCATATAATTCTTGAAGCAACTCAATGCATCTGACTTGTGAGAAATCAAATAGATATGACCATACCTAGTATAATCATCTATAAATGTAATGAATCAGTAGGCCCCATGTTTTGCCCTCACATTTATTGGACCACAATAGTCATAATGAATTAATTACAATGAAAATTTGGCTCTAGTTTCCTTTTCGAATGGTTTTCTAACCAATTTTCTTTTTTAGGCAATGATCACAAATAGGAAATTCAACCTTATTAAAGTCACCTATCAAACCCACTTTAATTTATCGACTCATTCAGTCTTGCCTAATGTGGTTTAATTTAGCATGCCATAATTTCACCTTATTCTCATAACCATGTGAAAAATAAGAAATTAAAGAAAACTAATTTTATTCATATAGTTATGATCGATATTCATAACAATAAAATAATTTATCATAAAACTAGAACCATAATAAACATTTTTCAAGCACAAGCGTACACTGATATCCTTAAAGAATAAATTGAAACCATATTTCATTAAAGCAAAAACAGAAATTAAATTTCTATGAATATCTGGGGCATAAATAAAGTACATCATATAGGATTAAGGTTCGACCTTCACGTAAGACTAATCTACGTGTGTCAATCCCTTGAACTAACACTTTAGCGTTATTTCCCACATAAATCTATTTAGCTCCATTTGGAATTTGGCAGAATCCAACAAAGGCATCTCAACTCTTTGTTACGTGGTCCGTTGCTCTTGAATCTATCACCCGCAATGGATGAATTTAGTTAGAAATATAGAACTAGATACACAAATTTCACTCATTCTTAAATTAGTATAGTATACCTTTTTAGGCATAGTGCATTTTCTTGCATAGTCTCCTTTCTGTTGGCAATTGAAACATTTCACTCTTAAAACGTTCATCTTCTTCTTACCTTTAGATCTCTTATTATTTTGTTCCACTTTTTGCTTTTTAGTTTTTCTAGCTTGTTCCTCATCTCGACTTCTGAAGCTTCTTCTCTTATTTTGGTTAGAACTCATTCCACTAGAATGGGACTATGCGATATGCACTTTAGCATTAACCTTAATCGTTGTTCAACGGTCCTCTTCAAGCTCTAAATGATGAGCAATATCCCCAAATGTCTTTATATTGTCCATATGAGTTAGTTGTGTTTTCATATGTTCCAACTCTTAGGTTAGGAACGGATAATAACTTGGACATGTTGCTCTTCAGTTAGCCTATGACCAGCCTCACTAAGTTCGCTTATCATATTTTCCATCTCTCTTAGAAGTTTTCGCATCGTATGATCAGACTTCTTTTGATAAGTATCAAATTTGATTATTAATTATTAGAGCTTAGTCAGAGACACACCTTTTCTCCCGCAAAGCGAACCACATATCCATTACATTTTTATGCTTGCAGAACTGTTTAGTGATATCATCATCCATTGCACTTAGCAAGATAATTCAAGCAGTGCAATTTTTCTTTTTCCACGGTATATAGGCATCTCTATCCCACTTATGCTGGGCTATCGTGCCATTCTCAAGTTCAGCCATAACCGAACTTAAGAGTTCTAGAGCCTCATGCTCTTCAAGCACATATTGGATCTTCATACTCCAGATTTTGTAACTTTCACGGTTCAACTTCAAATTTTTGTCAGCTCGGCGATAATTGACTTGGAAACAGTAGCTATTTGGATCATCTGATCTCTAATGGAACAAAGTTGCATATTAAGATTAGGCAATACATGCAATTTACTATGCTTTTGAAATAATAATCTAGTGAAATTTTCTATCAGGTTCAAATTCGAAAAGGCTACCTAGAGTATCCAATTACCCTCTAAGTCCTAATGTCTAACTTTACAGGTTATAGTAAATATGAATTATTGGATATAAAATTTTTAAACTTAAGAGGAGAATTTAATTAGTATGATTCATTAAGTCTTAATTTAACAATCATGCAATCATAAAATACTGTAAGACAATTAACAAATAAACACATTTATCATAAAATTAAAACCATCACAAATTCATAATAAATGTTACATATATATATTCAATCATTAAAAGAATCCAATAATTCAATGTTAAAACACTAATGTCTGAAATAGAAAATATAAATTCTATCTAAGAAAAAAATGCTAACTAAACTTGACACTTATGTCAACTATGCTAGAAGTCTAGATTTTTCACAAAATCTTTCTTGTTTCAGGGATTGTTTCTTTGACCATCTTCTTCAACTTTTTAGGCAACTCTCAAGTTCGTTGATGAAGCTATAGACGATGCACTATACGTCAACTCCTCAACACCATCAAAGACTTAATGTTGCTCCTCAACACTCCCTTTTGGCAACCCTGAACAAAAACTGCATAATAGATTTTCTATAAAATCTATCTCCTATGAACCAATCACCTTTCATTAAATTCATCAGCTCTAGATGGTAAGAAGAAGAAGAAGAAGAAGAAATCAAATATGTTAATGTAGACCTGGCAAATAAGTCAGGTCGAGCGGGTTTAACTTCAAGTCATTTCAAGTCAACTTTGTCAGATTCGAATTTTTCATGTCATAATTTTTTGGGTCACTTTTGGATTAGTCACTTATTTTTTGAGCGAATTTGGATAGGGTCACATTTAGGACTGAAAAATTGTATTAAAATTAAAAATTGAACCATAAGTAATTCGATATATTTAGTTTGATTTTTGGTTTAACCAGTTTGATTTTGACTTCACTCGGTGTCTCAGGTCAAATTTGACTTTTTCATTTTACTTAAAATATATCATTGACATTATATATAAGTTATCATATTGGTTAGTTTGACTTTTTCAGTGTCTGGGTCAATTGTAACCACCGGTCAAATATGTCATTATTTATTGTAAAACCGTAATCTGAATTTTAATTTCCATATTAAACACATTAAATAGACTTATTTTTACTTCAAATTCGATCATCGGGGATTCACAGTCCAAAAAAATGATATTCATGTTTTGGGTAGCATTATTCATTTTGAAAACTACTATTCATAATCTGGAATGTACTATTGATAAACTATAAATTTTTAGGTGTTATACTCTTTTTCGAGTTTGAGATGCTATGATTTGCTGAGAAAAATTGAAAAGGCACGACTCAACAACAACAGGAATGCAAGATGATGGATGAGTAATGAGCAACAAAATAACGTTAGACTCGGACATGGAGCGAAAAAATATCGAAAAAATATATAAAAAATAAAAATAGTAAAATACAATATATACTTTACACCACTTAATTATTATTTTTCATTTCACTTTTTATTTATATTTCTTTTATGTTTTGCAACTCAAAATTTAAATAATTAAACATTTCTCTTTTCTTTCAATTAAATCTATTTTTTTATGTAAATTATAATTGAAAGGCGTCATTCGGTGTCTTCGTGTGCAATCGGCGAGCGTGCCATTATTCACACCTGATCAAACGGTGTGCATGTACACACGCACTGGATTGCGACTCTTAGTAAAATGTTGTATATATATATATATATATATATATATATATATATATATATATGCACTCTCTTAATGGTAATTTAATGTATAAACAATAACAGTTAGAAAATTTTTATCAAACACTTTTCTTTATTAACTATCAACCATCTATATCAACTATCAGTAACCACTGTAAGCTATTTGCTAGCATGAATCACTAAACCAAATGGGCAGAGGTGGCTACAGGAAATAGTAAAGAGGAGGGCCAAAATTAAAATATAATAAAAGATTAAAAAATTTGAGAGTGGCCAAATTGTAAAAGCATAATAAATTATAAAACAATTTAAGAACTAGTCTCTTGACAACATAAATTTTATATGGGTTTTTTTTAAAAAAAAATAAAAAGGAAAAAAAGAAAGGAGGCACATAAGACCTTACGTAGGTCCGCCACTACAAATGACCCATTAATGCAATTCAACTTTTTAAAAGAGTTAGAAAATGCAACTCAATTTTTCTTTTTCTATTAAAATTTCAGAAAAAATAAATTTTAATATTATGCTATTTAAAACAGAAAACAAGTGATATTATGTAATTAGTTACTGTATGAGATAATTATAACAATTTAAAAAATATTTAGTGACATTTTATAAGCAAATTCAACAAGGAAAAGACCACTTTAACCCAAAAGTTATTGGGGTAAACAGAAGTTTAGTGGTAAAGAAGCCCAATGAGTCCATCTCAAAGATCAAAAGGATCCAAAAATAGAAGAACACATTTAGGAAAGGCCCAACCTACTTTCTTTTCAACTTGGTAGATATTTGCAATTGCAAGAATGACTGGTGAGAACGGATTTTAACCTTTTTCTTTCATTCTATTTTTTAATTGAGTTTCAACGTATTAATGTTTATTTACTAATGTCTTTTATAGTTTTTTAATTATAACAATCTAATAGTAAATAGACAATACTATTCAATATTTTTATAAGCCAAGAATTTAGTAAGCTATTCAATATTTATAGAACTGGGCAAATACTAACATTATGATTTAAAATTCTTATCCATATAGAACACTAGATAATTAGTTTATTATTATCATCTGTATAAATGAGTATTTTTAATTAGAAAAAAAATATATTATTTCATACTAAATAATTAATTAATTATTTAATTAATGGTAAAAAAAGATAAATAATCATCTTGCATATTATGATTTTCTAAAGTCTCTCAAAAAGAGGCTTTACTACATAGATAGATAGATAGATTTGTTATTATGTAACTATAACTAAAAAAGAATAAACATTATTTCTAAAAATTAGTATTTTATTCAAATTAACATATGTTAATGTTCATGGATTTAAAATATTACATCTATTTTAAGTCATTCTCAATAGTGAATGCATTAATTTATATTGACATATAATATGAAAACATAAACTCGTTTATCCCTACCTAGTGCATTGTTTTGAATTTTAGTGTGGAAGGCAAAGAATCGTAATTCATTAATAATCAATTTATACATGCTTATCTGCTACAAGTCTAACTTTATTCAAAGATTCTTTAAATGCTTGCCAAGCAACCATGTAATGATTCTGAGATACCATCCCTTCCTCAACAACCTGCATTGCTCTTTTATACAAATGATCAAACCACTGAACTGGGTTACCAATATCCACACCACTGGAACCCAGATCAGGTACATATAATCGCTTAAAATCCTTCCTCCATCGCGCTAATATATACTGGTAAGGGATTTCTTCAACCCCATTGTATTGCAGAATGTGCAATGCATGTCTGCATAGGTAACCTTTGGAGTTGAAACAACCACAAATGCACCGGACTTCTGGTCCGGATTTATCATACAGTACCTCGAAGTTTCTAACATCGTTTTCATCTTCCTCACCCACGCGTTCCTTGACCACGTACGTGACTACTAATCCATTGGCATGAAGCTGTGAGACACTAAAACATGAGGACATCATCACAACTTCATCTTGGAATTTCCTGAATATTTCGTTGGTATAGACCTTTGAGAGCTGTAATTCGAAATAACTACTTGTTCTCAGCATGAGGCTTGAATCTCTTGACTCACAATCATCAATAGCTTCCTTTTTATGTTTCTTTTGTAAAATTAATGCATACATGTCAAAAAACTCTCTCATAGACGTTTGCTGGTGCACATAACCAGCAAAAAATGGGACCATGATCTCACCTCTTTGAAAAGTGGACATTCCAGCAAAAAATGTGTCCTTGGAGCAAACTGGAGCCCATCGCTCTCGATCTTCATAGCAAGTTCTCATACACTCATGATCTGCAACTCCAAATCGCTGCAACATGCTATCCCAGGCCATTTCAAATTCATCCACCTTTAGAGAGTCATAGACAGTTGTATTGAACACCGCCTGAAATGCTTCATGGTCTGGCAATCCTCCCAAATTCTCAAGAATCCTCTGCACAACATGTGACAGACAAAAACGATGGTGAGCCCTTGGAAATACCTCCGAAATTGCACTTTGCATGACCTTGCACTGGTCGCTGATTATAGTTTGTGGAGGACGACCTAACATGCATGTAAGCCATGCCCTGAACAGCCAGATATATGTTTCAAATGTCTCATCTGCAAGCAAGCCACAACCAAGCAGAATAGGCTGTCCATGGTGATTAACTCCAACAAATGAAAAGAGCGGAATTGCATATTTGTTTGACAAGCATGTTGTGTCAAAGATAACCACATCACCAAAATAGGCATATGCAGCCCTTGACCTAGAATCAATCCAGAAAACGTTTTTCAAAAACCCCTCATCGGTAAGATCCATCAAGTAAAAAAAACTTGGATTTGTCTGCTGAACCCGACAAAAGTAATTATAAATGATCTGCGAATCTCCTTTCTTGAGCTTCAAATGCTTGGACCTGTCAACATGATGGCTACTTTCTCTATCATTAGAGTTGGGACTTCCATAACCAAGTAGATCTACAGCAGCTGTCCGATATAATTTGATTGTCCGCACCTCAACATCAACAGTTGGTTCTACCTTTCTTTTAGAACCAGCCTCCATCTTCTTGTGCGACTTAGAATTTTGTGCTCTTTCAGGATCAAATGAGTGGTTATGTTGAAGCTTGACTTCATCAACTCTCCACCTATTTGATTCTACTAATCTCAACCTTATCATAGCTAAACAGCCAGTTCTTGTTTCCTTTCTACGACTGTTTGCTTCTTTCATTGTCTTAAAACCCTCACAGTTGCAACAAAGCACTGCACCACGCTTCTCCTTGCTGTTACGTTTTGTCCATGAAGATTTCACCCTGATGGCAAATCCCAATTCCTTAGCATAGCAGTTATAATAATTGTAAGCATCATCATATGATTCAAACTCCATTCCAACTACTGGAGGAGGATAGTTGTTTCCTTGAGATCCATTTTGAATGTTCACTAGCATTGTATCATCTCCATTGCTCTCGTGACCATGGTCTTCAATATCAAGCATGTGATCGCAGTTGTCCTCAACATCATTGCCTTCGGTTTCAAGCTCATGGCTATCAACATCAAGGTTATTATCTTCAATTTCAAGGCCATTGCCCTCGATCTCAATACCATCTCCCTCAATATCAAGGTCATTTCCCTCGATCTCTAGACTATTGCTATCAAATTCAAGATCATCACCTTGTCCGTCAAGCAGTTGTTCACTGTTCTGAGAACTTTCCTCTAACTGAAATGCAAAATGAAATATATAAGATCAATAATGTCTATCATATCTCTTTCGCATGTGTTTGTTTCCAGGAAATTAAAAATCGTTTTTAATTGCAGAATAAAAACTACAACTAGGGAACTTCTCAATCAAGTTTTGAATTTCTTCATTAGCATTTTTCATGTGCTACTTACCATATCAATCTCACAATGAACCAACCTAAAGGCTTTGAAATTAACAATAACATCATCTCGAGAAAAAACAAGTATGAATCATGCTAACTCAATCGGCCACCAAAAGCTCTCGATTGCAACTGCTTAAACATACAGAACAAGTAATAATATGATTACCTTGAGCCAATAAACTCAAAATCAAAACAATAGCCAGCTTTAAGTTGTTCCCTTTCTCTACTACTCGAAAATAAACACAGAATAAAACGTAAAAATGAAGGGAAAAATAAAAAAGAAACATCCCCTAATCAAAATGAAACCTAACCTAATAGAAAAATAGTTCAATTTGAAAAAATTAACATTTACCAAATAAAAAGACAAAATAAAACCGACCTCAATCATCGTCATCGTCATCCTCATGCAATTTCCTCCGGTTTACCGTCGCTTGCGGAAGCCGCTTTTAGTAGCCGGAAGCGGAGCCATAATATTCACCGGCGACTGTATCATGTAATTCCTGGGGCCCTAGTGTTGTGTTTTTGAGTTGGTTTAGGAAGCTGGGGGTTTGGTTGTCTGATTCAGAAGAAGGACTAGTAATTGATTTGGGCCTGCCGTTATATGGTGATATACTTAGACAGTTGTTTCGGTGTGAGTGAGGCATGTGGATTTGGAAGACTTGCATGATTACTGACACGATAATATGTACACCTATTTGATTTACACCTGTCAAACGGGTCAGGTAGTGGGATCCAACGGATTTGTATTGGGTTATTATCCGATCACCAATTTTAAGTTAATTTCAGATTTGATCACTTCGGTTTTGAATCAAATCGGGTTGAATACTCAAGTTAAACACAATATATATCCATTAGTCAAAGTTTATTATTTTGATATGAAATATAATAAAAAGAAATCTATTTTTTTTTAATCTAATGCCATTATATCTGTTAAATAGAAACCGATCCATAAGTTAAAAAAAAATCAATCCATCGATTTTTTTTAAAATAATAACGATTAATCAGTCCGTTATAATCGGTTAATCAATCAATAAATTTTATTTTTTATATCAGTTAACCAAATTTTTTCGACTAATCATTATAATTATAAAATATATTCATAAAAATAAATTTGCTCTTATAGATATATTAATTTCTTTTATTTATCATAAATCATACAATATATAATATAAAAAAAATCACTGAATATGAATAATAACAAATATGCTTTTCTAATACACAAATAGATGAATTTATTTGTATTATGAACTTCTAGTAATAAATTAATTAATTATAAGAGCTTGTATGTGTGTTTTATCTTATACTAATTTTGGATTAAATTTTCAATTAATATAAATATAGCTAAAAAGAGAGGAAAGGTGTCAATTATTTTATAATGAAAAACCAAGGTTTTAATCATTTTGTTGAAATAAATAAGCTTTTAACACTAGATTACCAATTTACAACTATAATATTTTTTAACATCTGAGACATCTCTCTTTCTCTCTCTCTCGCTTTCAAAGCAGACATCTATCTCTCTCTCTCTCTAAACAGGCATCTCGAAGCATCGAAGCAAATATCCCTCCACCGCCAATCACCGCCGTTCTCCCACCACTTGTGCTGTTGCTACCCATCTCCGACCACCCACATTTCTTCCCCCTCTGGACTCGTAGATACCACTACTTGTTGCCTCTCCTTGCTCAGTGAAGGTAAGTTTCCTGTTGATTTTATTTTCCTTTTGTGTAAATAGTTCTAGAATTTAATTGATAGGGATTTGGTAAAATATAGACTCCACTTGCATAAATATAGACACCGGCAACATCGAAGGAGAGATGGATCTAGCTAGGCAGAGATGGATTTGTTGAGAGAGATGAATCTCAGTTGCAAAGCTACCGTGTGAGGGGAGAAGATCTGGGACATCGACGACAGGCAGTTGGCGAGAGGGAGGCATATTATGGTTTTTTTTTTTTTTTAATTTATATATATATATATATATAGTATAAAATTAAACCGTTCGCTTAACCGAAATTTATTAATTTAAACGGGTCTTGATCCATATCAGTCGTGTGTGTATATATATATATATGTATATATATATATATATATCTCGATTCATGATCTTTTTATCTTCTTGTATAATCCAATTTATTTTATTCCGATCGATCAATTTGCCAAATCTAAATGCCAAAAAAACCAATTCACAATATTTATAAAATGGTAAATATCCAAACTAGTTTACAGTTTAAATGTATGATGCAGTTTTATATTTTATTTATTTTAATGTCCACATCTTTAAAAATGTGATTAAGCCAAATTTTATATTTTTAAAACTTTTCTCCATTTCATATTCTTAAATAGTTTGTATATAAGTTGTTCTTTTATATTCAATGTGAATACTCAATTGATTTTAAAAATTAAATTTGATTATGATGAGATTAAACTATAGAAAATTAGCCTATAAATTTTACCATCACGTGAACTATAATTTATATATATATGTTATTATATTTGCATTATTTTTAAAAAATATGTTTACTTTGTTAATAGTAGCATCATTTATAAATATTGGTATTTTTAAAATTTTTCTTATAATAATATTTTAATATTAAACATATTTAAAGCATATATTTACATTGATTTTATCTTTGGCTGTTTAAAACTCAATAATACCACAATTGAATGTCTAAATTTTTACTCGATTTTTATTCATTACGGTTTTGAAACCTATGGCTATATGTATATACACACATATACGTATGAAGTAGAAAAAAAATTTAGACTAATATTTTTTTTATTTAATTTTTAAAAATTACCATATTAATAAATATAAATATAGATCATTATTGTTATTATATTAAAAAAATACGTGTGAATACTTATATTATATTTTGAAAATAAGATATACCATCATTTTTAATAAAAGAATTAACTATTAAGGTAAAGCACAAAATCATATATTTTTTTTCAATTATTATATCAAGCTGATCCAAGTTTTTATTTTATGATAATTGAAGCATTGAAGCAAACGTTAATTTTTTTAATTTTATTTTAATGACTAAGTGGTTTTGGTGAATATATTTGATGTAGAGAAATAATGTGTAAATATATTATTATTATTATTATTATTATTATTAAAGTAATAATATTTTTTAGATTTAAATGTAATTTTATAAAAAAATATTTATCATGTGTACGCAAACCTAGTATTACATCAAATATATTAGAAGTCTAGTTAAACTTGATGTAGTAATCGGGGAAATTTTTTTAATTAATGTTTTTTTCTTAAAAAAAAATTATGAAAATGGTTATTGTCAGAAATTATTTAGAAAAATGAGATTTTTCACAAAATCGCAGCTACTGTGTGCGATATCAGAATTGGTACTCGCCACACAGTTTGGAATTTTGATGTGAAAACGCAACAGGTGGTTGAGGCGTAAGTATGAAACCGCAACCAGTCGTTGCAGTTTCAGGTCTGACACAGACACTGATGCTGCAACAGTTGGTTATGTTTTCATAGTTGTCAGACTCTCCCTTCAATATTTCCATGATGCACCCGTTGAAAATTAAAATCCCTAGGACATATATAAACTTCATGTTCATTTGTTGTTTGTTTTCTGAAAAAAATTATTCAATCATAAAATTTGTGTTCCATACCAATATTATTATTTTTTCAGTGTTATTATTTGAAATCGATAAAATTTATATCTAATTATTTATAATTTAATGTATTTAATTATTATTTTTGCTATAATGGCATTTGTTTATTTTTTTTGTTTTGTTTATTTAAAAGCAAAAGTAAGTTGTGAATCAACAAATTAACAAGAATGAGTTTAAACTAACTATTAAAGTCAGGTATTGTATCAATTTTAGTATTTTTATTTATCATCATATATTATTTTATTATTAAAGTTTAAATGTGAAATTATTTTTTAAAGTATATATATTTTTTATTTTTGATAATGTTATTAAATTTAATATGTATATTAAATTTTAAAAATAATATTGGTTAAATTTATTTTGATAATATAAATAAAAAAAATGTACGAATTGAATTTTAAAATAACATTTATTTTTTTATTTATATATGATAGATGGTGCACACGTACTTAGGTCAAAGAGTCATGATGAGTTATATTGCAAGAAAAATTGTATCCCAAAAATGGGATGATCTATACAACTGTATAATAAAAAATTGCATAATAATGTTCTACTATATTATTATAATAAATAAAAAGTTACAAGATATTATAATGAGGGGATATCGGATGACAAGCAAAAATGGTGGACGCTCTTTACATGACATTGCCAATTATTTATTTGAATTCTATAATAGAAATTTGGAATAGGGAGCATGTAAAAAAATGAGGAATTGGTTATAATATTTTGAAAGATGTAATTAAAGTAAGTAAAGAAAATTTATTAAAAATTAAAGATACTATGCAAATAGATCAAAAAACTTAGTGTAGGTAGTATAATTATAATAAATGGCCTAAACATTATGTTCATTAAGGTATAAAAAAATATATTATGCAATAGTATTGTGTAATAATATTATGTAATTTATGCATGTGTGCTAGTAAAGTGTAACAATATTTTGTAAATTAAGCATATTTTTTAATAATAATATTAGTGTTTTATTACATATAGTAGTCAAAAATTATTTTATGGATGAAACATATAATTGTGAACAAATGGTTTGGGAAAATTATGAAAAAATTATTTTGACTTATAGGTAGTTGGACAATGTCAACATACACCGACTTTTATTTACACACCGGAGAAAAAATAAGTTATGGAGTAGCAGATTTTTAATATGACATATCTGATCGGAATACCATTGCAAGAAGATTGAGACTTAAAAATAAGCCAACTCTTCTTGAATTGGTTCATAAAATCCATGTTAAATTGGGCTTAGGTATCAACGACATCGTTTCTAGAATTATATACAAGAGTCTAATGTCAACCGAGGATCATTATGTTGGACATCGGTGAATTTAATAGAAGACGATGACATAGATGCAATATACGATAATTTAAGGAGATATGATGATTATAACTTGGTGGAATTAGTCATTGTAGTTGCAGAGGGTGGTGCAGGAGCTAGTCAACTTACATATCCTTACGATTATCAATTTACAAATGAAACGGTGCAAATGGAAAACATTGAGGCACCTCAACAATTCTGTGTAAATGACATAGGTCTTAATCAGCCAAGACAGTCTGCAAGTCGACAAGATATTGAAATATTCTCTCAATTTGGTAGAGATGTAGTGCAAAATATGGAGGCAAGTCGACAACAACGATCATATATCTAGCAAGGAGATACCGGTCATAGTCAACCTAGAAAATCTGTCAGTCGATGGGATGGTGACTTGATTAAAAGGGAGGCATATGTTTGTTCAGGGCAAGGTCATATACACACATCAATAAGCCAAATTCATGCAACTTGTACGAGTTGTCCTAGGCAGTCATTGAGTCGAAGGGTTGATAATTTTCGAAGCAAATCCATTTTTGGAATAAGATCTGAAAGTCGTTAAATAAATAGGAATTTTGTGGAGGGAACAGGTGCAGAGCTAAGTCAAAGTATTAAAAACAATAGTGAACGACGTTTTGTTTCCCATATCCCAGATGTCAGATAGAGAAGTTTTATTTCCCATATCCCAAATGTTAGACATAGAAGTTCAGTTTCACAGATCCAAGATGTCAATCAATGTCATTATGTTTTCCATATTGCAGATGCTGCTCCTAGTCAACCTTGGCGGTTGCCTCTAGACAAAATGGTGATTTACTAGGGGATCGCATATCTGGCAGCACTATAAATTTAGATGCAGATGAGGGAGCCTTTTATTATCCAACTGGTGTAGATTATAGAAATCAAACGTCAATTAATTTGGGTGACGAGGACAATTTCGAAGACATTGCACTTAATAATGATTATCTATCGTCTAATGACGATCCAGAGAAACGACGTTCTGTTTACCATATCCCAGATGTCAGACAGAAAAGTTATATTTCCCATATCCCAGATATCAGATATAGAAGTTCTGTTTTGTAAATCCAAGATGTTAATCAACGTCATTCTATTTCCCATATTACAAATGTTGCTCCTAGTAGCCTTGGCAGTCTGTCTGTAGACGAGATGGTAAATGGGGGGATCGTATATCTGGCAACACTGCAAACTTAAATGGAGGGATCGTATATCTGGCAGTCATTCTGTTTCCCATATTTCAAATGTTGCACCTAGTAGCCTTGGCAGTTTGTCTGTAAACGAGATGGTAAATGGGGGGATCGTATATCTGGCAACATTGCAAATTTAGATGCAGATGAGGGAGCCTTTTATTATCCAATTGGTATTGTAACAACCCAAAGTAGACCCTAGTAGAATTACAAGAATTTTGTATTGGAAAAGGGTATTATTGTAATTGTGCAAGTGAGAAATTGGGTTTAAGTGAGGACTAAATTGAAAGAAGAATTAAAGTTATTAAATGAAAGATTTTAGTTAGTGACTAAAAGGAAATTGAATAAGGACTTAAGGGATATTAAACAAGGATTTTTAAAGATTGACCAATTGGAGTTTGACACTTGGCTTGGGTAGTTGAGGGACATTAAATGAAAAGAGAAAAGAAAGGCAAAGAGGAGAGAGGGAAAAATTAGAATTTTCCCTCTGTTTTTTCGTTTTTCCTCCTGTGTGGGTGTGCCTTCCCTTTTCTCTTCTCATTTCTTGTTTCATCTTCTTCTCCTCTTAGTTGATCTTCAAGGATTTTATGTGATTAAGAGTGGTTTCAAGAGGTAAGTGGCTGGGTTGATTTTATGTGATTAAGAGTGGTTTCAAGAGGTAAGTGGCTGGGTTGAATTTATTTCTTCTCCTTCTCTTTCTGTATTTCTGGTTTTGAAGTTTTGAGATATGGGTTAATTGAGTTGTATGCGTTGATTGTGCAAAAATCTGTTGACAAGAGGAAGAACAAGGGCAAAGAGAAGGTTGGATCTCGAAGAGAGAGTGTTTTAGAGCTGTAGTTTTGAAGGTTTGGGAGTTATGTGCTTTTGGTTGGGTTTGGTGATTTTTGTCTATATCTGGAATATTGAATTGCTAGATGTGCCTTCATGCATGCAAGAGTTGAGGTTGTGTATATGTTAATAAGATGAGAGTCACTTTGATATATGATAGTTGCATATGAATTTGTATGAATAAAGAATGAGTTTTGGGTTTGATGTTTTAAGTGAGCATTCTTACTAATTTGTTACTACTAATAAGTGTTAATTGTTACTAATATGATTGTAAATGTGAATAGAATGTATATGTTAAGTGGGTTGAAGTTATATACATGTTGAGATGAATTTGGTTGGTTTTGATTTTAAAGCAAGTGAGTTTTTAGCCAAAAAATTTGGGTTTTAGTCGATTTACACGGCGGTAAGGAGATTCCATACCGCCGTGTGATCGCATTCTGGTTGTGAGTTTTTGGCTTATCCGTCAGGCCACACAGCGGTTAGAAGGATCCTAACCATCATGTAACTTTTACATGGCGGTAAGGGAATTCCATACCGCCGTGTAAATGCTTTCTGTTTTCATATAAGGAATTGTGCATTTTTACACGGCAGTCAGGTTTTTCATACCGCCGTGTAAACCCTGTTTTTCCCCAAATGTTGTTTGTAATTAAATCCTTTGCATGGTTTCTCATTTATAAGTTATATGATTATGAATTATGAGGTTTATTCTCGGTAAATTGATAGGTATATGATTTGTATGTTTATTCAATTGATTAGTTAATGTATGAAATATATGGTTATTCTTGAATTATACTCTAGTAGATGGCAATGATTTAGAACATTGTTATTTAGTTGTTTTGAGCCTGATTAGTCATAGTAGTGGATAGATAAGCATGCTTATTAAGGGTTAAAGTGTGAGTGCAGCTGCTACATGTTGGCCGCGTTTGGATCTTATAAGTCGAACCCGTTTGGGTCTATATGATTCGAGACTTTGGTCTCCTCTTCTACCTTCGGGTATACATGAATTGAGACTCATGTCTCTATATGCTTTCGATACTGTGTCATGTCAGTTCAATAGTACACGTATCCACTATTTAGTGTGAAATCAGGCTAATATATGTTTCTAATGATATGAAAATGGGTACATGCTACATGTTTATGTACATGAGATGATAAGATATGATGTTTTAATGTGTTTATAATATATTAATGTTTTAGTTGCTTTACACTTATATGTATGTACGTGATGAATAAGTAATGTTATATATATATGTATAAGTAGACGATATGATGTACAAGTAGAATATTGCTTGCATGTTATGATGTTTAGATAAGCTAAATTATTTGTTCTTATGGTTATTATATATGCATATCTATGTCTTGTTTTGTGTTCCTCCCCACTAAGCGTTATCGCTTAGCACGGGTGTTTTTCCGTGTAGATGGCAGGTTTAGCTTCGGTATGGAGCATCTGCAGGTCTGCCACTAGGAGTTTCTTATGGAGTCCTTTCTGTCTTTAGCTAGTATTTTGTATAGTTATGTATATGTTTTGTAAAGAAATATTGATTATAAACAATGAAATTTTTGTAAAGAAATGTTTCAGTATAGGTATATAAAGGGTTAAAAATATATTTTTGTAATAGTTTGTATCATTATATTTATATGATGATTTTGATCTTTTTTTTTGGTTATTTAACTTATATGAATCTTTCAGTTTAATGTTGCCGTTTTCGTTTTGCACGTTTATATGTATCTGTGTGCATAGCACTCCAGTATCCTTTTAAAGGGAGTATCGGGGTGTCACAGGTATAGATTATGGAAATAAATCGTCAATTAATTTGGGTGACAAGGACAATTTCGAAGACATTGCACTTAACAATGATTATCTATCGCCTAATAAAGATTCAGAGGAATGACTTTCTGTTTTCCATATGCCAGATATCAAACAGAGAAGTTCTATTTCCCATTTCCCAGATGTCAGACATAGAAGTTCTGTTTCGTAGATCCAAGATGTCAATCAACGTCATTCTGTTTTCCATATTGCAGACGCTGCTCCCAGTTAGCCTTAGCAGTCTGTCTATAGATAAAATGGTGATTTACTGGGGGATCGCATATCTAGCAACACTACAAATTTAGATACAGATGAGGGAGCATTTTATTATCCAATTGGTGTAGATTATGGAAAGAACCGTCAATTAATTTAGGTGATGAGGACGATTTCGAAGACGTTGCTCTTAATAATGATTATCTATCGCCTAATGACGATCCAGAGGCTGAAACTCTAAATATGACTGCAGGAAGTTTGATGTATCGTACAGTAAGGTACGGTACGGGAAGATGAAGGTCATATAGTCTATATTTGGCAATTATGTTAAGTCATTTGAGAGGTTGCTAGGTTTATTATTTGCTTTGCAAGAATACAATATCGGAACTGTCTATGGGTTTGTGCTACACAATACCCAAGTCCCAACTATGAAGCAGTTTCAACGAGGTTTTTTAGAGTTTCGAACCCGTCATTAATGGTTTGGCTCACTGTAAGCCGATTTTGTTGATCAACGGCACTTTTTTGACTGAAAAATTCCAACAGACACTTATGATAGCCAGCTCCGTCGATGGTAATGACATGTTGTTTCCAGTTGCATTTGCGGTTGTGGAGTCTGAGAACAAATCAAGTTGGACTTGGTTCATGACGATGAATAGAAAGTTTGTAACTCAATGTGTCGGCATTACAGTTATATCAGACCGATATGCTGGTATATTGACATTATTCCGGGATGAAAGGAGTGGTTGAAAGATAACTTTGAGCTTTCACAGGTTCTGTTTGCGCCATTTTGTAAGTAACTACAACACACACCACATGAATTCAACAATCAAATATTAGCTTTACGAGGCTGGTAAGTAAACAAATTTCTAATATTATTTATTCAAATTTATTATATGATAATATAATGTTAATCCATAATGGTATATTGTGCTATACTTAAAGAATGTTGGAAGAATGTTAGAAAAATGCACATGAGTTGGTGTTATTCTATACTTAAAGAATGAAGAATTATTGTGTGTTTTAAATTTGTTTTAATTGGTGAATCGCTGAAGCTTTGAAATCAAGAAAATGTTGTTGTAGATTTAAGCAATTCCAGTTCAGACATTAACTTTTTTATTTTGGATCATTGAATTGAACCCTTCTTCATTCACATGCTTGAATTTTAGGTAGATAATAGAATTTGTTGAGTGTGTTCCGTAAAATAAGGGCATCATCTTCTCTTTTCAATTTTGATATTTGTATTTTCTTTTAGATATTACCTCTATTGTGATCTTCTTTATCTGCTGTTTTATTTTGAAAATTTCATTTTACCCATAGTTCAAAAGAAATAATATTGTACTTAAATATGCTTCATGCCAAATTCTTATTTTTCCTTTTGATAGGAGCTTGTTAAATAATATTATGCAGGGAGATATTGATAGAGTCAGACAGAGCAGTGACGTTCTGTTGAGAAAATCAGTTGGATTACTGTGTAGCAACTGAAATTTTGAGGTTGAATAGCACCTTGGGCCATTAATTTCTTATTTATATTATTTTTATCACCAAGCAAGCAGTAAGAATAAGAAATATGGTATATTATACTTATGTGATCGATCTTTTTTTAATAGAAGCTAGCTATATAACAAGATGAATTTGTTATTACTGCACCATATAAAGTAAAGTTACAGATTTTGATTCTCATGTCATAGAGTTTGGATTTTTCTTGGAAATTTTGGTATGCTGAGTTTGAGTTGAGTTTTGAATATTTGAAGCAAGTTTGAATTGTGGGTTATGCATGCTTAGTTTTAAACTTTATGTGTTTACATAGATTCGCATAGGTTACTTGAAATTTAAATTATGTATCTTGGCTATTTGATTTATACTATCCACCATTTTCTTTTTGGAAATTGAAGTGTTTGATTTGTAACGAAAGTCTTAATTTCCTTATTTTTGTATATTTTATGCTTTCTCCTGCACACTTATGCTAATTGTTTTTTCAATATTTAATTGGTCACTTTTCTTACTTACATAGAATTTGGAAGAGAAGTTGAATTTATTTTTGATAATTTGAATGTGAATGCTTAATTTTCTTTTCTTGGTCACTTTACTTTTTATTTTTATTTTTTATTTTTCTTATATTTCAATTTGACTATAAAACTATTTTATTATTAAGTTTGATTCTATTTTCAATTACATTGCTATTTTGGGTACATACATTAAATTCTATTGCTTGCCATTTCACATTTTTGGTTGTTTCAATTAGCTTTTTTCATTTCTATAACATGTAGGTACTAATGTTTTAGTATGTAATACCTTGGCCATGAGTATTAGCATTTTGTCTCTTCCAGTTTTCCTCCAAAATTTTGTGTTCATGATGGGATATAATGTTTCATTTTTTGGATCTGCAGGTACTTACCTGTGTACTAAAATGTTATATAAGTGCATTGTGGCCGAGGGGCACTTTACTTTATTCTAGAGGAAAAAAGAAATTGTATCTAAAATTGAAGATATCTGCAGCATATAACTTTCGTGATTGTTTCTAGGTTATTCTCTTGGTTGTTGTAATTATTGCTTTTTTATTGTCACTCATTCTAGGTATTGTGTGTATCTTGTAGATGGATGAAGTGCCTCTCAACACTGAGCCAGTTAATAATGATAATGCCAATGAATTTGAGATTGAAGGAGATTGTAGAATGACAGAAAATGTTGGTCAAACTGGTATAATACGGGGAGAGAAACCTCTGCCTCTTGCTGTTGGAATGGAATTTGACTCATATGAAAATGTGTATTACTTTTACAATTGCTATGTGTGACAAGCACCGAACCCCACATGTTCCCGGAGGTCAGCTTTTAGGGTCCGAGAGAGAGGTTCGTTAAACTCGTGAAGATTGGTTAAACTTATGAGTGTGTCTATTTTGGACAACAAGAGGGATTTTGGAGTCGCCACCCAATAAAATATTGGAAAAGTTCATTTAGTCTCGTTGAACATAAGATCATGCGTATGTGTCTATTTTAGGCAACAAGAAAGTATTTTGGAATTGCCTTCCAATAGAACATTTGAAGAGTCATCTAACCTCATGAAACCTAAGATCAGAGAGAATTCAGGACATTGTTCTTATTTATATCTTCGTTAGATTTATAAAGTGAGTTTTTATATTAAAATTTCATTCTTTTCCTCATTCGATCTATGTAATTTATTAAAGTACATATCAAGCATTTAAATAAAAGGAATAGATAAAACAGTTTAAAGCAATAAAATATATTAATTTACAAAATAGGGGCGGAATACAATCTCAATCAATAAAGCAAAATAGAAATCATACATAAAATGGGGTATTTATTTGAGGTGAGAATATTGGTTCACACATTTATATTTATAAAATTAAATCTTTTAGGTGACATTTTATTGGAGGAAAACTAGGACATTGATTCCATTTTATTAAGAAAACGTCAATTTTAATTTATTCGTAAAAAAAAATCTTTTTGTACTTTTTTATTAAAGAGTATAAAAAATAACTTTTATTATAATTAAAGCCAAATAAATAAAATTTGAAAACAGTAAAAGCTAAATAATACAAAAAGATAGTTGAGAGGAATAAATCATAATGATTTCTTCAAGTCACATGACCCATTTGAATCTCTACTTTACCATCCATACTTACTAAAAAGTAAATTCATAAATTCAAAGTAAAAGAAAATGATACATTTGTAATGTTGAATGAAAGATTAAAAATAAATATCAAGACAGTAGATAAACATTAAAAAAAACACATAGAATTAATAATGCCAAATATACCATTAATAAAAATAAGAAATGAGATTAAAATGAGCAAGAAAAAGGAAAAAAAAATAAACCAGGGACAGCCAAAGAGAGACGAGGGACGGCCATCCGAGAGGCGACCGACGGGAGGAAGGAGATTTCGTGATGTCCCATCCCTTGCTTGAGGGACGGCCGTCGGTTGGGTCTTCTTCCCTTTGGTCATCTCCATAATTCAAAAGGAGGGGGAAAACTCCATTTAAACATATAAAGCTTTATTTTTTATATTTTTTATATATCTTAGACTAGTTTTTTCTATCATTACGTTAAACAAAACTATTAACAAAATAGATCTAACATGGGAAAACGATATAATAGCAGACAAGGCAAATTGATCTACATCTTGAATCAAATCATCAAATCATATATCTCATGTCATTAATGCAAAATGATAATATTTTGAATTCAGAATGTTTACCCTCAGTACGTTCATCTCTGGAAGGTAATGAAGCTATAGATTCCTACCTTGAATTTCACAAAATTGATTAAACAAAATAGTAAGAAAAATCACTTTCTCTCTTTAAAAATGTTTCTTTAAAACAATGAAAATTTTATAGAGTAAATCAAGAAAAGAGAATTAATTTTTTTTCTCAATTAGACTCATTCATCTTTGAAAACGAATTTCGAAAGAAAATCAAATATATAGAGAAATTCTTAATTCTGAAGTCAGTTTTTGCCCAAAAATCCTCCTCTCTCCTTTCTGTGAAAATCATTTCAATTTATAGGCTTTTAAATCCTTGAAAATCTAAATTTTAGAATGATTTTAGGAGTAAAATTAGCCTTTTCGAAATTAAAATCTCATAGAATCCTCCAGTAATCACCAAAAATCAAGCCATTGATTTTTAAAATCAAAATTTCAAATTTTTCGTTGAAGAAAATTTGGAAAAATCGCTACCAAATCACTACCAACGGGCGTCCCTTATTTGAGGGACGGCTGTCACTCGACCAAATGATGCAGATTCCCATCTTGCCCTTTAGTAGTCCGTCACTCAGGAAACGGGCATCCCTAAGAGAGACCGACTGCCGTCCCTCAAGCAAGGGACGGGCGTCCATCGCTCAATAGGTCTTCCATCTTGGGGTTTGTTCAAACGGGCACCCCTGACGCTCGACCGACAGGTGTCCTCCATGAGGGACGGACATTGATCACCAAAAAAATATAATTTTTCACTATTAAAAACCTTTTTAAGCCTAGTAAAAACACAAAAGGGTTTTGGTAAAAGATAACTTCAAACTTTGTGAAATCCAAAGGCGCAAACCTATAATTTCGGTCCCTCCACCCGTGAAATAGGTATCCATATCCTCATTGGGTAACACTAATATGGTCTGCCTTGAGACCCAGTATTTACACTATGCTAAGGAATAGGGATTTGGAGTTAGAGTAAGTAATACATGGTATAGGAAGAGTAAAGAAAGATATAGAAGGAAGCTTAGTTGTAGTAGTGCAGGTTTCAAAAAGAAAAGTGAAGCCAATAGGCTAAGACCTGAAACAAGAACAGGTTGTCCAGCAATGATAAAGTTTCAGTTGATAGAAAATAAAAGGTGGATAATTATTGATGTATGGACCCAAAGTACCCCCTAACAGTAATAAGACATGATTAAAGTGAATTGAAAATCGAATGCACATGATTAAGCGACGGAAGTGTCGAAAAGGACATAACTGTCATTAAATGAAAAGTTTTGGCAAGTGCGGCCATTTAAAAATTATTAAAGTATGACATATGTGTATAAAAGAATTTGTATAGTGGGCCAATTTATGAAATGGAAGTTAAGTATATGCTAATGTCTAATTGAAGAAGAAAATAAGGATAAAAAGGGAAATTTTATAAAATATCTTGAATTGACCAATAAGAGCAAAAGATGTGTAACGTGCTAAACCATACAAAGATAAAGATAACTATTGAAGGAGAGAGAGAACGCAGCCGGCCACTTTGTTGGTTAAAAACTCATTAAATTCTCCTTTCTTTATTCTCTCAATTCATTCTTCAAGTTAGCTTGATGAGAGCTTTGGAATATCAAGCAACAGTTGAGGGCTTTTAAGGTGAGTTTTGGGTCAATTCACCCTCTCTTCTTCTCTTCTTTGTATTATATGCTTTATGTATTTATTTAGAAGGTAATTCATATGAGTTGTGATGCTTTTTGGTGGAGGAAATCTAGTCGAAAAGAGGAAGAGAGCAAGTGAGAGCAAAATGGAGCTTAACGGAACTTTTGGGTGCCTAAAGAGGTTCAGAAACTAGAATTTTATGTATATGTTAATTTGGACTTTGATATATGATGTGAGTTTAATTGAATGTGTTTATGTTGATATGTGATGGTTGTGATGAGTTTTGGCTTGAAAAGTGATAAATTGTGCCTGTGAATAGAGTTAGTGAAAAACTGTGTTGGGACACACTTGACCCCGAGTCAGTGTTTTAGTTAAAATTTAGTGTAACTTGCTAAACCATACAAAGATGAAGATATGAATTGAAGGAGAGAGAAGGTAACCGACCACTTTGTTGGCTGAAAACTCATTAAATTCTCCTCTCTTTATTCTCTCAATTCATTCTTCAAGTTGGCTTGATGAGACCTTTGGAATATCAAGTAAGAGTTGAGGGCTTTTAAGGTGAGTTTTGGGTCAATTCACCCTCTCTTCTTCTCTTCTTTGTATTAGATGCTAAATTATGTATTGTTTAGAAGGTAATTCATGCGAGTTGTGATGCTTTTTGGTGGAGAAAATCTAGTCGAGAAGAGAAAGAGAGCAAGTGAGAGCAAAAGGGAGCTTAACAGAACTTTTGGGTGCCTAAAGAGGTTCGAAAACTAGAATTTTATGCATATTTTAATTTGGAATTTGATATATGATGTGAGTTTAATTGAATGTAGTTATGTTGATATGGGATGATTGTGATGAGTTTTGGCTTGAAAAATGATAAATTGTGCATGTGAATAGAGTTAGTGAAAAATTGTGTTGGGACACACTTGACCCCGAGTCAATGTTTTGGTTATAATTTAGTGTATAGGCCTCCAAATGATATGATTCCAGTGGAATTTGAACTGTAAATTCCATACTTACATAAGTCATATAAATATCCATGAGGTAATTTTAGCTTAAAGTGATCCAAAATTGGCCAAAATCGAAGGGTATCTATTCTGTCCAGGTCATAAGAACAGTTTACATTGTTTTAGTCATTTTTGGAGTTGTAGAAGTCCAAATGATGTGTAATTGGTATCATTAGAAATCTAAGACATAGGGAAACAAAAGTTTAGAAGACCATTTTGGCTGAAAATTACATTTACTAGCTTAAAAATTCAGAAAAAGTTGGAAGTTGGAATCTGGCCTGTGCAGAGTGGGGCAGAATGGGTTTACACGGCGGCAAGGAATTCCTGATCGCCGTGTAAAAGAATTCTACCACTTAAAAACCTATTTTCGTCACCCCACACGGCAGGTAAAAATGTCTGACTGCCGTGTGACCTCAATTTTCAGCCTATATTGTACATTTTTCTTCCCAAATCGAACCCGAACTTCATCGAAAGTTTTCAATACTTGTCCAGCACATGTCTAGTATTGTGAAGTGAGTATATGAATAAATGTAACTTGAAAATATATGTAAATGATGTTATGGCATAATAGGTTAATAAATAAATTAAGTGTATACAAGGTATTTAATTATCGATAGTGACATAAAATGATGTGACAAGTGATATTGAACATGTACAATGAATGTATGACTTTATATGATTGAATCATGATAAAATGCTTATAGTGTACCTGAACCACATGAAAATAATAGTGAAATGCATATAGCATGTTTTGATACATGTTTCTAGACATGCATAATTGATATATGAACATAGTTGAATGTGCATTGATTTAAATGGAATAAACGATTGTATTTAAAGTGAACTAGTGAATATTATGTAACATGAACTAGTGAATGTTGTGAAAAGTGAATTAGTGTGTACACGTACAGTTTATATTTGCGCCTGAATTGTGTATAGTTGTGGATAGATAGGCATGCCTATAAGGGTCAGTGTTTGCAGCTGCTTAGTGATCGCACCGAAAGGTGCCTAGTGTTTGATACCGTTTGGCATCCTA
Source organism: Excoecaria cochinchinensis (assembly GCA_947683425.1). Taxonomy (NCBI): domain Eukaryota; kingdom Viridiplantae; phylum Streptophyta; class Magnoliopsida; order Malpighiales; family Euphorbiaceae; genus Excoecaria; species Excoecaria cochinchinensis. The sequence continues at coordinate 10,097,433 of CANTUQ010000105.1, forward strand.
ATGATTCGAGACTTATGTTTTCCAGTGACTCGAGACTTACATTTCCCTGTGTTCGATGCTGCTTATCGGTATCTAGTGTTTCCCGTTATCCACCATTAATAAAGATTCAGGCAATATGAGAGTTGCAGTGTTATTAAAGCTATAAGTGCATGCTAGTGAAGTAACTGGGAATTAGTTGAGTGACAATGTATGAATGCATGTTAATCAATGTATAATTAAAGTGTTTATAATAATGCAATGAAATGAACATGATTGATTACCTAAATTGTTATGTGACAATATTTATTTTATCTATGCCATATTACGTGTATGATTAGTATAAAGAACATAGTTGAATGTGCATTGATTTAAATGGAATAAACGATTGTATTTAAAGTGAACTATATGAACATAGTTGAATGTGCATTGATTTAAATAGAATAAACGATTGTATTTAAAGTGAACTAGTGAATATTATGTAACGTGAACTAGTGAATGTTGTGCAAAGTGAATTAGTGTGTACACGTACAGTTTATATTTGCGCGTGAATTGTGTATAGTTGTGGATAGATAGGCATGCCTATAAGGGTCAGTATTTGCAGCTGCTTAGTGATCGCACCGAAAGGTGCCTAGTGTTTGATACCATTTGGCATCCTAGTGATTCGAGACTTATGTTTTCCAGTGATTCGAGACTTATGTTTCCCAGTGTTAAATATGCTTATCGGTATCTAGTGTTTCTCGTTATCCACCATTAATAAAGATTCAGGCAATATGAGAGTTGCAGTATTATTAAAACTATAAGTGCATGCTAGTGAAGTAACTGGGAATTAGTTGAGTGACAATGTATGAATGCATGTTAATCTATGTATAATTAAAGTGTTTGTAATAATGCAATGAAATGAACATGATTGATTACCTTAATTTTTATGTGACAATATTTATTTTATCTATGCTATGTTACGTGTATGATTAGTATAAAGAACACATAAATGACTACTGGTGTGACTAGTGATGCATTGTAAATAATTGAATATATGAGTGTGTAAATATGTTTGATCACATATGTGTGCATGCATAAACGACTTCTGTGAAAAGTCGTTCATATTATTATAGTTTCCGACTAAACTTTATGCTTAGCACGAATTTTTAATCCGTGTAAATACCGATGATAGCATTAAGTTCAAGGACGTCCTGTTAAAAGCAAGGCCAACACAAAGTTAGTAGAGGAGTCTGGTATAGAGATTGTAAAGGCTTTAATATTGATGGTAATATTGTAAATGTAATGATATATGTAGGGCTGTGCAAAACCGAACCGAAATCGAAAACTGAACCGAATGAATTTTGGTCCATTTGGTTCGATTTTTCGATTCTAAATCGATATTTTGGTTCGGTTCGATTCTTATGATTGTAAAACCGAACTGACCGAAATTTGTTAAGCTCACTAGTTTTCTTTTATATATATATATATATATATATATATATATATATATATATATATATATATATATATAAAATCTAAACCTAAATATACGCTATAGGTATATTTATTTACATGTATATTTTTTTAATTAAAGTATATTGAATATATTATTAATAAAAATTTATGTTGTATTTATTTTTAATGTATATATTTTTAGTATAATTTTAGTTAGTATTTATTAGGAAAATACTATGAAAAATTTATGTATGTTTTTTCCTTTTAGTTATTTTAAATGGTTTTATTTTATTAAATATAAGTTAATTTAATTTATGAATTCATATAAATTAAAAATCTAAAAAAAGCCTATATTTGTGAAGAACCGATTGAACCGAACTGACCGAAATTATTTCGGTTTATTCGGTTTCGGTCCTAAAAATTTTGGTTCGCGGTTCGATTCTAAAAATTTCTCAAGTTCGATTTTCGGTTTATTCGGTTCGGACCAAAATCGAAACGACCATTTGCACACCCCTAGATATATGTATGCTAAGTGAATATGTAAACTTAAAGAAACTAGTGTTTATAATAGTGATTTTGGACATTGTACTTCATTAGTGAAATAGATTTAGTATTTTCATTTTTTGTATTATTGTTTCACTTTATAGTGAAATTTGAATATGTCATACGAATGCATGTGAGCTCATGTTCCGATCAAGTTGCGTGTTCCGTAGTGTGCACTCTCTTATCCTCTTAAGGGTTTTGGGGGTGTTATAATTGAATTTGAGCTTGAGCACAACCACTTAATTACCCCTGCAAGTGGAAAATTCTATAAATCACACAAGCTTATAAGTCTTGGAACTAAAAGGACATTGTAATTAGATGGTCCTGATGAGGTGCAGTATCGCACTGTGATTATGGATGCTGAAGGCAATGGAGGTGTGGATGATGATGAAGGACAATTTGGGATTCTTCATCCCAATCAGTTGAATCTTAAGGAAGGAGATGCCTAAGCATTACAAAATTTCTTCTGCCACTCATAGTTGCTGGATCCCAACTTCTTTTTATGTGATAGATTTTAATGAGAAAGGATTTTTGAGTAATTTATTCTGGACTGATGCAAGGTCTAGGGTGTGAGTCCCAAATATATGATCTAGAGGGGGGTGAATAGATTATTTCATAATTTTTTTTGTGATCTGGATATATTATAAGACAGACAATTGATATGCAAATTATCATTATTATAACAAATCCATTGTATACAATTTATTTAACATAGTTTTTGATCATCCTTTACCATTACAAACAACACATATGCACGAAATTATTTATGAGAAAAAATCAGACTTTCATTGGATTAATTAATATAGAAAAATCAAGTTCATCCAATTTTTTCAGAACACAAGTGATTTTTTGACACTGTTCTATAAAACATAGAACAGATACAGAATAGTTTAATTTAAGCATGAAAGTTATAGAGCACAAAATAAAAATTTATAGAGGTTTGGCCATTGCTTACATCCTCTCCTTAAGATAATCCGTCTTAAGAGTTTTTCTCTTTCTAGTGTGACTCTATTTACGGGCAAGAGTTAAAAGCCTGTTACAAATAGCTATTCCAAGTTTTTTTTTTTCCAAGTGAAAACTCTAAAATACTTAATCATTTTTCCAAAGTATAATGATCAAAACACTTAGCCTTTTTTCCTAAGTAAAAGAAGCTAAACGCTTGCTAGTTTATTTTCCTAGGTTCTAGCAACCTAACCTCACAAATTTGAATAGTCTCACTAACATGATTACAATTAAAACTATAATCATATTGAGGAGATGTGATCATGAATGCAAATGAAGGAATGAAAAAATTACAAGATAAACCCCAATTTAGAACAAAAACGTTTTTCACCCTCTTGTAGAACACACCAATAACACTTTTTTTATAGTTGAAAAACATAGTTGTTAGGTGTGAACATTATTTTAAAAATGTATCTATATTTGAAGGAATTTTCTGTTTTTGTGTTTCTTTAGTTAATGAGGACCTGATTGAGAGAGATTTCTTCAGATTTTATGTTTCCTAAAATACAAAAAATCAGATTCAATTAAAAGACTTTCTTTCCATTCTCAAAAGCTATAATTGTGGATTTTTATCTTTTTAGGAAAGAGATAATTTTATTTTAGGTAACCATGTGATTCAAAAATATTTTAAATGCAGAAAATAATGTAATAAACGTGCTGTGAGTGTATGGATTCCTCAAAAATGATTTTACAAATTTTATTTCCTAATAAACCTTTATTACTGCAGGTCTGATCTGATAGATATAGAACACGAACACGTCTGCTCTATATTTAATAGAGCACTCTGCATCAGATCTTGAAACTTGGGCTTGTAATATAAAAGCTAAAAAGAAACCCAATTTTGTTAAGTGCAAATATTTTGTTAATGCATCAAAACCTAAAAAATTAGCCATTTGAGCCAACATTCTCCCCCTTTTTGATGATAACAAAACATTAATTTATTTAAGCTTGTTCTCCCCCTATTTATTTTGAGTAAAACTCCCCCTGAATATATGCACTTAAAAATTGTCAATCTATTTCCCTACATAATTATTTTATATCCCAACCTATAATATGTTTAGCCCTGTTTTGAAAAATACTGCAGTATTAATTCAAAACTAAACATTTCTTAATTCTCAATTTGTTAAAATTCTGATTTTACTTAAGCTTTTCTCGTATACTTACTTCAGGTATTCAATCCTTATAATTAAGTTCAATGCCTGAAATGATTAGCAATATATATTATTCAATTTTACATATTTTAACCTGTAGCTTTTTGGCATAACTTTTATGCATATAGAGAATCCATCTTCATAAAGCTTAAGAAATAATTTAGTTGCAAGAAAATTCAAATTCAAGATCAGATTGTAATCGTAAAAAAATTCTGCACGAAAATCAGCTCAAATATTTAATCATCAATCTCAAGATAAGATTTTTAACCAAAACATCCTGCACGAAAATTAAGTCAAATACTTATCTTTGTTTAATTAAACCAACCTGCAGATTTCCAATAAATTCATTTGATCATCAAATGTGAATACCATTATGTTCACCAATCTACACAAATCCATTTATCATTTTTCACCTGCATAATGTTTGGTAAAAACAATGTTGCATGCACATTAAGTCTAAATAATCAGGCACAATTTACCCAAAAAAATTCTGTAACATATTAAAATAATCATCACATCAGCACATGATATAATTACAATCAACACATGATATAAATATTCAATTTACCCAAAAATTCTGTAACATATTAAAATAATCATCACATCAGCACATGATATAATCACAATCAGCACATGATATAAATATACAATTTACCCAAAAATTCATATTAAAACATCAGCATCTTTTTGAAACATCGGCTGCAATATATTAGCACATGATCAAAATACATATATTTAAAATAAATATCAGCCCATGAATAAAATACATGATCAAAATAAATCAGCAGCACAAAGACAAGATAATCATTCTTCTCCCCCTTTTTGTCATCACAAAATCATAAAGTTTCAACCACGCAAACCAAAATAGCAAGCAACATAAATAATTCCAGCCACTAATAAAAGTGATAAACCAGCATCCAAAAACAGAGTAGTTTTCCTAGTAAAAATAAAAAAAGCAGTAAAGAAACTTAAAACTCAGTTAATATCTTCAGGATTGGTACTGCTGTCAACTTGACCAGGCTTGGGGGTTGGTTTAAATTTATGCTTGGCCACAAGACGCATAGACTTCCTCAATTTTGGAGCAGGTATAGGTGAACTAGAGTCACTAAGAGGTGAGGACGGTGGAGAGCCATCTGGTTCTTCAATGATCTTACGTTGAGGTTCAAATTCACTTTTAACGAATCTTACTTCAGCCCAAGTCATAAGTCGTCGTTGAAGCTCCCAAAACTCTACTTATTTCTCAGATTCAGGTTTGCAATCCACTTTAGGTTCCTTCTTAGATTTCGAAGCAGACAAGGATTGTTGTTCCTTTGGGTCTGTGAGAGTTTTTTCAGACTAACTTTGAGTGTCCCTAATTTTCTCTTCACTACTTACCACTTTCATTGCTATCTCAGTTTTATCATCACCTTCAAATTTCGTAAAATGATATGATTCTGATGCTTTAGCAATAAACTTCATACGTTGAGAGCTACTAGATGAAGATGTATCAACTAAGGTTGGCTTTTCTTGAATAGTTAGATTTTTTGTGGGGTTAGCTCTTAGTGTTCGAATCATGCTCTTGGAGGTACGAGCCATTTTAATTCTTTTTCCCTTGCTCTTTTGACCTACATTCCCACTTATAGGTCTCTTTCCTGACTTTTGTAAACGAAGATCTGACATTTTATAGAAATCCTTCCCAATTCTTAGCTTAACAATGCACACTCAGTTCTCTCTACAGGCAAATTCCAATAAATGAAAATAGCACTTAGTATCATGGCAAAGGGATAACGTTGATTCTCTTTCACTGATATGATTAGGTGAAAAATCAGGTAAGGCAAATTAATAGAATATCGTCTGTAAACATGCCACATGATGCCTAAATCAGTGTCTGTAACATGATATACGCTACCAGCTCTAGGCACTAAGATCTCAACCAAAAATTTGTGAAGAATTCTAAACTCTAAGTTCATATTGGTTGATGGAGGGGTTTTATCTTTTATAGAGTATTGATCCATATCAGCTGTTTCACTCAAGAACTCAACTTTATTAAATCCCCCAATTTCAGTTAGCCTAGTGTTCTTGGTTATTTTGAATCCATCATTCCGCATGTTAAAGAGTAGAGCTATGGTTCCAGGAGTGAGGATTTTATACTGCCCTTCCATCTTAACAGCCATTGATTCATCATCTAGCATTTTCCTAGTTTGGAAAAAATCTTTAACAAAGGAGGGATATATTTCAGATTCATAAGTTAAAATACCTCTCCATTGAAGTCGTTCAAGCCATGTAGCCACCGATGGGGTATTGTTTTGCAATGCTTCCCAATCGACAGATTTGGGGATGAGAAATTCGCGAATCTCCTTGACTGTTAACGTTGATATTTTTCGCGGTGGTGGAGAGCGCTCTCGTTCAGATTGCAATGAGTCTGTGGCAGAGGATGGAACCGGTTCGTGTGATGGAGATGAGGGTTTTTTGTCTGCCGGTGTTTTCACTCTTGACATGGTTTGCTGTTTTGGGAGAAAAGGATAGTAGAGAGTAGATGAAGAAGAGTGTAAAAATTAGATTTTTAAATCCTTTATGTAAAGAACTGAAACAATAAAGAAGGTAGGTGAAAAGTTGTACTTTTAAAGTTTAAAAAAGGAGTTTTTTCTTTTTAAGAAAAATGAGAAGTTTATTTTAAAGAGGAAAGCGGATTATAAAGAAAAAGACAATATCTTCCCTTTTTAAAACCAAAAACATCTCCATTAAAATAGCACTCATAATAGGAATAAAATTAAAAATCTCCATAATTGATATTAACAAGAAAAATAGAGCACGACTAGTCTGTGAAGAGCATTAGAATATATCACACACATATAGAACATAAATATAGAATATGCAAGCATAAAGGAAACTAAAATTACTTAAAAATAAAATTACCTTTTAGGATGAATTTTCTAGCATACCCATGCCCAATTCTCTTCTTAGTTTGTAAAATTGTTCTTCCTTCAATGGTTTGGTGAAGATATCAGCTAATTAATTTTCAGTTGAGATATACTCCATTGTAATGTCTCCTTTTTGAACATGATCTCGTATGAAATGATGTTGTATTTCAATGTGTTTTATTCTTAAGTGCATCACTGGATTTTTTGTGAGATTTATGGTACTAGTATTATCACAATAAATGGGTATTTCTTTAAGCTCAAAACAATAATCAATCAACTATTGTTTGATCCAAATAATTTGTGCAGTACAACTTCCAGCAGCTATATATTCTGCTTCTACAGTTGACAAGGCAACAGAGTGTTGTTTTCTACTAAACCATATAATGAGAGATTGTCCTAATAATTGACATATTCCAGACATACTTTTTCTCTCAATTCTGCAAGCTGCAAAGTCAGCATCTGAAAAACCAACAAGATCAAAACTTGAATCTTTAAAATACCATAAACTAATATTTTGAGTTCCCAATAGGTATCTTAGAATTCGTTTTACTGTTGATAGATGAGACTCCTTTGGATTTGACTGAAATTGAGCACATAGACATACACTAAAGTGTATATCAGGTCTACTGGCAGTTAAATATAGTAGTGAACCAATCATTCCTCTGTAAACCTTTTGATCCACATTTTTACCTTTCTCATCAGGATCAAGCTTAATTGATGGACTTATTGGTGTATTGACAGTCTTTTCTTCCATCATTTTGAATTTCTTCAATAATTCTTTTGTGTATTTGACTTGGCTAATAAAGATTCCATCTTTATTCTGATTAATTTGCAGTCCCAAAAAGAAGGTCAATTCTCCCATCATACTCATCTCAAATTCATCTTTCATTAATTTTTCAAATTCCTTGCACATTAAGATGTTAGTAGCACCGAATACAATATCATCCACATATATTTGCATAAGCATGATGTCCGTTTCTTTATGCTTTATAAACAATGTATTATCAACTTTTCCTCTAGCAAAACCATGTTGTATTAAAAAGCTTGAAAGTCTTTCATACCAAGCCCTTGGAACTTGTTTTAAACCATACAAAACTTTTGTCAGTTTATAAACATGATTTGGGAATTCAATGTTTTCAAAACCAGGTGGTTGTGCAACATATACTTCCTCATTAAGGTACCCATTTAGAAATGTACTTTTGACATCCATTTGATATTCTTAAAACATGCAAATGCACATAAGATGCGAATAGCTTCTAAACGTGCTACTGGTGCAAATATTTTATCAAAATCAATACCTTCTTCTTGATTGTACCCTTGAGCCACAAGCCTCGCCTTATCTCTTGTCACATTTCCTTGCTCATCCAACTTATTCCTGAAGACCGATTTTGTCCCAATGATTGAATGATTTTTCAGTTTTGGAACAAGAGACCATACCTTGTTTCTTTCGAATTGATTCAATTCTTCTTGCATTGCAAGTAACCAGTTGTTGTCATATTGAGCTTCTTGAATGTTTTTTGGTTCAATTTGAGAAACAAAAGCCGAATTCTCTTAGTTGTCTTCTGGTCATCATCTTAGTTGATGGGCTGCTTAGCAGATCCTCTTTTGAGTGATTCCTATGGACATCCCACTCCTTAGGTGGATCAAGATTCTGTTCTGGTTCCTCCTAATTTGTTTCTTCTGTTATTTCATTTGTTCTATTTTGATCTGTTTATTCTTCTCCTTTAGTTTCTTCATTCTTGTCACCTGTATCATCATCAGAAATACACCTTTCTCTAGTGTAGATATCAGTTTCATCAAATTTGATATTAATTGATTCTTCAACCATTTGTGTTCTTTTATTGTAAATTTTGTATGCTTTACTTTTAAGTGAATAGCCTAAGAAAATTCCTATATCAGATTTAGCTTCAAATTTTCCTAGATTATTTTTATCATTCAATATAAAACACTTACAGCCAAATGTATGAAAATAATTGATGTTTGGCTTCCTTCCTTTCCAAAGCTCATATGGAGTTTTGTTCAGAATTGCTCTAATCAAGACTGTGTTGATGATATAACTTGTTGTATTTACTGCTTCAGCCCAAAAATATTTAGGCAAGCTATTTTCATTAATCATGGTCCGTTCCATCTCCTGCAATGTTCTGTTTTTCCACTTCACTACTCCATTCTGTTGTGGAGTTCTTGGTGCTGAGAAGTTATGTTCAATTCCTTCCTTTGAACGGAACTCATCAAATTCTTTGTTCACAAGTTCTCCTCCATTATCACTCCGAATTTTGACAATATGATATCCCTTTTCATTCTATATTTTCTTTGCCAACTTTTTGAACGCCTCAAGCATCTCATATTTATGTGCAAGAAAAATTATTCATGTAAAACGTGAGTAATCATTAACAATCACAAACACATAACTTTTACCTTTTAGACTAGATGGTGAAATTGGTCCAAATAAATCCATATGTAACATTTCTAAACATTTTTTAGTTGATATTTCTTTCTTGGATTTAAACGAATTTCTAGTCTGTTTACCAAGCTGACATGCTTCACGAACATATTTCTTATCAAATTTGATTTTAGGCAAGCCAATAACTAAGTCATTTTTAGATAATTTTTCAATAGCATGTAAACTTGCATGACCTAGTCTTTTATGCCATATCCAGTTTTGATCATCTTTTGACATTAAACAAGTTGAGTTATTATTTTCATTTTCATCCAAACTTACTTGATAAATATTCCCAGTTCTATAACCAGTAACGATAGTATTACCTGAATTTGCATCCTCAACTTTGCAGTCCTTTATTTCAAAGATAACTCTGTTATTTTGGTCATATAATTGGCTTACACTAAGGAGATTATATTTCAATCCCTTCACTAGTGAAACATCCTTGATACGTGGGTTGGTTCTAACGGTTCCAACTCTAATGATTTTGCCTTTATTTTTGTCACCAAAACTGACAGTCCCTCCATTTTTCATAGAGAGTTCAGCAAATTTCTTCTTGTCCCATATCATATGTCTTGAGCAACCACTGTCTAGATACCATTTGTTATTCATGTTGCTCTTTAGACAAACTTCATTTTCAGTTTCCTCTTGATTCATCAGTACAGCACCATGTTCAATTTCTTTATCAGACATAGCCATCAAACCAGCATCCTCTGTATTTTGATCTGATTCCGAATCTTCACTAGAGTCATCACTGTTGCTCCACGTTGCCATCATTGCTTTCTTATTTGGCTTCCTGTCCTTCTTTTTCAGAAGGGGACATTTTATTTTGATATGCCCAGGCTTATTGCAGTGATAGCATACTGGTTCTCCAAAGGTCTGTTGAGAATTTTTAGCTTTATTATTGTTACGTACCATCTGTTGAAATCTTCTACGTTTCATTTTCTTTCTATAAAGTTTCTAAAATTTTTGAGTGATCATGGCAAATTCTTCATCTGAGGTATTTTCGTTTGAATCAGCAGCTAGAGCAACTCCTGTCTGCTTCTCCTCATTTTCCTGACTTTGCATCACGAGTTCATAAGATAGTAAGGATCCTATAAGATCATCATATGAAAAATTACGCAAATCTCTGTCTAGCAAGACAACCACTTTTTCACGCCAGTTTGAGTTCAGCGATCTGATCAATTTTTTAATTTGCTCTTCCTCACTTACAATCTTTCGAAGACCTTTCATGGAACTTGTGATCTTGACAAACCTGTCACTCATTTCAGAAATTATTTCATTAGATTTCATTTTGAATGATTCATAGTCACACATTAAAACATGCAAACGAGAATCCTTCACTTGATTAGTTCCCTCATAGGTTGCCACCAATTTATCTCAGATTTCTTTAGCCATATCACAAGCAGGAATTCTATTGAACTCATTAGCATCTAAAGAACAATATAATAAACTCATAGCTTTTGAATTTCTTTGAATGTTTAAAATATCAGTTTCTGAATACTCATTTTCTACCTTAAGAACTTCAGTTCCATTCTCAACTTTTGTTGGTGGATGGAATCCATTTGTTACCATCTTCCAGCTCTCCATGTCTTGCATTTAGATAAAGTGTCTCATCCTGGCTTTCCAAAATGAAAAATTTTATCCGCAAAACAAAGGAGGACGTGTTGATGATTATCTTTCAGCAAAAGTTGTGTTCAAATGATTTATTCCAGCCATCTTTGGATCTCTCTAGGTTGTTAAACCTGTAAAACAAAAATATGAGACCTACTTTGATACTAAATATGAGTCCCAAATATATGATCTAGAGGGGGGTGAATAGATCATTTCATAATTTTTTCAATAGCATGTAAACTTATAGAGCACAAAATAAAAAGAGAGTAATGGATAGAGAAGTTTAACACCACGATTTATAGAGGTTCGGCCATTGCCTACATCCTCTCCTTAAGACAGTCCGTCTTAAGAGTTTCTCTTTTTCTAGAGTAACTCTATTTATGGGCAAGAGTCAAAAACCTGTTACAAATAGCTATCCCAAGTTTTTCTTTCCAAGTGAAAACTGTAAAATACTTAATCATTTTTCCAAAGTAAAATGATCAAAACACTTAGTCCTTTTTTCCAAGTAAAAATACCTAAACAGTTGCTAGTTTATTTTCCTAGGTTCTAGCAACCTAACCTCACAAATTATCTCACAAATTTGAATAGCCTCACTAACATGATTACAAGTGAAACTATAATTATATTGAGATATGATCATGAGTGCACATGAAGGAATGAAAAACTTACAAGATAAAATCCAATTTAGAACAAAAACGTTTTTCACTCTCTTGTAGAACACACCAATAAAACTTATTTTTATAGTTGAAAAATATAACTGTTAGGTGTGAACATTATTTCAAAAATATTTCTATGTTTGAAGAAATTTTCTGTTTTTGTGTTTGTTTAGTTAATGAGGACCTGATTAAGAGAGATTTCTTCAGATTTTATGTTTCCTAAAATACGAAAAATCAGATTCAATTAAAAGACTTTCTTTCCATTCTCAAAAGCTATAATTGTGGATTTTTATCTTTTTAGGAAAGAGATAATTTTATTTTAGGTAACCATGTGATTCAAAAATATTTTAAATTCAGAAAATAATGTAATAAACGTGTTGTGAGTGTGTGGATTCCTCAAGAATGATTTTACAAATTTGATTTCCTAATAAACCTTTATTGCTGCAGGTCTATTCTGATAGATGTAGAACACGAATATGTCTGTTCTATATTTAATAGAGTACTCTGCATCAGATCTTGAAACTTGAGCCTGCAATATAAAAGCTAAAAAGAAACCTAATTTTGTTAAGTGCAAATGTTTTTTTAATATATCAAAACCTAAAAAATTAGCCCTTTGAGCCAACATAGGGTTGCATATATATCTTTTTTGGTGATGTGGTTGCAATTGACACCACATGCTTGAAAGATAAATTTGAGATACCATTGGTTTTGTTTATTGGAGTAAATCATCATGGACAATACATACTACAGGGCTGTGGTTTACTTGCAGGTGAAACAACTGAATCATATACATGGTTGTTGAGAGCATGGCTTACGTGTGTGCTAGGAGTCTTCCACCAATTGTCATTACCGACCATTGCAGTAATTTGCAAACTGCTGTTGCTGCTGTTTTCCCTAGAGCTTCACATTGCCTTCATTTGCCACGACTCATGCAAGGAGTTCTAGAGGATCTAGGAGGTTCGTTTGAATTTGGAGCAATTAAAGCAGCACTGAGTAGAATAATTTATTGCTTTCTGAGGCTCGAGGAATTTGAAGTAGCTTGGGAGGAAATGGTCCAACATCAAGGAGTTAGGGATCGTAAATGGACCCAGACTTTATATGAAGATAGAAAAAGGTGGGTTATAGCTTATGTGAAGGAGACTTTTTTGGTAGGGTTGTTCCCAGTCCAGCAAAATAAAATTATGCCCTCGATTTTTGAGGGGTATCTCAATAAAAAGACTCCTCTAAGAGAACTTTTGGACAAGTATGATCAAGCTTTACAGACAATTTATCAGCTTGAAGCATTGGCAGACATGGATTCAAAGAATTCAAGTTTTATGCTAAAACCTAGATGTTATCTTGAGCTGCAACTCTCAAAACTATACACAAATGAAATATTGAGGAAGTTTGAGAAGGAGGTGGAGGGCATGTATGCTTGCCATAGCATAAGACAGGTAAGTGTTGATGGGCCATTGATAATATACGTAGTCGGAGAACAAATCGAAGTCGAGGCCAACAAGCCGGAGCTAATAGACTTTGAGGTTACATACAATGCTAGCGAAATGGATGTTATCTGCATTTGTGGTTTGTTCAACTTTAGAGGATATTTGTGTAGGCATGCACTAAGAGTCCTTAATGACAATGGCTTGGAGGAGATCCCACCTCAGTACATCCTTATACGATGGAGAAAGGATATAAAGTGATCATATGCTCTCGTTCACATTGCTAGTGGCATTGTTGATACGAACACCTCAGTTCACAGATATGACCATTTATACAAATGCATTGTGCGAGTGCGAGAGGAAGGGGGGAAATCAGAAGATAGATACAAGTTGACTATGCGGGCTTTGGATGAGATTTTAAACAGGCTTCATCTCTCAGAAAACTAGCTATGTAATGTTAGTTTTTAGAGGCCTAAATGCCTGGTTGTAAAACCAGACATTTGTGAATATTATTTTGAGCTCTATATGATCATGTGATATCCTGTGCATTAAAGCTAATGATATCAGTCTGCCTTCTTAAGTTGAACTGGGAAGTACAGAGGAATATCAAAAGATAAAATCTTTTCTTAATTGGAGAAATAGAAAATATTATATAAGTCTTGATCTAACTATGAGTTTGGACATTTTAGTATCTTATAATTTGAATTTAGGAAGTCCTTGATTAGTCTAGTAACTATAAAAGACCCCAGAGCACGTAGAACACAACGCCAATACGAGATATCAGTCAAGTATGACTATCCTAAATGGCTCTTCCTGGCCAACTGATGGACTGTCCTATTAGACTGCATATCATAGATAAAGAAAATCTGTTCTACGAACTAAGGAGTTTAAGATAAGAGGATCCCAGACTAATTGATAAGAGTATCTTAATGAAAGAGAAGAGAAAACTTAGAAACTCATGATAAAAGAAGAGAGGATTCTTATTACTGAAAAACTACTTCCTTTAAGAGGATTCAAGGTACATATTTATAGAGCCAGCTAGAGCTAGCTTACATCACACCTTATGTCACAATAGATAAGGAGGAATCTCCTTTTACAAAAGTTACTTTACAAAAGTGGGAATCTTAAAAAGTTACTTTAATAAAGCTACTTTAACTATAGTGGGAATATATTCCCAACTTTTACAAAAGCTAATTAATCTTTATTGCGGATAGGTTCATGGGATGGTGACATGTTAAAATCCTCTGGATCAATGTCATCGAAACAGAGGTGTGGGGTCCAATCCAGCTCATCATCATTTTTTTCTTTTCCTTTGTCCTTTCGTTCAGGCATCATGGGGAGAATATTCTCTGCTATATTTTCATCAATGGGAATATCTATGTCCAGCTGCATGTATGGGTCTTATGAATCCTGAAACAAAGAGTCCAAATAATTTGGTTTCTGTGAAGATTCTGCAGTGTCTAAAACAGGTTTTAGCAGAGGTAAGGATATAAGCTCAATATTGTTAAGCTCACATAGTGTATCATGGAGGGTCCTTTTGAAAGTAGAGGATTTGTGGAGGTTATAATCTTCTACTACCTCCCAACACCAGGCTTGTGGTTGGGTCCAGACTGAGATGTGATTAGAATTCCACATGTAAGGACGATGGAAAAAATATATGACAGCGAGTTGCTGAGCCTGTTCAAGTGGTTTCTGCCAAATCTTTCGGGCTTGAATTTGACGAAGGAATTCATGTCGCCACCAAGAGAGTGGTGCGTACCATTCCAAGAACTGCCATAACATGGATCCTTGTTTGGCCGGATCAGTGAGGACATTATAAACTTCCACAAGAGGGAAGATAATTGCATGAGTATCCAGAACTGAGAGACACCAGAGAAACCAAAGTTCCTCTATGTAGAAAGGCTCATTAGGGTAAATTTTGAACAGCATGGCCCAAGGTTTATCAATAGGAAAGAGATTATTGGTGGATGCAAGTTTTCTTTTGATGGAGAAGAGGTGAACATAATAAAATATATTACGAGTGGCAAAGTGTTTGATTTCAGCAGGAGAGGTGAGAGGACATTTAGAAGGGTGAGATTGTTGATTTGTAGCTGCAAGGTAAAGGGTAGATGATTGGTTTTTTCTGGGACTGGGATCAGGGCGAAACCTATCCATGGAGAAGAGTAATGGAAAGATTGGAGATTGCAATGGAAGAGTAGGTTTATGAGCAAGTCGTGAAAGATAATCAGGAATAAGGTTTTTATCCCCTTTTATATGCTCGACTTGGAAGTTGTATTTACTAAACCATTAAGCCCATCTCAAAAGTTGGTGATGTGGCACTGACTTCCCTTTGAAGGTAAGTATCTTTTGGAAGGAAGAGCAATCCATTATGACAGTGAAATGATGACCAATCAAGTGGAACTCAAACCTTTTGATTCTATACTTTACAGCTAGGATTTCTTTAAAGGTTAAATGGTCATTGCTATTGGGATCTTTGTAAATGTGATGATTGTTACCAGGATTGTATAGAAGCAAAACTCGACGATGAAGATCTCCGGAGATGGAGACGAAAAGCCAAAAAGAAAACTTCTTCAGAAGCACGTTTTCAGGATCACTTGGATGAAGATGGTGATCCTACAGTTGGCGCACTTGGCCAACCTTCTGGTAAATATGATTATGCAGTAAGTTATACTCCTCCTGCTTGGTATAAACCCCCTATTAAACCAACTCCGCCACCAGAAAAATGCAAACCCTTACCAAAGCCTTACAAACCTCCACTAAAACCATGTTCAACATCCTCTCTCAAATGGCAAGCCAAAATACAACAAACTCCTCCTCTTCCTTCTGTTTATATGTACCATCCCACTGGTCAATATACAGAAGAATTTCCTTCTCTTTCTGAGACTGTTCACCCTACCACAAAAATTAGGACAACACCATTTGTCAAATCTCCTGGTATTTCTACTGAAGGAACTCCCAGATCTGTATCACCAGTAGAAGCAGTTCTAAATTGGCAATCTGAGAATTCACTTGCCTAAAACAAGCTATTGCAACGAATAGAAACAAAGGTTGATCATGTTTCTACTCGTGTAGATACGCTTAACTCTCAGATCACAAGTCAAAATGCTGCTACATATCAACTTCTTGCTAAATTACAAAATCAAGTTGCTGAGTTAGACAAGCAATTGATGACATCCATCAATCAACGGACATATGATGCTACCTTCAAAGCAAAAGCGCTTGAAGCTACAAGATTGAAATCAGAAATTGTAACAATCAAAAGAGATCTAGCCAAACCACCTTCTCCAGTACCATCTCTACCCTTTTATCATTCCACTTTTATGCCATATACACATCAATCTTCCGTACAAGTCCCTCCTTATTCTGAGCCTTCACAAGACGAACTTGAAGCATTAGGTTATTCTCATGAGATGTTCATGAGACAAAACTTTGCTAGACAAGTTAAACCACCAAAGCAACCTCCTCAATCTTTACCTCATACGGTCCCTACATCTCTCACCACCAATTTACCCTCAACTTCTGATGTGACAACCACACCAACAATCCCTTCTCCAAATCTCAAACAAAAAGGCATTGTTATCTCTGAACCACCAGCATCTCATATGATCCAACAACCCTCATATCCAAATCCTATAATCCAAACACTGAAACAAAAGGCCCTGCAGACTTGACCTGCTATCTCATCTGCCACTATTAATGATTCTTCTGATGCCACAGAAACAGATGAAAGTGATACTAGTTCTACTTCTGATGACGAACTAGATCCAAAGCATTTTCCTTTATTCATGGCAGATCCACCTGCTGAAAGTACTACTACTCATTATGAAGCAGAAGAGCCAGAAGAAGAAATGGCTGAAACTACTCCACTTCCTGCTGACTCCAGACCAATAGGTGGTCCATGGTTCCAATTTGAAGATATCTCTAGTAATCAATGGCGTGATCGTCTTCAAGAGTTTTTTGCTTGGCTTGATCTTAAAGCACGAACACGACCACAAGGGGTTACTACTTTAGAACCCATTCTTGATGAATTCCAATGCAGATTCACAGGCAGACTAAGAGATTGGTTTACCCGCCTTGATGAATATTCCAAAACTCAATTTGTTAGATCAGAATCTATCACTTATGTACTCCAGAAGATCCATGCTGAGTTCATTGGTGATGTTCGAGATTTTGAGAATACCTCTAGAGACAAATTCTTCAAAATGAAATGTTGTTCTCTCCTACCAAAGGATCTCAATAAGCACTATAAAAGAATGTCTAAACTCTTTTATATGCTTAATGGAGCCAATGATCCTAATCTAAAATAAGGATTCTTGTCTTCTATTCCAGAGCAACTTTCTGATAGTACAATGTTCTATCTTCGGGAACAAGGTATTCAATTAAATTCTCTCTCATTGGGACAAATCTATCAACGAGTTCTTATGGCTTTAGAACGACTCTGTGTTTCTCAAAAAATGATCAAGAATACTTTCTTAAAAGGAAAAGATCCTCATATCAAAGCAGCTTGCAAACGACCTGATTTAGAGATCAAATGTTTCCCCAAGAAAGATTGTTCATGTTCTCCTTACAAGAAGCATAAAAGATTCAAATTCCACAAGAAGAAGTTCTACAAGCATTGTCTTCCTTATCAAGGGAAAAAAGTTCGGTTTTTCAGACGAAAGAGACACAAACCAAAAGGTGATAGATGTTTTGCTTGTGGACAGAAAGGTCATTTTGCAAAAAAATGTCCTCAACGAAAAAAGTCTCAACAACTTCTTCAACAGATTCAACAGACTTCTCCCATCAATATCCAAGATGATGACATCGAATCACTCTTCTCTGAAAATGAAGAACCAGACCCATATACTCCTTTTGCAATTGAGTATACTGATTCTGATTTCTCAGATTCTGATTTCTCAGATGAAGAAACTGATACTATTTCTGAAATCTCAACCATTGAACCATTCCCACTATCCATATTATCCACCCATCCAATTCCACTGGTCCCGGCAAAAATATTTTCTGACAAATATGCTAATCCAATTAGCATAATTGCCTTCATAGACACTGGAGCCCATAACACCATCTTGAATCTAAAAATCCTTCCCTCCTCTTGTTGGATTCCATATACCCAACATTTCCAAGCAGCCAACCAAGGTGTTCTTACAATAAAGCTCAAAACCAAAAGCCCTATCAAAATCCAGTTATTTCCTGATTGCTTTGTCTGGATCCATGCTTTTGGATCAGAACTTCCAGGAAAAGATCTTGTTTTCGACTTTGATGCTTATTGCAAACTACCTCACCTCAGGATTAAACCCCATGGCCTTCAACACAAAAAATCCTTTCAGCCTTATACTACTACCCACTCACTTTTCCCTGTCTTTGACCCAGGTCCCTTTGCTTAGATTCGAAATGAGCTTGAAACTCACTGTTGTGCTACATCTCATACTGATTTTCTCTCTAAAAATTCAAATCCTTTATGGACAAGACCAGAATTCTTCATTACTCTTCCGTTCAAAAAGTCTGAAGATATAAATCCTACTAAAGCTACCCATCCAGGAATGTCACCAGAATATTTTGCTTTAGCCCAGGATGAATGTTCTCAGCTTTTAGCCCAAAGCTTAATTGAGCCCACTCAATCTGATTGGGCCTGTCAGGCTTTTTATGTTAATTAACATTCTGAACAAGTCCGAGGCAAGAATAGACTTGTTATTGATTACACACCACTCAATCCTTTTCTCAAAGACAATAAATACCCTCTACCAAATATTTCCTCTCTTTTCCCCTATCTTCATAATGCCCAAATCTTTTCCAAGTTTGACCTCAAAGCAGGATTTTGGCAACTCTGAATAATTCCAGAAGATAGACCCAAAACAGCTTTTTGCATTCCAAACTTTCACTATCAATGGACTGTTATGCCTTTCGGACTCAAAACCGCACCTTCCATTTTCCAACAGTCTATGATAAGAGTCTATAAGTCAATACTTTCCTTTGCACTCATCTACATTGATGATGTATTGATATTCTCTCCAGATGTTCCTACACACCAAGCTCATCTACAAAAATTTATTTCACTCACAAAGGAATATGGAATCATGCTTTCACCATCAAAGATGATACTTGCACAGGAAGAAATTGATTTTCTTGGTATGCATTTTGCAAATGGATCCTATCAACCTCAGCCACATCTCGCTAAAGAATTGCTCAATTTTCCAGATCACCACTTTTCTCAAAAGCAAGTTCAGCAATTCCTTGGAATCGCCAATTACATCAGACAATTTATCCATCATTTTAGCCACCTGTCCAAACCACAAATACAGCTTTTGAAAAAGAATCCACCCACCTGGTCAGATATCCACTCCAGATCAGTACAACAAATTAAAGCGGTCACTCAGAATTTGCCACCTCTTCATATTCCCTCCACTGGCAAAAGGATATTGCAAACTGACGCAAGTGATGAGTGTTGGGGAGCAGTACTTTTGGAAGAAAAAGACAATGTCCACAGTATTTGTGGATATGCAAGTGGTCAATTTAAAGAGTCAGAATGTCACTACCACTCAACCTTTAAAGAAATCCTAGCTGTAAAGTATGGAATCAAAAGGTTTGAGTTCCACTTGATTGGTCATCATTTCACTGTCATAATGGATTGCTCTTCCTTCCCAAAGATACTTACCTTCAAAGGGAAGTCAGTGCCACATCACCAACTTTTGAGATGGGCTTAATGGTTTAGTAAATACAACTTCCAAGTCGAGCATATAAAAGGGGATAAAAACCTTATTCCTGATTATCTTTCACGACTTGCTCATAAACCTACTCTTCCATTGCAATCTCCAATCTTTCCATTACTCTTCTCCATGGATAGGTTTCGCCCTGATCCCAGTCCCAGAAAAAACCAATCATCTACCCTTTACCTTGCAGCTACAAATAAACAATCTCACCCTCCTAAATGTCCTCTCACCTCTCCTGCTGAAATCAAACACTTTACCACTCGTAATATATTTTATTATGTTCACCTCTTCTCCATTAAAAGAAAACTTGCATCCACCAAGAATCTCTTTTCTATTGATAAACCTTGGGCCATGCTGTTCAAAATTTACCCTAATGAGCCTTTCTGCATAGAGGAACTTTGGTTTCTCTGGTGTCTCTCAGTTCTGTATACTCATGCAATTATCTTCCCTCTTGTGGAAGTTTATGATGTCCTCACTGATCCAGCCAAACAAGGATCCATGTTATGGCAGTTCTTGGAATGGTACGCACCACTCTCTTGGTGGCGACATGAATTCCTTCGTCAAATTCAAGCCCGAAAGATTTGGCAGAAACCACTTGAACAGGCTCAGCAACTCGCTGTCATATATTTTTTCCATCGTCCTTACATGTGGAATTCTAATCACAACCCAGTCTGGACCCAACCACAAGCCTGGTGTTGGGAGGTAGTAGAAGATTATAATCTCCACAAATCCTTTACTTTCAAAAGGACCCTCCATGATACACTATGTGAGCTTAACAACATTGAACTTACGTCCTTACCTCTGCTACAACCTGTTTTAGACACTGCAGAATCTTCACAGAGACCAAATTATTTGGACTCTTTGTTTCAGGATTCACAAGACCCATACATGCAGCTGGACATAGATATTCCCATTGATGAAAATATAGCAGAGAATATTCTCCCCATGATGCCTGAACAAAAGGACAAAGGAAAAGAAAAAAAATGATGATGAGCTGGATTGGACCCCACACCTCTGTTTCGATGACATTGATTCAGAGGATTTTAACATGTCACCATCCCATGAACCTATCCACAATAAAGATTAATTAGTTTTTGTAAAAGTTGGGAATATATTCCCACTATAGTTAAAGTAGATTTATTAAAGTAACTTTTTAAGATTCCCACTTTTGTAAAAGGAGATTCCTCCTTATCTATTGTGACATAAGGTGTGATGTAAGCTAATTCTAGCTGGCTCTATAAATATGTACCTTGAATCCTCTTAAAGGAAGTAGTTTTTCAGTAATAAGAATCCTCTCTTCTTTTATCATGAGTTTCTAAGTTTTCTCTTATCTTTCATTAAGATACTCTTATCAATTAGTCTAGGATACTCTTATCTTAAACTCCTTAGTTCGTAGAATAGATCTTCTTTATCTATGATATGCAGTCTAACAGGACAGTCCATCAGTTGGCCAGAAAGAGCCGTTTAGGATAGTCATACTTGACTGATATCTCGTATTGGCGTTGTGTTCTACGTGCTATGGGGTCTTTTCAAGAGAACGCTCTAAACATGTTAGTCAACAGTGGAATAATATTTTGAGAGAGAAACTAGCAAAACGAAGAAATTGTGGATTTTCGTTTTCGGCCCAAAATGACGAATAAAACCAACCAGCAAGTAAATAAAGTTACAAAAGTACCCATCGCCTGTGTTCTATTTCCAAATGGTTGTCCTTACAACTCCTCTCCCATTTCCCTCCATTTCGAGCGCTCTATAGCTGTGTGGCGCCAATTTCAATAGCCTTTTGTTCAGGTTAGCTTCTATTCTTTCAGCTCTGTGTTTCTGTGATGAACAATTACAACTGTATATGATCGAATCCAACAAATAAGCTGGTGAGCTCTCTACCCACCCTAGTTGCTATTTGTGTATTCATTTAACTTGATCTTTGTACTCTATTGGTATTGAACCCTGCAAAACGAAATAGCTGTCTGGAGTGGTAAATTCTGTAGCCTTTATTACGGTAGGAGATGAGATATTTCAAGATGAAGAGAGAAGAAATCGTTGTTTTCTGTTTAGTGCTTCAAAATCTGAGCCCATAACTTGTTTTTTTCCTCAATCTCTCAAAATGAATGATAGCTAAAATTATTGATAATAACATCATGGAATAAGTCTATTGCGGTGTTTATAATTTGGATTTAACAATAATTTCAATCTTAAGTATACTTTCTCATTTTTAATCTGTTCAATTTCTTGCAGGACTAGTATATGTGAGATTGGTTCATGAAAAAATTGGCTCTATACATCTGCTGGAAACTTGTGGTCTTGGTCCAACACTTATTATTGTTATGAACTGCTGCTTTTTAATTGACTTGTGCAAGAGTTGTAGGATAATAAGTCGGGTTATTTTCTAAACCGACCAAAATTTTCTTAGTTCTTTCAATCGACCCTTTTCTTCTCCCATTTCATTCAAACAAGGAAGCCATTGACGGAAGAGGAAGCAGAGGAGGTTTGGCGAGAAATTCTTCCACGAACCGCCAGAGGAGACACCGATACACTGGAGAATCGGGAAGGCCGCGAGAGAAGATTGGTGGAGAAAGCAGAGGAAGACGAGTACCTTTCTGTTGAGGTGAGTTTCTCGATTTCCCATATGATCTCTGCCATTGTTTCATTAGATCTCTGTTTTATCCCTTATTGATCTTTTTCTTCTGTTTTCCCCCCTTCAACTTCCCGTAAGTGACCAGACTTCAAATTTTCATAATTTTTCTACTTGCTAATTCATGCATTGTTCTTTATCTTGTTTGTTTCCTTATTCTCTTTGGTTTTTGCTAGTGGTTTTATGTGATGATCATCAATTTTTTTTTTTCCTTTTTTGTGTTGTTTCCCTCACTTATGACTACATGCTCTGCACCTGAAATTGGGCGTTTTTGGCTTCTTACTTTTGTCTATATTTTGCTTATCTTTATTGCTTTAGTTGTTGTTGAATGTTTGATGATCTCTTGTTGGTTTTGGTTGCATAGACAATAATTTTAATTTTGTTTGATTTTTATTTTTTTTCTTGTTCGTTAAAAGGGTTACTAACAGGTGTGTTTCTGTGTTTTTCTTTCAATTCCTTTTGTTTGTTCTTTGGAAGATTGGAAGAGTGTTAGAAAAATGCACATGAGTTGGTGTTGTTCTATACTTAAAGAATGAAGAATTATTGTGTGTTTTAAATTTGTTTTAATTGGTGAATCGATGAAGCTTTGAAATCAAGAAAATGTTGCTGTAGATCTGAGCAATTCCAGTTCAGACATTAACTTTTTTCTTTTGGGTCATTGAATTGAATCATCTTCATTCACATGCTTGACTTTTAGGTAGATAACAGAATTTGTTGAGTGTGTTCCGTAAAATAAAGGCACCACCTTCTCCTTTCAATTTTGATATTTATGTTTGTATTTAGATAGTACCTCTATTGTGATCTTCTTTCTCTGCTGTTTTATTTTGAAAATCTCATTTTACCCATAGTTCAAAAGAAATAATGTTGTATTTAGATATGCTTCATGCCCAATTCTTATTTTTCCTTTTGATGGGAGCTTGTTAAATAATATTATGCAGGGAGATATTGATAGAGTCAGACAGAGCAGTGACGTTCTGTTGAGAAAATCAGTTTGACTACTGTGTAGTAATTGAAATTTTGAGGTTGAACAGCACCTTGGGGCACCAATTTCTTGTTTATATTATTTTTATCACCAAGCAAGCAGATGCCCATAAGAATAAGAAATATGGTATATTGTACTTATGTGATCAACCTTTCTTTAATAGAAGCTAGCTATATAACAAGATGAATTTGTTATTACTGCACCATATAAAGTAAAGTTCCAGATTTTGATTCTCATGTCATAGAGTTTGGGGCAATACCTTTTGCTTTTTTAAGAGAAGTGATAGCAAACTCATAAGAGAGAGATGAAGTTCAAGGCATTTCTTACTGAGCATGGTGTCAGTCTGTTGGAAAGGAGGTTCCTACCTGCTTTAGACAAAATGGGGAAGGTGTGTCACCTTTTTCTTACCAGAGACCACGCGATCTTCCTTCACAATCTTTTGAATGGAGATGGAGTTCAATCCATTGCTCAGTTTCGGAAAGAGGCTTTGTTTGATGATTACCGCATTTCCAGCCAGAATGAGGACCGAATTGCCTTTTCCATAGACATTTCTCTTCTCCACCGTGCAGTTCGAAGCAGTGTCAGTATTTGCAGCGAGTATGGTGGCGGTGGACCTACTGCTAATCGCCTCCAGATTAAATTGGTGAAGAAGCTGCCACCAAATTGTACTCAACCAATGCCCTTTCTCACCTTTGAAACCAAGGGTTACAAGTCAGCAGTTATTCAAGATGTGCCAATATCAAAACCATTATCTAGAGCTCAAGTGGAGGAACTTCAAACGGCTCTTGACATGGCCCAAGATCTGCCTCAAACTCTAGTTCAAGTTCCGGACTTGAATCAGCTGCAAAACTATGTGGACAGGATGAAGCATGTTGGTGATGTGCTGAATGTCTCCATTAGCAAGTATGGGGATCTTCACATGCAGATTTCAACTACGTTGATCACACTTGGTGCTGAATTCCGCAAATTGTTGGTTCTTGGTGACAAAGCCCAAGCTCCACCAGAAGATCGAAATTTAAGTGCTCAGACAAGGTCACAAAGGGCAGTTCTAAGAGGAGATGCTGAAAGTGTGCAAGTAAGTGTTAGGCATTTCTCTAAGAGTCTCCAATGTCATCTGGCCAAGCCAGACTGTGCTTTCTATGGGGTTGTTCCTCAGGGTGCTTGCTTGACTGTGATATTCCAATTCTTTGTTCCTGGAACGCACCAAACAGATAAATCGATCAGTCTACATTGCAGACTTCCTGTGCTAGACCCAGGGTCTTAATCGAGGTTTGGTTAACCATTCATTCTGTCTTGTTCTGCACTACTACGTTCGGTTCTATCTGCTTTGACTTGAGGTTTTGAAAGCTTATCTCTTTCTATACAAATAAACTACCTAAATTTAAATTGTGTCTATTGTTTGAATTTTTGATATTTTGACAAATATACTTCTTGTCAAGTGAGTTGCTATCCGTTAGTAATGTATATGTAGTTTGATTGTTATTATTTTAAATATTATAACTTTAGCCTAATCATTGATTGCAAAATCATGGAAGTTTGATTCCATAGACCCAAATTGACTTCCACTTCTAAGTTTTCACCCCTAAATTTTAATGACTTGAAGCTCTATAAATCTACTCTGTAAATTCCCTTTTAAGTGTCCATTTAGACTATTACACCAATTTTTTTTTTTAAAAAAAAACTCATCAATTAGTATTAATTAGCATAATAACTTACTAAATTAACCCTTCATAAAACAAGTTCAAATATTGAAAAAGTAAGAGTATATTCTGATAATTGAACAAGCATTTATTAAAATCAGGATAATATGGAAATAAAATGTATAATTAAAAAAAATGACAATGAAATGATTATAAAAATATACAACTCCTTTTTTAATTCATTTTATGAATTGCTACATTAATTAGATATCTAAAAATAATTACATTCACCGTTGGAGAGAATACCTCATTATAATCAATGTCACGTTTTTGCGAAAATCTTTTTGCAACTACTCGTATCTTATATTTTACAATTTTATTTTTTACGTTTTATTTTTGAAAAAAAATATCCATTTGTATCCACTGGCATTATACATTTAGGTGTTTGGACTACAAGTCCAAAAACTTTACCTTTTGGGAGTGAATTTAATTCTTCTTATTGTGTCTTTCTATTTTGGCCAATTATTTCTATTTCTATATTCTTCAACTATATTTTTTTGATTTCATATTTTTTCCATATTTACATAACTTATCAAGATTTCTTCAATATCATTATTTTCTGGTACCTGAATCTCTTTTAGGATTTTATGATTAGTTATATCTTGGCCTCTTTAAGAGTACTTGCCTCCCACAATATGACCATCTTAGTTATTTGCTCTTTTAGTTTTAGAGAATTTTTTATCTTTGTAATAGAATGTTTTGTCATGCTTTAGGCATGGATTACTAGTGTTTGCACTATCAAATTGTTCTACAAGGACATCAATTTGAATAGGAGTATTTTCAGCTGGTATGTGAGATTTAGGGGTGTTAAAAAATTGTATAAATCATCCAAACCTTTTAATCCAATCTGTCTAACCCGTTTTTTTGTAATTTTATTGGGTTATTTTAATCCATTCTACAATTTAGAAAATATTATATGGGTTATGGGTTATTGTATAATTCAACTAATCAACCTATCTAATTATTATGTTAACTCCAATTATTATTTATATCAAAATATAACACAAATCTATATCAAAATATTTAGCATATTTAAACTCGTATACTTATCATGTAATGCTCAAAAATTTCAATTTTCATAAATATTACTTTCCGAGCCTTGAATAGTGACACTGGGGTGAATGATACCACTCGGAGTCGAAAAATATTTTATTCAACCATTGGAAAGTATAATTCATGAAGGGTCGAAGGGTATAATTTGAGGTAAAATTGAGTTTAAATATATCCTCAAAAGTAAAAAATAAAAATAAGACGCTATTCGATTTAAATAGTAACAACAGTTGACTAAATTTTGACTGGCCTTAGAAAAAATGTTAGAAACCTACAAAAATTATCCTAACATATGGACTCACTCCAAATAATGTAAGAAAATTTTTGGAAGTGAAAAATTAATTTTTGGATGACAAAAAAAAATAAGTTATCGGACCGGTAAAAATTTGCCAGATCAAGAAACATCATTTTGATTCGAAAATTTTTGTGCACCCTAACAAATATTTTTTGATATTTATGGATATATTTTTATGAGAAATAACACAAGAAAAATAAGAGAAAAATTGTTGGGCCTAAAAAATAATAAGTATAAAGCCTATTGGTATAGCTAACTAATATTGATATAACTAAGTAACCTTGCCTTTAGTATACCGGTAGTTAAATAGGGAACTTAGGATATAATTGGCTAGCAATAGGGACATATGTCGCGGTAATAAGTCATGGCGACTCACATGTTACATGTCTTACAGGATTATCATGAGACTGTCAGAGCGTTGGCCCCCTAAGTGGTCACTCTGACATCGTCGAAGTGTAGGCCCACTAAGTGGTCACTACGACATTGTCGAAGCGTTGGCCTGCTAAGTGGTCATTTCGATAGATTTGGGATCTTTGGGATTCTTGTCCCGCATATTCAGTCCAAAAATTTCTACTGAATTTCACTAGGGGCAAAATTATAAATTTAAGTGGCAAAAAGGTAAATATATAATAATGTTGTAAGATAAGGGGCGAAATGGTAATTATGCAAGAAAATAGTAACTGGAGGGCCAAATGGTAAATTATGCAAGTAAAAATGGTAATTTGATAATAAAAGTGGTCACTTCGATAGATTTGGGATCTTTGGGATCCTTATCCCGCATATTCAGTCCGAAAATTTCTACTGAATTTCACTAGGGGCAAAATTGTAAATTTAAGTGGCAAAAAGGTAAATATATAATAATGTTATAAGATAAGGGGCAAAATGGTAATTATGCAAGAAAATAGTAACTGGAGGGAAAAATGGTAAATTATGCAGGTAAAAATGGTAATTTGATAATAAAAGTGAAATTAGTGGCATAATGGTAATTATGAGATAAAAATTGAAGAAAAATAGGTAAAATAGTGATTATGCAAGAAAATATGAATAATAGAGTTAAAGTTGTAAATAGACGATAAAAATATGAAAAATATGAGTAAAATAATAATTACGTGGTAAAATATAAGGGTAAAAGTATAAATATACGACTAAATATGGATAATATTGGTAAAATGATATTTTAGTGAGAAAGAAATGGGAATAAAAATAATAAAAAATAATCATGCAATAAAATGAACAAAGTGAAGTAAAACGGAAATAAATAAGTAAAGTAAATATGATAAGGGTAGAAACATAACCCATGGAATCCTGCATAAACCAACCAATCCAATGTAAGAACTTTAATTTATAACCCAGTTGAGTTGGATTGGATTTAACTCATTTAAAATTTTAGATGAGTTTGATGGAAAACCAATCATAACCCATCCAACCCATCTTTGAATACTCTGTAGACACCGAATCCAGAATCAATTCAGATCAGAGTTAACCAATGATAATTAGATACCTGTTCACAAGTAAAAAAGTTTAAAGTGGTGATTTTTTTTGTCAAATTTGCATTTTAAAATAAAAAAATAATAAAAAATGTATTAAAAATTAAATTTGAAATATGGAGTTTGAAAATTATAGTATTTTTAGTTAATTTAAAATTTAAAAAAAAAAAACAAATTCGGACGTCGACCGCGTAGGCACACTGCAGCAGCTCGCAGGCGCGCGGGGCGTCGCTTTGAACTAGGCGCGCGCGCGCCCTGACCCGACGCCCGTAGCGCGCTCCGACAGGCATCGGTCGCCCTAGGTCTGCCGAAAAAGCGATTTTCGCCCCTTTTCCGTTTTTATTTTTTATTTTTTTACTTTTCACCTTTTTTTATGCCATTTTTAATGATAACTCCAATTTTTTAACCCAAATTAAGGGAATTTTAATAAAAATTCAATTTTTTTCTTAATTAATTAGATTTTCCATTTTTATTGATATAAATATAAAATTATGGGAAGGAAAAAGGGAGAATTCTTTTGAGACATTTTTTCTTCTCTTTTCTTGGGTTTTTGCATTTTCTTCTTTTTCTTCAATTATTTTTCTTCTTTTTACTTCAATAAAATTTCTTCTAAACATTTTAGATTGAATTTTGTTGAAAAATATTTTGATTTTGAGACAAAGAAAACAATATTTTGTTCTTAAAAATCTAATTTTCTCATTTCTTATTTTTTAATCTTTTTTCTTTTTAATTGATTTCTTCCAAAAATTTACATTGATTTTTTGGATGAAAAATTGATTTTAAGACAAAGAGAATAATTTTTTGTTCTTAAAATTCAATTTTTATTTGATTTAGTAAAAATTTTTAATAAAATTTTTACAATTTTTTAGAGAAAAGTTTTTAGATTATTTTCTATCTATTATTTTGTAAATTAAAGTAAGAAAAATCAATCACTTTCACCTATTCTACCAAATCCGAAATCCGAGGCTAAGCATACTAGATTCAATCTCTTAATTTTGCTTTTCTTTTATTTATTTTCATTCATATTTAATTAGTAATAATTTAAATCTTTATATTTATTGTTTATTTATTTATTTTATATTATCTTAGATATAGACTTAACTTTTTTGACATTGTTCTTTGTTCGATTTTTATTTATTTGATTATTCATTTTTTCTTATTTATCATCATCATCATCATCATCATCATCATCATCATCATCATTATTATTATTATTATTATTATTATTATTATTATTATCATAATTTGTGTTAATTTGTTAATATGTTAATTTATGTGTTTTATTATGTTAGTTAATTTATTTGTCATCCATCATGCATATGTTATTTATTTTAATTTATTATTTATTGTTTTATGTGTATAATTGATTTTCTTAATTTAATTACTAACATTAATTTTATTTGTGCTTTTTTTTTTTGTTTCAAATCTTTGTTTTTTCTTATTTGAGCATCCATGCGAACAAAGGAGGAGATTCGAGGATTTATCATTTTTATTGTATTTATTATAATTTCTTTATTTGTCTTTTTAATTTATTTGTCATGTAATTAGTAATAAAATTATTTATTTTAAGAACGTTTAATTAAAAATCACACAAAATATTTTTATGAATAAATTGGGTTTTTTCCAATAAAATGGGACCAATGTCCTAGTTTTTCCATCCAAATAAATTGTCACTTTAAAATTATTTTCTTTAACTATGCATGCGAGGACCAATATTTTTATCCTTAATAAATAGCCCGTTTTATCTATGGTTTACATTTCATTTACATTGGGCGTTGTATTCTACCCCTAATTTTGTTGTAATTTATTGTATTTTTATTTACCTTATTTTAATCTTGCATTTATTTACCGTTTTATTATATGATTGATATGCGCTCTAATTACTGCATTTAAATGAATGAGAAAAGGGATGAAATCTTAAATTTAAAAATCAATTGTAACTTTAACCAAGGTATGAATAAATGAGAAGTTTCGAACCATCTCTAGTCTTAGGCTCAACGAGGCTAGAGGACCATTTCAAAGTTCTATTGAGGTGGGGTCTCCAAAATATCTCTTGTTGTCCAAAATAGGCCCAATTTGCATTGTCTTAGGCTCTACAAGATTAGATGATCTTTTCAGTATTTTATTGGAAAGAGGTGTCCAAAATATCTCCGGCTTGCCCAAAATAGACGTATATGCATCGTCTTACGTTTCACGAGATTAGACGATCCTTCCAATGTTCTATTGGAAGGAGGTGTCCAAAATATCTCTGATTGCCTAAAATAGACACATATGGGTTGTCTTAAACTCAATGAGGTTAGACGACCTTTTCTAATATTTTATTGGGTGGTGACTCCAAGAAACCTCCTTGTTGTCCAAAATAGACGCCCTTGCAATCTCTTGCAAGTTCCATGAATCTCTCCCGAAAGCCCTAAAAGTGAATTTTCGAGGCCCACAAGGTTCGGCGCGCGTCACAATGGCGACTCCACTGGGGACTACTTAAGACTTCGCTTCGAAAGTACCTTGGTTAAAACATATAATTGAGCTTTAATTTAAAAATTTCATCCCTTTTCGAAATTGTATTGCATCCCATTAGAGCCTTAGATCTATGCTAGTTTGCACCCCCTATCAGCCCCGGTGCATTCCCGAAGCACGACCCTACATTCACTCAATGTAGGAAAGTGTACCATTTCAAAGTTCTATTGAGGTGGGGTCTCCAAAATATCTCTTGTTGTCCAAAATAGGCCCAATTTGCATTGTCTTAGGCTCTACAAGATTAGATGATATTTTCAGTATTTTATTGGAAAGAGGTGTCCAAAATATCTCCGGCTTGCCCAAAATAGACGTATATGCATCGTCTTACGTTTCACGAGATTAGACGATCCTTCCAATGTTCTATTGGAAGGAGGTGTCCAAAATATCTCTGATTGCCTAAAATAGACACATATGGGTTGTCTTAAACTCAATGAGGTTAGACGACATTTTCTAATATTTTATTGGGTGGTGACTCCAAGAAACCTCCTTGTTGTCCAAAATAGACGCCCTTGCAATCTCTTCCAAGTTCCATGAATCTCTCCTGAAAGCCCTAAAAGTGAATTTTCGGGGCCCACATGGTTCGGCGCGCGTCACAATGGCGACTCCACTGGGGACTACTTAAGACTTCGCTTCGAAAGTACCTTGGTTAAAACATATAATTGAGCTTTAATTTAAAAATTTCATCCCTTTTCGAAATTGTATTGCATCCCATTAGAGCCTTAGATCTATGCTAGTTTGCACCCCCTATCAGCCCCGGTGCATTCCCGAAGCACGACCCTACATTCACTCAATGTAGGAAAGTGTTAAGGATAATCACCAGCCCAAATCTCGTACCATTATGGTATATTAAATGGAGACCCGATAGATCGTTATGCTCGTGATGAGCTAGACCTATTGGTAGGAACTATGCTTGGGTAGCCCTAAAGTATCATCACCTTTGACCAAAACTCATGTAATGACAATAGATACTTTTCCTAGGTGAAATGTACCATAATACTGTACTTGCTATGTGGGCCATTATATATTGAATAAAATCAACCAAATTAAATAGTCTTTTATCAAAGGCTTTCAAGCCCCAGTGGACCCATCTTAATGTGATTGAAGTGTTTAAATGCATAAAGGCCAAAATTCATATGTATGCACATTAGATAAGAGATGTTATGTTGTCAGTTTTTCGCCGAGCACTATACGCATCCATTGGGTTTCCTGTTAACCCATGGATTAAGCCCACCTAGAAAAGAGACCGCATTACCTCATGTGTGAGAGTAATAAGGTTGGAAGGATTTACTTGCTTGTATGTGGTTGTAAATGTTGCATAACACACGATCACGCATTGTATATGTTATTCATGCATCATTCTAACAATTTAAATCTTCCGGCCATTATAGATTTATCTAAGTGGACTAGAAGTTTCGACGGTCAGCTAGTAAGGACAAATATACTCTTTGAATTGCCGGAGTTAGTGTCTGATTGGGATTCTGAGTCACTCTTAACAACTAGTGAATTATCTTTAGAATCATCGATGGCAGAAAAAACCGGAGCTTTGACCACTCAAGACCTTGCGAGGAGACTAGACGACTTTGAACGGAGGATGTTAGATATGATGGGCACCTGTGACGCGCGCCGGACCCAGTAAGGGCCCTCGCTGAACCCGCTTTTAAGATTCGAGAGATTGGTTTGCGTCTTTTGATCATGGGCACCATGAGATATCTTGGATGCTTCCTTTCTAATAGAACATTGGAAAGGAACATCTAGCCCCACGATGCCTTTAGGCACCTTTGAGGTATCATGGAGTCGTAACCCTATTTACAAGAAATTGGAAAAAGTCTCTAACCTCTTATTGGTCTAGACCAGAGATTGATGTTCGGAACCTCACTCTTATTTATGCTTTGGTTAATTATAAATGAGTTTTTAACTTCCTAAAATTATACCTCTTATCTCACACGATTTATGCATTTAAGTAAAAGCGCATCGCAAGCATTCAAAAAGCAGTAAAGGAAAAAAGCTATAGAGAAAAGCGGTAAATAAAACGATAAAACACGCAAGCACACAATTACAAGAGGAGTTGGGGCAGAATACAACCCCATTGAAAGAAAATTAAAAATATAAATAGGGATGAAATACAATCCCAAAATGAAAATTGAATAGTATTGCCCCAAAATTAATTACAATGGCTCAAAAGAAAATGAATTTAATCAAACAAAATCAAACACAAGAAAAACATACATAAATCGGGACATTCGTTTGGGGTTAGAACATTGGTTCCTTCGTACTTGTTTAAAGGTTTAGGAACATTGGTTCCTTCGCGTTTATTTAAAGAGGGTTCGAAGAGTCATTTGATTATTGAGTTGAAAAATCGGGATGAGTGATCCCATTTTTGGAGAAAACTAACTTTTCGTTTTATTGTGATATTTTTTATTGTTTGGCTAAAATGAGGGACGTTGGTCCCAATTTTATTAATGAAAACCCAATTTAATTGTACAAATATTTTTGTGATTTTTTATCCCACGCGTGCACAAATAAAACAAATATTTACAAACAAACACAAAACACATGAAAGGAGGTTGAAAAGATCTCACCAAACCGAGGTGTTCGTCTACGCGTTGTGACCCATTCGGGGAGTCACGGGTTATACACGCAAAGTGACTCAAATTTTAATCCTCAGACAACAAAATAAAATAAAAATATTAGTAATAATTCTAAACAAAATTAATCAAGTAGATACGAAATAAATATTGAACACAAATACATAATAATAATAATAATAATAATAATAATAATAATAATAATATAAGACAAAAATGATAATAATAATAATAATAATAATAATAATAATAATAATAATAATAATAATAATAATAATAATAATAATAATAATAGGCAATAACAATAAATGTTAGCAAACATAAGATAAACACATAAATAAGTTAATAATATAATAATAATGACAATAATAATAGCAACAGCATAATAATAGTACTAATAGTGACAAAATAATAATAACAAATATAAACACAAAGATAATAATAATAATAATAATAATAATAATAATAATAATAATAATAATAATAATAATGATG
Organism: Excoecaria cochinchinensis; assembly: GCA_947683425.1. NCBI lineage: Eukaryota > Viridiplantae > Streptophyta > Magnoliopsida > Malpighiales > Euphorbiaceae > Excoecaria > Excoecaria cochinchinensis. Next base: position 10,131,014 of record CANTUQ010000105.1, read on the forward strand.
ATGATGATGATGATGTATAACAAAGAAGTTGAACACAGTGAAGGGAACAAAACAAAAAAATCAACTTAAAATCACACAATGTGTCAGAAACATTAACATCATTAAAATGCTGGAAAATAACTCATAAATATGGTAACAGTGGTAGAAAATAACAAGATCAACAATAATAAAATATATACAAAGTAAACCCTCAGAGGTGTAGATCTAGAAGGTAAGGTGCTTTGAACGCTCCCTTATCGAGATTTAGGTAGAAAATCAAAGAAAAAAATGTTTATAAAACAAAATGAGTTACATAGATAAAACCTGAAAAAATATTATCGGAATAATGCAAAGACTAAGAAAATGGATTCTTCTTTGTCTTGAATAAAGTCTTCGACTAAAGAGTGTTTGAAGCAAGAAAATTGAATGAAAACCCCAAGTTGAAGAAAAACTGAAAACCTTTTTTTTCCAAAATAAACTCTGCTGTTCTTCCTTGAGAGAGAGCAGGTTTTTCATTTTTGAAAATAATGGCTGATCCTTATATTGAAAGACCAGTCCCATATTTGATTTGTTGTCTTGCCCAAAAATGGAAAGAGACAGAAAACACTTTCATTTTAACGTGAAAAACGCTGGTCAAAACGGACTGAGGAAAGCTAGAAAACGCAAAAAAAATCACAGGCACGACTGGGCGGGCAAAGATGCCCGCGTGTGGGAGAAGCGACGCGCGCCAAGGGTCGCGCGCTCTCGCTGGGAGATGTGCTCCATGGGGTGCTGCGTGCCTTGCAGCGCTCGCGGGTGCACACTACCTTCGCGGCGCGAGCGCCAGCAAACGTACGCGGCTCCCGCGCAGGCGCGACCCGCCCGCTCGATGTGCGGAAAAATAAAAATAAAAATAAAAATAAAAATAAAAATAAAAACAAAAGTTAACAGAAATAAAAATATGAGTAACGACGCGAATTTTAAATCGAAGTTTTCAGAAAAACAAATGGAGTTTTCGACAAGGAAGGCATCATTCTTAACACCTTACTGGTGGCAATTATCTTTTTCATCATCGGGTAATTCTGATCTTGGACCGCCTCGGGACCCGGTGTCTATAGTTGCCCCCAATTTTACGGAACTTAGAACTTAGGTGCCTAATTGAGCCAAAATTCAGAAAAGAAGGAAAGAGACACGTACCTGAGGCGGTCGTTTTTCCGAACTGGAAGAAATTGTTGGTGTGTTATCCTTTTTAAGTTGGTGCCCCTTGAGAGGTCTTTGGCTGGCCGGCTGCCCCCTGAGAGGTCTTCGGTTGATCACCCCCTAAGAGGTCTTTGGTTGATCACCCCCTGAGAGGTCTTTGATTAGCTGGCTGCTCCCTGAGATGTCTTCGGTTGATCGCCCCCTAAGAGGTCTTCGGTTAACTAGCTGCTCCCTGAGAAGTCTTCGGTTGATTGCCCCCTGAGAGGTCTTCGATTAGCTGGCTGCTCCCTGATAAGTCTTCGGTTGATTGCCCCCTGAGAGGTCTTTGGTTAGCTGGCTGCTCCCTGAGAAGTGTTCGGTTGATCGCCCCCTGAGAGGTCTTCGGTTAGTTGGCTGCTCCCTGAGAAGTTTTCGGTTGATCACCCCTTAAGAGGTCTTCGGTTAGCTGGCTGCTCCCTGAGAAGTCTTCGATTCGGTTAGCTGGTTGCTCCCTGAGAAGTCTTCGGTTGATCACCCCTTGAGAGGTCTTCGGTTAACTAGCTGCTCCCTGAGAAGTCTTTGGTTGATTGCCCCCTGAGAGGTCTTCGGTTAGTTGGCTGCTCCCTGAAAAGTTTTCGGTTGATCGCCCCCAGAGAGGTCTTTGGTTAACTAGTTGCTCCCTGAGAAGTCTTCGGTTGACTGGCTGCCCCCTAAGAGGTCTTCGGTTGATCGCCCCCTGAGAGGTCTTTGGATGGTTGGCTGCCCCCTGAGACGTCTTCGGTTGGTCGCCTCCTGAGAGGTCTTCGGATCACCGCCCCCCTGAGAGGTCTTGGGTTCTGAGAAGTCTTCGGTTGATCGCCCCGTGGGAGGTCTTTGGTTCGTTGGCTACCCCCTGAGAGGTCTTCGGATAGCTGCCCCCTGAGAGGTCTTCGGTTGATCGCCCCTTGACAGGTCTTCGGATAGCTGCCCCCTGAGAGGTCTTCAGTTGATCGCCCCCTAAGAGGTCTTCGGATAGCTGCCCCCTGAGAGGTCTTCGATTGATCACTGCACCCTGAGAGGTCTTCGGATAGCTGCCCCCTGAGAGGTCTTCGGTTGACTGCCCCCTGAGAGGTCTTCGATTAGCTGGTGGGATTGGTGTTTTGACCGATGTTGTTGCTTACCCTTTTGTTGGCGTTGGCATTGATTCTCTCTTTCTGCAAGACTTGGAAAGCCAAATATGCAGGAAAATAGTGAGCATGCACGTGAAATGCATATGTATACAGTAATGCAGGATAAGAATTCGTCTAAGTGGATTCAGAGGCGACAGCTAGTTTGGTCGCGATTTGTAGTAGGATCGGTGCCCTCTGGAATTGCTTTTGAGTTTCATGCCTCTGGGGGATTATGAGGTTCTCCTCCGATACCTGTAGTCATTTTTTAAAGGTAGTACATCCCTTGCGGATTTTCACACTAGCTTTTCTTATCAAAAAATGCGTCCTTTTCGGATTTTCACATAACTCTGTGCCTTATTTTTTGCCTGGAATGGACCAACCCAATCCAGCGGCTTTTATTCACTTTATTTTTTGTAGGACAAACTGCCTGTTCTCAGGTTTTCACCCTGTCCTTTGGCCTAACTTTTGCTTAGAGCGCCAGTCACGGTTTTCAATAACGGCCTTCTTTTTTTTGTGGTGTAGCTAAAGTTGTCGTAAAGGATCTTTCAGGTTTAATCGGCGTGTATTTATGCCTCAGATTGTGGTTGTATGAACTTGGTTCCTATCATAAGGGTGCTATAGAATTGGTTTCACAGTTGATAGCAGGATGAGTTGACAGAAGTGCCTGAGTGGCGAGAATGGTAGAGGATCGATAGTACCAATGTACTGATTTTATGCTGGAACCAGACAACTTTGAGTACGCAAGATGAACTGCTCTGGTTACATCAATATATTATTGTATAAAATGCAAATATTTCAATTTGATTTCATAACATATGATCATTATTTGGCATTAACTCAAAAAATATGAGACCTCATCTAATCTTGGAATAGATCTTGAGAGTATCAAACTCCTGTTATCAATCAGCCCTCGCGGGTTTTCTTGATTGAATATTTTCTCTCTTTTTTATTTTTTTTATTTAGCCTCTGCCATGGACCCTCCTTCGGTTCATCGGTGTTGATTGAATTTGCTTCCATCTTTGTTAGCCGATAAAGCTGCTCCTTCGGAGAGTAGTTCTTTTTTGTATCAAAGTCTTGTTCCTGTCCTTTGTGCAGACTGGTTGAGGTGATGGGTTCCTTATTTGGGGCTTGAATGTGAAATCTCACACTTGGCTTTTATTGGCTTTGGTGGTTTAAATTCTGAAATGATTTTTCAACGGTTGAGATTGGGGACAGGTTAGGCTCGGATGCACACTTTGCTTTTATTGGCTTTGGTGGTTCAAATTCTGAAATGGTTTTTCAACGGTTGAAATTGGGGATAGGTTAGGCTCGGATGATCTGGGGCAAAGATTATGGTTTTGGTTTTTTTTTCTTTTTTTATATGTTTTTTTCTTTCTTTTCTCTCTATTTTTCTCTCTTTTTATGTTTTTTTTCTTTTTTCTCTCTCTTTTTTTATGTTTTTTTTTTGCGCGTATGTTTTTCTCTCTTCTTTCCCCTTTTTTTTCTCTCTTTTTTTTTTTCCTTTTTTTGTTTTTGTTTTTTCTTCTTTTTTTTTCTTTTAAATGGTAAAAAGCTGTCCTTTTAAGTTTGGCTATGAGGGTTCCGGATGGTTAAAGGTCAATCTTAATTGGTTTTGGGGTACACATTTCAAATAGTTGGAAGGAAAGAGGTCACGCTGTTCAGTTCTAATGAGTTATATTTTCCTCGTGAAGGTCTTGAGTTTTATTCGTCTAACTCCTGATGTCGCTCTTGAAGTTTGATTTTATTTGGCAGCACCATATGCATCCCAGATGTTATGGATACAAAGGAATGGCTGTCAAAATTCGGTCCGTCGTCATGTTGGCACGTGGAAATAGCATGGTCTCGAGAATGTCCTTATCAATCTTCAGCATGTCATACCAGGTCCAGGCAAAGGCTCTTTTTTTCTATTATCTCTCAAAATTATCCTCTCTTCAAGAGTTATATCAGATGCTATCAAGATTTTATTTGGACTCCCAAAAGTTTCGAGATTAGATGGAGTCGTATTAATTGGATTAATGCCAAAATGAATGGATGCATCGTGATCATAAGAGATGAAATTATTAGAAACATTATACAAATAAGCAAAAAATTGTCCATCATATTGAAATAAATAAACTGTCATAAGGAATTCTTGAATTAAAAAGAAATAAAGCATCTAAAAAAACGTAGTCTTCATGTAGCTCTTCTGAGGAGTGGCAACAGCGTACTCATCTTGCCAGAACCGATCAAACTCATAGCGGGGGAACTGCATTGTAGCTCGTCTTCTTCTTCTTTTCTCTCTTCTCAGGGTCAGAGATCTGCTTGCTATTAATGAGGTCTTGAACACGATACCTCAAGGTCTTGCAATCATTTGTGGTATGCCCGGTGTGCTGGTGGAAAGCACAATACTGATCTGCCTTGTGATCGGGATGTTCTTGGTTTTCGGCGGGCCTATCTGGCAATGGCTGTAATATTCCCCCTTTATTAGCTTCTCGAAAACCCATGACAAAGGTTTGCCCAGATCAGAATAGTGCCTTTGAGATATCTCAGCCATTGGTACTTTCCCTATCCTTCTTGTACCGCTGCTACCAACTCCTAGACTTACGGGGCTAGTAATAGTCTTATTGAGGGGTGCCCGGGTAGTTGCCATGAGTTGAGCTTGAAGAACTAGTGCCATGGCGTCCATCCTTTCCTTAATTATGGCCAACAACCTCTTTTCAAGCTCCTCGAACCTTCTATCCATTTCCTGGGTCATTAAAACACGAGTCTCTTCAATCTGTCGTGAAGGATCAGCCATTTCTAATGCCTGTGGATGTTCTTTCATCGAAGATGATTCACTAATTGTTGAGAGTGACTCAGAATCCCAAACAGGCACTAATTCTAGCAATCCAAAGGGCAAGTCTGTCCTCACTAGTCGATCGTTAGAACCTTTAGTCCACTTGGATGAATCTATGGTGGCTGAAAGATCCAGATTGTTAAAATGATGCATGGATGACATGTATAATGCATGATCGTGCCATGCAAATGGTCTTTGATGAGTGCGAGATCAATGGATTACCACAATACGATGGGATGCATGGAAGAAATTACACGCAGGACGATATGTACACGTGAAAAAAAATAATATGCAGATGAAAAGATACATACATGTATAGCATGAGAGAAAATATATTATTATTTATATACATACATATTTATTTTATTGACATGCATGAATGACATGCGATGCACGAGCATGCTGTACAGTATCCACAACCACATGCAAGCAGATAGATCCTTCCAACCTTATCACTCCCACACACGAGGTCGCGCGGTCTCTTTCCTAGGTGGGTTTCATCCGAGGGTTAACAGGAAACCCATCGGACACGTATGGTGCACGGTGAAAAATCGACAGCATAATAGTCTTAATCTAATGCGCATACGTATGAGTTTTGGCCATTACGTATTTGGACAATTCAATCAAATTAAGGTGGGCTTATTGGGGCATGCAAGCCTTTGATAAAAAAACTACTTAATTTGCTTGATTTTGTTTAATACATGATGACCCACATCACAAGTATCGTATTAAGGAGCATATCACCTAGTGGAAGTTTCTATTTGTCATTACATGGGTTTTGGTCGATGGTGATTTTTTTAGGTCTACCCAAGCATGGTCCCTGCCAATGGGTCTAGCTTATCACGAGCATAGTAACTGATCGGGTCTCCATTTGATATACATTTAATAGTACGAGGCTTGGGCTGGTGATTATCCTTAACACTTTTCTACAATGAGTGAAAGTAGGGTCGTGCTTCGAGAATGCACCGGGGTAGATAGGGGACCAACTAACATAGTTCTAAGGCCCTAAAATGATGCAATGTAATTTTCGAAAAGAGATAGAATTTTAGGTTTTAAAAACTCAATTATACATTATAACCAAAACACTTTCGGAGCGAAGTCACAAATAGTCCCCAGTGGAGTCGCCACTGTGACGTACGTCGGACCCAGTAAGGACCCTCGTTGAACCTGCTTTTAGAATTCGAGAGATTGGTTCGCGTCTTTTGATCATGGGCACCATGAGACATCTTGGATGTTTTCTTCCCAATAGAACATTAGAAAGGAACATCTAGCCGCACGACGCCTTTAGGCACCTTTGAGGTATCATGGAGTCGCAACCCAATTTATAAGAAATTGGAAAAAGTCTCTAACCTCTTATTGGTCTAGACCAGAGATTGGTGTTCGGAACTTCACTCTTATTTATGCTTTGGTTAATTATAAATGAGTTTTTAACTTCCTAAAATTATACCTCTTATTTCACACGATTTATGCATTTAAGTAAAAGCGCATCGCAAGCATTCAAAAAGCAGTAAAGGAAAAAAGCTATAAAGAAAAGCGGTAAATAAAGCGATAAAACACGCAAGCACACAATTACAAGAGGAGTTAGGGCGGAATACAACCCCATTGAAAGAAGATTAAAAATATAAATAGGAACGAAATACAATCCCAAAATGAAAATTGAATAGTATTGCCCCAAAATTAATTACAAGGGCCCAAAAGAAAATGAATTTAATCAAACAAAATCAAACACAAGAAAAACATACATAAATCGGGATATTCGTTTGGGGTTAGAACATTGGTTCCTTCGTACTTGTTTAAAGGTTTAAGAACATTGATTACTTCGCGTTTATTTAAAGAGAGTTCGAAGAGTCATTTGATTGTTGAGTTGAAAAACTGGGATGAGTGATCCCATTTTTGGAGAAAACTAACTTTTCGTTTTATTGTGATATTTTTTATTGTTTGGCTAAAATGAGGGACGTTGGTCCCAATTTTATTAATGAAAATCCAATTTAATTGTACAAATATTTTTGTGATTTTTTATCCCACGCGTGCATAAATAAAACAAATATTTACAAACAAACACAAAATACATGAAAGAGAGTTGAAAAGATCTCATCAAACCGAAGTGTTTGTCTACGCATCGTGACCCATCCGGGGAGTCACGGGCTATACACGCAAAGCGACTCAAATTTTAATCCTCAGACAGTAAAATAACATAAAAATATTAGTAATAATTCTAAACAAAATTAATCAAGTAGATACAAAATAAATATTGAACACAAATACATAATAATAATAATAATAATAATAATAATAATAATAATAATAATAATAATAATAATAATAATAATAATAATAATAATAATAATAATAATAATAATAATAGGCAATAACAATAAACGGTAGTAAACATAAGATAAACACAGAAATAAGTTAATAATATAATAATAATGACAATAATAATAGCAACAGCATAACAATAGTACTAATAGTGACAGAATAATAATAACAAATATAAACACAAAGATTATAACAACAACAACAACAACAACAACAACAACAACAATAATAATAATAATAATAATAATAATAATAATAATAATAATGTATAACAAAGAAGATGAACACAGTGAAGGGAACAAAACAAAAAAATCAACTTAAAATCACACAATGTGTCAGAAACATTAACATCATTAAAATGCCAAAAAATAACTCATAAATATGGTAACAGTGGTAGAAAATAACAAGATCAACAATAATAAAATATATACAAAATAAAGTAAAAATAGATCCAAAGTGTTTACCCTCAGAGGTGTAGATCCAGAAGGTGAGGTGCTTTGAACGCTCCCTTGTCAAGATTTAGGTAGAAAATCAAAGAAAAAATGTTTATAAAACAAAATGAGTTACACAGATAAAACCTGAAAAAATATTGTCGGAATAATGCAAAGACAAAGAAAATGGATTCTTCTTTGTCTTGAATAAAGTCTCCGACTGAAGAGTGTTTAAAGCAAGAAAATCGAATGAAAACCCCAAGTTGAAGAAAATCTGAAAACCTTTTTTTCCAAAATAAACTCTGCTGTTCTTCCTTGAGAGAGAGCAGGTTTTTCTTTTTTGAAAATAATGGTCGATCCTTAATTTGAAAGACCAGTCCCATATTCGATTTGTTGCCTCGCCCAAAAATGGAAAGAGACAAAAAACACTTTCATTTTAGTTAATCGAAACTAGCACAAAACGTGAAAAACGCCGGTCAAAATGGACTGAGGAAAGCCAGAAAATGCAGAAAAAATTGCAGGCACGACTGGGCGAGCAAAGATGCCCGCATGTGGGAGGAGCGATGCGCGCGCTAGCGCGAGATGCGTGCCTAGTAGCGCGCGCGCAGCTTCCGCAAGCGCATGCGGCTCCCGTGCCGGCACGACTCGCTCGCTCGGCATGCGGAATAAAATAAATTAAAATAAAAATAGAAATAAAACAAAAAATAAAAATAAAAATAAAAACAAAAGTGAACAAAAATAAAAATAAGAGTAATTTTAAATCAAAGTTTTCAGAAAAACAAAGGGAGTTTTCGACAAGGAAGGCATCATTCTTGACACCTTACTGGTGGCAATTATCTTTTTCATCATCGAGTAATTCTAATCTTGGACCGCCTCGGGACCCGGTGTCTACAGCACCATGACTGACAGGATTGCTCATCCTCCTGCTCCACAGGCACCTGTGGCTCCACAGCCACCTGTCATTCCACAATCACTAATAGTCCATGCTAGGGGGCAAGTCGAACCACCTGCTGGTAGGGATGCTCCTTTTATTGGTAGTATTGCCCGTTAACCTGTTAATGAGCATAGAGCTACTGTGCCTATTGAGCCAAGAAGGGAAAGGATCCCCAATCCCAATGAGGATTTCATGATGGAGGAGAAAGATGAAGAGGTAATAGCACCTCAAGTTGTGAGGGCCAGAGCACCCAGGGTAGAAGATGAGGCAATGAAAGGGATGAGACAGCAGATTGAGGCGATCACCCGCATGTTGTCAGCTGGAAAGGGGGTCAACCCTGAAGATAGAGATTTAGAGGATGAAGAGCTGCTGCCCCAAAGGTTCAAGATGCTTGAGCTGCTGAAGTTCGATGGTACTTCGGACCCATCCGCACACATCAAGCAGTATACCTTGTTAATGAAAGGCACAGGGTTGAGCAAGAAACAGAAGGTAAAATATTTCTGCCTTAGTCTGGTGGGTTCGGCAGTAGACTGATATCATGGGTTGGATAGGACGTCCAAGGAGGACTGGGACCTTTTGATTGAAGAATTTATGAAGCAATACGATTGCAGCACCGGAATAGAGGTCACATTAAAAGACCTCGAACTCTTACAGCAAAAGAGTGATGAGTCATTCCATGAATACCTCACCAGATGGAGGAATAAGGTCATGGAGATGAAGTGAAAGCCTGACACTGCTGACCAGATCAGGTTATTTATCAGCAACTCCTGCCCTTACTCAAGGGACTTGCTCAGCTTTAAGGGATTCAGAGATTAGGAGTCACTTAAAGACATTGCTATAGAGGCTAAGGAGGCTTACCTAGCAAAGAAAGCATGCCAAAATAACTTTACTGTGAAAGGTTATGGGAACTAGTCAGGGTATAAATCAGGTGGTATCGGGGGCAGTAATAACAGAAGTGGTAAGACGGCCGAGGTTGCAGCTACTGAGGTTGGATAGGGTCAGAGGTACTATTCTAATTTAGGCCGTTCTCTATCCTGGGTATTGGAAAGACTGATGAAGGAGGGCAAGCTACGACCTTTGATGTCTAGGCCAGCCATAAATCAGGGATAGCTAGGGCATAGAGATGATCAGTACTGCGCCTACCATCAGCACACTGGGCACCTGACAGATTATTGCTGAACTTTGAGGAACAAGATCCAAGATCTTATTGACACCAAACAGATCACGGATCATGAGAAAAGAGAGAAAAAGAAGAAGGTAGGCTATAATGCAGTCCCTCTACCATGTATATGATCGGGTTTTGTCCACCTGAGTGGCATGTTTTGCAAGAGCTGTATGGAGAAGAGTACGTCGTTGTCATCCGTCGAGAGACGAGTGAAGAAGGGATTCCCGTGGCGGTGGTAGATTAATCCACTAGTGAGAGTGGAGATTAAAACAATGAAAATTATGTTCTTTTTTCAGTCTTTGTTATTATTCCAAGAACCATCTTTTTTATGACAATATTTTCAATGTTGGTTGTTTCAATAAGAAGAACAATTTTGTTTATTTGTATGGTGTTTTTAATGATTTCATTTCACATGATCACGATACATTCATTTTTGACATTGATTTAACTAATGTAATTGCATTTAATCTCAGAACTTTGGGAAATCCAAAGAAAATCTTGATAGCATCTGATATAACTCCTGAAGAGAGGAAAATTCTGAGAGATAATGTCAAAATAAAAAAAAAGAGGAAAAAAGAAAATGAAAAAGCCTTTGCCTGGATCTGGAATAACAAGAGTATTGTTGGGACATCGCTGCTTCAATATGCCAACATGACAACGAGAAAAGTTTCAAATATCGTTCCTTTGCCTCCTCAACATCTTGAGCGCATACAGTGCAGCCAAGCAAAATCAAACTCCGTTCATTAAAGGGCTACATCAAAAGTTAGACAAATAAAACTTTGGGCCTTCACAAGAAATATGTAGCTCATTAGAACCAAACCTTAGAATTTATTTCCTCCCAACCATTTGAGATGTTCACTCCAAAGCCAATCAAGATTGACCTTTAACCATCTAAGACCAAGATAAGTAAAGCATGAAACATTATAGCCAAACTTAGAAGTACAACTCATTATCTCAAAAAAAAACAAAAAAAAAAAAGAAGAAGATGAAGAAAAAAATCGCGGTCTTGCCCTAAATCATTTGAGGCTAACTTGTAACCTAATCTCAGACATTAGAGTATACTTCAGAAATCGAGCCATCAAAGCTAATAAAAGGAAAGTACAGGCTTTCATAGTTAAGTTTCAAATAGAGAACTCACTACTTCAGCCAGTTTACACAAGAGTCAAGATAGAGCCTTTGGTGAAAAAAAATAATAAAAAAGAAAAAAAAAAGAAAGGACACCGTCAAAAGGAGCAGCTGCCCCGGCTGGCAATGATGAAAGAGAATTCAAAGAAGCCAATCGACACCGACAGACTGGAGAAAATTCCATGGCAAAGGCTAAAAAAAAGAGAAAAATAAATAATAAATGCCCTGCGGGTCGAAAACCGGAAAAAGCTGATCTTGCTAAAATATGGCGCCCTACCAGGGTATATAAAAAAAAAGGCATTCTGGGCAAAAATTAAGAGTTAAGAGAAAATGTTCAATCATGAAAATCCGAGAGAGCTGATTGCTAATAGGAGTTTGATACTTTGAAGATCCATCTCGAGATTAGATGAGGTTTTGTATTTTTGAGATTAATGCCAAAAAATGATCATGTATAATGAAATCAAACTGAAACATTTGCATTTACGCCATAATATGTGGATATGATCAGAGCAGTTCACTTTACGTGATCAAAGTCGTCTACTATCTACCCTCTGCTACTCTCACCACTCGAGTCCTTCGACCGACTCATCCTGTTATCAACTGTGAATCCAATTCTACAGCACCATCATGAGAAGAATCAAGCTCATACGACTATGATTTAGGGCGTAAGTACACGCTCATTGCCCTTGAAGGATCTTTAGTAATAGCTTCAACCTCTCTAAAAAAAAAAGGCCGTTAGAGAGAAAAACCGTGATTGGCGCTCTAAGAAAAAGTTAGGCAAAGGGATAGGGTAAAAACCTGGAAACAGGCAGTCTGTCCTTCAATAAAAAAAAAAGCCGCTGGATTGGATTGGGTTCATTCCAAGCAAGAATAAGGTACAGGGTTATGTGAAAATCCGCAAAGGACGCATTTTCCTCTAAGAAAAGCTAGTGTGAAATTCCACAATGGACGCACTACCTTCAAAAAATGACTACAGGTGTCAGATGAGAACCTTACAATCCCAAAGGCATAAAATTCAAAGGCAGCTTCAAAAGGCATCGATCCTATTGCAAATTGCAGCTAGACCGGCTATCATCTCTAAGTACACTTAGATAAATTCTTATCCTACATTTCTGCATGACCCATGTATTTCACGTGCATACTCACTATTTTTTCTGCATATTTGGTTTTCCAGTTTTACAGTGAGAGAGATTCGATGCGGACACCGACAAAAGGCGAGTGAAACATCAGTCAAAACACTAATCCAACAATCAACCAAAGACCTCTCAGGGGGCAATCAACCAAAGGGCTCACAGAGATCACCACTTCACATCTCAGAAGGGTTAGTGTGATGCGCGCCGAACCTAGCAAAGGCCCTCTTGGAACCCGCTTTTAGGGCTCGAGGAATTGATTCGCGTCTTTTGATCTTGGGTGCCATGAGACATCTTGAATGCCTCCTTCCCAATAGAACATTGGGAAGGATCATCTAGTCTCACGACGCCTTTAGACACCTTTGAGTTATTTTGGAGTCGCCACCCAATTCACAAGAATTTGAGAAAGGTCTCTAACCTCTTATTAGTCTAGACCAGAGATTGGTGTTCGGAACTTCACTCTTATTTATGCTTTGGTTAATTATAAACGAGTTTTTAACTTCCTAAAATTCTATCTCTTGTCTCACACGATTTATACATTTAAAGCACAATACAAGCACTCAGAGGCAGTAAAGGAAAGCAATAAAAAAAGCGATAAATAAAGTAATAAAGGAAAGCAGTAAATACGCCAAGCACACAATTATAAGAAAAATTGGGGCGGAATACAACCCTAATAAAAGAAGATTAAAAATGTAAATTGGGACAGAATACAATCCCAAATGAAAATTAAATAATATTGCCCCAAAATTAATTATAAGGGCCCTAAAGAAAATACGTGAATATAAATTTAAAATAAACAAGTAAAGTCAAACATGAGAAAACATAAATCAGGACATTCGTTTGGTTTATGAACATTGGTTCCCTCGCGCTTATTTTGAAAAGGGATCGAAGAGTTATTCGATTGCTAGTTTGAAAAACAGGGATGAGTGATCACATTTTTTGAGAAAATTAACTCTTCGTTTTATTGTGTCATTTTATATTCCTTAGCTAGAATGAGGGACATTGGCTCCCATTTTGTTAGTAAAAATTTCAATTTAATTATAAAAATATTTGTGTGATCTTTTATCTCACGCGTGCATAAATAAAATATTTACTTGCAAACAAACACAACACAAAGAGGGGGAATAGGAAAGGTCTCACCAAACAATGCGGTCTCCTACACGTTGTGACCCTTCCGTGTGGTCACGAGAACGCTCATATAATACAAGTCACAATAAATTTTAGACAGAAGAATAATATTAAAATATCAGTAATAATTCTAAAAATTAATCAAGTAAAGTCAAAATAAATATAGAGCATGTTAATTTAATGTACAAATATTTACATGCAAAGAAAATAAAACCAATCATGCAAAAACCTAAGGTTAATGACAAAACAATGGTAACATAACAACAATGATAATAATAATAACAATAATAGTAGTGGTAAATGCAATAGGATAATAATAATAATAATAATAATAATAATAATAATAATAATAATAATAATAATACCCTCAAACAACAACAACAACAACAACAACAACAACAACAACAACAACAACAACAATAATAATAATAATAATAATAATAATAATAATAATAATAATAAATGAGCATACAAACATCAATAATTAACACAAAAATGCAAGAATAATAGTGCTAACAATCATGGCAACGAGACAATAAAACTAATAATAATAATGATAATCAAGTTGGAGTCACAAAGAAATCAAATTAAAACCATGAATAATATATCAACAGTAGTAATCATATTAGAAATGCTAGAAATGAATTATAAATATGGTAATAATAACAGAAAATAATAATATTAATAATAATAAATGATGAACCAAAATAAATGAGTACAGTTCCAAAAATGTTTACCCTCAGATTTTATAGGTCGAAAAATAGGATGTCTTGATCCGTTCTCCTTGTCGAAATTTATGAACATGAAAATATTTTGAAAAAAAATATTTTAGTTGACAAACAAAACTCAAGAAAATATTTTTGGTGGGATGATTAAGCAAAAAAAATTAATTTTTCTTGCTCAAGTCAAAACCAAGGATGAAATATTCTTTGGAGAAGAAATAAATTGGAACTTGAGAAACGTTTAAAGATTTTTTGAAGGAGTTCTTGGCTGCTCTTTTTTGTTTGAGAGAAGATAACCCTTTTTTTCTTGAATAAAAATGCAGCCCACTCTTGAAATGAAGACAAAGCCCCCAGTTCATCCTCTGGATTGTCTAAAAATAGGAAAAGACAAATTTTGCTTTTAATCCCATTAACCAAAAATATCACTGAAACATGAAACCAAAAAACAGACTGGAAAAAAGATGAAAGGAAAATAGGCGAAAGCGACAGCACGGGGGAAGCAAGGTGCGGGGTTGCCCGCAGGTGGCCCTGGGCGACGTGCGCCCCTGCTGGCGCGCGAGTGGTAGGGCGCGCGTCGCCCCTGGCGACGTGTGGCCCTGTGGGCGCGCGAGGGGCAGGGCGCGCATCGCCCCTGGCGACGTGCGGCCCTGCGGCGCGTGAGGGGCAACGCGCACATTGCCCCTGGTGACATGTGCCCATGCGGGCGCACGCTGCGCCTGCAGGTGCATGTCGGCCCCGGGCACATGCTACGCCTGAGGGCACACGCTGTGCCTGCGGGCGCACGCGGCTCCCACGCGAGCATGGCCCATACCGGTGCGACCTAACTCGCACGCGCGGCGCGCAAAATAAATAATAAATAATAAAAAATTAAAAATTAAAAAAATTAAAAAGAGTAAAAATTAAAAAAAAAAGGAATAAAAATAAGAGTAAAAATGCAAATTTTTGAATTAAAACTTTTAAAAGAACAAAGGGAATTTTTGACAAGGAAAACATCATTATTGGCACCTCTACTTGTGGCAAGTATCATCTTCATCATTGGGTAATTTTTATCTTGGACCGCCTCGGACCCGGTGTCTACAGTTGCCCCCAATTTTGGGGAACCTAGAACTTAGGTGCTTGAGTGAGCCAAAATTCAGAAAAGAAGGGAAGAGACGCGTACCTGAGGCGGTCATTTTTTCAAACTGGATGGTATTGTTGGAGTGGTTATCGCCAAGTCATCGGCGTATTGTCTTTTGTTGAAGCGGTAGTGTCATGATCATGCTAATCCTCTGTGGAGTGGTAGTGTCGCCATCGTGCTAGCCTTTCTGAAGTGGTAGTGCCGTGGTCATGCTAACCTTCCGTAAAATGGTAGTGCTGCCATCGTGCTAACCTTTATGAAGTGGTAGTGCCGTGGTCGTGCTAACTTTCTGTAGAATGGTAGTGCCGCCATCGTGCTAACCCTTTATGAAGTAGTAGTGCCGTGGTCGTGCAAGCCTTCTGTAGAATGGTAGTGCCGTCATCGTGCTAACCCTTTGTGAAGTAGTAGTGCCGTGGTCGTGCTAACCTTCTATAGAATGATAGTGTCACCATCGTACTAACCCTTCTGAGCTTTGAAATGGTAATGCCGTGATCGTGCTAACCCCCCGTAGAATGGTAGTGACGTCATCGTTCTAACTCTTCTGAGATGGTGCCCCCTGAGAGGTCTTTGGTTGGTTGCTTTGATTGGTGTTTTGACTGATGTCGTCACTCGCCTTTTGTCGGTCGGTGTCCGCATCGAATCTTTCTTGCTGCAAAACTGGAAAGCTAAATATGCAGGAAAATTGGTGAGCATGCACGTGAAATGTATGTGTCATGCAGGAATGCAAGATAAGAATTCATCTGAGCGGATTTGGAGGCAATGGCCGGTCTGGTCGCAATTTGTAGCAGGATCGGTGCCCCTTGGAATTGCTTTTGAATTTCATGCCTTTGGGGATTATGAGGTTCTCATTTGAAACCTGTAGTCATTCTTTTAAGGTAGTGCATCCCTTGTGGATTTTCACACTAGCTTTTCTTAGCAGGGAATGCATCCTTTCCGGATTTTCACATAACCCTGTGCCTTATTTTTTGCCTGGAATGAACCTAACCCAATCCAGCGACTTTTATTCATTTCATTTTTTGTAGGACAGACTGCATGTTCCTAGGTTTTCACCCTGGTCTTTGGTCTACTTTTTGCTTAGAGAGCCAATTACAGTTTTCATCTCTAACGGCCTCTTTTTTTTTTAAGGAGGCTAGGGCTGTCGTCAAAGATCTTTCAGGTATGATCGGCATGTACTTACGTCCTAGATCATGGTTGCTTGAGCTTGGTTCTTATCATGGAGGTGCTATAGAATTGGCTTCACAGTGGATAACAAGATGAGTCGACTAAAGCGCATGAGTAGCAAGAAAAGCAGAGGGTAGATAGTAACAATGTGCTGATCGTATACCGAAACCAGACAACTTTGAGTATTCGAGATGAACTGCTCTGGTCACATCAATATCATTGCATAAATGCACACATTTCAATTTGATTTCATAACACATGATCATTATTTGACATTAACTCGAAAAATACGAGGCCTCATCTAATCTCAGAATAGATCCTGAAAGTATCAAACTCCGGTTATCAATTAGCGCTCTCGGGTTTTCATGATTGAATATTTTCTCTCCTTTTTATTATTATTTATTTTTAGCTTTTGCCATGAACCCTCCTTCAGTCCGTCTGTGTTGATTGAATTTGCTTTCGTCTTCGTTAGCCGGGGAGGCTGCTTCTTCTGAGAGTGGTTCTTTTTAGCATTAAAGTCTTGTTCTTGGCTCTCGTGCAAACTGGCTGAGATAGTGAGTTTCTTTGCTTGAATCTTGACCGTGAAAGTCTGCGTATTCCTGTTGCTGGTTTTGGTGGCTCAATTCCTGTGGTTGAGATTGGGCTGAGATTGGCTGAGATTGGGTTATAAGTTAGGCTTTAGTGGTTGAGATTGGGTTACAAGTTACGCTCAGATGGTTTGGGGCAAAATTGTGGGTTTGTTTCTTTTTATTTATTTATTTATTATTATTATTATTATTATTATTATTATTATTATTATTATTTTTGCTTATTTTCTTTTGCTCTTTTTTTTTTGTTTTTTTTTTGTTTTTTTTTTGAAAGGTAAAGGGTTGTCCTTCTAAGTTTGGCTATAAGGGTTCCGGATGATTAAAGGTCAATTTTGATTGGTTTTTGGGTACACATTTTAAATGATTGGGAGGAAAGGGGTCACGCGGTTTGGTTCTAATGAGTTATATATTTCTCGTGAACGTCCTGAGTTTTATTTGTCCAACTTCTGATGTAGCTCTCAGAGTTTGATTTTATTTGGCAGCACCATATCCAACCCAGATGTTGTGGATGCAAGGGAATGGCTTTCAAAATTCTGTTTGTCGTTATGTTGGCACGTGGAAGTAGCATGGTCTCAAGAATGTCCCTATCAATTTTCAGCATGTCGTCCCAGGTCCAGGCAAAGGCTCTTTTTTTTTTTATTTATTATCTCTCAAAATTATCCTCTCTTCAGGAGTTATATCTGATGCTATCAAGATTTTGTTCGGATTACCCAAAGTTCTGAGATTAAATGGAGTTGTATTTATCGGGTTAATGTCAAAATGAATGGATGCATCATGATCATAAGAAATAAAATCAATCGAAACACCCTGCAAATAAGCAAAAATTATTCATCATATTAAAATAACCGGATTGTCATAAAGAGTTCTTGAAATAAAAAGTAACAAAGTATCTAAAAATATAAGATTGTCTTCTTCTCCATTCCCCTGACGAGTGACAGCGACGTGTTCATCTCCATGTAGCTCATGCCAAAAATGCTGCTCAGGTGGACAGGACCCAATCATATATTCGGTGGAGGAACTGCATTATAGCCTGCCTTCTTCCTCTCTCTCTTCTTAGGATCGCTGATCTCCTTGGAGTTAATGAGGTCTTGGACCTTGTTCCTCAAAGTTCGATAGTAATCTTTCAGGTGCCCAATGTGCTGATGGTAGGCACAGTACTGATCATTTCTATGCCCCGGCTGTCCCTGATTCGCAGCTGGCCTAGGTGGCAGTAGTCTCAGCTTACCCTCCTTTGTCAATCTCTCCAACACCCAGGATAAAGACCGGTCCAAATTAGAAAAGTGTCGTTGGCCTTGTCCTACTCTAGTAGCTGAAACCTCGGCCGTCTTGCCATTTTTACCATTATTGCCTTCAGCTCCGCCTGATCTGTACCCCGACTGGTTCCCATAGTTCCTCCCAGAAAAGCTATTATGGCTTGCTTTCTTTGTCAAGTAAGCCCCTTCAGCCTCTACTGCAATATTTTTAAGTGATTCCCAATCTCTGAGCCCTTTAAAGCTGAGCAAGTCCCTCAAGTAAGGGCAGGAGTTCCTGATGAATAGTCTGATATGATTAGCAGTGTCAGGTTTCGCTTCATCTCTATTACCTTGTTTCTCCACCTAGTGAGGTATTCGTGGAACGACTCATCACTCTTTTGTTGTAGAAGCTCAAGGTCCTTCAGGGTGACCTCCATTCTAGTGCTGCAGTTGTACTGCTTCATGAATTCATCAGTTAGAAGGTCCCAATCCTCTTTGGATCTCCTATCCAGCCCATGATACCATTCTACTACCGGATCCACCAAACTGAGGCAAAAATATTCCACCTTTTGCTTCTTGGTCAGCCCTGTACCCTTCATCACCAGGGTGTATTGCTTAATGTGCGCGGATGGGTCTGAAGTACCATCGAACTTTGGCAGCTCGATCATCTTAAACCTTAGGGGCAATAGCTCTTCTTCCCCCAGATCTTTATCCTCGGGGTTGATTCCCTTACCAGCTGATAATAGGTAAGTGATCGCCTCAATTTGCTGCCTCATTCCTCTCATGGCCTCATCTTCTACCCTGGGTGCTCTACCCCTCACAGCTTGATGGGCTACTATCTCCTCAACCTCCTCTTCCATCACAAAATCCTCGTCAGGGTTTGGGACCCTTGCCCTTCTTGGCTCAACGGGCACAGCAGCAGCTTTAGGCTCGTTGATAGGTTGGTGAGCAGTATTAACTATAATTAGGGCCTCTTCACCCACAGGCAGCTCAACTTGCCCCCGAGGAGGAATTACTGGTAGTTGTGGGGCAATAGGCGGTTGTGCGGCAGGAGGAGGAGTGATCCTTTCGACCATTGCGCCCATCATTTCTAACACCCTCCGCTCAAAGTCCTCTAATCTCCTGACCAAGTCTTGAGTAGTCAAAGCTCCGGTTTCTTCTGCCATAGAAGATGATTCACTAGTTGTTTAGAGTGACTCAGAATCCCAAACAGGCACTAATTCTATAATCCAAAGGGCGAGTCTGTCCTCACTAGTTGACCGTCGGAACCTCTAGTCCACTTGGATGAATCTTTGATGGCTAAAAAGCTTAAATTGTTAGAATGATGCATGGATGACATGTACAATACATGATCATGAGTTATGCAGCATTTCGCAATCACATACAAGCAAGTAATTCCTTCCAACCTTATTGCTCCCACACACGGGGGAAAATAGTCTCTTCCTAGGTGGGCTTAACCTATGGGTCAACGGGGAACCCAATGGGCGCGTATGGTGCACAGTGAAAAATTGACGGCATAACACTCTTAATTTAAAGCACATGAGTATGGATTTTTGGCCATTACGTATTTGGACACTTCAATTAAATTAATGTGAAGTTATCAGGACATAAAAGCCTTTGATAAAAGACTACTTAATTTGCTTGATCTTGTCTAATACATAACGACCTACATCATAAGCATCGTATCAAGGAGCATTTCACCTAATGGAAGTTTCTATTTGCCATTACATGAGCTTTGGTCAAGGTGGTAATACTTTAGGTCTATCCAAGCATGGTCCCTGCTAAGGGGTCTAACTCGTCAAGAGTGTAGCGATCGATCGAGTCTCCATTTGATATACCATTAATGGTACGAGACTTGGGTTGGTGATTACCATTAACACTTCCCTACAATGAGTGAAAGTAGGGTCGTGTTCCGAGAATGCACCGGGGTAAGATAGGGGACCAACTAGCATAATTCTAAGGCTCTAAAATGTAATGCAATTTTTGAAAAGAGATAGAATTTTAAGTTTTAAAAACTCAATTATACTTTTCAACCAAAACACTTTCAGCGCAAAGTCACAAATAGTCCCCAGTAGAGTCGCCAGTGTGACGCGCGTCGAACCTAGCAAAGGCCCTTTTGGAACCCGCTTTTAAGGCTCGAGGAATTGATTCGCGTCTTTTGATCTTAGGTGCCATGAGACATCTTGGATGCCTCCTTCCCAATAGAACATTGGGAAGGATCATCTAGCCTCACGACGCCTTTAGATACCTTTGAGGTACTTTGGAGTCGCCACCCAATTCACAAGAATTTGGGAAAGGTCTCTAACCTCTTATTGGTCTAGACCAGAGATTGGTGTTCGGAACTTCACTCTTATTTATGCTTTGGTTAATTATAAATGAGTTTTTAACTTCCTAAAATTCTATCTCTTATCTCACACGATTTATACATTTAGAGCAAAATACAAGCACTCAAAGGCAGTAAAGGAAAGCAATAAAAAAAAGCGATAAATAAAGCAATAAAGGAAAGCAGTAAGCATGCCAAGCACACAATTACAAGAGAAATTGGGGAAGAATACAACCCCAATAAAAGAAGATTAAAAATGTAAATTGAGATAGAATACAATCTCAAATAAAAATTAAATAATATTGTCCCAAAATTAATTATAAAGGCCCAAAAGAAAATACGTGAATATAAATTTAAAATAAACAAGTAAAGTCAAACATGAGAAAACATAAATCGAGACATTCGTTTGATTTAGGAACATTGGTTCCCTCGCGCTTATTTTGAAAAGGGATCGAAGAGTTATTCGATTGCTAGTTTGAAAAACCAGGATGAGTGATCCCATTTTTTGAGAAAATTAACTCTTTATTTTATTGTGTCATTTTATATTCTTTGGCTAGAATGAGGGACATTGGTCCCCATTTTGTTAGTAAAAATTTCAATTTAATTATAAAAATATTTTTGTGATTTTTTATCTCACGCGTGGACAAATAAAACATTTACTTGCAAACAAGCACAATACAAAAAGGGAGAATAGGAAAGGTCTCACCAAACAACGCGGTCTCCTACACGTTGTGACCCTTCCGTGTGGTCACGAGAACGCTCACATAATACAAGTCACAATAAATCTCAGACAGAAGAATAATATTAAAATATCAGTAATAATTTTAAAAATTAATCAAGTAAAGTCAAAATAAATATATAGCATGTTAATTTAATGTACAAATATTTACATGCAAAGAAAATAAAACCAATCGTGCAAAAACCTAAGGTTAATGACAAAACAATGGTAACATAACAATAATGACAATAATAATAATAATAATAGCAGTGGTAAAGGCAACAGGATAATAATAATAATAATAATAATAATAATAATAATAATAATAATAGAAAATAAACACAAGATGATAATAATGATAATGATAATACCCTCTAATAATAATAATAATAATAATAATAATAAATGAGCATACAAACATCAACAGTGAACACAAATAGAAAGAATAATAGTGCTAATAATCATGGCAACGAGACAATAAAACTAATAATAATAATGATAATCAAGTTGGAGTCACAAAAAAATCAAATTAAAACCATGAATAATATATCAACAGTAGTAATCATATTAGAAATGCTTGAAATGAATTATAAATATGGTAATAATAACAGAAAATAATAATATGAACAATAATAAATGATGAACCAAAATAAATGAGCACGGGTCCAAAAATATTTACCCTCAGATTTTATAGGTCAGAAAATAAGATGTCTTGATCCGTTCTCCTTGTTGAAATTTATGAACACGAAAATATTTGAAAAAAAAAATATTTTAGTTTTGACAAACAAAACTCAAGAAAATATTTTTGGTGAGATAATTAAGCAAAGAAAATTAATTTTTCTTGCTCAAGTCAAAACCAATGATGAAATATTCTTTGGAGAAGAAATAAATTGGAACTTGAGAAATGTTTAAAGATTATTTGAAGGAGTTCACGGTTGCTCTTTTTTGCTTGAGAGAAGAGAACCCTTTTTTCTTGAATAAAAATGCAGCCCCCTCTTGAAATGAAGACCAAGCCCCCATTTCATCCTGTGGATTGTCTAAAAAAGGGAAAAACAAATTTTGCTTTTAATCCCATTAACCAAAAATATCACTGAAACATGAAACTAAAAAATAGACTGGAAAAAAGACAAAAGAAAAACAGGCGAAAGCGACAGCACGGGGCAAGTAAGGTGCGGGGCTGCCCGCAGGTGGCCCTGGGCAACGTGCGCCTGGGGGTCGTGCGTCGCCCTGGGCGACGCGTAGCCCTGCGGGCGCAAGGCGCGCGTCGCCCCTGGCGACGTGCGGCCTTGCGGACGCGCAAGGGGCAACGCGCACGTCGTCCTCGGCGACATGCGCCCACGCGGGCGCACGTCGCCAGGCGGGCACGGCCCGCACGCGTGCGACCGAACTCGCACGCGCGGCGCGCAAAATAAAAAATAATAAAAAAATAAAATAAAAAATAAAAAAGAGTAAAAATAAAAATAAAAACAAAAGGAATAAAAATAAGAGTAAAAATGCAAATTTTTGAATTAAAACTTTTAGAAGAACAAAGGGGAGTTTCGACAAGAAAAACATCATTATTGACACCTCTACTTGTGGCTAGTATCATCTTCATCATTGGATAATTCTGATCTTGGACCGCCTCAAGACCCGGTGTCTACAATTAGCACGATGGCGGCATTACCATTTTACGGAAGGTTAGCATGACCACGGCACTACCACTTCAGAAGGATTAGCACGATGACGGCACTACCACTCCACGGAGAGTTAGCACGATCACGACACTACCACTTCAAATCTCAGAAGGGTTAGCAAGATGGCGGCACTACCATTCTACAGAAGGTTAGCACGACCACGGCACTACCACTTCAGAAGGATTAGCACGATGATGGCACTACCACTCCACGGAGGGTTAGCACGATCACGACACTACCACTTCAAATCTCAGATGGGTTAGCACGATGGCGGCACCACCATTCTACGGAAGGTTAGCACGACCACGACACTACCATTTCAGAAGCGTTAGCATGATGACGGCACTACCACTCCATGGAGGGTTAGTACGATCACGACACTACCACTTCAAATTTTAGAAGGGTTAGCACGATGGCAGCACTACCATTCTACGGAAGGTTAATACGACCACAGTACTAGCACTTCAGAAGTGTTAGCACGATGACGGCACTACCACTCCACGGAGGGTTAGCACGATCACGGCACTACCGCTTCAAATCTCACAAGGGTTAGCACGATGACGGCACTACCATTACACGGAGGTTAGCACGACCACGTCACTACCACTTGAACAAAGATTTACATGCTGACGGTAAATATCACTTCAACGAGAATTTACACGATCACGGTAACTCGCTTTAGCAAAAAAATAACATGCCGACAAGCTGTGCAATAACCACCCCGATAATATCATCCAGTCTGGAAAGATAGCTGCCTCAGGTACGTGTCTCTTTCTTTTTTTTCTCTGAGTTTTGGCTCACCTAGGCACCTATGCACTAGCTTCTCGAAAACTGGAAGCAAGTGTAGACACCGGGTCCTAAGTCAGCGCAGATCAGAGTTATCCAATGATGATTACATGCCTGTTCACAGGCAAAAAAGTTGAAAGTGATGATTTACTTGTCAAATTTGCATTTTATAATAAAAAATAATAAAAAAAATGTATTAAAAATTAAATTTGAAAAATGGAGTTTAAAAATTATAGTGTTTTTAGTTAAATTTTAAATTTAAAAAAAAAATTCGGATGTCGGCTGCGTCGGTACGCTGAGGCAGCTTGCAAGCGCGTGGCGCTGCACCTGCGACACGCGTGTCCGTCGCGCACACCGACGGGCGTCGGTTCCCCCAGGTCTATCGCAAACGCGATTTTCGCCCTTTTTCAGTTTTTTTCTAGATTTTTTTTGACTTTTCACCTTTTTTATGGCATTTTTATTAATTACTTCCATTTTTAACCCAAATTAAAGAAATTTTAATAAAGATTTATTTTTTTTCCTTAATTAATGAGGTTTTACATTTTTATTGGTATAAATCGAAAATTATGGGAAAGAAAAAGTGAGAATTCTTTTGAGACATTTTTTCTTCTCTCTTCTTGGGTTTTTGCATTTTCTTCTTCTTCTTCAATTAGTTTTCTTCTTTTGACTTCAATAAATTTTCTTCTAAATATTTTAGATTGAATTTTGTTGAAAAATATTTTGATTTTTAGACAAAGAAAATAATACTTTATTCTTAAAAATCTAATTTTCTCATTTATTATTTTTTAATATTTTTTCTTTTCAGTTGATTTCTTCCAAAGACTTACATTGATTTTTTGGATGAAAAATTGATTTTGAGACAAAGAGAATAATTTTTTGTTATTAAAATCTAATTTTTTATTTGATTTCGTAAAAATAAGATTTTTACAATTTTTTAGAGAAAAGTTTTTAGATTATTTTCTATCTATTATTTTGTGAATTAAAGTAAGGAAAATCAATTATTTTCACCTATTCCACCAAATCCGAAATTTAAGGGTAAACATACTAGACTCGATCTCTTAGTTTTATTTTTCTTTTATTTATTTTCATTCATATTTAATTAATAATCATGTAAATCTTTATATTTATTATTTATTTATTTATTTATTTTATATTATCTTAAATATAGACTTAACTTTTTTGACATTATTCTTTGTTCTATTTTTATTTATTTGATTTTTCATTTTCTCTTATTATTATTATTATTATTATTATTATTATTATTATTATTATCATTATTATTATTATTATTATTATTATTATTATTATTATAATTTGTGTTAATTTGTTAATATGCTAATTTATGTATTTTATTATGTTAGTTAATTTATTTGTCATCCATCATGCATATTTTATTTATTTTAATTTATTATTTATTGTTTTATGTGTATAATTGATTTTCTTTATTTAATTACTAACATTAATTTTATTTATGCTTGTTTTTTGTTTCAAATCTTTGTTTTTACTTGTTTGAATATCCATGTGAACAAAAGAGGAGATCCAGGTATTTATCATTTTTATTGTATTTATTATATTTCCTTCATTTGTCTTTTTAATTTATTTGTCATGTAATTAGTAATAAAATAATTTATTTTAAGCATGTTTAATTAAAAATCACACAAAATATGTTTATGAATAAATTGAATTTTTTCTAATAAAATGGGACCAATATCCTAATTTTTTCATCCAAATAAATTGTCACTTTAAAATTATTTTCTTTAACTATGCATGCGAGAACCAATGTTCTTATTCTTAATAAATAGCCCGTTTTATGTATGGTTTACATTTCATTTACATTGGGTGTTGTATTTGGCCCCCTAGTTTTATTGTAATTGATTGTATTTTTATTTACCTTATTTTAATCTTGCCTTTATTTACCGTTTTATTATATGATTGATATGCGCTCTAATTACTACATTTAAATGAATGAGAAAATGGATGAAATCTTAAATTCAAAATTCAATTGTAACTTTAACCAAGATATGAATAAATGAAAAGTCTCGAACCATCTCTGATTTTAGGCTCAACGAGATTAGAGGACCATCTCAATATTCTATTAGGGTAGGGTCTCCAAAATATCTCTTATTGTCCAAAATAGGTCCAATTTGCATTGTTTTAGGCTTCACGAGATTAGATCATTGTGACGCGCATGAGCCGGATCCCCGCGGCCGCCCGTACGACCGCCCGCTCAAGGGCGATCGGGGCATTTGAGGGTCCGTTGACAGCTTGCAATGAATTGCAAGTGCGTCTATTTTGGGCAATAAGGAGGTTTCATGGAGTCGCCACCCAATAGAACATTGGGAAAGTTTCTCTCACCTCGGAGAGCCTAAGACTGCGCTTTTATCCATTTTAGGCCAACCAAAGGGGTCTTGGAGGGTAAACCTCTCTCTCTAAGGAGCCTAGGATTAACGTCTAAGTCTCGTGACACAAGAGATGTCTTGGAGGTCCAGTTCTAATGAGTGATCGGACGGACCTCTCGCCTCGTTGAGCCCAAAGACCAGAGATGGGTTCGGGACTTCTCATTTATTCGTACCTTAATTGATTTTACAATTCGGTTTTGAGTCTATTAGTCCGCTCTCTCTCCACACAATGCAATTTAAATTAAAGGCGCAATCATCCATTTAAGAGCATAAAATAAAATAGCATTAAAAAAATTACAATAATACTAAGGGCAGAATACAACCCTCGTTTGTAAGTGTGCGATACATGCATAAAACGGGTTATTCATTAACAATGAGGACATTGGTCCTCGCATGCATTCATTATGGAAAACGATTTTTATGTGATGATTTTATTGGGTAAAAATAGGACATTGGTCCAGTTTTATTTAGCAAACATTTTATTTAGTAGAAAATATTTGTGTGGTGATTCTTTTTAAGAGCGGTCGAAAATCATTTTATTATTACAAACCACAAATAAATAAAATAATAATCACATATTTCTAAATAAATAAATAAATACTAAACTATTTGTCTCGACTGTGCTCCTCAAAGGAGTCGCATTGCCACTCTCATAGTTACGGTCATGGCAGGACAATAATAGCAATAATATGAACCCAATAATAATAATATATTAACAACAATAATGATTATAAAATGCATTAAACATAAAATAATAACATTAAGAATAATAAATAACATAATATATTAATATAGAAAATAATGATAAACAAATAATAATTATTATTATAATAATAATAACACAACAATAAAATTAACACATCCATAATAATAATCAATAATAACATTAAATTAAAATTACCATAAATTAAACAATGCTAAAAATGAATAACCTAACATATAAACACTAATAATAATAAACAAATATAATAATTAATTAACAATCATTATATATTAATAATAATAATGATAATAAATAATAATATTATTAATAATAATATTAATAATATAAAAAAACAGAAAATAAATAAAAGTATTTATATAGATAATATTAAAAATAAATAATAAAAACAGAAATTAAATAAATAAATAAATAAATATATATATATATATATATATATAAAATAATATAAAATAAGAAGAAAGGGGGCCTACCGTCACCGGAGGGTCGCCGGAGGAGGGGTGACCGTCACCTCCACTGCCAGATCGGAGGCCAGGTCACCGGAGGCAAGGCGGGAGGCTCCACGCACCGGTATGTCGCCCACCGTCGCCGGAAAACGCGAAAGATCGCCCTGGTTTCTTCTCCCTCACGCGCCAGCTTCCGGCCACCGGTGGAGGATCGGTGGGTGCAAGGGGCTCCGTCCGGCGATGGCGGTTTCGATGGTGGGGCGCGTGCCACAGCAGGCGGTGGCGTTTGGCTGGCAGAGACAGCGGCAGTTTCTCTCTCCTCTCTCCTCTTTTCTTTTCTCCGGTCCGGCGCTGGTTCACCTGGCTGTCCCTGATTTCCTCTTCTTCTTTGTTTTTCTTTCCTTTTTTCTTATTCTTTGTTTTACTCTCTCTCTTTCCTTTCTATTTTCTTTTTCTTGCTTTCCTTTGCTCTCTCTTTTCACTTTCTTTTATCTTTTCTTTTTTCTTTTCTTTGGCTCTCTGTGCTCCTATGGCTATGGCTTCTTCTTCCTCCTCTTTTCTTTTTCTTTTTCTTTGTCTTTCTTTCTCTGTGTTTGCAATCTGAGAGAGCCCCAAATTTTCCTCATCTTATTCTTTTTATACCCCACAAATTAGGGCTAAGGGTCATCCAAGTAATTTCCTCCTTTTTTCCTCCTTTTCTTCTTTTTAATTAATCTAACTTAATTCAAATAACACACATTAATTAACCAATTAAACATTACACTAATTGCTCATTACATATATTACATCTTAATATAATTATCATATATATTATCTATTTAATTAAACACTCTACATACTAATTAATATTAATTAAATAAACTTTAATTTTTCATGCATTATAATTACACAATAATATTAGCCATTTAACTAACCAATAAATTAACTAATTAATTAACAAACAACATTAACTAATTAATTACCTAATTTTACACACACACATATTTATATATATTATCATATATATTATTTTTGGAGGGAATTACTAAGGACCCGAAATCACTTTTTTGACATTAAACCCGACTCGGGACCCGGTGTCTACAATCATGTTTTCAGTGTTTTATTGGAAAAAGGTGTCCAAAATATCTCCGGCTTATCCAAAATAGACGTATATGCATCTTTTTAGATTTCACGAGATTAAACGATCCTTCCAATGTTCTATTGGAAAGAGGTGTCCAAAATATCTTTGATTGCCCAAAATAGACACATATGCGTTGTCTTAAGCTCAGTGAAGTTAGACGACCTTTCCTAATATTTTATTGGGTGACGACTCCAAGAAACCTGCTTGTTACCCAAAATAAACGCTCTTGCAATCTCTTGCAAGTTCTATGAATCTCTCCCAAAAGTCCTAAAAGCGGGTTTTCGGGGTCTACGGGGTTTGGCACGCGTCACACACTCCTAGTGAGATTTAGTACCTCTCTTTAAATCTATGAATCATATGAGAGCTAATTTGCAATATTTTGCACTTGTATTATCTTTTGAACTTCAACTTCACATTGTTTTGTACAAGGATCTAAATGAGCTAATGGTAATGTGTTCCATATAACTTCTTTTTCCAGTTGCTTATTCTATCCCCCTAATGTTGGGAAAATTGTTTTGTCAAAATAGCAATAAGCAAATCTTGTCGTAAATAAATTTCCAATTAGTGGTTCAAAGTATTTAGTTATTTAAAAAGATTCATATTCTAACATATATTCATAACATCCTTTCAGAACCCATTTTTGTGCATTATGGTGGAGCAATTAGTATATCACACAACAAAAAATTCTAAGATGGGCTATATTTGGTTCTTGACCAAAAATTAATTGTAATAAGGATAATTTATGATTAGAGATGTTCACGGGGCAGGGATTTCCCGTCCTCGTCGGGGATCCGACCCGAACAGGGTGAGAAATCCCCGATTTTCCCCCCTGTAGGGGCGGGGATGGGGGGAAAAAATCGCCGGGGCAAATTCAAGGACGGGGATGGGGAGCGGAGTATCTGCCCCGCGAGGATCCCCGACCCAAACATATTTTTTTTTAGTATTATTATTATTATTATTATTATTATTATTTATTATTATTATTATTATTATTATTATTATTATTATTATTATTATTATTATTATTATTATCAAATATATATATAAATTAATTTTTGATTTTCTTACCTTTCCCTAACCTTGACCCTTAGACACCTCTCACTGTCGATCTCCCTGTCTCAGAGCCAGTCCCCCTCCCTCACTCTCTCTGTCTCTCGCTAACCCTGTCTCAGTCCGACTCCCTCTCCATTTCACTCTCTCTTTCTACCGATCTCCCTGTCTTTCACTCTCTCCGTCTCACAGTCTATGTCTTTCGTATTTTGCTCCCTCTGACTCTCTGTCTCTCGCTCTCTACCAATCAAGCGATCTCCCTCGCAAATCGCGATCTCTCTTGCTCGATCTCCATCCTATCGTATTTCCCTCACTCGATCTGTCTCTGTCATGGTTCACTGGTTTTGGCAAGCTTCTCCCGAGAACAGTTGAATAGGTAATATTGAACAGGTAATATTTTTTTTAGTCATTGTTGAGATGAAATCTTATATAATTTATTAATATGTACTTGCTGTATTGAAGGGTTTGTTCTGAATTATTGCATTATTTTGTTGATTGTTCTTTGTGTTTTCAATTTGTAGAAGCTGATGTATAATATGTTGTGTGTTTTATTGCTTATTGAAGAACCTGTGGAGCTATTGTCATTTGATGGAATGTCTCCCATTTGATTTGCCTCCTACTGTCAGTACATAATCTTCTCTCTCTCTCTCTTTTGTGTGCGTGTGCATGGTTAATTTATGCTTCTTAAATTCAGAATCAGCTATACTATTTTTATTCCTTGCGTTCTATGCTTTATATGAATCAGCTCCATGGTCCTTATTTCTTCCTTTTTATGCATTGTACCTTTTTTTTTCTTTTTTCCCTTTTCTTAGTGTTGTATATTTTAATTTGCATACTGTTCCATTTATATATTAGGATTTAATTTCCTTACACATATAGTTTCTTTATTAATTCTTGTTTATTATTATTTCATCATGCTGCTACAATTTAGTTAAATTGTATTAATTTCTTGGCTTAGTTCATTGAGTTTAGTCCTGAAATGTTATTTGCAGACATACATGAAGTTGAAGTCACATATGGGATTTATCTTTGTATTTCTTTGCTGCTTGTAATGTTCATAAACTGAAATTAGATGTTACACTTATGAGTTGGAATTCATTTTACAATCCTCTTTATTTAATTTAGTCTTTTGTTAGGTGTCATTTCATAAAAATCTCAATTTTAGGCAGCTATGTAGTAGTGTGTCACCTGCTTTAGTCATATACCTTTCAAGTGCAGAAGAAAGGGCCTTATATATATATATATATAATTAAAATAGATCGCATAAGACTTTACAAGATTTCACCTAAAGCGTAATTGATTATATGTGCATCTACAACAAAAGTAGAGCTTGAAGTTAGAACCCTACATTCTTGAAGCCTTTGGTGCTTGGCTGAATTCTAATCGGTCCAAACTTGATTCAATATTTTATTCTAAAAAATACAAGCTTGAAATAAGAATTTTAACTTGCATTGAACTAGCTCTGTTCTGAGGGAAAGATTCATACTAATGGGAGAACTGTTGCACTAAAAGTCTTTTAAATATTTTATAGGCAAGATTCAATCATTTTCTTGATCATATCGGTGCCTAAAAGATATTGCCCTTTGTTGATTTTTATTGTATGTGTTCATTTAGCATTTTTGTTGTTAAAATTTATTCTCAAACTGATTGCTTTTGGAGGTCAACTAACTTGAATTCATGTATCTTTAATGACAAAACATTTTCCTTTGTTTCACAGATTTCAAAGATGGCAGCAATAACCTTTTCTATTGGATCTGTTGTCTCTTTTGGCCCTAAAGCCAGCCAAATCCCACAGTCCAAGCCCTTTGCAGCAAGGTTTAGCTCCCATAACCCACTTGTGAACTTCAGCAGTCTCAAAGCATCATGCTCTATTAACTTTGAATCAAAAACATCCTTCTTTGGCAAGGAAAGCACTGCCGCCCTTCGAGGATCTTTTGCTTCAAAAGCACACAAATCAAACCAGACGTTACACTATCATGTAAGTCTTGAGTGTCCAAGTGCAATTTTGTTATTAAGATGATTTGTTATTCAGAAATGGTTGTGTTAATTTTGTTATTTTAATCATGTGAATATCTACATAACTGGAGAAAGTATCATAAGCACAGATAGCTTTGATTCTTAAATATTAGTTCTAAGACTTCAGCAAGTTAACAGTTGTTAAGAAACAAATTAGTTGTCAAAAAACAAATTAGCACAGATAGCTTATGAATTATTTGTTTGCTTAACTTTACTTAGGAATGAATTTCTACTTAGCTTGTTTAATTTTATGCCCTTATTATTTATTACTGTGAAATATACAGTATTATTACTATGTAGTTTCAATATTCTTGTTTTTAAATTACTTTTGTCACCCACATTATTTCATATAATCAGAGCATATAGTTCTGAATTATTGCAGTAGTTGTTTGATTAATTATTATGTTTGATTAATTGATATTTCAGGTTGATATTCGTGGGCATGGAAGTTATCCAAGTGAATTTATTAATATTTGAATTGTATGAAATATTTATGTATTTGAATTGTATGAGATATTTATAAATATTTGTATTTGAATTATATGGTATATTTGTAATTTTAAGTTATTAATTGTTAAATTTTATTATGTGATATTTAATGAACATTTTTTTTGGGTCAGGGATCCCCATTCGGTTGGATAATTTGGCATCGGGGACGGGGATCCTCGACGGGTGGGGGGGGGGGGGGGGGGGGGATTTTTTCCCCGCCCCATGATCACTCATATTTATAATAACTTGTTGGCCTAATATGCACAAGTGTTGCATGTAAAATATCATGTCCCTATATAAAAATAGGGAGTTTTTGTTAGTAGTTATATCTAGGCCAAATATTTAGATTTTTATGTTATGTCACATTTTCATTTATAAAAGAGTTTTCTAAGCATTAATATATATTGTTGGCATATTACATTATATAATAATATTTATGAATAATTATTTAATATTATTCTAAATATCCCTAATAATAATAATAATAAAACAGTGCAGCTAGAATAGATTGTGTCCAAGTGGCACAAATTCATTTCAATAATTTTTACACACCTAAACTAGATTTCAGAATTCATTTAAATATTTAAATAATACTTTTGTCTCTCCTTCTGGAGTGTTTTGTCTTCTCTTATGAGATGTGGTATAAGTCTTTGATTTAGTGGTAAGGTTTTGAAAGTTCTTATGGCGTCTATATCTGACAAAGGGAAAGAGGTGATGGCACTTTGTGCCAGATTACGCATAGAGAACGAAGAGCTTGTACTAGCTGAAGAGCAGGGGGATGCAAACAATAAAGAAAAGCAGTTTTTCGTTATTGGTCGATTCCTCAACAACAAATTGGTTCATTTCGACTGGATGAAAAACACACTGGCATCAATATGGAGGCCAATTAAAGGGATGATGGTTACTGAAACCAATTGTGTGGGTCGATACCTATTCCAATTCTTTCATGAACTAGATATGGAGAGGATTCTCAACGATGGTCCCTGGACGTTTAATCAAAATGTTTTGATTGTCAAGCATCTAGTGGAGATGGAACAAGAGACACAAGTTAAGCTAAACTCCCTCTTTATATGGGTTCAGATAGTCAATCTTCCCATCGGTTTCAAGACTGAGGAAACATGCAAAGCCATAGGGAATAAAATAGGACGATTTGTGGAAGCTAATCCTAAAAATTTTAATCGTCCACGCAGAGGGTATCTTAGAATCAAGGTGACGATTGATGTTCGAGTGCCTATCAAACGGGGTCAGAAGACAAGGAGGAGTGGTGGAGACTGGTTTTGGGTTGACTTTCGATATGAAAGATTACCATCATTCTGTTTTTTTTGTGGCATCATAGGGCATACGGATAAATTCTGTAGTTTGTTATTTGATATTCCTGTTCGTCCAATTGAACGTGATTATGGGAGTTATTTGCATGCTACAGTGAAAAGGAATACTTCTGGAATTGGAGGTGCTTGGCTTCGAGAATCCATGGCAGAAGTGCAAGGGGTAATTCCAAAAAACGCATCGTCAAACATGGAAGTTGAAGTGCTAGGAGGTAATACTCATGATCAAGGGGAGGTGAATAAGGGGCATGAATTACATGGGACGTTTATGGGAATATCCATGCACAAAGAAGGCGAAAACAGTGCAGCAAATGGCGCTAATTCCACTACAAAAAATCTGAGAAATAGAGACGGAAAATAGAGACAGAATTCCATCTCTAATTGAAAATAGAGACGGAAATTTTCCGTCTCTATTTCGTCGGTCTCTATTTTTAGAGACGGAATGGACGTTTCCGTCTCTAAAAATAGAGACGGAATAACTTATTCCGTCTCTATTTTTAGAGACGGAAGGAGCATTTCGGTCTCTAAAAATAGAGACGGAAAGAACGATTCCGTCTCTATTTTTAGAGACGGAAACTCAATTCCGTCTCTAAAAATAGAGACGGAAAAACTTTTTCCGTCTCTATTTTTAGAGACGGAAAATCAATTCCGTCTCTATTTTTTTTTGGAATTTTTTTTAATATATTAAAATAAATAATATTAAATTTAAATATTCCTTAATTTTATATAATGAATTTTCATCTCTAATTTATTGAATTTTTTTTATATATTAAAAATAAATAATATTAAATTTAAATTATTCTTAATTTTATATAATGAAAAAAATTAAATAAACAATAAATAATTATGAAAATATTGTATTATTGAATGTATTAATATATGAAAAGTGTAGTGAGATTACAAATAAAAAAAGATAAAAATTCTAAAAATAATAACTAAGATGGAAGAGAATGGCAGACAATCAGCAGACGGTGTTTGCGGGTCAGCAGGTAATATACGGCTAATGAAGTCCTCCAGCATATTGATACGGTCCATTAGTACGCCAACCATACCGCGTAGCTCAATGACCTCATTAGTACGCCGACCGTCTCCAACTTCTGTCCATATTACTCATTAATATTAAACTGCTTAGAAAAAATCATAAAGTCGAAGTTAGTATTTAATCCCTAATTAGTTTTACATAATGATTCATTTTCCTAAATTAAAATCACAAATATTTTGTAAAAAAACGGACAGAGTTCCCCCTATACGGGTCCCTATCCCCCTGTCAAACATGAGCAATTTTAACATTTCGGTAAAATATCAACCAATCGCAACTCCACAACAAACTCATTGTAATAAGAAATTTACATTTGTTATTCTTGGAAAATTTACATTTGTAATTTCTATGGTACTGTAAATATAACTTTCCCATATTAGTTGCAACCTCCATTTCAGATGATCAAATCACAAAAAGAGAGCCGCTAATAATGGTCATAATTAATACTGCATTGCTATACAGTTTCATATGAAGTGCACACAGCAGGCCTACTGAATTTGAAACGTGTACTGTTGCATCAAGCAATAAAAATAGAAATAAGGTAGACAGGGAATTACCACAGACATACATACGATTGCAAGTTGCACAATCTTCTGATTGAAAGATATCCATCATCCATGTTCTATCCAGCAGACACAGGCAAAAGAAAAGAAAAGAAAAGAAAAGAAAAGAAAACTCAATAGCCCTAGTACTTGACAAACCTCAGCAGCCAACATTCTTGGAACCATAGTTTGAATCTGGACTAAGCTTTGTTCCAAATTGTTCCTCGATCTTTGACATCTTGAGACTATCGCATCTCGAGTAATTACCTCAAGTAACACAAAGAGCACTATCACAACAAACTTTTGGCTATATTTACACTAATAAAACTGCATCAAACAATACAAAAGAATCAAATGATTCAGTCATGAATATCCCAGAAAACAAACCATAATCCAAGAAAATCTACCTGGAAATATATAACTGAACAAGTTTACAAAGAAGCTAACAAAATAACTTTACAATTTCGTTTCAATGGCAGAAATAGCTACACCGTAATAGCTTATCAATTTTCAATATCTAATTGTCAATAAGCTAAAGGAGTTATTTAATAGCAAATAAAACCAGAACCATATATCAGCATTCCCTAATATACATAATTTGCCAATTAGACATTAAACTTCAGTACACATAACACAAAAATTCCATAGCATGGTTATCTTATATAAAATCATATGGAAAGGTAGATTTGATTTACTCCAACCAATTGCTCAATTATCACAGAAAATTTATCAATCAATTCAGTAAACCTTAACCATGCATATACTGTAAATATAAATCGTACCTTAACAATTTAATTTATAAATAAATCTTTTGGAAAAGGTAAGTTTGGTGGCGACTAACCGATTTTTCTGATATTTTTGGCTCATTTTACCATCGCCGGAAGCTAGCCGGAGCTCCACCAAAGACACCGAAATCACCGGGAGGAAGCTTGGAGCGCCGGGGTTGGTTTTCCGGTGGTCACGCGCCGTGAAGATCGTTCATTTCGCCGGAATCAACGCCGAAAGCTTCGGTCTTCTCCCTCTCCGATCTGCTCATCACCGGCAATTTAGGAGGATCCACGGCCACCGGAAGCTTCGTCTTGCCGCTGTGAGTCCAGTCGTGCCGTTCGTGTCGCCTCTCGCTGTCGGAGTTCGCCGGAGAAGCTCGCAATTTTTCCTCCCTCTCCTGGAACGCCGACGTCGCGATGGAGGGGAAAAGGACGCCGAGATCGGTGTTGCGAGGAGCCGCTGCTCGCCGTTGACCACCGCCAGCTGCTCTGCCCCCCTTCCGCCGTGTTCCGCCCCCTCTCCCTCTCTTCGGTTTCTTTCCCCCGCTCCCTCACCGATTTTGTCCCTCTTACTTTTTATTTCGTTTCCTTCTCATAAATCCTCTAACTTAATCCTACTAATTCTAACTTAATATCCCTAAAATAGAGACGGAAATTGATTTTTCGTCTCTATTTAGAGACCGCACAATTATACCGTCTCTAAATAGAGACGGAAATCAATTACCGTCTCTATTTTTAGAGACGGAATAATTTTTACGGTCTCTATTTAGAGACCGCAAATATTACTCCGTCTCTAAATAGAGACCGAAAACTTTTCGTCTAAATTTAGAGACGGAATTTATTTTCCGTCTCTAAATTTAGAGACGGAAACTAATTTCGTCTCTAAATTTAGAGACGGAAATTGCTTTCCGTCTCTAAATTTAGAGACCGAAATATTTTTCCGTCTCTAAATAGAGACGAAATTGTTTCGGTCTCTATTTAGAGACGGAAATATATTTTTCGTCTCTATTTAGAGACGGAAAAAATTTTTGTCTCTATTTTCGGTCTCAAATTTTGGAGGGAATCGATCCCGCCATAAATAGAGACAAAAAATAGAGACGAAAATTTTTTCGTCTCTAAATAGAGACGGAAAATATTTTCCGTCTCTATTTAGAGACGGAAAAATTTCCGTCTCTATTTTCCGTCTCTATTTTCCAGTTTTCTTGTAGTGTTCTAAGGATTTTGAAGATGGAATCATTATGGATGTCAAAAGGGCTCGTATGGAAGATGGCCCAAAAATGCAGGCTCAAGTAGCAAAAATTATCAACTCATTATTGGCGGGACCTAAAGCCCAGGCCCGCTAGGGCCCATGAGTCTTCTAAGCTGGAACTGCCGTGGTTTGGCCAACCCACGGACAGTTAATGCTCTTAAGGATATAATATCCTTAAGAAGGCCCAACATTATTTTCCTCATGGAAACAATGATCAAGGACAGTAAAGTTAAGGAAGTCTGTAAAAAGGTAGGAATGGATTCATGTTTTGCAATAGAAGGGGAAGGACATGGAGGTGGTTTGGCTCTATTATGGAAAAGCGATGTGCAAATTCAAGTTATCTCCAGTGCATCTAACTTTATAGATGTAACTGTTTCGCTCCAGCAAGGAATGTCATGGCGCCTTACAGGGTTCTATGGTTTCCCAAAAAGACATTGGCGTAGGTTATCTTGGGACTTATTAAGATTGCTGGGCAGGGAATCAAGAGGGCCCTGGTGCTGTGTAGGGAATTTTAATGATCTTTTAAGACAGTTTGAGAAAAAAGGTGGGAACAAACAACCCAATTGGCTACTTGATGGGTTTATAGAAGCGGTGGGTGACTGCGGGTTGATAGATCTGGATATGAGGGGCTATCCTTTTACGTGGGAAGTTGGACGGGGTACACATCGTTGGATTGAGGAAAAGCTGGATAGGGTCTTGGTGAATGCTGAGTGGGTGAATATTTTTTCTAATTCAGTTCTTCACAACGTGATTACTGTGGGGTCTGATCATACTGCTCTGTTCCTAGAGCTGAAAGTCTGGGTGAATATTTTAACTCCAAAAAAATTTCGATTTGAGAATGCTTGGCTTCGAGGTCAAGGGTACTACAAGGTGGTTCAGGAAGCTTGGGAGAAATCAGGACCGAGCCCCATTGCGGGGAAAATAAAGAAGTGTGTTCAGGCTTTAAAAGAGTGGAGTCAGACACTAGATGGGAACTTTAAAGCAAAACTCAAGTAGTATCGTATGCTGATGGAAAAGTTTAGAGGACAGAGGGATCATTTCTCGATTAGCCAGTATCAGAAGGCTTCAGATGAATTCGCCCATGCCTTGAAGCAATAGGAGGATTTTTGGAAACAGAGAGCAAAGTTGTTTTGGCTGCAAGATGGGGATACTAATTCTAAATACTTTCACGCACATGCATCGGCCAGAAGGAAGAATAATAATGTAACTCGCCTTCGGAATTCCTCTGGAGAATGGTGTGGGTGGGGAATGGGGCTAGAGCAGGTAATCCTTGATTATTTCCAAAACATCTTCAGAAGGAATGGGTGCTCAGAAGCGACAGTCACTGATCTAATTGAACCGCGTATTACAGACGAGCACAATAAGGAGCTCACTAGACCGTTCACTGATGTTGATGTTAAAGAGGCTTGCTTTGCTATGCACCTAGATAAAAGCCGGGGTCCGAATCGCTTAAATCCAGCCTTCTATCAAAGGTTCTGGAGTATTATTGGGGGAGATGTTACTAAAGCTTGTCTCTCCATTTTGCATATGTGTACTATGCCATCTCGGTTGAATGATACTCTTATTGTGTTGATTCCCAAAAAGGCAAATGTAGAGCTTATTACAGATTTGAGGCCAATTGCGCTTTGCAACGTTCTATTCAAAATGGTCTCTAAAATGCTGGCTAACAGGATGAAACGGGTTCTCCCACAATCATTTTGGAATCTCAGAGCGCCTTCATTCCGGGTCGCCTGATTACTGATAATATTATAGAAACAATAACAGTTGGGTTTGGCATTTTGACAAAAGAGGGATTTTTTTCTGTCAAGAAGGCTTACGGGGAGCTTATGAGATCAACTGTTGAGGAGCAACCAGTCACAGATACGGTTAATTGGAAGAAGATGTGGGAGCTGAAAATTCCACCAAAAATCAAGAACTGTATTTGGCGATCACTGTCTTCTTGCTTACCTACAGTGAATAATCTCCTTCAAAGAAGATTATCTATTGATCGGGTGTGTCCTAGCTGCCAAATCCAAGGAGAGGATGAATCTCATGTGTATGTTCAATGTGTTTTTGCCCAACAGGTTTGGCATATCTTCTTTGGAGATAGGCGGATGAGCGAGGTAATTTGTTTTAGACGATGGTTTTCGGGGCTATTGGAATCGGTTATGGGGGAGAATTTGTGTGAGCTGTGTTTCATCCTATGGAATCTATGGAATAATCGGAATAAAACGTTGTGGGATGGAAAACGGGAAACACCACAAATGGTTCTTCGTTTTGCTAGACTTTCCTTTTCTCAATGGAAGGCGGCACAGGCTCTTAAATTTCATGATGCCACAGCCACTGTCCCACCTAACTCAAAATGGACAAAACCAAGGGAAGGTGAGCTAATGTGTAATGTAGATGCAGGTTGTTTTCAGCAGAAGGGGTACAGCTGTTATGGCTTTCTCATCCGGAATCACAAAGGTGAGTGTATTGTAGCGAAACATGCAGCTATAGAGGGGTGTTTTGAAGCTCACATAGTAGAGGCTCTAGCGATTAAGGAAGTACTCAGCTGGCTGAAAGTAAATAGCTTCTATCAGGTTTGCATCCAGACGGATTGTCTCATGGTCTCTAAGGCGGTGAATAAAGAATGTAATGTTACTTCTTACTTTGGAGATATTATATTAGAATGCAAGGATCTGTTAAACGTATTAGAAGGTTATTCTATTACTTTTGTTAGGCGAACAGCGAATATGGCTGCTCATGCGTTAGCCAAAGCAGTCAATTCTAAGTCTGTTTGTGGAGAGTGGATGTGTCCACCTCCTTTTCTCTTCAATATCTTGTTTGATGATTTAATCAGTTAATGATAAGTACTTTATTTTCAAAAAAAAAAAAACAGTGCAGCTAGCTCCTGAGCATTTAGCCAAACCCAAAAAAATTTATAAAAATACATATAATCGGTACTTCCTTCAAAGATATTAGAGATCTAGGAGAGTTGGATGCATGTAGCACATCATGAAATAAGAGTCAAAATTTAATAAAATAAACTTATAAACAAATACTTCTCTCATTATTGCATATAATTCTTTTCTTGTTTGTTTGCGTAATGGAATCCACATTGACCATACTTCTTTGTCACTATATCCATATTTCCAAATCAAAAGGAATATTTTTTAATATAGGATTAATCATAGAAATTTGATCAAGATAATGATAAAGACCACTTCGACTTAAATAAAATTTTATCGAAGCTCTCATTATCAACTTCTAAAGTGGAGATTGAAAATGCAGCACCTGAGGCCTTGAAAAAATTACCAAATGCCCAAATTAATGAAGCTCTATATCCTGTATGTGCAATTGATGGACATTAAGTTGCAATATACATTATTATTATTATTATTATTATTATTATTGTTATTATTTAACTAAATATAATAATGATAACATTAAGTTGTAATATACTTTTTATTTTTTTTCTTTTTAAGGTTTTATGTAATGTTTCCATAGTTAAATTTGGACTGGCAAATAGATCAAATCGTGAATAGATCGAACCGTAAACAAATTTGATTAGGTCAAATCACATGTAGGTCAAATATTTCGCAGATCAATTTAATTATGGGTTTATTCAAATGGATCTAATCACGGATTGAGCCGATTGATCCCTTTGCTTTTCACCTAAAATAAATGGCGGTAAATTGACAAAACCAATCTAGCTAACAGAACTAGAATCTTTTGTGTATTAATAAAAAAATATAAGTCACACCTCCGTCTATCTTTCATACTAGTTTTTTGGGGTACGACTCTATTTTTCTGCAACTTTAGAAGGAAAGGAAACATTGAATGGTTTGATATTTATATACAGAATAGGGATTATAAGTTTTGCTCTATTTGTAAATGGCTTATTACACATAAGCAATCATGCATATTGGATTATAAAACTCAGAAATATACAAATGCTATAACAGGAACAAAAAGAATTGTAAGAATTCTCGCTCTTTAATTACATCATAGAAAAAGAGCGTGCAATTCACTTGTTCTGGTCATGGGTCACACGGGTCTAACGACACATTCGGGTCAAAATGTATTGATACAGTAATTGAATTTAATTCAATTTGAAATTTTTCTTATCATACAGATCGATTCATGTATAAATTTTACGAGTTGAATCAGATTTGATATAAATTGAATTTGCTGATTGGAATAAAATATGACGGGTCTAATCAAATCATAAAAACAAATTTAAAAAAATTCCCTTTTCCCATATTTAATTGGTATGTCCATGGAGAGTATTAATCTTATATTGGGTTTTGGCTGGAAATATGGTGTTGTTGTGGGTAGCCCTGTGCATCGGTCGGTTCGGTTCAATAACCGAACCGAACCGAAATAACCGAAAACCGAAATTTTAATATTTAGACGAACCGAACCGAACCGATATAATACAATAACCGAATTCAAACCGAACCGATATTTTCGGTCGGTTTGGTTCGGTTAACCGAAAAACCGAAATTTTAAAATTTTAATTAAAATAATTCTCTAAAAATTATAAAAAATTACAAATTATAAAATTAAAATTAAAAAATTCAAATTAAAAAATATATATATGTTTAATTTGAGTTAAATCCACTTATATTAAATTAAAAAAATACAAAAATATTGTTTATTTTAGTAAAAAATGAAAAATATATATATAAAATCAAAAGTTCGGTCGGTTCGGTTTTTTATCGGTTTTTACCTTTCAAAACCGAACCGAACCGAAAAACCGAAATTACACTATTTTGAAAACCGAAACCGAACCGAAAAACCGAAAAACCGAACCGAATTAAAAATTTCGGTCGGTTTGGTTCGGTTTTTCGGTTAAAACCGAAATTTGCTCACCCCTAGTTGTGGGGACATAAAACCCACCTTATTGATTTTTTTTTTTTTATAAATCATTACTATTTATGTTTAATTAATGGAAGGCTTTATATTAATATAGATGACATTGTTCGACTGTTTGGTCCATACCTACTATTACATTAAAAGAAAAAACGATGAATGAAAAAAAAATTATTATTTGGTTGTTCATTTGTGTGGTTGGGTACCAATATTGTTATTCTGGCGAGGATTTTATGTGCCATATATCAATGCATTGAGCGCTGTATACTATGCAATCATGTAAATACGCCAATCGAATGGTGTGCAGATTTTGGTGAATGGATTCACACAGCCCGTGCATCTTGAAGCTATTAACATAATTTTGAAATTGTATTCCATTTATATATAATTGTATATAGAAAAACTTTATTTCCTAAATATGTATTTTCAGAATTAGATAGAATTTGTTTTATATTTAAGAGCAATTTGGAGTTTTTTTAAATGGTATAATTTTTGAAAAAAAATAAAAAAAGAAAAACTATGCTACAGTAAAATTATTTAGAAAAATAAAATTATCAGTTTCTGACATGCGTGGATATTATAAGATTTAATTATTTTATATTAAAATTATACATATCAAAATTAACCCAAACCCAACAATTCACCCAAATCCATCCAAGAAAAATTGACACAAACCCAACCCAACTAAAAAATTGATCCATTTAAACCCACCCAAAATCTACATACATAAAATACAATCCATTTGGGTCATTCTTTCTTGACCCAATTGGTGTTTTTTTTTCATTATTTCTTGAATATTAAAAATTTTTGTCTTAATTAACAAGATTTTTTGATTATACT
Source organism: Excoecaria cochinchinensis (assembly GCA_947683425.1). Classification (NCBI taxonomy): domain Eukaryota; kingdom Viridiplantae; phylum Streptophyta; class Magnoliopsida; order Malpighiales; family Euphorbiaceae; genus Excoecaria; species Excoecaria cochinchinensis. The sequence continues at coordinate 10,173,504 of CANTUQ010000105.1, forward strand.
GTCCGCTGTATTATTATTGTGTAATGTGTATGCATATTTTGTTGGTTAGATTTGTAATGGCCGAGTTATCGGGTTAGTCGTGAATAGTATTTTTTGATGGTAAATAGTGCACTGGGAACAAAAATTACACCCGAAGGTAAAAAATATTTTATTTGACCATCGGAAAATACTAGTCATAAGGAGCCCGACGGTAAAATTTGGAGAAAAAATGAGGTCAAATAGATTTCTAAAAGTCAAAAATAAAAAAAAAAAGCCGGCTCGTTTTAAAGGGTAGCCGGTTTAATCAAAATTTGACTAGACCTCTAAAAATAGCAAATGACTTCTAAAAATTGTTTTAATGGTATATATAGACTTAGATTAATATTTAGAAATTTTTGACAGAAAAAAATTAATTTTTTGGTAACACTGAAAATTATCGAAACGGACTAATTTAAATATACCAGATCGAGAAACGGACTCTGTTTAAGCTGAAATTTTGCAGGGAGACTAATTTATATATTTTAAGAATTATAAAATTAATTTTGGGAAAAATTGAGCTTAGAAAGTAAGTGAAATAATTTAGGATTACATAATTGGCTTAAAAATGAAAAAAGAGTCACTTGGTTTATGAATTATTGTGTTGTTGTGCCCCTGTGTGTGACTGTAGATTGTTTGAATTGCAGGAAGCATATGTTATATATAAATTGGACAGCTATAATTCAACCGATATCTCGATCCGTTTGAATTTTCACCGACCTATTTGAACCAACATTTTTATAATAATTTTTTTAGTATCCCGTTATTATATCGATAATTATTTTTCATTAAAAAAATATCAAATGGGTCGATTCAAACCCACTCAACCCATTTGGGTATTGACCCATTTATGACGCATATATTTTTGAGCCATTTATGACTCAATCCATTTATGACCCAATCTAAACCCGCCCGACCCACCCATTTGCCACCTATAATTAAAATCGACCCAATTAGTATCGATTTTTGACTGCTAAAAACCGATAGTGACTGTGCCAATTCTTTTCAGTTAATTTAACTGTCACTTTTGACAGCTTTCATCCGTTTATTTCTTTTTTTTTTTTATTTTTTTTTTTTTTTAAATATCACATGAGGCAACCTATTCATTTGTTCTCTGATTCTCATGCGTAAGGCTCCTTTCGTCTTTTTTCAAAGTTGTCTTTTAGGTTTTTTTCATTTTTTTCACTCCTTTTTTTTTCGAGATAAATTTTAAGTAACCTAATTCTTTTTATTTTTTAACATAACAGAATTCAATCACCTAAATTACATACAAGAATTGAAAAAAAAAAGACTATATCAAATTAAATTAATTTTTTAAATTGAAAATGCAATTTCTAATTTGTGGTTAACTATTTTGCTATATTTTCATTCTAAAACATAATTTCTTTTTCATTTTTTTCTTTTATGAAATTCCTATCTGCTGTGATCTTTTTTCCCAATTTATAACGATGGAGCTATAAATAACTGACAATCGTTATTTCATTAATGACTGAAAGTTACCAACTGCTATATAATATTACGGCTTAACTTATTTAATATAACTGAAGATTTCTTTTCGGAGTTTTTTTTTTTAAAATAATGTATTTTTTAAAAAAATTCGAATATGATGCTAGAGTAAACATATTTAGAAAATTGAGATTGTTAAAAATCGGCGTTGACAATGCCGATTTCTGACATACATGTAAAACCGGCACTGATAGTGCGAGTTTCTGACACAAAGAGTCCCATAAAAATTCTGACCGAAACAATAAACCGGCACTTGTTATGCCGGTTTCAGAACTCAAAAAATTTATTATAAAATAATAAATACAAACAATTATTACTATCTTTCAACACTGTTATGCTGATTAGTTTGGGTTTTTTTTTTTATAATTTTGGTGTTTTTTTAAAAAAATTTAGAAATATGGGGCTACAGAAAACAATATTAGAAATATGGGGTGTTAAAAACCGGCACATTTGTGTGCCGATTTTAGTCAAAGTGGAGCCAACCTGGTTGACCGGTTGGTTTGCCAGCACACAAATGTGCCGGTTTCTGGTATAAAGCTGCAGCTCACTGTTCACGCGTGAACTGCAACAGAATTGTCCCTCTGTAATTTTTTTCCTATGTTAAAGTTTGAGGTGCCTTTCTCCTTCTTGTATTTTCTACTCCTTCATTCCTTTCTTTTTTATCCTCTTAATAACAACATCAGTACCCCTTCACTTTTCGTAGTAAATAGTTCCAAATGTACCAGATCCTAACTCTTTCAATTCTTCAACATCAGCATTCTTGATAATCTACATATTAGCATCTAATTAGTTAAAAATATACATTCAAATTCTTTCTTTTATCCGGAGAGATAGAGAAACAGAAAGAGAATGACTAGAATCGGGTCGATACAAAATGGAGGAAAAAATCTAATCTTGGAAGAAATGGTGTTAAAGGATATCAGAAGTTGTCTAAATTTGAAATGGATAGTATTTTGAAGATTTGATAATCTGTGTTAACCAGGAACTTATTTCATAAATTGTGTTATTGGAACTATCTTCTTCAAGAAAGAACTGTCATTTCACACATTTAATTTTTTTTGGAATGAATGAAAGCAGGATAAATGAAAGAAAGGAATGAGGGAGTGGAAAATGAAAGAAGGAGAAAGGCAGCTTACGTGTTAACACAAAAAAAAAAATTACATAGGGACAGTTTTGCTGCAGCTCACGCGTGAACAATGAGCTGCAGCTCTATGCCAGAAATCGACACATTTGTGTGCCGATTTTTGTAAGATATCTGATGTGTGCCGGTTTCTGGCAGGCCAGCCGGTCAACTCGGCTAGCCCCACTTTGACTAAAATTGTCATATTAAAGTGCCGATTTTTAACACTCCATATTTCTAATATTATTTGCTATAACACCATAATTTTAATTTTATTTTTTAAAAAAGCACCAAAATTAAAAAAAAACCCTCGATTAGTTTAGGATAATCAAAACAATTCCAACTTTTGACAGATTTTTCAATTAAAGTTCTTATTATTCCATTCTTTTCAATTTTGTTCATGAACTTAAAAAATGTTTATCATAATGAATTGCTAAACTAAAAGTATTTGTGAAAGTTATGAATGCAATTGTAAAAATTTTACAGAATTTTTAGATATATTTTGTCAAATCTATTTTTTTAAAAAAAATATGTAAAATGATTTTTAGAGCAAAGTATATAAAATGATAAAATTCCTTACGGTTGAAAATCTCTCTACTTTTGCATTTAACCAAGGTTCAAATCACATCCTCTTCTATCCTCAAAGATAATAATATAAGTAAAAAAATGAAAATTTAAAATAATGAATATATATTTAAAATTTATGGGATCCACTTGGTCTTCAAGTTTGCTTGGTCAATAATTTTAGTTGCCCACCAAGTACATGCACTCATCTAAATATACTCTTTATGCAATTACTAATGGATTCCAGTCTTAAATCTTTCTAACTTAAACTTAAGTTATTCACATTTTTAACATGTATAAGAACTTGAATTATTTTTCTTTCAAGACCTATCCTCAGGATGAGGTAGATCTATAATTTCATTTCATATGTCTTGAGTTTTGTTTTGTTCTGTAATTGAAAAATATCCGAAGTAGAACAATTGATTGTATCTCTGATGATGCTGATAATCAAGTTTCTTTAATATTTTGAGAGCCACAAGGTAATATTCAAATCAGATCAAACCCTCACAAAAAACTTTGCAAAAGGCTAATATAGATGGAAAGTTAGTATAATTGTCGATTAGAATACAAGCATTCATATCAAAACCAAACTCGCAATGAAAGCTCGATCAGGTATTAGCTAACTTCGTTATTATTTTTTCTAACATTGACTCATTGTAGGCAACCACACTAAAGGAAGAAACTGGGAGTTATACTTGGATGGAGACTCTAACAGTGAAAAAGAGGTAAGAGTAGTCCTTAAAAGTCCTTATTGAGTTAAAATTGAGTACATAGAAAGAATAAACTTCAAAGCTATTGATAACACAGCTTCAACCGAGCTATAATGGTTTAGCTCGATGCTTCGTTTCAAAAGCTCAGTATATGCTACCGTTTCATTGAATGCGAGTTAAGGATGCATTATAACTGATACAATAATCAATAACTTTGTTATTATAAACATTACAAAGCAATTATGATGTGTTTAATGAGATAAACACTATATATAGAGAAGTTTTAGGTATTAGTACACATTCTAATGAGCTTTATTTTTATCATAATATACACTGACTTGAATATCGGAGAGTTTTAAGCATATATTTTCATTGAGCAGTCCTGTTAAAAGAAAGAAACTCGTCTAGCTACAAAAATAGGTCGATATATCTGAACTGTTATCAGCTATAAACAAACTAGCAGCTTTTATCACATAATTCAAGTTGGAAAAAGTATTAAATGATGACTCACAACGTGTGGTAAGGTAGGTATCTAAAGAATTTGTTGCCAAAAAAGACCAAATACTTAACATTTAGCAAACTAGATCGGAGATTTATGCTATACATATACGTACGAAAGTAGTGTACAAATTTTTTTAGCCTTAATTAATCCTCTATTAATTCACTATTATATTAGACTAAATAAACCTTTCTAATTTTTTATTATTTTATTGGAATTACAGTTTTACTTTTAAAAATCGACTATTAACAACGATTGGGTTTGGCTCTGTTTACACCCCTATTGACAGCATTTAGTTCGATTGAACATTCATAATAAGCTTTTCCCCAATTTTATAGGCCATTTTTGGTGTTATGCTGCATTAGGCAGGTTGCTTATGAGCTGGATTTACCTAGTACCAGTCTTCTTTATAATGTCTTTCATATGTCTCTCTTAAAGGTGTTCAAAGGTCCTCAACTGCCTTCTATTATAGCTCTACTTTCAATTAAAGATGGCCGGTTGTCCCTACCCTCGAGCAATCCTTCATGGCCTATTAAATAAGGTAACCAAGGAGATTTTGGATGCATTCCTGGGTCACACTTATGTTCTTATCCTTTAAGAAAAAAAAAAAGAAAAGAAGTCAAAATTGGAGGCTGGGCCAGCAAAATATTTGTTGGAAAATGCAATTTCCAGCAAATGCTTTGGTGGCTATTTGTCGGCCACATGGAAGCTCCTACTTATATAAGGCGGGAGGTTAGCCTTTAGAAGTTTGGATGTCTCATAAGCTTAAAACTTAAGAATTGTGAGAGGTTAATATAGAGTTAGAAAAATATATATTATTTGAGTGTTCTCCTATTTAAGATTTATTAATTGTTTTTTCCTTAAATAGAGGGAGGTTATATTATTGTAACTCTTATTTTTCTCATAGTAAAAATTCTTCTATCATTGCATGTATTTTGTTCTTTAATTATCATTTTCTCAAGTTTAATTTAGCTACGGTTTCGCTCTATTTGGGAGTCCATTTTCATAACAAGGGGAGCTGAGGTTGGGTGCTCGTGATAGAAGCAATGGCAGTAAAATTTGAATCGAGAAATTCAACGGGAATAATTTCTCCCTTTGGAAATTAAAGATGAAGGCTATCTTGCGGAAAGATAATTGCTTAGCTGTTATTAGCAAAAAGCCGGCGAAATACAAAGATGAAAATAAGTAGGACAAGATGGATGGGAATGCTATTGCAAATCTTCATCTAGCATTGGCAGATGAAGTATTGTCAAGCATAGAGGACAAGAAGACAGCAAAAGAAATTTGGGATCATCTTACCAAATTGTATGAAGCCAAGTCACTCTACAACAAAATTTTTCTGAAGAAAAAAATTTACTCTTCGTATGTCAGAATCCACTTTAGTGATGGAGGACATAAACACTCTAAATCCTCTATTTTCTTAACTCATATCATTGGGTTATAAAATAAAGGCAAATGAACGTGCTGAACTTCTACTTCAAAGTCTGCCTAATTCGTATGATCAACTTATCATCAACTTGACAAGTAATGTCGACACAGACAACATAGTCTTTGAAGATATTGTAACTGCAATTCTGAAGGAAGAAAATCGGTGCAAAAATAAGGAAGGGAACGTGGCTAGTACCTCGAATGATGGACATGCTCTATTATGTGAAGCAGTAGAGACTTATGAAAGCAGGAAGAGATTTATTGACGTCTGGATTATGAACTCAAGAGCTACATTTCACATGACTGCTTGAAGATAATGGTTCTATCATTATGAACCTTTCTCGGGAGAACTTGTGTACTACTGCAATGATCATGCCTTAATGATCGTTGGCATTGGAACTATCAAGTTAAATATGTATGATGGTACTGTTCACACTATTTAGGAAGTGCGACATGTGAAAAGGTTGAAAAAGAATTTGTTGTCTTTCGGAAGATTGGATGACCTTGGATGTAAGGTAAAAATAAAAAAGGGAATTATGAAAATAATTCGAGGCGCGCTTGTACTAATGAAGAGAGAAAAAATAGCTGCCAACTTATATATGTTAAAGGGAGAGATTTTGCCGAAAGGGGAAGCATCAGTTGCTTTAAGTAGTCTAAGGCATCAGAAACTTGGCTATATGTCTGAATAAGAAAACAAAATACTTGTGAAGCAAAATCTACTTCCAGGTCTCACTACAGTGTCCTTATCTTTTTGTGAATATTGTATTACAAGTAAGTAACATAGGTTGAAGTTCAACACATCTAATTCTAAAAGCAAGTCTATTCTTTCACTCTGATGTGTGGCAAGCACCAGTTTTATCCTTAGTAGGAGCGAGATACTTTGTATCCTTTATTGACGATTACTCCAGAAGATGTTGGATGTATTCTATCAAGAGGAAGGAAAATGTGTTTTCAGTATTCAAAGTACGAGTAGAACTTGAATCTGGAAAGAAGATCAAGTGTTTGAGGACAAATAATGGAGGAGAATATACAAGCAATGAGTTTGTAGATTTTTGCAATCGGGAAGGCATTAAAAGACAGTTTACTGCAGCATATACTCCTCGACAAAATGGAGTGGCAGAGCGGATGAACAGAATATTGTTAGAGAGAACAAGAGCAATGCTGGGAGTTGTAGGCTTAGACAAAAAGTTTTGGGTAGAAGCAGTCAACACTGCTTATTATGTAATAAATCGGGCTCCTTCAATTGCAATCGAGTTAAAGACACGAATGGAGATGTGGATTAGCAAACTAGCTAATTATTCAAACCTCTATATATTTGAAAGTCCGGTGTACGTGATATATAATTCTTAAGAAACTACAAAGTTGGATTCAAAATCTAAAAAATATTTATTTTTGGGTTATGCTGACGGAGTAAAGAGGTACCGCCTGTGGGATCTCACTGCCTATAAGGTTGTATTCAGTAGAGATGTGATCTTTATGGAAGATAAGATACAAGAAACAAATGATAGCAATGTGGATGAAAGTTCAAAGACTAAGACTGTACAGGTGAAAAAGGAATCCAAACAAGAAAATTCTTTTAAAGATGAACTAGAGCACGAGGAACATGAGCCAAAGGAGTCCCAACCAGTTGAATTTCAAGACTAGAGATTCATTAATCAAGTTGATTAACAAGACAACCAGGTTGGCACTCAGATTTTATTATAAAGAGTAATATTGCATATTGCCTTCTAATAGAGGATGGAGAGCCATCAGTTTTTCAAGAAGCAATGAATAGTTCAGATGCATCTCAGTGGATGGCAGCAATGCAAGAAGAAATTGAAACTCTTCATAAAAATAAAACTTAGGAACTTGTTCCGTTACCACAAGGAAGAAAGTCCATTGGAAACAAATGGGTTTACAAGATCAAACGTAATAGTGATGATCAAGTGGAGCAGTATTGTGCTAGATTGGTGGTTAAAAGGTATGCTCAGAAAAAAGGTATTGATTTCAATGAGATTTTTTTCCCAGTGGTCAGATTTACAACAAATAAAGTAGTCCTGACGATGTTTGCTACATTTGACTTACATCTAGAGCAGTTAGATGTCAAAATTACTTTTCTTCATGAAGATCTTAAAGAAGAAATTTATATGCTCCAACAAAAAGATTTTGAAGAAAATGGAAAGGAGAACTTGGTTTGTAGGTTGAACAAATCTCAGTACGGTCTCACATAGGCGTCGAGGTGTTGACACAAGAGATTTGATTCCTTCATTTTAAGTTTTGAATACAACAGGTTTTATGCAGACCTTGCGCATATTTTAAGAGGTTTGGTCAAAGTGATTTCATCATCTTGTTGTTATATATTGACGACATATCAGTAGCATGCCCCAACAAAGATCGTATTAAAAAATTAATGACTCTATTGGCTAGGGAATTTGACATGAAGGACTTGAAATCAGCAAACAAGATTCTAGGGATGCAAATTCAACGAGACAGAAATAGCAAAAAAATATTACTGTCTTAGAAAAATTATTTAAAGAAGATCTTATGACGGTTCAACATGCAAGATTATAAGCCAATTTCTACCTCATTTCCTGATAATTTCAAGTTAATTCCATTTTGTGTCCTAGTAGTGAAGAGGAAAAGATGGAAATGTCTCGAGTACCGTATGCGTCAGCAGTGAAAAGTTTAATGTTCGCTGTAATTTGTACAAAAATAGACATTGCACATGCAATTGGAGCAGTTAGTCGATACATGGCGAATCTTGGTCAAGAGCATTGGAATGCAGTAAAAAGGGTCTTTAGATACATTAAAGGAGCCACAGATGTTGCATTGTATTATGGAGGATCATAATTTATTGTCAGAGGATATGTTGACTTAGATTATGCTAGTGATGTAAATAAAAGCAAATCAACCATAGGGTATGTGTTTACACTTGTTGGTAGAGTTGTAAGTTGGATTTCAAAACTGTAATTAGTTGTGGCTACGTCAATAATAAAGGCAGAATATATGGCAGCTGCACAAGCCAGTAAAGAAGCTGTATGGTTGAAGTTGTTATTGGAGGAACTCAGGTACAAAAGGGAGAATATTTCTCTATTTTGTGACAGTCAGAGTACTTTGCATCTTGCAAAGAATTCGACATTTCATTCCAGGATAAAACACATTCAGGTTCAGTATCACTTCGTTCGTGAGAAAGTGAAAGAAGGAACCGTGGATATGCAGAAGATCCATACTAAAGAGAAAATAGCAGACTTTATGACGAAGGTAGTCAATGCTGATAAGTTTATTTGGTGTCGATCTTCCAGCGTCTTGATAGAGACACAAGCAACGAGGATGGCAAGGAAGAAAGAATGGTGTGAAGATTGATTAATCCTTAATCAACTCTTCAAGTAGGAGATTGTTCTTATCCTTTAAAGAAAAAGAAAAAAAAAAGAAGTCAAAATTGGAGGCCGGACCAGTAAAACATTTGCTGGAAAATGAATTTTCTAGAAAATACTTTGCTGGCCATTTATCGACCACACAGAAGCTCCTACCTATATAAGGCAGGAGCTTAGCCTTTAGAAGTTTGGATTTCCCATAAGCTTAAAGCTTAAGAATTGTGAGAGGTTAATAGAGAGTTAGAAAAATATATATTATCTTAGTGCTCTCCTATTTAAGAGAGAGTTTATTAATTGTTTTCTCCTTAAATAGAGGGAGGCTATACTGTTGTAACTCTTATTTTTCTCATAGTGAAAATTCTTTTTTCATTGCCTGTATTTTGTTCTTTAATTATTATTTTCTCAAGTTCAATTTAGCTGCTGTTTTGCTCTATCCGAGAGTCTATTTTTATAACAACTTACACACGTAAGCTTCATTAATTAATTTGGTTTGGTCCTATGTGTTAATTTCTTTAAGTTGTTAGTTATTCCCCATTTAATTGAAATGTTGTTTGGGTAATTCTTTTCTAGGAAGTTTTTTATTTCTTTATTAAGAAGCTTACAAATTAGGACTTATATTTTTATAATAACTCTTGCCTATTTATGGGCAAACGACAATAATGATACAATAAGTCAATTTTAATCAAGAATAAGAGATTCAGAGCTCTCTCTCCATTAACGAGGTTCTAGGTTTCAGTTTCTTTTATGAGTTATCTTTTAAAATAGATAGACCGAAGTATTCGAATAAAGGAAAAGGAAAATCAAAGCTATTTGACCAAGATTTTCCTGTTCATTATCGTCTTGTGACTCAATCCTTAACTAGAAATCTTAACATTATTTTATCTCTACCTACTTCATTGACTGGGATATATGATAGGTTGGTTTGGCATTTTACAAAGGATGAAGTCTATAATGTTAAATTAGGTTATTATGTTGCTTGAAGAATGTTGCATAATGAGTTATTTGTGCCTGGGATACTTGCAAGTGTGGACTGGAGCACGTTATGGAAGATGGACTTACCTATGAAGCTTACCATGTTTTATGGAAGCTTTTGCATAATATTTTGCCTACCAGGGCAGTGCTCAATGATAGGTTTCCCCACATGTCTAGGTTGTGTTGTTTCTGTGGGCAAGATGAATTAAGTGTGCATCTATTTTTCAAGTGTCCTAATACTGCACATGTATGGGCTGCAGTGGCTCTATGGGTCATACAGCAGGGGCAGGGTTCGAACTTTGTACATGTTCGGGACTTTTTGACTCAAATTTTAGTAAAGCAGGCATATAGGAATTAATTGCTCTCAATAGTTGTGTTTATAATGTAGGCTATTTGGAAGGCGAGGAATTCAGTAGTTTTCCATCTAAAATATAAGCCTCCAAATGTGATAGTATCTAAAGATCTGCAATACTTTCACAAATTTAACTTATCTAAAGAGGCTAAGTTAATGGATGCAGCAGTCTCGAAGCGTAGGGATATTGTAAGCACTGTAATGCTGGTGCAGGATGATGTAGGGAAGTTGGTAACATGGAGAGCGCAACAATGGCCACATCAAACCCAACCTGAGATTCTAAAGGCTTTGAAAATGAGAGAAGCGGTTCTTCTGGCTTGCAGTTTCCACTGAACCCATGTGATATTTTGTAGTGATGCTAAAGTTATTATTAGATGCTAAAGTTATTATTTGGTAATGTTGCACCTGCAAAATGCTACCAAATACAACCATATTCTTCTTTCAATTTTTGTGATTTATTAATTTTTTTTTAAAGTAAGATAAGACTCCATCTGTTCCATATTATCTGTCACTTTTACCGTTTTCACTTGGATTAAAAAACATTAATTAGGCCTAAGTTTATAATTAGATATAATAGAGAATGACTAAATTACCCTTATGTTGTATTAATCCAAAAATTGCTTAATCATAGTGACTTTTATATAATTGGTTAAATAAGACTCCACATTAGGATTACAATGTTTAATACTCCACATTTGTTTAAGTTTCTTTTTTTCTTGTGAATTAAAAAAAGGTATTTAAGTTGGCTTTTAGTCCCTTCTTATTAGTAAAAGAAAAAGCCTATGCATTTTTGTTTTTTTTGTACTTTGTGAATTAAAAAATGAAAATTAGGTTTGCCTTTACTCATTTCTTCTCTGCCTCCATGAATTTGTAAAAGCAAAGTCCTGTGCTTTTCTTTTTTGCCTCGCTTTTTTATTCAAATCGGCATTTTTTCTTTGCTTCCCATCAAAATGAAGCCTGTGAATTTCTCCTTTGCCTCCTATCTAAATCGGATATGTACGTGTTTAGTCTCTGCACACTTCTGCCTTTTTCACGTTTTCTTCTTTGCACTTCGATCACATTTAATCTCTGCACACTTTATGATATGCGTTTCCTATATGAATTGGAAGCCAAAGGCGAAGGTGGAGAGAGACGGTGTCTATGTTTCCTAAAAGAAATCTAACATTTTTTCTTCTTTTCTTTATTAGATGTGATTTTTGATTTGGAATTTAAACTGGTAGAGTTTTCTTCTTTCTTCATTTTTTTGTTAAATTTGTGAAAAAAATCTTTAATAACTAAGTTTATACTCCACATTTTAAAGAGATGAATATCGGGAAAGGAAAGAGAAGAAGATGAATTAAGGTTGAGTTAAATGAGTTGAAATTTTTAAGACAAGGATAAAATTGGAAAAAAAATAATGATGATGCATTTACTCCTTCCAAAGCATCATGTAAATGAAATGCCAATCTCTCCCAAAAATTACTTAATTAGGAACGAAGGTAGTACTGGTGAATTTGGAACACCAATTTCTAAGAGTTAGAAACCAGTACAATTAATGTCGATTTCTAACATCTAGAAACCGTCATAGTTATTGCTAGGGGTGTACACAGTTCGGTCCAATTCGGTCCTTTACAAATCTCCGTATTGTATTGAAATTTCGGTTCTTATAAATTTCGGTACAGTTCGGTTCTTATTAATTTCGGTACAGTTCAGTACGGTTCTTATAATTTTCAGTACAGTTCAGTTCGGTTATTCGGTTCTTTCGGTACAAAACAAAACAAGACAATATAATACGGTATTTCGGATAATTCAATATTTTTAAAAATTTACAATATAATTATACACAATAATAAATACAAATATAATTAAAATATCTCAACAAGTCTTGACATATAATTTTGCATTCAATTTTAAGAAAATATTTCAATTTATCTCTCTCCTTTATGAAAAAAGAAAAACATATTTTAATAATAGTCACTTTAAATAAAATTTTAAATTCGAGATAAATTAATTCAATAAATTTCGTAAAATCATAATATTTAATAAAATTAATTGGTAATTCATCCCTAATGATCATCCTAATTAAAGTTTATGTACAAGCTTATTGATCAAATTTTTAACTAACTAATAACATACTATTAACGAATACCACAAAATCAAAAGTTGTGTGTGACTTATCCTTACTTTTAGATGTAGCCGCGGAAATGACAGTGGCAGCGACGAGAAGAAGGGAATGCAAGTATAAGTTAAAATCAACGGAAAAGATAGAAAAAATTGTGGGGCTTGATATGATTTCGAGACAGAAAACAAAGAAGCATGCACGATTTAGATTTTTTTTAATTTATTTTCTTATATATATATATATATATATATATATAATAAAATATAAAACCGGTCGGATTCTGACGCAGCAAAAATACCTATATATATATATATATAATAAAATATAAAACCGGTCGGATTCTGACGCAGCAAAAATACCTCAAAATGAAAGAATTTTATTCCAAGTTGAAAAGTCCCCTCCAAACTAAGATAACAAACAATTTATATGAAAAAATAAAAAAATTACAATAATACCCCAAAAACTTCAAATTGAAAAACGAAATCTCAAACTTTATTTTTAAGGCACGAAATGGACTGTTACGGGAGACTATAATTTGTAAAAGTCAACCGTCTTGAAATGAGCTTTCCGGAAACATATAATAATAAGCAAACGGACACCTATAGCAAAAGTTATAACAAAAATAATAATTAATAACGATTGGCTCGTTCAACTCGCTCCAAATACTGAGAACCCAACTCGTCCGCATTAGATTTCCTCCAAATATTTCAATTCCCTCCAAATATTAACATTTCCCTCCAAAACTTAAAATAAAAAATATTTCTACTAAAATTTTTCAAATTTTATTCTTAATTTGCTCTAAAAAAATTTAATTAATAAGATAATTATATACTTATATAATTATATTATATATTAATTAATAAAATTTTATTAATATAATAATTGTATATAATTATATTATTAAAATATATTTTTAATTACTCTCATAAATATTGTGCTAAATACGGATGAGTATTAGTTGAGTAACGCTAAAAATAAAAGAAATTAAAATTTTATTATAAATAATTATATATAATTTTATTTTTAATTTACATATTCATATAGGTATTGTGATATAAATATATGAGTATTAGTCGAGTAACACTAGAAGTAAATGAAATTAATTGATAAAATAATTATATAATAAATTATTCATTTATATATAATTAAATTATTAAAATAAATTAATTATTCAAATATATATTGTGTCAAAATAGATAATTACTAATTGAGTGATACTAAATATAAATGAAATTAATTGATAAGGTAAGTATATATATAGCATCGGCTGATTATATGATTAGAATCCATCCATATATATTATTTTGGCCCAGTTATTATATTTGATAGAGTTGGGATACGCCCATGACTCTATAAAGGATTGAGTTCCTATCCAGATTAAATTGAGTTATTTAATCTAAATTAAATTACCAAATATTATCTCAGAAAGAGTTTGAGTTAAACTAGAGTTAGGTCTCTACCCATTAGGACCTCTATAAATAGAGGTGAGGTCCTCATAATTTGGTAACGAGAAAACGTATACGCCGCAAGGCTGCTCGTTCTCACTCACGGTTTTTTGTCTTATTTTCAGGGGCATTTAGATTGTGATCTAGCTGCTTTTACCCCGAGTGGGTAAAAGCCTGACCAGTGACCAAAAACAAACGGGATCTTGGTAGACGCTTCCGCAACGAGTTTCTGCGCTACAAGAGGTAGGTACATTTATTTAATGTTACCTCCGCATATTAATTATATATGTATAATTTCCCTTCAATATTCAATTTTATTAAATTTGGCTTAATAGTTAAAAGATTATTAATTAATATTATAGTTAATAACTATAAGGGTGAATGTAAAAGTAGCATTAAAAGTAAATAAAATTAATTGGTAAAGTGATTGTGTATATAAATATTTGTAAAAAAAAAATTAAGTAGTGATTGAGTGACATTAAAGTTAAATTAAATTAAATACGAATTAGTAAAATTTAATTATATATAATTAAATTATTAAGTTACAACTCAATTACTCATATATGTATTGTGCCAAAATAGATAAGTATTAGTTGAGTGATACTAAAAACAAATGAAATTAATTGGTAAGGTGATTATATATTTATATAATTATATGAATTGAATTGGTAAATTTCATTATATATAATTATATTATTAATTTATATACTCAATTATTCATACAGGTATTGTACAAAAAATATATATGAGTACTAGTTGAGTGATACTAAGAATAAATGAAATTAATTAGTAAGGTGATTACATACTTATATAGTTATATTAATTAGTAAAATTCAATTATATATAATTAAATTATTGACTTACAATAGATAAATACTAGTTGATCGATATTAAAAGTAAATGAAATTAATTGGTAAGATAATTATATACTCATATAATTATATTAATTAGTAAAATTTCATTGATATAAAAATTATATTTGTGTGTGTATATAAATATTTGTACAAAATGAAAAATTATGTAGTAGTTGAGTAACACTAAGTGTAAATTAAATTAAATACAAGTTATTTTAATTGGACATTCATATAGATATGATAATTAAATTTATCTTATTAATAATAAAAATATTATTTTAATTTATTAACTATTTATTATATTAATTTCATACATTAAAATATTTAATACAAATAATTATAAAAGTTTCAAAAAAATACAAATAATTATGAAGTTAAATTTATATAATAACGATATAATAGAAATTATAAATAATATTTATATATAAATTACTAATATTATATATAATAATTAATAAATATCGGTTATTTCGGTCCAATTCAGTACAGAACAGTTCGGTACGGTTCAATACGGTTCTCGATTCGGTTCCAGTACAATTCGGTTCGGTTCTAATAAAAAAGTCAACAGTACAATTCGGTTCAGTTCTAGTAACAAAAGTCAACGGTACAATTCGGTTCTGGATCTTTTTATTCGGTATTTCGGTTCGGTACAGGAAGATCCAGAACCGTGTACACCCCTAGTTATTGCCGGTTCTAATTAGATTTTGACACAAAAATCGGCACATTTGATACTGATTTTAATGCAAATTTTTACTTTCTGCATTGAGTCTCAAAATATCAAGAACTGATAGTGAGATTGCCGATTTTTACATTTTATTTTTTTAATTTCTTTTACTATATTTTTAGAAATCGAAATATTTTTAAAATTTGCATTATTTTTTTAAAAAATTCAATTTTAAATATGAATCGATTAATAATAATAATACCGAGTTAAACATCATTAATCATAATTTTAAAAAAATCATATAACTCATAATTTGTACAAAATCAGGGAGAATAGGATGTGTCATTAAAATATACGTTGGAGTCATGTTTTTCAAAGCAGTATTGAAAAAAAAAATGTTCACGATTTAGAAATTGTAGCAGTACACAATTGAACCTGTAAAAAACAAAACCCATCAAAATAAAACATGTTTCATATAGAGCACTAGAAGAAAATTGACAATCCAAACCCTAAACGTAATATTTTGGCTTTCTCAATAGTTAATTCTACACCTCTATCACCCCCTGCTCCTCCGGGAATACAATAGCTTTAATTATGATCGAAATTACAGTTCCCCTCTTCTCCTACTATGCCGAATTTAATTCATCAACTGCCCATCTAGCTTTCATCAAGCATTTTTTTTATTATTTTATTTGTTGTGGAAGACTCGATTACTTTATGTGCTTAAAGGTTGTAGACTTGCTCATCACTTGGACAAGCAGTGAAGATGGTCCGCTTATGTTAAATAGGAACAAGAAGACCAACTGGTGCTATTGTGGATTGTGGCATCAATATCAAGGCTATTCTTTAACAAATTGTAGTAGAGGATGTGGTACCTCTTTTTATAGCTGCAATATGCACAATACTGACTCCTTTCAATATAATCCATAAACACCACAAGTTGGTTCGAATTCGAGAGACAGTAGTCAGGTTACATATTATAATTGTAATGGGGTGTTATAATTGCAATAGGATCAGTCACCTTGCAAATGTTTGTCTTTCACCATGCCAACGACGTTCCAACAGGCTGACCAATAATCACACTCTCACCACCAATCACAATCAGAATTGGTTACTAGACTCAAGCATCACTTATCATCTCAGAGGAGAATTGGAAACCCTAGCTCTTAATTATGAATATCAAAGACCCAAAGAAGTTATTACTAGTAATGGATCTTCTATCCCAATCTCTAGTACTAGTTTTTCTCTCTTTGATGTTGATTCAAATTGTTTTTTGCTTAAAGATATTATGCACGTACCGAATCTCGCTAGCAATTTACTTTCTGTTAGTGTCTTTATTAAAGCTAATCATGTTTTTGTTGACTCTTTTCTGCCTATTTTTTAATTAGATTTGGAGACCAGGAAATAGTTATTCAAAGGCTTGAATAAAGGAAGGCTTTACATCTTGCCAGTTATGGGATCACCCATATCGCCACCTTCAGCAAATAATGCATCCTTATCCACTTGGCACAACCTAATGGTTCATGCTTCTCTACTTATTATGAAGAAAGCTTTACAAATTAGTTAAATTATAGTATCTAGTTCTAGTAGTTCTATTTTGTGTCCTACTTTCTCAGTGAGCAAAAGTCATAGATTAGCTTTTCCATTGTCTACTTTTCAAGCATCTCAACTTTTAGAGTTAATTTGTTCATATACGGATTTCGTTATTATGTTTTGTTTTACGATCACTACAACAAATATTCATGGATTTATTTTCTTCAATATAAATCTGATGTTTTTATATACTTTTATTAAATTTCATACTTTGGTTGAGAAATATTTTGGTTGTTCTATTAAATCTTTCCAATCTTCTTAAGGTGGTGAATTCCAAGCCTTAAAATCTTATTTACTTTAAAATGGAATCTCCCAACGATCTTCCTAGTTCCCATCCATATAGACCTGAGCAGACTTAGGCATATTGTAGAGACTGGCCTTTCAATACTGTCATATGCTTCACTACTGAAAAAATTCCAGTCTTATGCTTTTGATTGCAGTTTTTCTTATTGATTGTTTACCTATGGTTAAGTTGGGTTATCAATCTCCTTTTAAAGTTTTTTTTTTCAAAAATTACTGACTATGAGTCTTTGCGAGTATTCTATTGTGCATGTTATCCATGGCTTTACCCCTATTCCGAATCCAAACTTAACCCTCGCTTTACCTGTTGTATTTTTCTGGATTACAGTAAATTGCATAACGGGTATAACTGTTTTGATCCTGTTATAAGAAAAATTTATATCTCATGTTACGTTATCTTCGATGAACATGTTTCCCTTCCACTAATCTATTGTGGTGCCTCGATCCATTACACCTTCAAATTCAACACCTATTTTTCATGTTCCTTCCCTCACCTTCACTTCAGTTCCAGCTACTTCAGTGGTGAAATCAACATTAGCTCCATTGTCCAATTTGGTTCCTACTACAGGTTTTCTGTCTTGTGCAGTTAATGAATGTTCTGCACCATCACTTAGTTCGGAGTCTTCTCTTCCTAGAATAAAAAGACTTCCTATGATTACACGAGCACAGACCGGCAATCTAAAGCCTAAGCAGCTTCATTCCTTAATTGCAGTTGCACCTTTGCCATTTTATCCCATAAGTTACTCTTAGGCTGCTAAATTTGCTCATTGGTGCCACAGCATGCAAAAAGAGTATGATGTTTTACTAGCCAATAATACATGGGAGTTGGTTCCACATCAACCCACTGAAAATGTTATTGGGTGTAAGTGAGAATTTTGTGCTAAGACTAAAGCTTATGGCTCCATTAACCGCTACAAGGCTTGGCCTGTTGATAAGGGTTTTGTCAACGACCCTGTTTTGATTTTACCGACACTTTGAGTCAGGTTGACATTTTCTTTGATCCTTCCTTTTGTCGCAGTATCTTGGTGGCTTGTAGTATTTAACTTTTACTAGATCAAACATTGCTTATCTAATCAATAAACTTTCTCAGTTTATGCACTCCCCCACTGAGCTTTATTGGCAAGCTGTTAAGCGGTTACTTCGCTATCTACATGGTACAACTTCTCAGGATCTATTCATTGCTAAATCTTCTTTAAACAAGATGACTGTTTTTTTGGATGCTGATTGGGATGTAACTTGGATGACCGAAAATCCACCATTGCATATGCTGTATTTGTGGGTTCTAATTTTGTTTCTTGGAGTTACAAGAAACAACTTTTGGTGTCCCATCTTCTAGTGAAGCTGAGTATATGAAATTGTTTCGTACGGTTGCTTCAGCCACTTCAAAAATTATTTGGTTACAATCATTAATATAAGAAATTATCTCTTGCTTATCTACCAATTCTTTAGTGTGATAACATTAATCCTACCTATCTCATAGCTAATCTTACGTTTCATTTTTGAATCAAACCTATGTTGCATGGATACGGATACGGGTACGGGAATACGATACGGAGATACGACAAAATTCTAAAAATGAAGATACGATATGGTATAGATACGATAATTAAAAATTTATAATAATATAATTTTTTTTACTAATTTTAATAACTTTCTTCATTCAAACATAATAAAATTCCATCTAAGTAGTCAAATATTAAGCATTAGACATCATAATTTATTCCATTTTCCCCCGTTTGCCGGCAACTAAACACAGTAACCAAAGCCAATGAAAAGGGTATGGAAATTTGATCAAATATATGTATAATGGCAATTTCCAGAATCAAAATACGATGCTTAATATATTAAATTGGATAATATTCTCTTAGTTAATTCTTTTCAGCTGGTTTAAACCATTACCACCGTTATCAATTAAACCTTAAATTAGAACAAATTCATCAATCTGCACTCAGCAGCTTCCATACCCATTTATCAAGAGATTAATGAAATTAGAAGAAAGAAAGAGAGGTGGAACTGCCAGTGAATTTCAAGCTGAAAGAGAAGGCATTTTTTTATAATTGAATTCTAATATGTACATATTTTACGATGCTTTTTGGAGCCACATACATTTTATCATATATACACATATTAAATTGATTTGAAAAGTCAAAAAGCAATAGAAACAAGCAAAATAATTGGTTTGAAAAGTCAAAAACATAAATAACATAAAAACAAAAGGAAAAACCAGAAACGTGCAAAAAGCAAAAAAGATATAAAACAACAGAAGTATATTAACATAGCTTAAAAAGTCCAAAAAGACAATAAGTAAAAGTGGAAACAGAGTGTGCAGAAGCAAACCCAGATTCGTGAAATCAAGTGTGCAGAAGCAAATCCAGATTCGTGAAATCGAGAGATAGAGTGCTTTGAGTGAAGAATGAAATCGAGTATGAAGAAGGAAAATGGCTGATGCAGATGGACTGTGCGAGAAAGAGATGAAGCAGATCACCGATTAAGAGATGCTCTGTTGATAATTTCAACAAATATAATTAAAGAGGTTGTCGATTTGCTATTCCAAGTGAGGTTTGAATACAACTCTTTCATTTTAGTGTTTAATTTCTTCTAGATATCTAAAAATTCTTAGTCGATTCAACTACCCGTATCTGATTTCTTCGATGCGCGTATCTAACTCCTCAAATACGCGTATCCAGTATGGCAATCACGTATCCAATTTTTTAGTATCGTACGGTACGCGTATCCGACGTGTATTGTATCGGATATGGTGTCCGATATGGGATACGCTCCTCTGCTACCGGATCAGTGCTTCATAGAATGAAACATTTGGAGATTGACTTTCATTTTGTTCAAGACCGTGTTCGCAATAAGTTACTGGAAGTGTAATACATTAGTTTGAAAGATCAAATTGTAGACTTGCTTACTAAGCCTCTTCTCAAGTGTGTTTTGTTGCCTTTACGTGACAAGTTGACTGTTTTCTCCCCTCGTTTAGCTTATAGGAGGGTGATAAGGATAAGAAAATGATGTTTTATTTTCCTTATTATTGTACGTAGTTTTCCTATTGTATATTCTTACAGGTTTTTTTTTTTTAGTTTGGTGTGAAAATCGCAAAAAATAGGCAGAGTGGTGCTACAGGAAAAGAATTTGCGAAATTGGTGTGCCAAAAAACGGCACTCATGTTTGCCATTTTTCGAAATGGCGGGGCCCTTGCAGGAAAGAGAAAATTTGCTAGAAAATGGCACACATTGGTGCCGTTTTCTGGCAAAATGTAAATAAATATGTAGTCAGAAAATGGCACGTAATGGTGCCATTTTCTGACCTTTACAGACCGGTCAGAAAATGGCACCATTACGTGCCGTTTTCTGACGTGCAGCAAACGGCACAACTTGGTGCCGTTTTTTGACCCCAATTCATCCCACACCACACAATTTTCTGACGTGATTCGCAGCGCACAGTTTTAAATTACTGTATTCTGCACTGAATTAGACCCCGTGAAAATGATTCACGGGTCTGAAAAATTTTAAAATTATTTCAGATTCAATTTTCATGTCTTTATAAACCTACACCTTTCGATATATTTAACTCTTCGGTTTCTATTGTTTAAACGTTGCTCCTGCATTTATTCAGCATTTCAATTAACTATTGCATATTTACTTATATAATTTTCATTCAGTCTTAATACTTGAAATAGAGAAGTTGCTGGTGCTGCAGTCAAAGAAAAAAAAAAGGTATGATTATGTAAATAAAGTATAAAATAATAATGTTAATATTATGTGAGTGTATGCATAATAATTTTATTGTAATGTGTTAATCGTAGGTGCAAGAAAAACTGAATTGAAGTCACAAGCGTAATTTGGACAGGTAAATTTTTTATTGTTTTTATTGTATGATATAAGTTTTGTATGAATGGATTATGAAAGTTATCGATTATATATTATTGTTTAGTTAATTGAATGATTTTTTAACTACAAATATGTTTAATGCTATGGGATGAAAGCGTTGATTTGTTGCCTTACATTAAGTAGCATGTGTTAAATTATAATCACAATTTGAGCAGGTAAATATCTCAAGTTCTATATCCTTTTTGTTTGTATGATAAAAATTATGTTTGAATAGGTTATGATAGATATCGATTATATATTATGGTATAGTTAGTTGCAATAATTTATAATCTTGAATATGTGTAAAGTAATGTGACAAAATTATTAGATGATTTAAAATAAATAAAAATTGTTGCAAGGAATAATTTAAGTTAAGAGGGAAATGAAAACATGTGGGTAGTATGTAAACTTCAATGATGTTAAAATTATTGATTAGTTGAAAACTATAAAAAAAATTATATGTAGGAGGACGAAAATGCCGATTCCAGCCATTTTTATATTACATATCAGGGGGCAGTCAATATGGGGTATGGCAGGTTATCAGTATGATACTTCAAGCTCATCAGGACGGTCGAGGCGAATGAAACTTAGAAATAAACCGACATTTCAGGAACTTATTCATAAAATTTCAGTGAAATTGGATATATCTGTTGATTTGAGGGTTAATAGAGTAATATATAAGTGTCCTGTAAACAGTCAGGGCTCGTATTCTTGGGCACTTATGGATGTTACGGACGACGACGACATAGATCAAATATATGAAAATTTTGTACTATTTCCTGGATATACGGTGGCGGAGTTAATTATTGAAACCGAAAAAATCCTGATTGGGGATGAACAGAATGTGGCTAGTGGATTTGATAACATGAATAGGGGTACTGATGGAGATCCAACTACAACCGGGGGTGAGAGAAATGTATGTAATGAAGAGGTCAATGTTGCGTGCGGTAGTGGGACCGTCTTTGGTGTACAGTGTGAGGAGCATGCACAGAGGGAAGTGAATGATGATTTGGATACGATAGAAACAAGTCCAATAAGAGAGTTTAGAGGGCCAATAAGAGAGTTTAGAGCGCAGAATGAACTTAATATTGGGTCCAGTTCAAGGGCCGAATGTAGAGACGGTGCAAGTAGCGACATAGCTGATAGTGATAATGGGTACATTTTGCCCAATGTTGATCCGGAGGAGGACGACCAGGAGATTGACTTGAATTATAATAAAATAATTACCGAATTGTTCCAAATTGCACCTGATCGGTGTCTCCCTTGAAGGGTCAGTAGTTCCCTATTAATAGGGCCCGGATTTATTCGTGCAGCTCCAACGTATCGATCCATGTCCTAACCTGTATTAATTGCACCATCATTCACTTCTTGTAAATTAAGTGCATGCAAATTTTATTTTTCCATATTGAAAACTAAAAATTACTCAAAATCGTACACCACCCCACTATAATATTATACCATTTTCCAATATTATATCATTTTCCAATATAGATTACATTACATGTATTGTATTATAAAAAAATGTATATATACATATTACCATTCACAATAATAACTTACATTTTCTAACTGAAAATGCATATCGTTTTTTATTCATGCATATATATATTGATTATGAACATTACTATTTTCTTTCGTAACACATTTTGTATATTATTACAACAAAAATAAAATATTAATAGATATTATCATTCGCAAAAATATTTAACATTTCTATTTTATAAGTCACACCGTTCTTAATACATCATTAATATTACAAAACAAACAACAATTACATTTCTCCCCTAACTAATGATCTAATGCACATAGTGTTTAAGCCATAAGTTATAATTATGCCACCTACAATAAGTTCTTTGGGGTACTGGCATTGTATCCCTAACTTTTAAAAATTATTCTTCGCTAATTCCGTAAACATTATTCAGAAATATAGAAACAACCTCCTCATACTCTGTCACTTCATCAATATTCCAAATTCTCATAATTGGTGGCAAAAAAATTATTGGTATCGTCATCCAGATGGCCTCAACTTTTTTTGCTTCCGTCATTGGATAACCACGCATTATAATATCCTGCAATTTTTTATTCATTCTTACAAAATACTCCCCCATTGTCATTCCATTCTCAATTCGGCTGCAGTACAAATCATCCCATTTTTGCTTCACTATTGCTTTGGCCAAATCACTCATCATGGCTCTAGGGGCTAAGACCAATTGCACCATCTATAATATCAAATTCACATTAATAAACTCACATCGCAATTTTATTATGCTGCATTATTTCACGTTCTTATATTTTACATTGTTATATTATAAGTTTTCCAAATTGATTTTCGGCGATATTGTGTCGAAAAATTACTTAACCTATTCCACGAACCTATATTACACGTTTATTATATTTTTCAGCAATGACTTTATTTTTTTAAAATAATACACAACAAAATCTTACCTTCAAAATGTTGATTAAAAATTAATTTTTCCAATCAAAACCTCTTGCATTTTGAAAAAATAAAGTTATGTTAGTCATATTAATAATAATAACGTTATAATATTTTCTACTTCAGCTACAAAAACTTATTAAAATATTTAGATCAACCTCAACCAAACATATTAAAATAACAATATATTAATTACTAATACTTTCATGCCATTTTACCTAACAATTAAAATGTTATCTCACAACTACAATATTATCTAATAATTACAAATAACCAAATACTTAACTTCAAAATACTGAACAAAATAGTATTTCTCAATATCACCCACCTGCAATTCGATACATAAGTTTATGTTAGTCAAAATCATTACATTAGTGTAATAATATTTTTTATTTCGGCCATAGAAATTACATATTATTTTTACATCACTATTATACAATAATATTCTAATGCTCAAATAATAGAATACAACTAAAATATTAGCAATGAATTTTTTTTATTACAGTTTACCTAACAACGAAATTATTATTTCACAGCTCTAATATTATCTATTACTAATTTCATGAAATATTAAACTTCACAACACTTTGAAAAACTTTTTCCAAATAGCAAAATAACTTATGCAACGAAATAAGAAACTTACCTTTGGTCTTCAAGCTTGTAAACTTATCTATGCAAACCACATATAGCTTCTTATAGGCAAAATTGTAAAAAAAAAATTTTTTTTTCCTTTTTTCCCGCACAGACCCGTGCATGGCAGAGGACACGGGTCTGTGATGGCTGCAGCGCACAATATTTCCCGTGCGCTGCAGCCGCGTGGGAACAGTGCTCCCAGTCAGAAAACGGCAGAATTCATTGCCGTTTTCTGACCGGCCCCAGCAGGGCAGAAAACGGCACTGGAAAGTGCCGTTTTCTGGCTGAGCAGTCAGAAAACGACACTATCATGTGCCGTTTTCTGACCTCCCTCCAGGCGCAAAACGGTGCTGTTTTGCGCCTGGAGACAAAAAAAATAATAATAATTTGCCAGAAAACGGCACAAATGTTTGCCGTTTTCTGGCAAAATCACACCTCTCCCCGTGGGCCCCCCCTAATTCAGAAAACGGCATTAATATGTGACATTTTCTGGCACACCAATTTCACAATTATCTTTCCTGTAGCACCACCCTGTCTAATTTGTTCAGTTTTCACACCAAACTAAAAAAAACCCTATTCTTACTCTATTTAAAATTCTCGTTGTATATGTATAGTTGTATCATTAATGATAAGTTTATGCCTTCCATTCTACCATTCAACCCTTATAAATGGTATTTTTCAGTATTAAAAATAATAATAAAAAAAAAAAATTACCGTCTACATTGCTACGCCAATTTAAAATTTCCCAATTCCAACTCACAGATATATATCAACCGATTTTAATAATCATGGTTTGAAATAATTATGGTAAGTCACTCCTCTAAATGGATTAAATCTTTTTGATAGCCAACTTGGATAAACTTTGATTGATGCCTTTTGGCATGATTATACCCAAAAAAGATGCAATTTATGATGGATTATGACAGTAATTTTGTGCTTTCTTCCACTTTTCTCTCTTAATAATATATTATTAATATACAGTTATGATAAATATGAAAAACAAAATTATGCCTCTTATAAGTGTGACAAGATTAAAAAAAAGTAACATATATATATGATTATGAGCTATACTTTATCAATCTATAGTTAATTCTATTTCTTCTTTTCTTTTTTATTTTTTAAAAATAATTGAAAGTGATTATTAGAAATACACATCTAAAGGGGTACACAGTTCAATGCAATTTAGATATTTATAAATTCTCGGTATTATTTTGAAAGTCAGGGTATTTTCAAAATCAAGGCTTGTTATTGTCTTGAAATTTTTTAGTACAATTTATCTAAAAATTTGAGACAATTTAGTACGGTTTTTCGGGTTTTTCAATATTAAGCAACACAATATGAAGACAATCTCACTAAATAAAAAATTTAAATTCATTCCAAATTAAAATGAACTGTACAATTCGATTGAATTTTAGTAAAAAAATCAATAATTTCAATTTAATTATTTTTTAATATTTTAATTGAATTTTTAAAATTCGGACTCGTATACGGTTCTAATAACATGATTCCTTGACATAGATAATGGCATACAACCATTTTCCACATATGTAAAAATAGGCATGTGCATTTTTCCCCCATAAATGTTGCATGTTAAGTTAAATAAAATTCCACAGAATGGACAATTTAGTCCAAAAACTACCAAACATAAAGACAGAAATATTTTTCTTTTTTCCCATTTTAATCATAAAAGAGATTAAATTTAAATTAAAATTAATTTTAGTAAAGGATAGAAGTTTTGTGACACAGTTTTGCACCTACCTTAATTTGCCAAATGAACATAAATAATTTGTATATGAAATTAAATTGTCCTTAACCCATTGTTACCAAATAAACCCTGCCCTTATCACGGGCTACCAATTTGGACGAAGTCTTTCCTATATTGGAATCTGTTAATAATTTCCATAATTAGTAAATCATAATATCATTAGCATTTATACCCCTAAATAATTACCAGATTCTCTTTCATTTTTTTACAATCAGTTGACCATTATAACCTATTATTATTAATTAACTACTATATTTATACCTCTTAAGATAGAGACAACATTTAACATGCAGTGCGATACCAAATACATACAGTCCGATCGAATGATCAATATATTAATTAATCGATCAAACGGTGCATCGCACCAGATTAGCTCTCAATTATTACGGACAAAATCCTTCAGAACTGAGACCCTTCTATCACCGTACAAATCATTTACATCAAAACCACAGTAATGTGATGGAACAATCGTTAACAGACAAAATTTGTGGGCCACCACCTTAAAATATATAACTAAAATCCTGTTGGCCAATTTTAAGATACAAAAATGGACCCACGGTCTTAAATGGACGGTGTAGATTGATCCTGAATATGTTTTTGGTGCACGTTGTATGCATCTTGTAATTTCTTCGAAGGTCTACTGGTTTCATATATCATCATATGGAAACAGGATTGAGAAAAAAAAGGATTAAAATAATAAAAGTTAGAGTGAGAAATGAATTAAAAAATCATAAACAATGATAGAAAAAGAAAAAGGCTTTTCTGTTCTGTTAGAAAGAAGGAAAAGGAAAAGTAAAGACAAATACAGAGGGTAGAGAGAGGGAGAGACAGAGGTTGTGTGATATCTACCAAAAAAAAAAAAAAACTAATAGTTTTTCTGTTTTGTTGGGGTTGAAATGCCTTCACTCTCTTCTGGCCATCACTATCATTGTCCCATTTCAACAGCTTTTTGATTTTCTTTATAAAATTTTGTACTTGCCTTCCATTTTTCTCTCTTTTCTCTGTTTCTTTTGATCCACTCCCCGTTCAACTCTCTTCTTTCTTTCTCTGTTTCTTTTTGGCTTCTGGGTTTTGTTGGAAAGGCTCAAATTACTCGAATTTTAAGTCTTGATTTTGATATATTGGGGAAAAGTCTCTGATTTTTTTCAATTTTTGTTTTTGTTCACTGGTTCATTTTTTTATCTGGGTTTGGTTTAAAGTCTTTCTGAATCACCATGACTCTAGAGGATAAAAGGAGTGGTGGTTCAGTCAATGAAGATAAGTTTCCAGTGGGTATGCGTGTTTTAGCTGTTGATGATGACCCGATTTGTCTTAAAGTTCTAGAGAACCTGCTCAAGAAATGCCAGTATCAAGGTATAATTCTCTTCTATTCTCTATTATTAATTTTCAAGGTTTTGGAATTTTGAACATGGCTATTTTCTTTTACAATTCATTTATCTCTCTCTCGTCATGTTTGTTAACTGTTAATGCTCTGTTTTATTCGTTTCTGTACATGGTCAAAACCTGAAATTCAAAGCCCCTGTTCATTCAAGTTTAAATCTTGTGTCTCCTGATTGTTGTTGTTTATTTTTTCAATTTCCTTGTTATTCCGAGAAAATTTGCAGTTTTGTGTAATTTCTATACATATAGAGATTTGTTGGGTTTCGGGTAGCAATCAAAATCTAATTCCTGTCAGTGAGGGTTTAATGGGAACTTCCAGTAAATATAAAGTGATTCATAATTGTAGGATATGGGCTTTTGAGTTTTAATCATGTGTATTCTTTTGAGTTGGGTTCCTTTTTTTTTCCTTACCTGTCATTAATGATTTTTTCAGTTACAACTACCAATCAAGCAGTCCAAGCTCTGAGAATGCTTAGAGAAAACAGAAACAAGTATGACCTTGTTATCAGTGATGTTAACATGCCTGACATGGATGGCTTTAAGCTACTTGAACTTGTGGGGCTTGAAATGGACCTACCCGTCATAAGTAAGCAAAAGCCAATGTTTCATTTAATCAGAGAATGATCTTTTACTTTCCTTTTACAATTTATGATTCTAGTTGTACATTTCTAAAAAGGGTTTAAAGTAAAATCCGGTGACTTTTTTTGTCAGGTTTCATGTACTGCTTAAACTAAAGCAGATTTATTCTAAATCAGTGGATGGATTAATTTTTGAATTTGAACATAATTGTTGCCAATGAAATTTTTACAGTGTTATCAGCTCATAGCGATAGGGAACTTGTGTATAAGGGGGTCACACATGGTGCTGTTGATTATTTGCTAAAACCTGTGAGAATTGAGGAGCTCAAGAACATATGGCAACATGTGATAAGGAGAAAGAAACTGCATCCCAAGGACCCAAACAGGCCACCCAATCAGGACAAGCATAGAGAGGGAGCAGGAGAAGGGGTGACAACAAGTGCTAGTGCAGATCAGAATGGTACAATTAATCGGAAACGAAAGGACCAAGATGATGATGAGGAAGAAGAGGTTGAAGAGAATAATGAGAATGAGGATTCTGGCACTCAGAAGAAGCCCCGCGTTGTGTGGTCTGTAGAGCTGCACAGGAAGTTTGTTGCAGCTGTTAATCAATTGGGTCTTGACAGTGAGTTCCTTTGCACTGAGTGCTATCTTACCTTCTCTGTTGAATTATTACCTTTCCTAGTTCCTTTCTGTTTTCTCTTAGCTGTTTCATGCAAAATTTGCAGAGGCTGTTCCTAAGAAAATTCTTGACTTGATGAATGTTGAAGGACTTACAAGGGAAAATGTGGCAAGCCATTTGCAGGTTCTAATTTTCTAATTTCTTCTTATTCTTGAAACTTTAAACCTCACTCGTGATTTTCCTGAATTTGCACTTAATACTTAGTTGGCCTTGGAATGACATCAAATTTTGTAATGTGTAAGTTTAACCACATGATAATTAGTATTTGTATAAAACTTTGCATGATTTCCAAAGATAATGTGAAACAATTGTAGATTGCAAAATTCATAGGAGCCCCCACATTGTGTCATTTACAGATAGGTAGTGACAAAGGTTCTTATATATGTGGCAACCCATGTCAGTTTTCCTGATAAAATTCGTAACTTAAGCTTGAATTATGAAAATTCAAGGAATTGTGGTTCTGCAGTGCGTCTGAAGCTATTTGTTTTGCTTTTCATTGCAGAAATATAGACTTTACCTGAAAAGGATCAGTGTATCTTCCCAGCAAGTCAATATGGTTTCTGCATTTGGGGCTAAAGATCTGTCTTACTTGCGCATGGGGTCACTGGATGGATTTGGAGATTTCCGTACTTTGAATGGACCAGGAAAAATTTCAAGTACATCCATATCATCATATCCACCTGGGGGTGGTATGCTTGGTAGACTGAATTCTCCTTCTGGTTTAACTCTGAGGGGTATAGCATCATCTGGTCTTCTTGAGCCAGTTCATTCCCAAAACATGAGGAACTATGCTAGTACTATTGGAAAGATTCAGCCAACTCTTTTGCCTGCAAGTCAAGGGGCAAATGTGTTTCAAGGTATTCCATCACAATTGGATCCTAACCAGCTGCAGGGGAAGTCCAATAACCACACTGGGGAGTTTAATCGCAATGATGATACATCAGGCTTTGGACTTGCAACTAATTTTTCTGACACCGGTGTGATTATTGGCAACTTGAACAATACTGTGTCCAGTTCCTCTAGCAATCCCTTGATGCTACAGGCAGAACCCCAACAACATCAGAGTAGAGGAGCATTTGCAACTCAGTCTTCTCTTAGTGTGCCCTCAATGAATCAGGAGTCTTTTGATGTCGGTGTTCATGCCTCTTTGAATTTTGTGGATCATTCTAGATGCAATGATAACTGGCAGAGTGCAGTACAACTGTCCAAATTTCCAACAAATTCTTTGCCTTTGGATGAGCCATTCAGACTTGATGCATCACCTACTAATAATTTGAGAGAAAATATATGTACCACAAGCTCTCAGATTGGTAACAATCCGAATAACTATTCTTCTTCCAGTGTGCTTACAACACCTTCAGATTCATCAGCAGTAGATATCCAAGGGCATGCAGCCTTGATGGGCAATGTACTTCAGAAACTGAGTTACAATTCAAGGCAGAGGTGGAACGAACATGGCCAGGATTATGACCTCAACCTAAATAACTCAGTCAATGCCATGAACTCTCTCGTTTCTGGCAATGGTGTTGCAGGTTCAATGAGCCAGAGCTTGGACCCCAGAAAGAAGTACCAGGGATCTTTGGTTGGCCAGTTAAACAATGTTAGTGCATCTCTATTTCAGCATGGTGATGTTGAGAAGTCTGCTTTGCAACCAAAAATGGGATCCAGTGAGGATTTTCTCATGGAGCCAACGAAATCTCAGAATGGTTTTATCCAAAATAACTACGAGTCTTTGGATGATATCATGAATGCAATGATCAAACGGGTACAAAACATGTCTCACTTTCCATTATTTGGAATATGGTCATTTTTCTCTCCTAGTTCTGGCCACTGAATCTAAGGTGGAATTTTTGCACAAAAGTAGGACTGACACTACGATTAATTTGGCACCTAGACTAGATACGTTAGGACTGTTTATTGGGCATACACTTTGCTATCACTTAGTTCATGTACCAATCTACCTAATTAGAGTAGAATTGTTAACATTTGAGTTTCTTTTGCTTTAAGACCTCAACCTTTGCTGCATGTCTAAACACATAAGTGTACTGCTAGTGCTACTTTTCCTATTGAATCCAAATTAAGAGTAGTCATTGAGCATTCTTTGATAATTAGTAATGGATTTGTAGCAGGAGCAAAATGAAACGATGCTGATGGATGGAGAATTCGGAATTGATGCTTACACTCTTGGATCATGATAGTGAGAGGTTGGTGCTGTTGGATTTGAGGAGACACAGAGCCATTATATCCAAATTCTGCTCCTCTTCCAGAGGAATTTGTATCATTTTGTAATTTCTTTTCCTTCCCCAACCTGTCTCCTCTTCTTGTATTGTACTTTCTTCTTCCATATTCCTAGGTACCTCTTTTTTTTTTTGGGTCTCCTGTCACCGTAGATAATTCCTGTTTGATATTTGATAGTCGAAATTCCTAGTTTCTGATTCTTTCCTCATTTTCTGATTCCTGTTGATAAATGGAAATTCCAAATTCGTTACCTGTCTCCAATTTGGTGCTTGCTTTTATGTTTTTCATGTGTTCTTTACATGTAAATGTCTGTAATAGTGCAATTTGGATAATTTTGACATGGAAAACTTCAGGAATAATAGAGAGCCCTTGTTAATCGCCATAACTTGCAGATGTTTACATGTGATGAAAGTGGCCAAATAGGGATAAGAAAAAAATCGAAACTTTGGTTAATCAAAAAATCTATTTGAAATTGAATTGATTTTAGATTACATTTTATATATTATATTTTAATTTTTATACTTAAATTTTTTAATTTTTTGTAATTTATAAATATTATGATAAATGAATTTTTAAAATATTATTATAATGCATATTTTTAGGTAAATAAATATTGAAATTATTTTTTTTATTACAATTATTTATTCATTACATGTATATAATTAGCATTTTATTATTAGTTTCATACTTAATATATTCAATTCTTATAATTAATTATGAAAATTATTTTCTTTTGTTTTTTTAATGTATATTATATTTGATTTGTATTTTTTTATTTTTGAAACATTTTTAACTATTAAAAATAATATTACAAATTGTATAATTTATTAAATTTATATATTAAATTTTTTTAATAATTAATCAGTAAACCGATCTGAAATAATTGATTAAACACTAAAATTGATATAGCGGTTAATCAAAAATAATGGATTGATTAATAAACTGATTAATTGGTTCATGTTCACCTCTAAAGGCAAAAGCCACTATCCTTTTGACATGTAAATGCCTGTAAAAGAAAGTGGTAACTTTATCCCTTGATTAATCCTTTGATCATTTTGATTAAGTGAAAAAATAACTCCTAAACCTTTAAAGTTTTGACAAAGAAAAGATAGTGCAAGCTGAAATTTGTTATCATTTTAGATATCAAGAACCTTAGAGTGTTCCTTCATTACTTGTGGTACTTAAAGGTGTACACGGTATGGTACAATTTAGAAATTTGTAAATCTCTATATTATCTTGAAATTTTGGATATTTTAAAAATTAAGTGTTGTTATTATCTTAAAAATTCGGGATAATTCGGTACAGTTCTTATAAAATTCGGTATAGTTCGATTCGGTTCTTTCAGTACAAAACAATACAATACAATCCGATATTTCGGATAATTCAATATTTTTAAAAATATACAAAATAATATACACAATAACAAATATAAATAAAATTAAAATATCTTAATAAGTACAATTAAAATTTAAGCCAAAATACAAAATTTGAAAATTAACATTCAATAGTTTTTATC
This sequence comes from Excoecaria cochinchinensis, assembly GCA_947683425.1. Taxonomy (NCBI): domain Eukaryota; kingdom Viridiplantae; phylum Streptophyta; class Magnoliopsida; order Malpighiales; family Euphorbiaceae; genus Excoecaria; species Excoecaria cochinchinensis. Next base: position 10,206,078 of record CANTUQ010000105.1, read on the forward strand.
TGCATTATGTTTGCACTGATTTGAGAATTTTGAGTAATATCCTAAAAAGATTAAAAATAATAAATAAATAGACTACAAAAAAATATAAACATTAAATATACAATTTAAGAATTTACACAAATATAATAACTATCTAATTCAAATTTTTCAAATTCTTCAATTGATGCATTTGAAGCCAAAAGTATAGTCAATATTAACCAGTTTTGGTAACAGATAAGAACATCGACTGTAAACGGAGTTACAAAACTTCTAAATTCATCTAAAGTCTTCCTCCAGTGCTAAAAACTGATTCAGAACCTATAGTCGAGTACTGAACAGTAAAGATATCTCTAGCAATTTTAGTCAAAATTGGATAATTTGGCTCATTAATTTTCCACCAACTCAAAAAATATAAAATTTAATTTAATTTTTAATTTCTTTCTAAAATACAAAATAAAAAAATATTTCCATCTAAATATTTTCAAATTTAATTCTTAATTCACTTTAAAAGATTTTAATTTTTTTTTTCTTTTATCAATTTTAAATGTACAACTAAAATTTTATTATTATAATAATTATATACAATTACATTATTAATTTATATATTCATGTACGTATTGAACCAAAAATAAATTAGTACTATTTGAGTGACAATAAATGTAAATGAAATTAATTGATAAGGTGATTATATACTCATATAATTATATTAATTAGTAAAATTTTATTATATATAATTAATTTACAACTCAATTATTCAATAAATATTATGTCAAAATAGATAAGTGCTAGTTGAGTGATACTAAAAATAAATGAAATTATTTGTTAAGATGATTATAAACTCATATAATACATTAATCGGTAAAATTTCATTATTTATAACAACTATATATAATTACATCGTTAATTTATATGCTCATATAGGTATTGTGTCAAAAATATATGAGTATTAGTTGAGTGATATTAAAAGTAAATGAAATTAATTGGTAAAGTGATTATATATTCATATAATTACATGAATTAGTAAATTTCATTATATATAACAATTGCATATAATTACATTATTAATTTATATACTCAATTACTTATATAGATATTATGCCAAAAATAAATAAGTACGATAAGTACTAGTTGAGTGATACTAAGATTAAATAAAATTAATTGGTAAGGTGATTACATACCTATATAATTACATTAATTGGTAAAATTTCATTAATTGGTAAAATTTCATTAATATAATAATTGTATATAATTATAATATTCAAATATATCATCAATTACTCATATAAATATTATGCCAAAATATGAGTATTAATTGAGTGACACACTAAAAATAAATGAAATTATTGTAAGGTGATTATATACCCATATATTTACATTAATTGGTAAAATTTCATTATAAATAATAACTATATATAATTAAATTTTTAATTTACATACTCATATAAGTATTGTGAAAAAAAATATATATTAGTACTAATTGAGTGACACTAAAAGTAAATGAAATTAATTGATAAAGTAATTATGTAATAAATTATTCAGTTTATATATATATATATATATATTTGTGCAAAAATAAAAATTAAGTAGTAGTTGGATGACATTAAAAGTAAATTAAATCAAATACAAATTGTTTTAGTTGCGTATTCATATTCATATAGATATAATAATTATTATAATAATTAAATTTATCTTTTTAATAATTAAAATATTCATTATAATTTATTAACAAATTATTATCTTAATTAAAATATTTAATACGAATAATTATGAAGTTAAATTTATATAATAAATATGAAATAGAAATTATGAATAATATTTATATATAAATTATTAGTATTATATAATGATTAATAACTATCAGTTTTTTTGGTTCAATTTGGTTCCAGAACAGTTCAGTATAATTCAATACGGTTATCGGTCCGGTTCTAGATAAAATATTTAGATCCGTTTCAAATACAGTCAACGGTACAATTCGGTTAGGTTCGGGTCAAAAAGTTAACAGTACAATTCGATTTTAAATCTTTTTTTTTCGTTATTTCAGTTCGGTGTAGAAAGATCCAAATGTTTGTACTCTTCTAGTGAAACCATTTGTAATGGTTTCATGAAGAATAAGATGATAAAAAAGATTTTTTTTTTAAAAAAAATGAAAAAAATAATGCTAATAATCATTTGTTAATGATAACCATGCAAACATCATTTGCAAAGAGGCCCATTCAGTCGGCCCAATCCACTGGCAAGGCCAAAGGCCCAACAGCAAAGAGTAGCAGGCGTGAGCTCCAAGGCAGTGCACATGCCCGATCGGCTAATGTGACCACCAGTCCCATCAGCCGTCTAACACAAGGCAGCGCCCATGCCATCAACTGCTCCTTGTCACTTCACCGCACACCTACTCTGTCTGCCAGTCATCACATCCCAGACACTCAAGTGCACCTCAACTGTCTCTTATAAATAGCCCAACAAACAGTGGCACCAGGTATTGAATCTCTGAATTTCTATCTCTAAGTATTTTCTCTCTAAAAAGCTACTAACTTAAGTTTTGAAGTGCTTATGCCTGGTTCGACTGAGCACTTTTTCTTGCAGGGTTCGCTCATCTGATCGGCTCTCCCTCTTCTCAAGATAAAGACAATCTAGGCTTTATCATTTGGTGCTTTCGTTGAGAGCCATATTGAACTCACAATCTAACAAAAGCGCATCCCCTAGAGAACATAATCGCAATGGCAACAGCCGTTCCAGATCAGGGACCTCGCGGAGAAGCGAGAGACCTCCCAGATCCCCAGTCAGAGCCAACTTTCTTCCTGAATTCGACGACGCCATTCTGCGGCAATCGAAAAATACCCCTATTACTGTTAAGGACATGCGTGCCCTTTTTAGTGATTTTACTAAAAGCATTATCCAGACAATCAAAAAAGGTAAGATGCCAAAAATCTCTGAAAGAGACCATGAGGACTACCTCATGGACGAACACTTTCGACGGAGGAGAAACAAGGGGATCTCCATTAATGACCCACAAGCTCACGACAGTTGAAGGGGCGTTGTCAGGACCCCAGGGAGATATGATAAAGGGAAGGGAACAATGTCCATAAGTAGGGACTCCTCCTATTACCCCAGCAGGTCCTTCACCTCGTTCATAGGGGATGATCTGTCTTTTATGTGCACACCGAATCGCAGTCACTCAAGGAGGACAAAAAGCGAGTCTGTCTCCACGGCCATGAGTAAGGAAGACAAATGGTTTAAACAGAAGCTCAGGCAGTTCGGTTTCCCTTCTCCCAAGAAAGGCGCGTTTGAGGGAAACACGTGTAAGAACACTGCCTCCCCATTCTGCAGAGAAATCACAAAATTCGAGCTACCTCCCAGGTGGAGAGACGTGGTGATGGACAAATATACAGGTAAAAATGATCCCACCACTCATTTAGCAGAATATTTGACTAAAGTACAGGTCTATACCTACGATGAAAGGATAGCCTACAGAATCTTCCCCACCATCTTGGGAGGAGATGCTTTAAATTGGTTCCTTGAGCTACTGCAGGAATCAATTACCTCTTTCAAATAACTCAAGGAGCTATTTACCACAAGATTTATCGTGCAGACGCGCGCGCTAAAGTCTGTGAGCGACCTATGTAATCTCTCTCAGAGATTTGATGAAAGTTTTCGAGACTACATCGATAGGTTCCAAGCTACCATGTCAGAAGTGAGGAATGTCAGTGTCGAAATGGCGACTACCGCCTTAGCTGGGGGCATCACTGATTGTCCATTGTTTGAATCAATAATGATAAGATCCTGTGACGCGCGCCAGAAGTACCCAGCAAGGGCCCTCACTTGTGAATCCGCCATCGGGATTCGAGGAATTGGTTTGCGTCTTTTGATCATGGGCACCATGAGACATCATCGGTGTATTCCTCCCAATAGAACATTGGGGAGAACAACCTAGTCTAATGATACCTAAAGGCACCTTTGAGGTATTTGGAGTCGCCACCCAATTTGCAAGAAATTGGGAAAAAGTCTCACCTCTAACGGTCTAAACCAGAGATATGGTGTCCGGAACTTCCCTCTTATTTATGCTTTGGCTAATTATAAATGAGTTTTTAATCTCTCAAAATTATATCTCTCATCTCACGCGATCAATGCATTTAAAATTAAAGGCGCAGTGAAAGCACGTAAAGAAAAAGCGATAAAAGCGATAAACGAGGTAAATAAGGAAAGCAATAAATGAAAGCGGTACCCAAGCACACAATTACAAAGGAAATAGGGGCGGAATACAACCCCAATAAAAGAAGATTAAAGGTGTAAATGGGATGGAATACAATCCCCAAAAATAAATAAAGTTGCCCCAAAATTAATTACAAGGGCCCAAAAAGAAATGAACTTGAATTTAAAACACGCACACAAGATCGAAATAAAAAGACATGCATAAATCGGGACATTATTTTAGGAACATTGGTTCCTTCGCACTTGTTCGAAATTTAGGAACATTGGTTCCTTCATATTGATTTAAAGAGGGTTCGAAGAGTCGTTTTGATTGTTTGAATTGAAAAATCGGGATAAGTGATCCCATTTTTGGAGAAAAGTTGACTCTTCGTTTTAATTGTGATATTTTTATTGTTAGGCTAAAACAAGGGACATTGGTCCCAATTTTATTAGTGAAAAACTTAATTTAATTGTAAAAGTATTTTTGTGACTTTTTATCTCACGCGTGCATAAATAAAATAATTATTTACAAATAATCACAATATGAAGAGAGGGAACTAGAGAGATCTCACCGAACCGATGTGACTCTCCACGCGTCGCGACCCATCCGGGGCATCGCGGGGATGCTCAAATAACCCGATTCAAACTCATACAAAAATAATATTGAAAATATTAATAATGACTCTAGGTAAATTAATGAAATGAATGCAAAATATAATGATGATGACAATAATAGTGGCAGAATATTAACAGTACATGTGAACACAAATATAATAGGAATAATAGTAATAATAACAATAATAATAATAATAATAATAATAATAATAATAATAATAATAATAATGATAATGTTAACAGGATGTTAATGGCAGCCAATATAATAATAATAATAATAATAATAATAATAATAATAATAATAATAATAATAATAATAATAATAAGAATAAGAATAAAACAAATAAAATCATCAACAACGAAAACAGTATAACAATAATGACAAAAAAAATAAATAGCAATAATAATTATAATAATAACATAAACAGGGGGATGACAATGAATATAAACTTAGAAAACGCAATGATAATAATAATAATAATAATGGTAATAATAATAATAATGGGATGGCGCCAGAAATCACAAGAAAATAAATTAAAATCATAGGTAGATGCCAACAGTGACTAGATCAAAGAAAATATTAGGCGAAAATCATGGTATTAATAGCAAAAAGGGAAAAATATTCACAACCATAAATAATATACAAATAAATAAATGAAAATAATCCAAGTGTTTACCCTCAAAAATTTTATAAATTGAAGAAAGCGGTACCTTGATCCGTCCCCCTTGTCGAATTTACAGTGATAACCGCCCGAAGAAAAATAAAAATCTATGTTTTTAATTAAATTAGTTCAAGAAAATATTTTTAGTGGGATGAATAAGCAAAGAAAATTAATTTTTCTAGCTCAAATCAAACCTAAGATGAAATGTTATTAGAGAAGAAAAGATTAAAGTTTGAAAATAAAACTCAAGAATTTTTTGAAGAATTTTTCAAGAAGAAACCAGTTTTTGGAGAGAAGAAGCTAGAGAGAAAAGCCAAAAAATTCCTTGAATAAAAATGTTGCCGTCCTCTATGAAGATTCAAAATCTCCTATTTGATTTTTGGTGTCTTGCAAAAAAAGGAAAAAACAAAATTAACTTTCTAATTTTTATTATTTCGAAAAAATCCCAAAACGTGAAAAAAATGTAGGGAAACAGCGAAAAAAACGGGTCAGAGCAGGTGGTCGCGCGGTGAAGGGCACAACGCACGCGAGGGACAGCCGCGCGTATGCGTGCAGCGGCAGGTGGCCAAGCGGCCACCACGCGACCAAGGTATGGCCACTTTACCACCACGTTAAAACATTTTTTTTATTTATTTTTTTTAAATCTTTTTTCTTTTTTTTCTTAAATCCTTTTCTTTAAAATTCTTTTTTAATTAAACTAATTAACTAATCAATTACTTAATTTATTCAATTAAATTAAAAAACTAATTTAATTCCCCTTTTTTTAATTAAATTAATTAATTAATTCAATTCAATTCAATTCAATTAAATAACCAATTTAATTTTTTTGTTTTATCAAAATAACACTTTCCAATAGTATTATTTTTGGAATTAAAATTAATAATAATTTTTTAAGATAAAAAAACAAGGGTCTCGACAAGGGAAGCAACATTTTTGACACCTTTGCCTGTGAGTCGGTATCATTTTCATCACCGGGTAATTCTGATCTTGGACCGCCTCAGGACCCGGTGTCTACAGATCCCCAACCAGCTTTGCCGATTTGATGAAGAGGGCCAGGCAGCACATTCAGCTGGATGACGCACTAAGGTCCAAAAGGGGAAGAACGACCAATGTTATGGATCGGCTATAGCACCAAGACGGTCGCTTATTTAATAGAGCTTCCGCATCCGAACGGACAGCAAGAAGCCCAGACTGAGCTATAACTTCTAGAAACCTGGGCAAGCGGAAGGAGTCCAGTTGTGATATGGGTGAACGCTCAGACGATCGGTGGATAGAACCTTCACTCCGCTTAATGCCAGTCCGGCCGCAGTGCTGATGTGGATCAAAGAAAAACATAGCAAGGTCAACTGGCCCAGAAAGATGTCTGAAAGGAGCAGAGTTGTAAGGGACCTCAGCAAATATTGCGAGTTCCACAGAGACGTTGGTCATACGACCGATGAGTGTACTTCGCTAAAGAAGAAGATCGAAAGGTTGATACGGAGGGGGTCCCTCAGAAAATTCATAGGCCCGGCTAGAGGAGAGAGTCCCTGTAGACAGCCGAAGCCTCGGAAGGATGATTCTAGCTCAAACGACAATGACGAGCATAGAAACCCGAGGAATGCTGACTAGCACAGACCGTATGCCGGGGTAATAAACATAATCACTGGAGGATCATCCTATGGAGAGTACTTTTCTAGGAAAAAGAAGGGAAAGGGTGTCTACCTCTCTCAACAGGCCGAGTAGATGGTCCCTGTCACCATATCCAGCGAAGACGCACGAGATGTAATGTTCTCACATAAGGACGCTCTCGTTATAAGAGCTCGGATTAATAATTTCAATGTTAAAAGAATCCTGATGGACAATGGCAGTGCTGTCAACGTACTCATCCTTCAGGCCTACCGAGCCATGGGACTCTCGATCGAAGAGTTAAAACCGAACGCCACACCACTGATCGGCCTCGGTAATGCTACTGTCCCGGTGGTGGGATCCGTCGAACATTTCGTTAAACTTGGCCAAGAGGCAATCGCTCATGCTTGCAAGGTAACATTTATGGTGATTGACATGACTTTTGCCTATAATGCAATTTTTGGCAGGCCACTGCCCTAGGATGATTCATCTCCTCCTCAGCCAAGCGATGCACTCCTTTCTTCAAAAAGCTAAGGAAGAGTGAGACCTTCAATTGGGGGGAAGATTGCCAACAAGCCTTCGAAGAGTTAAAAAAATTTCTCACTAACCCGCCACTGCTCAGCCGACCGATACCAGGTGAAAACTTGTACCTTTATTTGTACACCTCTAGTGAAGTCGTTGCAGGTGTCCTGGTAAGAGAAGAAGGGACCCAACAACCGCCAGTGTACTACATCAGCCAAGTACTCAGGAGTGCGGACTTAAAGAAAGGACCGATCGAGCAACTCATCATCGCCCTCATGATGTGCATAAGAAAGTTAAGATAATACTTCAAGGCGCACACGATAGTGGTCCGGTCGGGTCATCCGATCAGGAGAATTCTTCAGACACCAGACCTGGAAGGCAAAATGGTGGGATGGGCGATCAAGCTGCAGTCGTGGGATGTGAGGTATGAGCCCAGAACGGCAATAAAGGCTCAAGCTCTGGCAGATTTTGTTGCTGAATTCGCCGGTGAAGAACCCCAAGATCAGCCCAAACGTCAAAAATGGGAAATGATTGTGAACGGCGTAGCAAACGATACCCGAAGAGGTGTGGGCATCGTAATAATAGGCCCCTTGGGCATTACAATAAGGTATGCAATAAAGCTTAGTTTTAAAGCTTCCAATAATGTGGCAGAGTATGAGGCGCTCCTTCAAGGATTGAGACTGCTCCATGCCATCCGGCCGGAGTCAGTAACCATCAAGAGCGACTCCCAGCTCGTAACAAGCCAAGTCTTGGGCACCTTTGAAGCCAGAGAAACCAACATGATCCAGTACCTAGCGAAAGTCAAGGCCACATTCAAAATACTCAAAAAAGCTGGGTCAGAATGGAATCTCTAGAAGATGCCGAGAGACCAAACGATAGAAGCTGATCGGCTGGCAAAAATGTCTGCTTTCGAACAAGGGGTAATAGAAGAAAATATCACTGTCGTCGACCAAACTTCCTCCTCCTTAGACGAGCCGAAAATGATGGAGATTGATCAAGGAGAAGAAACCTAGATGAGCCCGATCAAGCAGTACCTGCAGACAGGACAACTGCCAGAGGACAAAACTGAAGCTCGAAAGGTATCTCGCAAATCCCTTAATTACTTCATAATTAACGGTGATCTGTACAAAAAAGCTTTCAGCCATCCTTGGCTCAAATGCGTGACGGAGGAAGAAGGAGTTTACATCCTCAGGGAGGTTCATGAAGGCATTTGTGGGGCACACGAAGCTAGCAGAGCCATAGTAAGGAAGGTACTCCAGACAGGGTACTTCTGGCTAAGCATTTTTAGAGATGGCCAAGAGAAAGTAAGGAGATGCCTGCAATGCTAAGTTCATGGAAGGGTCATAAGATAGCACGGAGCAGACCAGTAGCCGATCGGGGTCGCATGGCCATTTGATTAGTGGGGCTTGGATATCTTGGGACCTTTCCCCCAAGGCAAAAGGCAAATGAAGTTTCTCATTGTGGCAGTTGACCACTTCTCCAAATGGATCGAAGCAGAGCCTCTAGCAACGATCACGGTAGAGAGGGTCAAGAACTTCGTATGGAGGAACATCATCTGCAGGTATGGCTTACCTAATGTTTTCATTACAGATAATGGCAAGCAGTTCGACAGCTCCATCTTCAGAGATTTTTGCCAAGGCCTAAACATTAACTTGAGATTCACCTCAGTCACTCACCCTCAAAGCAACAGGATGACGGAGGTCTCCAATCGGACCATCCTGGAGGGGTTAAAGAAACGACTGGGTGAGGCAAAGGCAACTGGACTGAAGAACTACAGAGTGTCCTGTGGTCTTATAGAACTTCACCAAGGACAGGCACTCACCAAGCGCAATTCTCTCTTGTCTACGGCTCCGAAACAATGATACTCGTAGAGGTCGGCCTCCCATCCTACTGATCGGCATTCTATTCCGAACAGACGAACATCCAAGAAAGATGCCAAGATCTAGATCTGATAGAAGGAAGGAGGGAGGACGCCTATGTCAAGATCGCCGCCTACAAGCAAATGGTTGCCAGATACCACAACACTAAGGTAAGGTTTAGAGCTTTCAGTGTGGGTGACCTGGTGCTCAGAAAGGAGGACATAGGCTCAGGAAATGCAGGAGTAGGGAAGCTAATGCCAAACTGGGAAGGGTCTTATGAGGTCTCCAAAGTCTTAAGCCCGAGCGCGTATAGGCTCAAAACAACAGAAGGGCAAGACATCCCTAGGAGCTGGAATGTTGAAGTACTCAAAAAGTACCACTTGTAATAATATATTCGAACCTGATGATATTCAATCAATAAAGAGGTTCCTTTTTCATCCCTGTGTAAAGAGGTTCTTTTTCATTTTGTGTTTTTTATAAAGCATGCATGGCACAACTTATACACTAGGTCGACGCTCATCCCGAGCCGAAAATGCGAAAGTTAGAATCCATTTTTTTGAAGTTAGGTCCGACTGTTAGGATCGATGGAACTCCCGATCCTAAGATACGGAAGAGGACAAGCGTCTGACAGTTCGACCATTAGGATCGACGAAAATTCTGATCCGAAGATACGGGAATCACGAACCCTATGTCGATCCCATCCGTTAGGATCAGCTATACTCCCGATCCAAAAATACGAAAAGCGCTCCGTTTCTGCTAACTCATTCGCTAGATTCGACGCCCATCCCGAATTAAAGATGCAAGAGTTATGGTAAGGTCAAGGTAAGAGTTTCTCCCAAGATAAGTGTTGTGCAACGGTCACGGACCGGAATGCAAATCAAACACTAACTTGACGAACGAAACCATTCACCTAATTCTATGTCTAACTCAAGACTGATTCCAGATGACTGACTAATCGTGCATCTCAAATCATGTGAGCAAATCGGCCACTGGACTTGAGAAATTATTCCAATTCAGGAAGTATTCGAGATTAATTACTTTAATCGTATTAGCAAATTTTATGCAAATTTACAAGTTATTAAATACAACAGGTCATGATTATGGAATTCCGCACCTTGAGCAAAAATGGAAATTTATTGAAGAACAAATTGATTTTGCAATGTACAAAAATTAATACAAAGGTGAAGCATACAAAAGAAAATTAATCTAAGTTTCTATATTTACAACTTCTACATCAGCAGGAGTCAGGGGCTAGTCGCAGCAGGCTCTGCTCTCGGCTCAGTAGCACGTTCTGCAGCTGGCTCGTCGGGAGCCTGAGAAGGATCAACGGCAGGCTGAGAAAGTTCAGCTGCCCCTTCAGAGACAGGCTCTGCCGGCAAAGGCGCCACAACTTTGGTTTCTGGGGGTGCATCTGAATGAACTTCGAGCAATGATGCTCCCTCAGTCACCCCCTCTCCTGGAGCATCTTCCTCGTCGTCACTAGACGGAGGGTCAGGCAGAGCTGTTGGGTCCTTGTGACGCACAACGAACCCAGCAAGGGCCCTCGCTGAATCCGCTTTTAGGATTCGAGGGACTGGTTCGCTTCTTTTTGATCTTGGGTGCCATGAGACATCTTCGATACCTCCTTCCCAATAGAACATTGGAAAGGATCATCTAGCATCACGACACCTTTAGGCACCTTTGAGGTATTTTGGAGTCGCCACCCAATTTACAAGAAATTGGGAAAGGTCTCTAACCTCTTATTGGTCTAGACCAGAGATTGGTGTTCAGAACTTCACTCTTATTTATACTTTGGTTAATTATAAATGAGTTTTTAACTTCCTAAAATTCTTATCTCTTATCTCACATGATTTATGCATTTAAATAAAGGCACATCGCAAGCATTCAAAAAGCAGTAAAGGAAAGTTATAAAGAAAAGCCGTAAATAAAGCGATAAAGAAAAGCGAATAAACATGCAAGCACACAATTGTAAAAGAAGTTGGGGCGGAATACAACCCCAATAAAAGGAGATTAAAAATATAAATGGGGACGGAATACAATCCTCAAAATTAAATAATATTGCCCCAAAATTAATTACAAGGGCCCAAAAAGAAATGAACCTAAACCCAAAAATAATCAAACAAAATCAAAATACAAGGAAAACATACGTAAATCGGGATATTCATTTTGGGTTGGAACATTAGTTCCTTCGTATTTGTTTAAAGGTTTAAGAACATTGGTTCCTTCGCGTCTATTTAAAGAGGGTTCGAAGAGTCACTTGATTGCCAATTTGAAAAATCGGGATGAGTAATCCCATTTTTTGAGAAAATTTAACTCTTCGTTTTATTGTTACATTTTACATTTCTTGGCTAAAATGAGGGACATTGGTCCCAATTTTATTGGTAAAAATTCCAATTTAATTATAGAAATATTTTTGTGATTTTTTATCCCACGCGTGCATAAATAAAATAAATATTTACAAATAAACACAAACGCATGAAAGGGGGTTGAAAAGATCTCACCAAGCCGAAGTGTTCGTTCAAGTGTCGCGACCCATCCGGGAAGTCACAGGGATGTTCACATAATGCGATTCAAAATAAAGATTTCAGACAGGAAAAATAATATTAAGAACATTAGTAATAGTTCTAAACTAAATCAATCAAGTAAAAAGCGAAATAAATATTGAATACAAATATATAATGCTAATAATAATAATAATAATATAAGACAATAATGATAATAATGATAATAATAATAATAATAATAATAATAATAATAATAATAATAATAATAATAGGCTATAACAATAAAAAGTAGCGAACATAAAATAAGCACAAAATAAGTTAATAATATAAAGATAATAATAGTAATAAGAATAGCAACAACAACAGCAACAACAACAGCAACAACAACAACAACAACAACATAATAATAATAATAATAATAATAATAATAATAATAATAATAATAATAATAATAATAATGATGATGATGATGATGATAATGATAATAATGATCATAAATATTAAGCCAAATAATAATGATAATAGTAATAATAATGTTATGGAAGTAAACAAGGAACAATGGCACTAATAATAACATGAAGTAATAATAACAGTGGTAATGGACAAATAATAGTAGTAACAATAATACTAATAGTATGAAATAAATAAACATAGCATAATAATACTAATAACAAATAAATCAAATAATAATAATAATAATAATAATAATAATTCATGGCACAAAACTTCCTCACCATACCAGAAGACACATGCAAGGCCAAAGACATGGAACTCGACTGGACCCCATCACTCCGATTCGACGATCTTGATCCAGAAGACTTCAACATGTCACCATCGCATGAGCCCATCAGAAATAAATAAAGTATCTTTATTAAAGTAGCTTTTGTAAAGAGGAATATATTCCTCTACTGTATTAAAGTAACTTTACTTTTGTAAAAGTAGCTTTAACTTTTGTAAAGGAGATTCCTCCTTATCCCCTATTGTAATCGTGTGTATTAGTGTGCATTAGAAGATTGTAAGCCTCTTTAAAGGCTATAAATATGGAATAAACTAAAGAAGGAGGGCACGCTGATCTTAAGCCTTCTCTTCCTTTGTATAATCTCTCTCTCACTATGAGTTTCTAAAGCTCTTCTTCTCTCTCCTTAGGATAACCTTCTTCTTGAATCTTGGATCCTGCTATCTTAAACTCCTTGGTCTATGAAATGTCTCATTCTAGTCTGTGTTGGGATGCCTAAGAGGATAGTCCACAGTTGAGGCCAGGAAGTGCCGTTGTTATTGGACAGTCATACCTGGTATCCAACATAGTCAGTCTTGATTTGTTTCATGGTCCTCGAGGCATTTGGTATCAGAGCCATAGATTCATGATTAAGGTATTCTAATGAGAAGAGAATCTCTTTATCATGTCCAACCCTTCTACTTCAGTTTCATTATCCAGATCATCTTCCTTTTCTAGATCTTTTTTTTCACTTTCACCTTCTACAGTACAAAAGCTTGATTATCTGTATGAATTAAACTTTCTTGATGAAAACCAAAAAATTCAGGATTCCCATTTACCTTTTCTCAATCCATATGATGCTTTCACTAAATCACCAAGATCTACTGTCCTCTCCAACATTAAAACTCTCATCAAACCTCCTAAGTCCCATGTCAAAGAATATGTTCAGTCCTCTTCTTTCCGGCAACATCCCATAAAAGCTACTGGACAAGAACAATTTATACCTTTGGATATTCCTTCTGAGTCTATTCCTCACTGGACTCGTCAAGGATTATCTCATCTCCATTTTGGAGCTATCAGAATTGCGGTTACCTATCATGGACGCAAAGGTCTTCCTGTCTTTGCCAGAATCACTCTTCTTGACACCAGATACCTTGAATATTCCCAAGCTGTTATTGGTACTATTCAAACTTCCCTTAATGCTGGTACTGTCATGTTCATTTTTTATCCAAATTTTAATATGAGATTAGATGATTCTCATATTTTGGATAATCTCAAAGTGCAAATCCAAATCACTGGAGCAGATCAGGTCAAGACTACCGAGGTAGCTACTCTTCACTATCAGATGATCTATAGAGTTCAAAACCATGCTATAGACATCTCACTTCCTGCCTCCAATGATGCTCTAGTTATCAGCACAGATTCTAACCAGGTTCCTACCTGTGTTCAGATTCCGAAACAATTAACACATGACCAGTTACTTGACTACTTTTCCAAATCTTGGCTTACAAGCTATGAAATCCTCCATGAACAAAAGAAAACCAATTCAATCTTCTAGTCCTATTTTTATCAAAAAACCAAATAGCATGATCGAAACCCAGTTTGTCTCTCCTCGAGATAATCCAGATCCAGCAGAATCCACCACAGCCCCAATATTTTCACCACAGTTCATGGTCCAACCATGTACATCTTTTCCACAAGAAGATCATATCCCTCTTGCAGCTTTTGATGCTAATGGACGACCCATTTATGCTTTTAAAAGGGATAACCATTGTTATTTTGATCTTTGTGATTGTGATGATTGCTATCAGGCTTCCATTGAGGATGAGCTTGATGATGAAGATCTCCGTTGCCGGAGAGGAAAAGGAAAAAAGAAATTTTCCTCTGAAGCTCATTATCAGGACCATCTTGATGAAGACGATGATCCTACTGTTAGCAGTCTTGGCCAACCATCTGGCAAGTATGATTATGCAGTTTCTTATTCTGCTCCCTCTTGGTACAAACCTTCTGTTACACCAACTCCATCTCCTGAACCATGTAAACTATCACCCAAACTATTACCCAAAAAGCCTTGCTCACCTCCTGTCTGGAGACCAAAAATTACCCAAACTCCTGTAATTCCTGCTATCTGTATGTATTAACCCACTGGTGATTATACAGATGAATTTCCTACTCTCTCTGAATCCACCAACCCAACCACTAAAATCCGAGCAGCACCATTTGTCAAATCTCCAGGTATTTCAACCGAAGGTACTCCTAGAATCGTTCAACCAGCAGAAGCAGTTCTCAACTGGCAATCAGAAAATGCTTTGGCTCAAAATAAGCTTCTTCACCGATTAGAAACTAAAGTTGACCATGTTTCTACTCGGGTTGATTCACTTAATTCTCAGCTTACAGGTTAGAATGCTGCAACCTACCAGTTGTTGATAAAGTTACAAAATCAAGTTGCTGATCTTGACAAGCAACTCATGACTGCTATCACAGAACGGATCTATGATGCTACTTTTAAAGAAAAAGCCTCTGAAGTTACTATACTCAAAGCAGAAATTGCTACCATCAAAAGAGATTTGGCTAAACCTGTACCATCTTCAACATCCTCTTTCCCACTTTATCATTCTCCCATTAAACCATTTACCCACCAACCTTCTATCCAGATACCACCCTATTCTGAACCTACCCAAGCAGAACTTGATGCTTTAGGATATTCTCATGAGATGTTTATGAGAAAGCAATTTGTCACACATAAACGTCCCCATGAAACTATACCTCCTCCGTTCATACCACAACCTGTTAAACCTGTAGCCTCTTCCTCAACCTCAGATATAACAACTCCTCCTGTTTCTTCCAATTTAAAACAAAAAGGAATTGTTATCTCTGAACCTCCATCTTCTCATATAATCCAAGAACCCTCAAATCCAAATTTGCTTGTTCACACCCTTCAGCAAAAAGCTTTACAAACAATCCCTGCCATTTCCTTTTCCATTAAAGAAGATCCTGTTGATTCTTCAGATTCTGACAGTACCACTAGTACTAGTCAGGATGAAACTTTAGATCCTCTTAATCCTTATTCCCTATATATGGCTGATCCTCAACCTGCTGAAAGCACTACTACCCAGTTTGCTGAAGAACCACCTGAAGAAGAAATGGCTGACAACATTCCCTTACCACCTGATTCTAAGCCCGACGATGGACCTTGGTTTACTTTCGAAGATATTGAACCTGAACAATGGCGAGATCGTTTGCAAGAGTTTTATGCCTGGCTTGAACTCAAGGCTAGAACTCGTCCAACCACAGCAACGAGCATGGAATCTATTTTCCATGAATTTCAATGCCGATTTGTTGGAAGAATTAAAGATTGGTTCACTCGTCTGGATGAATATACCAAACTTCAATTTATCCGGTCCGAATCTATCACTTATGTTCTCCAGAAAATTCATGCTGAATTTATTAGCACTGTACATAATTTTGAAGATGCCAATCGAGATGATTTCTTTAAGATGAAGTGCTGTTCTCTCCTTTGAAAAGATTTGGCGAGACATTACAAGAAAATGTCCAAACTTTTCTATATGCTTAATGGTGCTAATGATCCAAATCTCAAGCAAGGATTTTTATCCTCCATTCCAGAGAGTCTCTCCAACAGCACAATGTATTACCTACGAGAACAGGGAATTCAACTAAATTCTCTTTCTCTTGGGCAGATATATCAAAGGATCTTAATGGCTCTTGATCGCTTATGTGCATCTCAAAAAATGATCAAGGATACTCTTCAAAAGGGTAAAAATCCTCAATTAAAAGCTACTTGCAAGCGCCCAGATCTCCAGATCAAATGCTTCCCTGATAAAGGATGTTCTTGTTATCCCAAGAAAAAGAAGTTCAGAAGATTTTCATACCCTAAGAAGTTTATTCGCAACCGTCTTCCTTATCAAAAGAAAAAGGTTCGATTTTTCAGACGGAAACGATATAAACCAAAAGGAGACAGATGCTTCATTTGTGGGAAGAAAGGTCATTTTGCAAAAAGATGTCCTAACAAGAAAAAATCTCGTCAACTCATTCAACATATTCATCAATCCACTCCCATTGATATCCACAATGCTGATATTGAGTCCCTCTTTTCAGAGGATGATGAACTAGATCCTTATACTCTTTTTGCTATAGAGTACTCTGACTCTGAGTCTGATTCTGATGATTCTGAATCCAAAACTACCATTGCTACGATTTCCCCACCTCGACAACTTTCTTCCATTTCTCACCCTATATCTTTGGTTCCTGTATAGATCTTTCCTGGTAAGTATGCAGACCCTATAAAAATTATAGCCTTTCTTGATACAGGAGCCCACAATATAATCTTAAACCCTAAAATTCTCCCAGAATCATGTTGGAAACCTTATACCCAACATTTCCAAGCTGCAAATCAAGGTGTTCTAACCATTACTAAGAAGACAAAGCATCCTATTAAGATTCAGTTCTTTCCTGACTGTTTTATTTGGATCCATGCACTTGGATCAGATCTTCCAGGAAAAGATCTCGTATTTGGGTTTGATGCTCTGTATCAGATGCCACACCTCAGAATTCTTGCTCATGGCCTTAAACACAAAAGAAATTTCCAGCCATATACCACTACCCATTCCCTTTTTACTGTATATGACCCAGGACCAAGCCCATTCCACAATATTCATAACCAGCTCCAAACCCACTGATGTGCTGATTCTCATGTTGATTTCCTCACCAAACACCCAAAGCCTCTCTGGACCAGGCCTGACTTTTACATTACCTTACCCTTTAAACAGTCAAAAGATATCAACCCAACCGAAGCTACACACCCGGGTATGTTTCCTGACGATTACACTTTGGCCCAAAAAGAATGTTCATTGCTATTGGCCCAAAACTTAATTGAGCCCACTCAGTCTAATTGGGCTTGTCAAGCATTTTATGTCAATAAGCATTCTGAACAGGTTCGTGGAAAGAAAAGACTTGTTATAGACTATCCCCCCCTCAACCCATTTCTCAAGGACATTAAATACCCTTTACCAAAAATATCCTCCCTTTTCCCTTTCCTTCACAAAGCCCAGATCTTTTCTAAGTTCGATCTCAAAGCTGGTTTTTGGCAAATTGGAATTCACCCTCAGGACCGTCACAAAACTGCCTTTTGTATCCCTAACTTCCACTATCAGTGGATTGTTATGTCTTTTGGTCTCAAGACTGCTCCATCAATCTTTCAACAAACCATGATCCGAGTTTACCAGTCTATCCTTTCCTTTGCTTTGATATATATTGATAATGTTTTGATATTTTCACCAGATATCTCTACTCATCAATCCCACCTTCAATCTTTCTTTAATCTTACAAAGGAATACGGCATTATGCTCTCTCCATCCAAGATGATCATTGGTCAGAAGGAAATTGATTTTTTGGGTATGCATTTTGTTAATGGCAGTTATCAACCACAACCATATCTTGCTAAGGAACTTTTGAATTTCCCTGATGAAAACTTATCTCACAAGCAAGTTCAACAATTCCTTGGGATTGCCAACTATATCAGACAATTCATCCCCCATTTTAGCCACCTATCCAGGCCACTAACACACCTTTTGAGAAAGCATCCTCCACCATGGTCGGCCACTCATACTGAGTCTATCCAACAAATAAAAGCAACCACCCAAAACCTGCCACCTCTCCACATACCCTCTACAGGAAAAAGATATCTCCAGACAGATGCTAGTGATGAGTGTTGGGGAGCTGTCCTACTCGAAGAAAACGACAAAGATAGGCACATCTGTGGCTATGCCAGTGGACAATTCAAAAAATCTGAATGTCATTATCACTCTACCTTTAAAGAAATCTTAGCGGTGAAGTATGACATAAAGAGATTCGAATTTCATCTGATTGGCCACAACTTTACAGTTGTTATGGACTGTTCTTCCTTTCCAAAAATGCTTTCTTTCAAAGGAACAAATGTTCCACATCATCAACTTCTCAGATGGGCTGAATGGTTTAGTAAGTACAATTTTCAGGTTCAGCATATAAAAGGAGATCATAACCTCATTCCTGATTACCTCTCTCGCTTGACTCATAAATTATCTTCTCCCCATATCTCTTTCCTCATTCCATTAATGGATCGCTTTTGTCCAAACCCTAGTCCTAGAAAGAACCAACCCCCTAACCTTTACCTTACTGCCTCTCGAAAACAAACTTACCCTCCAAATTGCCAACTATCCTCACTTGCTCATATTAAGAAGTTTGCAACCCGTCATCTGTTCTACTTTGTCCACCTATTTTCTGTAAAAAAGAATCTTTCGCCAGACAGAAATCTGTTTTACATTGATACTCCTTGGGCAATGATGTATAAAATTCAACCTAATTCTCCTTTCTGTGAGGAGGAATTATGGTTCTTATGGTGTTTGTCTACACTCTACACCCATTCTGTCATTTTCCCTCTGGTAAAAACTTATGACCTTCTCACTGATGCCAGTAGACAAAATTCTTTTATCTGGCAGTTCCTTGAGTGGTATGCACCACTTTCTTGGTGGCGACATGAATTTCTCCGTTAAATCCAATCCAGAAAAATATGGCAAAAACCTGTTGAAGAAGCAGAAACTCTTTACTTTTTCCATAGGCCATACATGTGGAACCCTGCTCACAATGCTGTTTGGTCCCAACCACAAGCTTGGTGTTGGGAAATCATAGAGAATTATGAAGATAATCCACCAACTGCATTAAAGAAAACACTTCATAATACTCTCTGTGAACTTAACAACATTGAACTCACCTCTTTGCAGCCACCTACTTTTGACACTGCTGAGTCCTCTCAAAGACCAAATTATTTGGACTCTCTGTTCCAAGATTCCCAGGATCCTTTTCTGAGCCCATTGGATCCTCTATTAAACACTCCACTTGAAGATGACATCATGGCACAAAACTTCCTCACCATACCAGAAGACACAGGCAAGGCCAAAGACATGGAACTCGACTGGACCCCATCACTCCGATTCGATGATCTTGATTCAGAAGACTTCAACATGTCACCATCGCATGAGCCCATCAGAAATAAATAAAGTATCTTTATTAAAGTAGCTTTTGTAAAGAGGAATATATTCCTCTACTGTATTAAAGTAACTTTACTTTTGTAAAAGTAGCTTTAACTTTTGTAAAGGAGATTCCTCCTTATCCCCTATTGTAATCGTGTGTATTAGTGTGCATTATAAGATTGTAAGCCTCTTTAAAGGCTATAAATATGGAATAAACTAAAGAAGTAGGGCACGCTGATCTTAAGCCTTCTCTTCCTTTGTATAATCTCTCTCTCACTATGAGTTTCTAAAGCTCTTCTTCTCTCTCGTAGGATAACCTTCTTCTTGAATCTTGGATCCTGCTATCTTAAACTCCTTGGTCTATGAAATGTCTCATTCTGGTCTGTGTTGGGATGCCTAAGAGGATAGTTCACAGTTGAGGCCAGAAAGTGCCGTTGTTATTGGACAGTCATACCTGGTATCCAACATAGTCAGTCTTGATTTGTTTCATGGTCCTCGGGGCATTTGGTGGCATCATAGATTAAGACAAATAATAACAATGACATCATAAAAACAAACATAATAATAATAATAATAATAATAATAATAATAACAACAACAATAACAGTGAATGAACATAAAATAATCAATGCTAACAATAACCACATAAAACAATAGTAATAATGATAATAAAAATGTTGCAACTTATAATAATAATAATAATAATAATAATAATAATAATAATAATAATAATAATAATAATAATAATAATAATAATAATAATAATAATAATAATAATAATAATGCAAAGAAAAAGAAGTGTTGGCGGCGGACAAATTAAATATTAAAACTATAAAATCAACCTAAAGCAAAGCCCAAGGAGAATAACATCAACAGTAAAGAGCAACACTAAAATGCTAGACAATAACTATGATATCAACGGGAAAACAGAGAGAATATTAATATCAGTGAAATAATAGAAAATAGATATAGATGGTTCCAAGTGTTTACCCTCAGAATTTTATAGATTGAAGAAAATGGTGTCTTGATCCGTCCCCCTTGTTGATTTTACGGTGATAAACACCCGAAAAAATTATAAAAATCTATGTTTTTAAATAAATTAGCTCAAGAAAATATTTTTGATGGGATAAATAAGCAAAGAAAATTAATTTTTTTTACTCAAATCAAACTCAAGATGAAATGTTTTTGGAAAAAAAAAAGATTAAAACTTGAGAAAAAGCTTCAAAATTTTTGAAGAAGAAACAAGTTTTTACTGGAGAGAAAACTAAAAACCCCTTTTCTTGAATAAAATTTCCGTCCCCTAAAATGAAAACATGGTTTTTCTTTTAATTTTCTGTCTTGGCAAAAAAAGGAAAGAGACCAAAAGTTGCTTTCATTTTTAGTTTATCCAAAATTGCACAAAAATGTGAAAGAAATGGAAATAAACAGACTGAAAAAATTAGAAAACGCTGAAAATGCAAGTAAAAAAGGGACTGGGCAAAGATGCCCGCGTGCGGGGCAGGTGACGTGCGCGCCCGCGGCGAGACGCGCCCCAATGGGCGCTCACCTCACATAGCCGCGTCTCACCTTTGGTGAGATGCGGCCATTTATAACATGGCCATTTTATGGCCATGTTAGGCCAATTTCACAATTTTTTTAAATCTCTTTTTTTTTTCTTTTATTTATTTATTTTTTCAAATTCCTTTTTTCTTTTTTAAATTCTTTCTTTATTTTTTTTATCTTAATATTAAATCCTTTTTTTTTCAATTAAATTAATTAATTAATTTAATTCTTTTTTTAAAATATAAAAAATTTTGATATGTATATAAAAAACACTTCCTAATAATTTTTAATTAATAATTTTTTTAATACTAATAATTTTTTAGATATATTTATTCGTCTATTTTTATTTAAAAATAACGAGGGTCTCGATAAGGAAAATATCATTTTCGACACCTTTGTCTGTGAGCCGGTATCATTTTCATTATCGGGTAATTCTGATCTTGGACCGCCTCGGAACCCAGTGTCTACAGTTGCCCCCAATTTTGGGGAACCTAAGACTTAGGTGATTGGGTGAGCCAAAATTTAGAAAAGAAAGGAAAGAAGCGTGTACCTGAGGCGGTCGTCTTTCGAGGTTATTGCGGGTAGTTACCGTTTGTTCGTCGACGTGTTAACCCCTATTTCTTTGGCATCTAACCTATACAGTGTCTAGTCTTGTTAATGTGGTATGTAATTGAGTTTAATGCGGTGTCTAACCTCCTCCATTGTGGCATCTAACCTGTGCGGTGTATAGCCCCAGTCGTGTCGGTATCTAATCTATTAATGCAGATATCCTCATGGATTGAAAGGATTTGGAATATTTTGGAAAAAAAGCTCAATGCTACGAAGGATAATGCTCCGAAAAGACTAAGAATGTCTTGAAAAAAGGAATTTAAAATGATACTCCGAAGAGACCGAAAATGCCTTGAAGAAGGACTTTAAAATGATAATGCTCCGAAGAGACCGAGAATGCCTTGAAGAAGGACTTAAAGATAATGCTCCGAAGAGACTAAGAATGCCTTGAAAAAGGACTTAAAGATAATGATCCGAAGAGACTGAGAATGCCTTGGAAAAAGGACTTAAAGATAATGCTCCGAAGAGACTGAGAATACCTTGAAAAAGGACTTAAAGATAATGCTCCGAAGAGACTTGGAATACCTTGAGAAAGGACTTAAAGGTAATGCTTCGAAGAGACTGAGAATGCCTTGAAAAAGGACTTAGAGATAATGCTCCGAAAAGACTGAGAATGCCTTGAAAAAGGACTTAAAGATAATGCTCCGAAGAGACTGAGAATGCCTTGAAAAAGTACTTAAAGATAATGCTCCGAAGAGACTGGGAGTGCCTTGAGAAAGGACTTAAAGATAATGCTCCGAGGAGACTGGGAATGCCTTGAAAAATGACTTAAAGATAATGCTCCGAAGAGACTGAGAATGCCTTGAAAAAGGACTTCGAGATAATGCTCCGAAGAGACAGGAAATGCCTTAAAAAAGGACTTAAAGATAACGCTCCGAAAAGACTGAGAATGCCTTGAAAAAGGACTTAGAGATAATGCTCCGAAGAGACAGGGAATGCCTTGAAAAAGAACTTAAAGATAATGCTCCGAAAAGACTGAGAATGCCTTGAAAAAGGACTTAAAGATAATGGGATGTAAGATGTATGTACAAAGCTAAACGCACAAATCATGCTGGGGATTGATGTGCGAAAATTATGTGTACACAACTATACGTGTAAAAGATTAAATGCACGTGATAAGTGCTTGTGCTAGGCATGTGCAAAGAATTATGTGATGCAAGTGCTCAGGGATTATGTTCACGAAATGTGCGCGAAGAATTGCTAATGCAAGATACATATAAAGTTCATGCATGTGCGAATGCATGTTGGGCGTCGTCAAATGCTATGCACGTGAGATGCATGTGTATGCAGTAATGCAGGATAAGGATTCATCTGAGTGGATTTGGGAGGCGAGAGCCGATTTACTCGTAGTTTGCAGCAGGATCGGTGCCCCCTGGAATTGCTTTTGAATTTTATGCCTTTGGGGGATTATGAGGTTCTCCTCCGATATCTGTCATTTTTTTGAAGGTAGTGCATCCCTCGTGGATTTTCACACTAGCTTTTCTTAGCGGAAAATGCATCATTTTCGGATTTTCACATAACCTTGTGCTTTATTTTTGCCTGAAATGGACCCAACCCAATCCAACGGCTTTTATTCATTTCATTTTTTTATAAGACAGACTGCCTGTTCCCAGGTTTTCACCTGCCCTTTGGCCTAATTTTTGCTTAGAGCGCCAGTCACGATTTTCATCTCTAACGGCCTTTTTTTTTGTGAGAGAAGTTGAAGTTGTCATGAAAGATCTTCCGGGTACGACGGGCATGTGCTTATGTCTCAGATTATGGTTGTATGAGCTTGATTCTTTATCGGGAAGGTGCTGTAGAACTGGCCTCACAGTTGATAGCAGGATGAATTGACCGAAGTGCTTGAGCGGCGAGAGTGGCAGAGGATCGATAGTACCAATGTACTGATTTTCTGCTGGAACTAGGCAACTTTGAGTATGCAAGATGAACTGCTCTGGTCGGAGGCTGCACCCTCGCCTCCATAAGTGCTTGTAAGGGAAGAGTACTTAGCCCTGTAGTAGATAATAGGACCTATCGGCTTAAGCATTTGGTTGGTGAGAGCAAAAGTAGAGTATAGCCATTTAGATTTCACACATTCAGTAATGAATGATGTTTCTCTTTTTATAAAAGAACTAGGAAATGATGAGTCAAACTGCTTTTATTTTATATTTTTTTGAAAAATTATGTACATTTCAGTATGATTTCTCCATACATGATCGCCATTTAACATGGATTAGGAATGCAAAATTACATCTAATCTTGGAGTGGATCTTGTAAGCATCAGACTCCTGTTTCCATTCAGCCCTCACAGGTTTTCTTGATTGAATGTTTTCTCTCTCTTTTTTTATTTTTTATTTTTTATTTAACCTCTGCCATGGACCCTCCTTCATTTTATCGGTGTTGATTGAATTTGCTTCCCTTGCTGTCTGTCGGGATGTTGCTTCCTTGGATAACAACTTTTCAAGAACGAACGGGTCTTCATATGTTGGTCTGAATTTACCTCGTCCGTCTAGAATACCCGGACCTATTTGCTCAAAGACCAAATCTTATTCTTTCGGCTGGTGCTTTCTGACTTTCTTCCCAAATGATCGGATAAGGTGTTTTCTGATAGATCTGATAACGATAGTAATCCCGGAACCCATTTCCGTTTGACGTGCTTAGTTGCTGTAGCTGTTGCTTCCACAACTGCCCCTTAAGGATTTGACGTGCTTCAACGGGCAGTAATATTTTTGCCTCATGCATCAAGATGTAAAGCGTGACTCTCGTAAGGGTTCTAATTGCAGACCCCAAAATGGGTCTACTCCATAACCTTCTTGGCCTTCCTCTCGTTTGGCATCTCAGCTGTATGTCATCAGCTCATCTCTCGTACAGCACACCCTTTATACTTATGGATTGGGTGGATAGCTTGTGAATTAGTCTTTAGGTCCTTTTTAGTATCTAAGAAGAATGGCAAAATACAGGCATGTGTAGACCAATGGGATTTGAACAAAACTTGCCCCTAAATAGCGTTCCCTTGCCCCTAAAAATTTTTTTTTGCTCCCAAATTTTTTTTTTTGCTCCCCAATTTTTTTTTGCTCCCAATTTTTTTTTTTACAAGTTTCGCTCAAATCCTGAAGTTTACACATACTCGCACTTTTCTTCTCAACCATTGGGACCATTGTTGTTCAATCTAGTCAGGCATTGCATCTCAGTAAGAATTTTGGTCCCGTCCCTGCTTATGGATCTCCCCTTTCGACCATTTCTACCCACTTTAGCTTGAGTCTTCTGAGCTTCTGTGTTACCTGTCCATGATTAGGATATGTTTGGCATAGCATGTCCAGCGGCTTCATGATCATCTTCTGGCATCTCTTCGTAGGTCCAAGCAAAGACTTTTTATTTCATTTTCTTTTTTTCTCTCTCAAGTTTTAATCTCTCTTCAAGAGCCATAACAGATGCTATCAAGATTTTCTTTAGGTTCCCCAAAGTTTCAAGATTAAATGGAATGGCATCATTTGAATTATTATTAAATGTGAATGTGTCATGATCATGCATAGTGAAATCACAAAAAACATCACACAGATAAATAAAACCAATCGTTTCATTTAATAGAAACCAGAATTAAAAGCACCGTCATTAAATAGATCAAAAATAAAAAGAACATCTAAATAGCTAACACCCTCCTGTTTCCACTAGCACAGCTGTTTTGGCCAATGGTTCATCACCATCCGTGGGAACCACCTTCATTCTCCACTTAGGTACTCAATTTGTCTTCCTCTCCTCCTTTCGCTCTTCTGGATCAGACATTAATTCTTGAATACGATCTCTCAAAGGATGATAATAGTCTGTTCTATACCCTGTGTACTTGTGATATGCACAATACTAGTTTGTTCTGTGTCTAGGCTGTCCTTGGCTTGGGGCAGGCCCGGCTGGCAAGGGTTGTAACTTCCCTTCTTTGATGAGGCGGGTAAAATACCAAGACAATAGCCTACCCGAGATGGTGAGGTGGCGTTGAGTCATTCCCGTGGCTGAAACTTCTGCTGCCCTAGGTCTGCTCCCGTTACCACTGCTGCTTCATTTGCTTTCGCCTAAGGCCAAATTTGCAGGCTTAGCCATTTTGTCCATATGTTCGGCCTCAGCTTCGATGGCTATATCTTTAAGCGACTCCCAGTCTTTGAGTTCCTTCATTTTTAGTGCCCATCATGTCCAACATCCTTCGTTCAAATTCCTCTAGTCTCCTAGCGAGGTCTGGAGTAGTCAAAGCTCCGGTTTCTTCTGCCATGGAAGATGATTCACTAGCTATAGAGAGTGACTCAGAATCCCAAACAGGCACTAGTTCCGGCAACCCAAAGGGCGAGTCTGTCCTCACTAGTCAGCCGTCAGAAACCCTAGTCCACTTGGATGAATCTATAATGGCTGAAAGATCAAGATTATTAGAATGATGTATGGATGACATATACAATGCATGATCGTGCCATGCAAATGGTCTTTGAAGAGTGTGAGATCAATGGATTACCACAATACGATGGGCTGCATGGAAGAAATTACACGCAGGATGATATGTACACGTGAAAATATAATATGCGGATGAAAAGATATATACACACATAGTATGAGAGAAAATATATTATTATTTATATACACACATATTTACTTTATTGACATGCATGAATGACATGCGATGCATGAACATGTTGTGCAGCATCCACAACCACATGCAAGCAGATATATCCTTCCAACCTTATCACTACCATACACGAGGTCGTGCGGTCTCTTTCCTAGGTGGGCTTCATCCGAAGGTTGACAGGGGACCCATTGGACACGTGTGGTGCATGGTGAAAAATTGGCAGTATAACACTTTTATCTAATGTACATACGTATGAGTTTTGGCCATTACGTATTTGGACAATTCAATCAAGTTAAGGTGGGCTTACCGGGGTCTGAAAGCCTTTGATAAAGGACCACTTAATTTGCTTGGTTTTGTTTAATACGTGACGGCTCACATCACAAGCATTGTATTAAGGAGAATACTACTTAGTGGAAGTTTCTATTTATCATTACATGGGTTTTGGTCGATGGTGATTTTTTAGGTCTACCCAAGCATGGTCCCTGCTAATGGGTCTAGCTCATCACAAGCATAGCGACCGATCGGGTCTCTATTTGATATACATTTAATAGCACGAGGCTTGGGCTGGTGATTATCCTTAACACTTCCCTACAATGAGTGAAAGTAGGGTCGTGCTTCGAGAATGCACCGGGGTAGATAGGGGACCAACTAACATAGTTCTAAGGTTCTAAAATAATGTAATGCAATTTCAAAAAGAGATAGAATTTTAAGTTTTAAAAACCCAATTATACATTTTAACTAAAACACTTTCAGAGCGAAGTCACAAACAGATCCCAGTGGAGTTGCTACTGTGACGTGCGCCGAACCCAGCAAGGACCCTCGCTGAATCCGCTTTTAGGATTCGAGGGACTGGTTTGCGTCTTTTTGATCTTGGGTGCCATGAGACATCTTCGATGCCTCCTTCCCAATAGAACATTGGAAAGGATCATCTAGCCTCACGGCGCCTTTCAGGTATTTTGGAGTCGCCACCCAATTTACAAGAAATTGGGAAAGGTTTCTAACCTCTTATTGGTCTAGACCAGAGATTGGTGTTCGAAACTTCACTCTTATTTATGCTTTGGTTAATTATAAATGAGTTTTTAACTTTCTAAAATTCTTATCTCTTATCTCACACGATTTATGCATTTAAATAAAGGCACATCGCAAGCATTCAAAAAGTAGTAAAGGAAAGCTATAAAGAAAAGCCGTAAATAAAGCGACAAAAGAAAGCGAATAAACACACAAGCACACAATTACAAAAGAAGTCGGGGTGGAATACAACCCCAATAAAAGGGGATTAAAAATATAAATGGGAACGGAATACAATCCTCAAAATTAAATAATATTGTCCCAAAATTAATTACAAGAGCCCAAAAAGAAATGAACCTAAACCCAAAAATAATCAAACAAAATCAAAATACAAGGGAAACATACGTAAATCGGGATATTCATTTTGGGTTGGAACATTGGTTCCTTCGTATTTGTTTAAAGGTTTAAGAACATTGGTTCCTTCGCGTCTATTTAAAGAGGGTTCGAAGAGTCACTTGATTGCTAGTTTAAAAAACCGGGATGAGTGATCCCATTTTTGGAGAAAATTTAACTCTTCATTTTATTGTGACATTTTACATTCCTTGGCTAAAATGAGGGACATTGGTCCCAATTTTATTTGTAAAAATTCCAATTTAATTATAGAAATATTTTTGTGATTTTTTATCCCACGTGTGCATAAATAAAATAAATATTTACAAATAAACACAAACGCATGAAAGGGGGTTGAAAATATCTCACCAAGCCGAAGTGTTCGTCCACGTGTCGCGACCCATCCGGGGAGTCACGGGGATGTTCACATAATGCGACTCAAAATAAGATCTCAGACAGGAAAAATAATATTAAGAACATTAGTAATAGTTCTAAACTAAATCAATCAAGTAAAAAGCGAAATAAATATTGAATACAAATATATAATGCTAATAATAATAATAATATAAGACAACAACAACAACAACAACAACAACAACAACAACAACAACAATAATAATAATAATAATAATAATAATAATAATAATAATAATAATAATAATAATGGGCTATAACAATAAAAAGTAGCGAACATAAAATAAGCACAAAATAAGTTAATAATATAAAGATAATAATAAGAATAAGAATAGCAACAACAACAACATAATAATAATAGTAGTAATAATAATAATAATAATAATAATAATAATAATAATAATAATAAATATTAAGCCAAATAATAATGATAATAGTAATAATAATGTTATGGAAGTAAATAAGGAACAATGGCACTAATAATAACATGAAGTAATAATAACAGTGGTAATGGACAAATAATAGTAGTAACAATAATACTAATAGTATGAAATAAATAAACATAGCATAATAATACTAATAACAAATAAATCAAATAATAATAATAATAATAATAATAATAATAATAATAATAATAAATATTTAAGACAAATAATAATAGTGGCATCATAGATAGGGGTGAGCAAACAAACCGATGGATTTGGTTAACCGAAAAAAAATTCGAAACTGAACCGATGGACTGGTCAACCGATTGTAATGGACTGGTTAATAGTTAGTATTTTGAAAAAACCGATATTAATGGACTGGTTAATGGTTTTTGACTAATGTGACTGGTTAACCGAACCGAAACCGAATTTTTAGTTAATTTATTAATTTTTTAATAATTTATAACAATTTATCCTAATTAAAGGTGATCATGTACTTTTTTTCATTATACTAATTATTTTAAAGTTTTTAAGTTTTTTTAATTGGCTATTAGTAAGTATAAAAATTTATCTAATTAAAAGTAATTATGGACCGGTTAATATATTTACTTATTAAATATTAATTTTTAAAAACAAATTTGCTTATATCCACCAATTATTTTTATTTTAACAACAATAATGTTATATTATAGTGAAAAAATTTTAATTTTTCAGTATCTTGAACATTTTAATTTTATTTATGAATATATTTATAATTATAGTGGTTAACCGAAAAATATTGAGTAACCGAACCGAAAATCCAAAACCGATGGACTGGTTAACCGATGGTAATAGACTGAAATTTCAAAAAACCGATATTAATGGACTGGTTAATGGATTGGGGCTCATGGACCGGTTAACCGACCATGCTCACCCTAATCATAGATTAAGACAAATAATAACAATGACAGTATAAAAGCAAACATAATAATAATAATAATAATAATAACAACAATAACAACAATAGTGAATGAACATAAAATAATCAATGCTAACAATAACCACATAAAAAAAATAGTAATAATGATAATAAAAATGTTGCAAAATAATAATAATAATAATAATAATAATAATAATGCCAAGAAAAAGAAGTGCCGGCGGCAGACAAATAAATTATTAAAACTATAAAATCAACCTAAAGCAAACCCAAGGAGAATAACATCAACAGTAAAGAGCAACACTAAAATGCTAGACAATAACTATAATATCAACGGGAAAACGGAGAGAATATTAATATCAGTGAAATAATAGAAAATAGATATAGACGGTTCCAAGTGTTTAGCCTCAGAATTTTATAGATTAAAGAAAACGGTATCTTGATCCGTCTCCCTTGTTGAATTTACGGTGATAAACACCCGAAAAAAATATAAAAATCTATATTTTTAAATAAATTAGCTCAATAAAATATTTTTGGTGGGACTAATAAGCAAAAAAATTAATTTTTCTTGTTCAAATCAAACCCAAGATGAAATGTTTTTGTAAAAGAAAAGATTAAAACTTGAGAAAAAAGCTTCAGAATTTTTGAAGAAGAAACAAGTTTTTGCTGGAGAGAAAACTAAAAACCCCTTTTCTTGAATAAAATTTCCGTCCCATAAAATGAAAACATGGTTTTTCTTTTAATTTCCTGTCTTGGCAAAAAATGGAAAGAGACCAAAAGTTGCTTTCATTTTTAGTTTATCCAAAATTGCACAAAAATGTGAAAGAAACGGAAAAAAAAAACAGACTGAAAAAATCAGAAAACGCAGAAAATACAGGTCGAAAAGGGACTGGGCAAAGATGCCCGCATGCGGGGCAGGTGAGACGCGCGCCAGCGGCGAGGCTCGCCCCAAAGGGGCGCGCACCTCACATGGCCGCGTCTCACCAAGGTGAGACGCGGCCATTTATAACATGGCCATTTTATGGCCATGTTAGGCCACTTTCACAATTTTTTTAAATCTCATTTTTTTTTCTTTTATTTTTATTTTATTTTTTTTTTTTTCAAATTCCTTTTTTTCTTTTTCAAATTCTTTCTTTATTTTTTTATCTTAATATTAAATCCTTTTTTTTCCAATTAAATTAATTCTTTTTTTAAAATATCAAAAATTTTGATATGTATATAAAAAACACTTCCTAATAATTTTTAATTAATAATTTTTTAGATATATTTATTCGTCTATTTTTATTTAAAAATAACGAGGGTCTCGATAATGAAAACATCATTTTCGACGCCTTTGCCTGTGAGCCGGTATCATTTTCATCATCCGGTAATTCTAACCTTTGATCGCCTCGAAATCCGGTGTCTATAGTCCCCCATCCAGTCGAGATCGGCGTTGGGGAAGCGCTTCCCAGCCTCGTAGATCAGACGAGAGAGCAGCTTCCCTTGTGCCTCCCCTAGTTGATCAAGAAGCTGCTCCTTTTGAGAGGCAAGCTCCTCTTCAAGCTTTTTCTCCCAGGAGGTTTCCGTGTCCTCCAAAGCCTCCTTCAGCGAATCCCGCTCGGCGCGTAGCTGTTCGCACTCTGCCAAAGCCTGGCCCTTCTCTTCTTTGACTTTGGCAATCTCAGTGCTCAGAAGCCGGCACTCAGCGTTCCGTCTGTTCGCCTCTTCTTCGAACATCCTACACTGGGCACTGTCGGCAGCTAGACGGGTGACATCTCCTTTTAGTCGGTCGACCTCGCTCTGCCGAGCCTTCAGCTCCTGAGCACTCTGGGTAGCCTCCTTCTTCAAAGCCAATGCCTCCGATTGAAAGGCATAAGACTGTTTCTTCAAGTCTGCCACCTCTGAATGAAGAGCGGAGGCCTCTTTCCGAGCGGCATCGTGGTGGGCATCGGCCTCCGCCCTCGCCCTTGCAGCGTCCTCTGCCCTCCCCTTCAGAACGTTAGCCATGCCGTACATGCATTGGTTCCTCCTAGCCAGCTGTAAAAAGAAGAGGAGAGAAAAGAAAAAAGAGTTTAGCACAGGAGGACATCATCAGCTCCTAGACAACACAGAATAAAGCGACCAAGTCTCACCTCCATTACTTACTGATTAATCAGGGAACACTCTCGGGAGAGCAGGCTGGGATCCCCGATGTCCTTGTAGTCGCTATCCTAAAGGATACCGCGGCAGAAATAACTAGCCACCTTGCTGATAGTCCAGTCGTTGCTAACGTTCTCCGAGGCCGCCACCCGAGAGTCCACCTCAGCCACCACATAAGCGGCCTTCTTCCTGGCGATTTCCTCGGCCTATTTCTGTGTGGCCTCATCCAGCTGTGCCGCCCTCCCCTGAGCCATCTCCCTCAAAGTTTGAATATCGGGAGGACAGACAGCTCCAGGAACTTCTTCTTCTTTCGACTTGTCTTGCAGCACCAACTGTCGCCTACGAAGGGGATGATCCCCTACATTCAGTTGAGGCACCGAGGGACCTGAGGTGATTGAGGGTTATGATCGCAGGAGGAGCAGTAGAAATCGGGACGGCAGAGATCGGGGCAGCGGCGGAGGAAGCATCCTTTGGACCCCGCTGCAATTGGTGTACTTCTGAAGCAGGCAAGATCTTTCGCCTCTTCCTCTCCTCCCTGGTCTTTCGATCTGCTTCTCTCTTAGCTACGGCTCGAGCGTCTAGCTGCTGTGTCATGTTGTCCCCACCAGCCATAGCAGCTGCATCACAAACACAAACAAGATAAGTTTTTCTCACAAAAAGAGATACTCAATGCAAATACAATGCACGATTAATAATTTATGTTATTCCTTCTGCCCCGATCCTAATGCTCACGTTCGACGTTTTCAGCAGCCTCGGAGCTAGAGGGTCCATACGATGTCCCCAAGAGGAGCTTGGACTAGTAAGGCCCTTTTTTCCTGACCACCGTGTCCATCAACTTTTAGATGTCGGCCTCATACATGAACTGTCCGGCGGCTTAGTCCTTCAGGATATTGGCCTCCGCCGATTGGGCAAGACTCACACCAAAGCCGCCAGCCATTTCCACCAGGAAATATCTCTCCTTGAACCCTTCATAGAGGCCAGGAGTTGATAATTCTTCCTCGGTCAGCTGGTGAAGAAGTATTCTGTTCCATCACTTCGATATGAGATGTAGAAGAAGTGGGTGAAGAGATCCAAGGTCGGGGCTACTCCCTTTATTTGGCATAAGATCTTGAAGCATGCCACTGATCTCCACCTGTTTGGATGCAATTGGTTGGGGGCGATACCGTAACCCTTCAGTATAGCAATCTCAAATGCGCCAAAGGGGAAACGCATCCCTGCATCCAAACTCCACAAGTGGCAGATGAACCACTCATTTTGATCCTTCCCAAAGGGCCCCTCCGTCACTGCTATGGAATCGGAGCAAGGCATCACGAAGATGTCATCTGGAAGGCCGTATTTGGCAGGAATTTTAGCCACCTCTCTAGGGCTCAGTCGAGAATAGCGCTCAACTAGTGGCTTGCCCCTGTATTCCTTCATGAAACTTCTATCTATCGACTGGCTGCTACTGGAAGCCATTTTTGACAGAGAAAAGAAGGAAGAAATGCAAATTCCTAACTTCTAAAGGGAATGAATGCAGAAGAAAAACGAAAAGCAAGGAGAAATTGGAGAGAAGGGTGAAGGAGGTACTTACTTGATAGTTAGAACTTTGAAGAATTTCGAAAGGAAGCAAGTGAGAATTGCTGAAGTATGGAAAATACAAGAGAAAATTTTGGCAGAGTTTCGCTAGGGATTGCAAAAATGAGGAAAAAAATGCACATAAGCCACCTATTTATATGCTAAAACTTCGAGGGCACGCCAACCGTTCTACCATAAGAAGCATGACACGTGTCCTCAAGGCATTATTTCCGTACGAAAAATGAAGAGCCACCCTCGGAGCACGCGCAGCATTAAATGAAGACAGCTGTACAAACAGGCGCACCTCTTCAAAAAAAGCGCCGTGCAAAATTCAAAAATTCCGCCAATGTATGTCTCCCGAGCAGAATAACTTAGAGCGGGCACTATCCGAATGGATTCACTCAAGGCAAATCTATACCCGATCGGACCAGTTCGAGGGGGGACAAGTGATAACCATGCAAACATCATTTGCAAGGAGGCCCATTCAGTCGGCCCAATCCACTGGCAAGGCCCAAGGCTCAACAGCAAAGAGTAGCAAGCATAAGCTCCAAGGCAGCGCACACGCCCGATCGGCTGATGTGACCACTAGTCCCATCAGCCGTCTGACACAAGGCAGAGCCCATGCCCATCAATTGCTCCCTGTCACTTCGCCGCACACCTACTCTGTCTGCCAGTTATCACATCTCAGGCACTTAAGTGCACCTCAACTGTCTCTTATAAATAGCCCAATCAACAGTGGCACCAGGTATTGAATTTCTGAATTTCTATCTCTAAACATTCTCTCTCTAGAAAGCTACTAACTTAAGTTTCGGAGTGCTTACGCCTGGTTCAACCGGACACTTTCTCTTGCAGGGTTCGCTCATCCGATCGGCTCTCCCTCTTCTCAAGATAAAGACAATCTAGGCTTTATCAGTTAAGAAATAAAATTTAATATGATAAAAAGAGTGTTAATTCGGTGTAGGATGCAATAATGCACTGCATGATATACATCGACTAATATCAAGAAAATGTTTTAAGTCAGACGATGTATATCATATAGTGCACCTATATGTATAATTAAAATGTTATAGCAGTTATATTTCTACGTTAATGAGTTAAACCACGATGCAAGAAAATGCAACACCAGAAGCATCTCTCAACAGCTGAGAATTCGCTTCAATAGGAGCATTAGAATGCCAAACATACTCGAAGTTCTGATTTGAGACAATGTTTGCCCTGAAATCAGCTACCATGTTTGCTTCTCGCTATACATGGACAACATTGATCTCCCAATTACGATCTAATAGAAGTCTAATATTGTTAATCAAATCACTATGCTCGAAAACAGTGACATCTGAGTGTTCCAAAGCAGCAATTACACTTGAATCGTCCATCTGCACGATAAGCCCGTGCCAACCACTTCCCATGGTTCACCGAGACTACTGTCTATACATACCCCCAAAATTTCCTAAAGATATGAACAACAATTTAAATGCGGAGCACTATAAACCTTCAAAATAAATTCAAAATGTGTAAGTAACTCTATAATTTTGTTTAAAATAACCAAAATATTCCTAACATACGGCAGATTCATATCAAAATTTTGGTAAAAATATTTTAGATTGATTTTATAGATTTTAGACATATCTTTAAAAGAAAAATAAATTTTGAAAAAAGAAAAAAAAATGATTTAGGGTAAAAGAAAAATAATTCAAAAAAATCTAGGAAATACAAAAGGGCAGTTTTGAAATGTTAAGAGTAAACCATATCGAAAAAATGATTTCATCAAGGATCCAACTTAAAGATTTTCTAAGATTTTAAGCCAAATTATTGTTATTTAAATTGGCTGTTTGCTTTTTAGAATCTAGAATGTAATATCTTTGCTTAATTCTTTTAGTCTTTTTTGGGTCTTTTTTTTCTTTTTTACGGATTTTTTTGGATTTTTTTTCTAGACACTCTAGGATTTTTCAACCTATGCTCTCATTCAATTGCATCATGCCTTTCACTTACTAATTTTTCCACTTTACTTGCTAGGAATTATCTAGCTTCTGGTGAATTTCTAACAGCTCTTTTATCGCGATAATATTTGGGGAGTCTGTTCACTTTATTCTATAGTTTCTTGAATAAAATCAATTATAAAGGATTATTGGAGTTTGAACTCTTTGTGCATCATCTCATAATGTTATTAAAGTGTCCAAGAGTTACTAGACTTTTCAAAGCCTTTTTATCCTTTAAAAGGATTAAGTTTAATAGTGTT
The DNA here is from genome assembly GCA_947683425.1 of Excoecaria cochinchinensis. Taxonomy (NCBI): domain Eukaryota; kingdom Viridiplantae; phylum Streptophyta; class Magnoliopsida; order Malpighiales; family Euphorbiaceae; genus Excoecaria; species Excoecaria cochinchinensis. Next base: position 10,241,543 of record CANTUQ010000105.1, read on the forward strand.
CACCTAATTTTAGGATAATTATGCAATTAAGAAAAATTATGAGTTTTTTTGAAAACCTAATGTGCATTTAAGTGAAAATTCGAGTACTCAATGTATGAATTTTAAAGTTTGAAAACTTAATGTAGAAAAACATAAATGTCTAGACTTAACGATACATTACTCGTTAAGATATTGACAATCATCAATTACATATAAAGCAAAATAAATCAATCTTGAAACCTTATGAAGGTAAAAGGAGAAAAGGGAGATAAAAAGATAGAAAGTGAGACAACTGAAAAATTAAAGAGTAAATTTAAAAGGGTTAAATGTGCATTTTTGCACTTATCATTTCTACAAATGGGTAAATTTATCTCTAATATTTGTTTTGGAGCAAATTTACTCTTAATATTTGTAAAATAAGAGATTTTTGCTCTAACCATTACTTTCTGTTATATTTGACCATTTAACTGTTAGTGGCAAAAATGTACTTTTGGCCTTTTGCATATACGTAACGTATTCAATGCTTGCACGACACGTATCCAAGTCGATCCACATTAACAATCAATTAATGTCTGAATAGTCAACCTTAGCAGCAATTAACGGTGGAAGTAAATTTTTTTCATTTTTCAAACGTTGGGGCAAATTTACTCTAAAACAAACGTTAGAAATAAATTTGCACATTTAGATAAACGATATGAGCAAAAATACATTTTTTGCATTTAAAAATGACCTACAGACTTTAAGAGAATACAGAAAATAAATAACTGTTTTCCTCTTTCTCTTCGTTATTGCCTATAAGAAAGTAGACACAAAACAGAACCTGCAATAATACTTTTTAATCCCATTTACACCCATCAAAAACATTTTTATCCGTGTTGTCAAAACAATCAAAATGACTCAAAACGCAGTTAAATAGATACAATCTCTGCAGAATAAAATAATGCATTTAAAATAATGCAGTTTTATTCATTTAACTGTTAGTTAATCGCTGATGTGGATGAAATATGACACGTATCATGCATGCATTGGATAACGAAAAGTAACGGTGAGAGCAAAAATCTCTTATTTATAAACGTTAGAAGAAAAATTACCCATTTAGGAAAAAATTAGAGACAATACATCTTTGGCAGTTTACTTATGCACGATATATACAATGCATGCTATCCAAATCGATTCACTTCAGCAATCAACTAACGTTTGAACGGTCAATTTTAGCAGAAATTTCTCTTATTTTTTAAACATTAAGGACAAATTTATCTCAAAACAAATGTTAGAAATAAATTTATTAATTTAAAAAAATGATAGGGACAAAAATACACTTTTGGCTATTTAAAATTGACCTACAAACTTTGAGAGAATGCAGAAAATGAATAACTGTTTTCCTCTTTCTCTTCGTTATTGCCTACAAGAAAGTAGACACAAAACAGAACCTGCAATAATACAACTTTTTTAATCCCATTTACACCCATCAAAAACAGTTTTATATATGTTGTCAGAACGATCAAAATGATTCAAAACGCAGATAAACAGATACAATCTCAGTGGAGTAAAATAATGTTACATTAGATTCAAACATTCATCTCAATCAAGCTCAACTAGTTGAGCTCTTCGCTCTGCGGCTCTTTTCCTTATAAATATTCCCCACCTCAAAGCTGCTTTCAGTTTCAGCCATCCCACAACAGCTTTTCCTGAGCCCTTGGTGCGTTCGTTTGCATAAGCTTGATCCATCTGAGGTTCATAAGCTTGAATGCTGTAAGAGTAACAAGCTTCATCAGAGTGACCAAATCCATTCCCCATACTAAATGTTTTTAGCAGTCTCTGCATGTCATCATTCTCTAACATTTCTGAACTTCTAAGCCGGATTTCTTCAGCAAAGAAGTCTTCTAATCCCTGCCCACTCCTTGGTCGAGACCAGTCTCCTGAATAATAAGCACTCCCAACTCCAGGAGTTCCAATTGCCATCTGATCTATGCCACCAGCTATTGATGCTTGAGGATTGTCTAGGGTCATAACTGCATTATGATCTGACCTCACAAATGGAAATTCAATCAGCTGAGGAACTGATGGGTGGTTATTTACAGTCTGGCTATGTGGGCCTGGTTCAGATGTGATATACTGCTGCTGCCTACTTTGGTTAGAAGCAATATAGTGATTTGTCACATAGTTGTGAACTACTGGTGCAACCGTGGCTGCTTTCCCATTCTTAGTACTAGTAAGGGAGTTCAGGACTTTGCCGTCATATTCAATGACTTGATGCCAATTTTCATATGCTTGTTTCACCAGAGAATCAACTGTAATCTGTGGACGAAATACAAAAACGAATGAATTAATATACTTTCAATGACAAGTGATGCAATAATTTAATTCCCTGAGTGGTGGAGCTCCTGCAACCTAAGGTATGTCAAACATAGAAACCAAGCTGCCCAAGTTATTACCTGATAAGGGCAACTCTCTATGATAAGATGGCAAACTGATCATTCAGTTATGAAGGATCTTCCTGGAATGTTAATCAGTTATTCCATTATTGTCTTATTAAAAACAATTTCAGACGGGAAGCTGATTAAACATCAAGGTTTCTCTAATATTTCTAAAGAGGAGAGTCATTGCTCTAGAATTTCCTATTGACAAATTGCTCAAGTTAGATGATGAACATAATAACTAAAACTTTCATATGCTAATGGTGTATAGGATGAACATAATAACTAAAACTTTCACATGCTAATGGTGTATGGTGTGTGGAATTTCTGAATCTGGACAACGGACCTTTTGATTGTGGTTCAATGATTCCAATGCAAGGAACTGTCCATCAGAAATAAGGCCCCTGAGTTCATAAATATGGTTGAAAACAACGCCAGTGCTATGAATTGCATCTGTGTAGTAAACATAAACCTTCCCTCCCAAGACACACGTCTTAGCATGCTCCACAGTGTTCTCCCACATTCTATTGGACATTCCACTTCCGAGGATCTTATCACAAGTGTGAAAGTCAAAAACCAGAAATGAAAAAAAAAAAAATCAATATGGAAAGGGAAAGAAGTTTCTAATAATATTAAGCAAAAACAATGAAAGAGAGAGAACAAGGAAGTCCTACATTTCTCAATTTCTGCGGATCCCTGACAAGAACCCGGAGAAAATCTTCAACTGTTACAATCTGAGCCTTCACCAATTTTTTGTGCAGAGCTCCATCCTTTGCTATTCTGTCCAATCTCCAAACTTTATCATGTAAAGCAGGTGGATAGTGTTTCTTGTATACTGCAAATTGGACAAGTAATGTTGATAAGAAAACCTCATTTAAGACAACGCCGACTTTTGTTAAAATTTAGACATTGAAAAGGCAGCATGGAAACTCAGTACAGTACGAGATACCACAAACAAGAGACATATCAGTCATTATAATTAGATGACTGCAAGAAAATTTAGGAATTGCATATGCAGTTGCCTAAGCAAATAGCTGAGTGAAAAATTTGCGGTTTCCACCTTAACAATAAGAATTGCAGCAAAATATGCAGGCTACTTGATAGCATACGTACATGTATGCATTGCTAAATGGAATTATTTATGAGAAGTTGAGATCCAAGTGAATGTTGGTATACACAGCATCCTAACTACTATTCTGTTATTATATCTTGCAATTCTTGCAAGTGAATATTTTGGACCATTCACTGTATTTGTTAGCAACATCCAAACCTGATAATGAATTTTCAGTCAATCAGGGTCAGCATCAAACCAGGAAAATGGCAAGCGAAAACAAATCTCCTTTTTGTTATTGCAAATCATCATCGATGACATTCACTGCCTATGCAGTGGAAGACTGATACCTTTTTCAATATGTTAGTTTTTCTCAATGAAATGACAAGTACGCCTCTCAGTACATTACGATCTGAGGCATTCTTAATAGTCCACTAGTGCTCCCAGGAGGAGAAACTCCCTCATGCTGTCACAAATTTGTATTAGGTCCTACTGTTGTTGCATGCAATTGTCATGTCTCTACTCCTTTGATTATTCTTCTATCTAGGATAATGGTGAACAGTGTTTATCTTATCGGTCATAAACAAGAATCTTTGGAAAACTCACATTCTCCCCGGTGATCTTTAACCGCAAATGCCTCTGTTTTAGCCTCACGAACACGGATACCTTCACAATATCCAGGTGCAACCTTAACACCAAGCCTGAATTTTCTGCTCCTTATCCAGCTAGAATTATCAGTGAATGTAAGATCTCCAAGGGTTCCTACTCCTTCCTTGAGACTCACCTGTAGCTCCCCAGTCAGTAGAGGCCTCTTCCCTTCTCGCTCTTTTACCTCATGGCTTTCGAAGTGGTCTAAGGTCCAATCTTCATCAGCTTCCTCATTAAAGTCACCTTCAAGGACCACTATATTCAGTTTGGCTCCTGATTCAGGTGCTGTTTGCATCACACACCCTGTGCTCGCATCAACCAAGACAACATGGATAGCCGCTCCTTGCTCCCCCTCAACCTTGCCGCCTGTGAATAGGTGTGGAGGCATCCTAGTTCTGAAATGAAGTTGTAGATTTTTTCCTTCAGGCCCTTGTATTTTTGGAGGTGACCTGACACAGTTAGAATTTAGAAATGTAATTTAACTTATATTTTGGAATATTGTACAATATGTAGAAATATTCACAAGTTTTCTAGTTTCATCACTTGCTTTGCTTCACTATCAAGCTCATTTTTAGCACCAGATCAATGAGCCCTCTAACAAGGAATATACAACTATACCTTATATAGTTGAACAGAAAGAGGAATATCAAACTTTTAGCATCTAAAGTAATCTACCTTGCAGCCAATTTAGCATGGCCCATTCTTGTCAAAGCACGCTCCACCTCTTCGCTAACCTGTGAATTCCACTTAAGATTTTAAAACCAAGAAAAAAGACCTTTTTATGCAATTAAGGCCTAACATGTCTCTTCAACCATGACATACAAATGACACAAGCAAATAAGAATTGAGAAGCGAGATTATACCAAATGTAGATTTATATAATCAAAGTTTTCTCTAATAATCAACATTTAGTTATAATCCAGATTCATTTTCAATAAGAAATAATTACAAATCCAGAATTTATGACTCACAATTCTACGGAACAGAGGCTCCAAAGATGAGCAAAGTCTTTGCAAACTATCCACCTTCAAAGCTTCGACAATAACGCTGCATATAGATTAAGTCGTACATCATTGGAATGGACTCACAAACTTGACACAGAACACTCCTGAACAAATAATAGATCAGGCCAACAAACAGTAATACTTAAGCACCATAAAATTGATCTAAAACTCAATCAAAATAAAAACATGTATTAGAGGCTAACTTGAAGATTTATAGGCTTGAACTTTGATAACTATCAATGCAAAGTTAATTTTGTTGCAATGAGTCTTCAATCATTTATAGCACAAGAATGCAATATGTGAATGAAACAGTCTACCAACAAGGTTAACTGAGTGAAGATCCATTCCCACCAGCAAGGTGAAAATGTTATTGTTCTAAATTTGATTAAATTCAGAGAGCACATGGCACAGCCAAGTGTGGCAATGAGATCCCCTGAGCCACGAGGCATCAACATTGAATAGGATTCATTAAGGAGGGTTCAATCATCCAAAATTACAAAGACACATTTATAAGTTCTGTAAAGTAAGAAACTGATCCAGGAAATTCAAGTTCCTACTCAACAAAATCTAATCTTGGCATTAGTTAGTAATTATTGCAAGTAACCTTTCAAGACAAGAAACAAAACAATACCAGATCATAAGTTGCATAAAACCATCAAAGTTTATATATAAGAAGAATCAAATAAGCAATTAATACCACATTCAAAAAAGAAAGAAACATCAATAAATAACCCTCAAAAAAAAAATAGCAAGGTTAATAGAATAATACAAAAACGAACCTAGCTAAAGCAGGCATCTTTGCCTTCTTTGGATCAGGCAAGTGGTCAGCTTCATCTTCAACACTCTGCTCATAACCCCTTTTCTCCACTTTTCTGCCTCTTGAATTTTCCATTTATAGAAATCACCAACATAAACCTGATATATTTACTAAATATAGAATCTCCAAGATTGTCCTAAAGATCCCACTTATATTCTTTGAGGCTTCAAAGACAAAACAATACAAGGAACAGTATCTCTGAATTGATATTTCCAAACAAGGACTGGGAAAATCATAAAAAGCTTGTTTATGCCATTTTCTGGATCTGGGTAGGTGTATGAATAATCTGTATATTGATTTTTGGATTAGATCCAATCCAAGTTGGTATTTTTAATTGGTTTAAGATCTGAAATACAAATAAAATAATAATTCCTTTCGTCTTCTTACATTAAATAGTATATAATATAAGGTAAAATAAAAAGAAAAAAAATTAATGAAAAACCATTCACAGCTGTATATTAGAGCCTGAAGTTTGAAAGTCTTGAAAGAAAGCGCGTTTAATTGTGAAACCTGCAGCGTTTGATAGTAGCTGTATTTGACCACTTTGGGGTTTTTGAGTTGAGGAAGGAAAGTCAATTAGTGGCGGTGGTCTGTTCTTGGCCCCCACATTTTATACGTATGCTATGTTGGGTTGCATTGAGTTTTGCACTTTACATGATGAAGTTTTTTTCAGTATAGAAATTAGAAACTGGTACATCGGCGTAGAAGAGCGATGCTAGTAAATTCTTACATCCTTCCATGATTATTTTTACTATTTTTTTTTGAAGTTTTTAAAAATTTTTAAAAAAATTTACATATTTATATTTATTTATTATGCACTATTATATTTAATAAAATAATAAATTTAATTTTAATATATTTAAAATTAAAAAATAAATTAATAAATTATCAATATTTTTTATAAAATTAAAAATTTTCAATATTTTTTAATTTTTATTTTAAAATAAAAATAACTATTTAAAATGCAACGAATGGTGTGTAAATTACCTGCCACTACTTCTTCAACTATTTAACGTAGGTATTACTAAAAAAAAGTGTTTACTCAGACCATCTGCAACGCATCATTTTGAGTGTCTCCAAGTGACATATGGCATTTCTTTCAAGTCTCTCTTCAGTGGGAAGCAAAATTTTAGAGAAATGCGTTTCTCTATTTAGAGATGTCTCTTTTGCAACATAGCTCAATTAAATTGCAATATTGATAAGAAAGGTAATTCAATTTAATATATAATTCTACTGGAAGTTAATCATAAATTTAAATCATAAATTATAAATTTATGAGTCAAATCTTATTTAAAATTTGATTTCTATTCGAATACCGATTCTCTGCCATATAAATAGTAGAAATTCAGATATTTTTATCGGACTGAATTTTTTTCTCAATTACATTATACTTTAGTTAAGATACTAATTTGACCGTCGGAATATTCGTAAATTTCCATAAATCCTTTATTCTTTTTTGCATGTGACAAATCACAAAAATTTCTTCAAGAATATTATTAAATATATAACAATTTTTTTAAAAAATATTACAGAATTTATGATTTTAATTTTTGTTAACGGGTGAATTTTAATAGGTAATTAAAATGACTCAAAATTTAACTGGTAAAAAACTAGTTGTTTGGCTTTTTTTTAAACAAAAAAAAAATCTATATAAATTACACTTATATTCAACAATTTTTTATACAAATCTACACTTCTAAATTCTCCTAATTATTCTCTATCTTCTTATTATTTAACTCAAAAAATGGATCCAGATCAATTTAATCCCAACAATTTCGAATTTTATATGCAAAATTCGAATTTTCCCCAATATCCACATTGCCAAAATCTCCAAGCATCAAACTTGCAAATACCAAATTCTAATTCTCATCCCCATTTTCCAGTGATACATTATCCATCCAATCAAAATCCATATCCATTTCCTATCACATTTCAACCCGTGAATGGATTTATGGGTACATGCTCATCCTAATTTATGGGAGTCACGTATTCAGTATTTGGTAGTAGTTTTAGGGTATCTGTAAGGCCCCAAAACATACCCTAATCGTGTTAGGACATGATTAGGGTTGGTCGGTAACCGAATATGCTTGATTTGGTGATGGTTGTATCGAAAAAGACGTAATCGTCATTAATCAAACAGATTCGGCAAGTTATGACAAGATAGTAATTCATTCAATTATGACTTGTATGCATTGAAGAATTAATTATGTGGGTTAAAGTATAAGTATAACTTAATTATAAGGTTAATGTAAGAATAATAAGGGAAGGAAGGATTAAATTTTAATTTGTTTAAGTGACAAATCACATGCCTCCATCTAGCAATTCTAGAATGTAAAAATCCAATGGGTATATTAAGGCTGAGGTCGGTGGAAAATAGAGAGGAAATTCTAGAATTTTTGTCCTCTATCTCCACGCCAACCTCTGTTTTTCTTAATGCCATTGGGTTGCTCTTTAAGGAAACATGAGTTTTGTATGTGATTCCCCGTAAACTGGTAAGTTCTTATCTTCATCATCTTTTATATTCTTCTTAACATGATCTTAATGGAAGATTATGTGACAAGGATTATTTATGATGTGAATTTCTGGTGATTTAGTTGATGATTTCACCAAGAAAAACAAAGGAAAGGAAAAGGTGTAGTGAGGAAGAGCTTGAGGTGGAAGAAGGAAGCTAAGTCGAGTTTGGGAATTCCTTACCCAACGTATGTGTGTGTGTAATGCATGGGAATGTAGATTATGTCTAAATGAATGTGGAATGGACTCTAAAGGGGAGATTTTGAGATGTTTGTGCATGAATTAGAGAGAAATGAACGTAAAGGTTGTTCAGTAGAAAATTTGTCATTTGGGTCTACAGTACCAGTCTAAGAAATTTGGTCTTATCTAAAATTGTAGACCTCCAAATAAAGTGATTCCAATTGAAGAATTTTCTTAAGTCATATACCTTCAAATGTTAAAATGAACCTTAGCTTAATTTTCCCTAAGACCCTTGAAATTGAGTCTGAAAGTTAAGATCTAATTTTGCTCTTCAACAGGACCTGTTGATGTTCCTAAGGGCTTAACTGAATAAATATAGATCCACATGATGTGATTTTTATGCCATTATAGATGTACATTTGTCATGAGGAACTTTAGTCTAAAAATGTCATTTTCTATGTGAAAAGACTCAGACAACTTGAACTAAGAAAACTGCCTTATTGAACTGTTTTGGTAGGCAAAATAATAGTGTTACACAGTGATAAAGGATTTCTGCCTATTGTGTAATTTTTCTAACCGCCGTGTAAACAGCTACTGGACTGCCCAGAATTGCCTAAGATTCATCTTATACAATGGTCAAGAATTCCTAACCGCTGTGTAAGAGACTCTGCGAGCCTTGTAAAACTTCTGACAGTCGTGTGTAATTAGCTTATGCCTCTCCAGTGCCAAAATTCTGCCATTTTACAAGGCGGTCAAGGATTCCTGACCGCCATGTAACTTCCAAATTTCAGTTTATATTGTGAGATTTTCTCTCCATTTTAAACTCGATTTCAACCCGAGTTTTCTGAAATTCATTTAGCACATTTAATGACATGTAATCAATATGCATACATGTAATACATAAAAACAAGGCATTTTCATATAAACACAGCTTATGTTAAGTATGTACATGTTATAGACACCGGGTTCAGAGGCAGTCAAAAATTAGGATTACCCAATGATGAAGATAAGGGCCGATTTATTGACAGTAAAATGAGAATCAATCATTCCCCTTGTCGAGTTCTTATATCTTTACCACAATGCTTTTGAATTTTATTTACTTTATATTTACTTTGGTTTTTGTTGTGTTCATCATTTTTATTATCTATTTTCTCTTATTTGTTTTATTTTATTTTCTAGGATTTTCGGTGGGCTATCACCGAAATGCCCTGTGCAGCGCGCGCGAGGCACAACGCCTGCGTACGGGCGCCCACGAGGCACCGCGTGCAATGCGCGAGGCCGCACCTTGCACTTGCGAGGCGCGCGGCCTCCAGCGCGAGGCCGCACCTCGCGCTTGCGAGGCGTATGGCCTCCAGCGCGAGGCCATACCTCGCGCTTGCGAGGCACATGGCCTCCAGCGCGAGGCCGCTCCTCGCGCTTGTAAGGCGTGGCCTCCAGCGCGAGGCCGCACCTCACGCATGCGAGGCGTAGACTCTAGTGCGAGGCCGCACCTGGGCACACGAGCTGCGGCCACCCACTCACGGGCAGGCTCCCTCCTGTCCCTTTTTTGCCTGCGAAATCTAATTTTTCAGAGATTTTGGGAACTGTTTCTTTCAAGTTTCAAGGGTTTTTGGGGGAAAAACAATAGAAAGTGGCTTTTGTCCTTTCCCCTATTAAGAAGAAGAGGGAAATAAAGAAAGGAGGCAGAGAGCTGGAGAGGGGGGGAGAAAAAGAGAAAAAAGGGAGAGAGCTGGGCAAAAAGAGAAGAAACGGGAGAGTGTTCTTGAAAAAAAAAATCTTTCTAAAGGCTTTCTTCCTCTGATTTTCCAAAACCTAGAAAAAACGTTTTGAGTTTGAGTTTAGCTTGAGATAGGGAAATCAATTCCCTTACCTTGGGTTTATTATCAAACAAAAAATTAAAAATCACTTGATTTCATTTTAGTGTTTTTTTAAGTGTTCGAATCATTTGAAATCCGTTTTGAACCTTGACAAGGGGAGTTGGATTCAAACATCTTACTTCTATAATATCAAATCTGAGAGTAAAGATTCTTGGATCCATTTTATCATCTTATTTTATTTGTCATTATTATTAATACTATTATTATCACTGTTAATGTAATGGCCCAAAAATAATTACTTTCATGAATAGTAAAAGTGGCCGATGAATAGTAAAAGTGGGCCCCATGAATAGTAAATGTGGGCCCATAAATAGTGACATCATGATGATATCAGTGATGACATTATGATAAATAGTAACGTCATCATTGATCGGGTCCCATGAATAGTAACATCATCATTGATTGGGTCTCGTGAATAGTAAATAGGGGTCCCGTGAATAGTGACTTTAGGGTGAACAGTACCCAAAAATATTTTATTTCACTATTAGAAAAGCGAATATTAAATGGAGAATAATGGTATAATGTGGTGTAAAAATGAAGTCAAATAGGCCCCCGAAAGTCAGTTTGAAGTTGCCTTTGGTTCGATTTGGTTGAACCGAAATTTGACTAAGCTTTGACTGAACTTTCATAAATGATTAGAGTAGATTAAAAAGGTCTACTGGGGAAATGTAAAGGTTTAGAATGATTTTAGAATTTTTTGATAGCATTAGAATTGTATTTTATGGCAAAACCGAACTGAATCGAATCGGACCGATTTAAGTGAACTTGACCCCAAACGGACTCCGATTGAACTGAAATTTTGCAGGGCGACTATTTTTCATATTTTAAGAATGATGAAAGTTTTTGGGAGTGAAAATGAGTTCAGGAACATTCGTTTACACCAAAACAGTGAAAAATGACCCGAAAACTGAAAATTGGACCAAACCGGCTCGACCACTTTGGTTGGACCTGGTTTGATCCAATTGAACCCATATAAATACATCATATTCTTGGATTCCATTTTTGCAGCCACACCCTCCCTCTTCCTCTCTCTTGGCTGAATTGCTCTCCCTCACTTCTTCACCATTTTTCTTTCATCTTTCCTCCATTTCACCTCAAAATCAAATCTCTCTAACATAATTTAGCTCATCTAGAATCCATAAAAGTGGGTGAAACCTAGACTTGAAAGTTTAGGTGTAAAATTGAGGTAAGTGATTTAAGTATTTTTAATTTGGTTTTAAGACTCCTAAGAGTACTTTAGGATGTGAATAAGATGTTTACGAAGTTTAATTATTGAAAGGAAGTTTGATTTTGATGGACTCTTCATTTTTGTGTTTGGACATAATTATGTCAACTAGGTGAAGGAACTTCTAGCAAAGATAAAGGCAAGGAAAGGAATATTTAAGAGGTGTATTACAAGGATTTGAGGTTTGTGATTGCAAATTCCATTTATTTCCATGGTAAAAGTATGGATTTAGGTTATGTTTGTGAATAAAGTATGTGATTTATGCATGTTTAATTGAAAATAACATGATAGTCATGCTTAGGGATGTTAAAAATGATGGTATGAATGATTAAAATGAAGAAATAAATTTTGTGTGAAAAGTTACTTCTTTGGCCTAATGGAAACCATGGGATTTTCATGTGTTTTCATGATGTTTTATGCATGTTTATGATAGATCTATTGTATTTGGCATGTGAACTAATGAATGGTATGTGTTAGAGCATGTGAAAACATCATGAGGTATGTGATGTGTGTATGGCCGAATGTATATCATGTGTAAAGTTATGATTTTGATGTGTTTTTATGGAAATTAATGGTATGGTGATATTATAAAACATGTAATTGACCTAAATAAATGATAAAGTTGATAAAAAGAATTAATTGAAATAAAATGGTATGTGTGTGTATGTATGCATGTGTAACATGATGAAATAATGAGTTTACATGGCATGTGATGGTGTAATGATGATAATCACATGTGTAATGATGAAATGGTATGAAAAAGAATGAGATATTATGATGATATGCCATGAAATGTATGTATGTCACATTTATAATGTGGAAAATAAAATAATATTGCCCTATATAGTGATCTGGTAGTCATGTCTAATTCAGGATATCTTGGCATGCCATAAAGACATAAGACCGCGGGTGTGAGTATGGCATCTCACTTTTTAATAGGCTGAAGATGGTCCTATTTTACTGTATTGAAATTTTACTGTACTGTATTTAAAGACAGTGGTGGTCGCACCGGACTCCTCTGGTATTTCTGTGAACTTCTGGAGTTCACATCTTGTTTATCCTGCATTCAGAGTCTGCCAATGTGTTATAAGGGCATAATGGTAAAAATAAGATTAAAATAGTTAAAATGTGATTAAAATAATATTTATGTGAAAAAGGGCACAAATGGAATTATATAAAAAGTTTGAGGGCAAAATGGTAATTTTGTGCATATGTGTGTTAAGGATGGTTAATAAGGGTAAAAATGTAATTAAATGGTTAAATATGAAAAATTGTAACTTTTTAAGAGTAAAAATATATTTTGGCATGATAATGGTAATTGGAGGGCAAAACCGTAATTTAGCATGTTAATTAGTGGTATAATTGTAATATTAGTGAAAATAATTAAACTAGTGGCATAATAGTAATATTAGTGAATTTAAAATGAACTAATGGCATAAATGTAATTTTGGTGAATAATAAATGAACTAAGGACATTTTTGTCATTTTGAAAAAGTTTAAGAGTTTAAATGAAATATTACCATAAGTTAAGGATAAAATGGTAAATAAGATTATTTATGTGTATTAATTGTGTAATTGCCTTAATTATGTGATTTAAAGATTATTAAAAATAATATTGCATGCATAATTGGTAATTAAATTAAATATGTTTAATTATGAATATTTAAATGCTATTATTTATTGAGTATTATTTATGCATGAAAAATTAGTTTAGTGAAAATTTTTGGAATTGTAATCACCATTGGGTATATTTAATGTTTAGCACGTAATTTTATTTAACTGCGTGTAGGTATTCCATAGGATTTTGGAGCAGTGCATATCTCACATTTTGGGAGTAGTATCGAAGAATAGTATTATGTCTTATAATATTATTTTTGGGTTTTGGTCTATAATAGATTGCTAAAACTGTTACTAGTTTATGTGTGTTTGGCATGCCTAATAATTGGTAGAAATTAAGTTAATACCATTGGTAAACTAAAATGTAGATTTCCAACTTAAAAGAAAACTGACCAAATGAATAGTAAGTTAGAAAGTTATAGGTCAATCGGCATAATTGATAATGAATTAAAATAGGAATATTAAGTTTGATGATTAATTAATAATTTTTAATAGACTTAAGTAAATTGTCTATTCATACGGTACTATTCATACCGTACAAAAAAAAATTACCGGTTTTAATTAATTATCTATTTAATAAGCTGATTAGTTTAATTAGGTTAACCGGATTACAATGAACAATTATTTAATCGAAATGTAAGGTATTAGAGTGTTACATTAGTACTGTGGCATCCGGTATCCGTATTACATACGGGTATAAGGTGTTATAGTTAATGTCATTTTTATTGTTGTTATGATTATTATCTATTATCCTTATTATTATCGTTAATATTACTATCATTACTGTTGGTTATTATTATAGTTAATATTACTATCATTACTGTTGGTGTTATATTTATTTTTGTTATTATCATTATTATCATGATTATCATTTATTCTTATTAGTATCCTTAATAATATTATCATTAAATGCTAATGTTATCTTTATTATTATCATTGTTATTATTTATTATCCTTATTATTACTGCTAATGTTGTTTGCTTCCACTGTTGTTGTTGTTGTTATTGTTATTGTAATTATTATTATTATTATTATTATTATTATTATGGTTGATTTTGCATGATTCATTAAATCTTTTTGCACTTGTATGATTTGTACTTTAAACTCATATGTCTAATTTAACCCATTTCATTTCCTTCATGTATATTAAGCATCTTTTGTATTTATCTTGTCTTTATGTTTGTGTGGTTAGTTTTAGAATTATTACTAACATTTTTATTGTTGTTTTTCTTGTTTGGGGTTAAATGTGATCCTCTTTGTGTGAGCGCCTTCGTGACCAAGATGGAGGGGTCACGTCGCGTAAGAGACTATTCCAATTGGGTGAGACCTTACCAACCCCTTTACTTGTGTGTTCATGTTTGTTATTGTAAACAAAATAGTTTTATTTTGTACGAGTATAAGATAAAAAATCACAAAAATATTTTTATAACTAAATTGAAATTTTCATTAATAAATTGGGACCAATGTCCCCGGTTTTAGCCAATGAATGCAAAATGCCATGAATTAAAACGAAGAGTTAAAATTTCTAAAAAATGGGATCATTCATCCCGGTTTTCAAGCTAATAACTAAAATAACTCTTCGATCGCTCTTCAAGTGAGCATGAAGGAACTAATGTTACTCAACCGAATAAATATCCCGATTTATGCATCTTTCCTCTTTTGATTATTTAATTGTTTAGATTTATGTTATATATCTTGTGGGCTCTTATAATTAATTATTTTGGGCCAATTTTATTTAGGTTTTCCTTTCATTTAGGGGATTGTATTCGTTTCAATTTCTCTTTTGTAATGATGTATTTTGTGTGTTTATCGCTTTATTTACCGCTTTATTTATAACTTTTATTTACCGCTTTTTTGATACTTGAAGTGCGCCTTTAATAAATTGCATTAATTGTGTGATAAGAGAGAGGAAATTTAGTAATCTAAAAACTCATTTATAATTAATCAAGGCATAAATAAGAGTGAAGTTTTGAACACCTTCTCTAGTTTAAGACCCCGAGGTTAGATGACCTTTCTCTATTTTTTGTAAATTGGGTGGCGACTCCAAAATACCTTAAAGGTGCCTAAAGGTTTCATGGGACTAGATGACCTTCCCCAATGTTCTATTGGGTGGGGATTCCAAAATGTCTCATGTTACCCAAGATCAAATTACGCGAATCAATCCCTTGAGCCCTAAAAGCGGGTTTTAAGAGGGTTTTTCCGGTTCAGCGCGCGTCATAGTGGCGACTCTACTGGAAAATTTGTGACTTTGCTCTGAAAGTGTCTTGGTTAAAATGTATAATTGAGTTTTTAAAATTTAAAATTCCATATCTTTTCTAAAATTGCATCGCATCATGCTAGAACCTTAGAATTATGTTAGTTTGTACCCTTATTTTACCCCGGTGCATTCTTGAAGAATGACCCTATGTTCACTCAATGTGGGGAAGTGTTAAACATAATCACCAGCCCAAGCCTAGTACCTCTTGGTATATCAAATGGAGACCTGATCGATCGTTATGCTTGTAATGAGCTAGACCCATTAGTAAGGACCATGTTTGGGTAGCCCTAAAGTAACATTACCTTGACTAAAGCTCA
This sequence comes from Excoecaria cochinchinensis, assembly GCA_947683425.1. Classification (NCBI taxonomy): domain Eukaryota; kingdom Viridiplantae; phylum Streptophyta; class Magnoliopsida; order Malpighiales; family Euphorbiaceae; genus Excoecaria; species Excoecaria cochinchinensis. The sequence continues at coordinate 10,257,443 of CANTUQ010000105.1, forward strand.
TGTAATGGCAATAGATACTTCCCCTAGGTGAGATGAACCGTAATACAATGCTTGTCATGTGGGGCGTCATGTATTGAACAAAATTAAACGAATTGAGTGGACTTCCATCAAAGGCTTTCATGCCCCGGTGGGGTCACCTTAATTTGATTAAAGTGTTTAAATACATAATCGCCGAAACTCATACGTATGCACATTCTAAGAGACGTTATGCTACCGGCTTTTTGCCATGCACTATGCGTGTTCATAGGGTCCCCTGTTGACCCATGGATTAAGCCCACCTAGAAAGAGACTAATTGACCTCGTGTGCGGGAGTCAAAAGGTTGGAAGGATCTACTTGCTTGTATATGGTTATGAATGTTGCATAACACGCGATCATGCATTGTATATGTCACTCATGCATCATTTCAATAATTTGAATCTTTCAGCCATCATAGATTCATCTAAGTGGATTAGAGGTTCTGACGGTCGACTAGTAAGGACAAACCTGCTCTTTAGATTATCGAAATTAGTGCCTGATTGGGATTTTGAGTCACTCTCGACGACCAGTGAATCATCATTAGAATCATCAATGGCAGAAGAGACCGGAGCTTTAACCACTCAGGACCTTGCCAAGAGACCAGAGGATTTCGAGCGGAGGATGTTAGAGATGATGGGTGCCATTGCTGAAAGGATTACTCATCCTCCTGCTGTATAACCACCCGTCGCTCCACAACTGCCGGTAGTCCCTCCTTGGGGGCAAGTTGAATCACCTGTTAGTGAAGAGGCCCCCATTGTAGGTAACACTTCTCACCAACCTGTCAATGAGCATAAAGCTACTGCGCTCGTTGAGCCAAGAAGGGCAAGGATCCCTAATCTTGATGAGGATTTCGTGATGGAGGATGAGGTTGAGGAGCTCATGGCCTATCAAACTATGAGGGGCAGAGCACCCAAGGTGGAGATGAGGCTATGAAAGGAATGAGGCAGCAGATTGAGGCAATCACTCACTTGTTATCAGCTGGGAAGGGAATTAACCCTGAGGATAGAGATTTGGGAGATGAAGAGTTGTTGCCCCAAAGGTGTAAAATGCATGAGCTGCCGAAGTTCGATGGTACTTCGGACCCATCTACACACATTAAGTAGTATACCCTGGTGATGAAGGGCACAGGGTTGACTAAGAAGCAGAAGATGGAATATTTCTGCCTTAGTCTAGTGGGTCTGGCAGTAGACTGGTATCACAGGTTAGATAGGAGATCCAAGGAGGATTGGGACCATTTGACTGAAGAGTTCATGAAGCAGTATGACTGCAACACTAGAAAGGAGGTCACCTTAAAGGACCTCAAACTCTTACAACAAAGGAGTGACGAGTCATTTCATGAACACCTCTCCAGGTGGAGGAATAGGGTCGTGGAGATGAAGCGAAAGCCTGACACTGCTGACCAGATCAAGCTATTTATCAAGAACTCCTGCCCTTACTTGAGAGACTTGCTTAGCCTTAAGGGACTCAGAGATTGGGAGTCACTTAAAGACATTGCTGTAGAGGCTAAGGGTGCTTACCTAGCAAAGAAAGCAAGCCAAAATAACTTTGCTAGGAAAATTTTTGGGAACCAGTCAAGGTACAAATCAGGCGGTACTGGAAGCAGTAATGGTAGAAATGGTAAGACGGCCGAGGTTTCAGCTACCGAAGTGGGACAATGCCAGAGGCACTTTTTTAATTTGGGCCGATCTCTATCCTGGGTGATGGAGAGATTAATAAAGGAGGGCAAGCTGCAACCATTGCCACCTAGGCCAGCTATGAATCAGGGACAGCCAGGACATAGAGGTGATCAATATTATGCCTATCATCAGCATATTGGGTATTTAATAGATTATTGTCGGACTTTGAGGAACAAGATCCAAGATGTCATCGACTCCAAATAAATCACAGATCCTAAAAAGAAAGAGAAGAAAAAGAAGGCAGGCTATAATATAGTCCCCCCGCTATGTATTTAATCGGGTCTGGTCTACCCGAGTGGCATGAGTTACGAAGACCTATAGGAAGATGAGTACGTCACTGTCATCCGTCAGGAGATGGGCAAAGAAGGGATTCCCGTGGCGGCAGTAGATTGTCAATCCACTAGTGAGAGTGGAGAAGAAGATAATTTTTTTAGATGCTTTGTTCTTTTTATTTCAAGAACTTCTTATGACAGTGTTGGTTGTTTCAATACGATGAACAATTTTGCTTATTTATATGGTGTTTCTAATGATTTCATTTCGTATGATCACGACACATTCATTTTTGACATTAACTAATATGATTGTATTTTATCTCGAAACTTTGAAGAACCCAAAGAAAATCTTGATAGCATCTGATATAACTCCTGAAGAGAGAAAATTTTTGAGAGATAATGTAAAAAAAAAACAGAAAAAAGAAAAAAAGAGAGAGTATTTGCCTGCACCTGGAATAACATGCTAAAATTTGATAATGGCATCATTGGGATAGCACTGCTTCAATATGCCAACATGACGATGAGCAAAGTTTCAAAAGTCAGTCATTTGTCTCCTCAAAGTCTAGGACACATACAGTGCAACCAAACAAAATCAAACCCCGAGGGCTACATTAAGAGTTAGACGAATGAAACTCTAGACCTTCACAAGACATACATAACTCATTAAAACCAAGCATTATGATTTCTTTCCTCCCAGCCATTTGAGATGTGTACTCCAAAGCCAATCAAGATTGACCTTTAATCATATGAGACCAAGATAAGTAAAGCATGGACCCTTATAGCCAAACTTAGAAGGACAACTTAGTACCTTTAACAAAAAAAAAAAAACAAAAACAAAATAAAAAACAAAAAAAAAACAAAAAAAGAAGAAAAACTATAGTTTTGTTCTAAACCATCTGAGACCAACGTACGACTCCATCTCAACCATTGGAAGCTACTTCAGAAATTGAACCATCAAAGCCAACAAAAGCAAGGTGTGGGATTTCACATTTAAGTTCCAAACAAAGAACTCATCATCTCAGCCAGTTTGCACAAGGGCTAAGAAAAAGACTTTGATGCTAAAAAAGAAGCACTCTCAGAAGAAGTAGCCTTTCTAGCTAATGAGGATGAAAGAGAATCCAAAGAAACTAATCGAGGCCGCTGGACTGAGTGAGGTTCCATGGAAAAGGCTAAAAAAATAAAAAATAAAATTTAAAAAAAGAGAAGAGGACATCTTGGGCAAAAATTAAGGGCTGAGAAAAAATCTTCAATCATGAAAATCCGAGAGGGCTGATTGATAACAGGAGTTTGATGCTCATAGGATTTATCCCGAGATTAGATGAGATTTTGTATTTTTTGAGGTTAACGTCAAATAAGGATCATGTGTGATGAAATCAAACTGAAACATATGCATTTATGCAATAATATGTTGATATGATCAGAGCAATACACTTCACATACTCAAAGTTGTCTAGTCCCGCTATAAAAGTAGCACATTGTTACTATCTACCCTTTGCTACTCTCACCACTCAAGCACTTCAGTCGACTCATCCTGATATCAACTGTGAAGCCAATTCTACAGCACCTTCACGATAAGAATCAAGCTCATACAACCATGATCTAAGACGTAAGAACATGCCGATCACGCCTGAAAGATCTTTGGCAACAGCTTCAGCCTCTCTTATAATCTGTAAAAAAAAAAAGCAGTTAGAGATGAAAACCGTAATTGGCCCTCTAAGCAAAAGTTAGGCATAAAGATAGGGTGAAAACTTGGAAACAGGCAGTCTGTCCTTAAAAAAGAAAAGGGGGGCCACTGGATTGGGTTGGGTCCATTCCAGGCAAAAATAAGGCACAGGATCATGTAAAAATTCGCAAAAGAAGCATTTCCCGCTAAGAAAAGCTAGTGTGAAAATCCATAAGGGACGTATTACCTAAAAAAAAAAAGACTACAGGTACCAGATAAGAACCTCGCAACCCCAAAGGCATGAAATCCAAAAGCAAGTCCAAAGGGCAACGATCCAATCGCAAATTCCGACAAAACCGACCATCGCCCCTAAATTCACTTAGATGAATTCTTGTCCTGCATTTCTGCATGACCCATACATTTCACGTGCATACTCACTATTTTTTCTGCATATTTAGCTTTCCAATTTTGCAGCAAGAGAGATTCGATGCGAACACTGACAAAAGGCGGGTGACGACATCAGTCCAAACACCAATCCAAACAATCAACCAAAGACCTCTCAAGGGGCAATCAACCGAAAGGCTCTCAAAGGGCACCGCTTTAAATTTTAGAAGGGTTAGTACGATGGCGGCACTACCATTCTACGGAAGGTTAGCACGACCACGGCACTACCACTTCAGAAGGGTTAGCACGATGGCGGCACTACCATTCTACGAAAGGTTAGCATGACCACGACACTACCACTTTAGAAGGGTTAGCACGATGACGGCACTACCACTCCATGGAGGTTTAGCGCGATCATAGGACTACCACTTCAAATCTCAGAAAGGTTAGCACGATGGCAGCACTACCATTCTACGGAAGGTTAGCACGACCCCGGCACTACTACTTCAGAACGGTTAGCACGATAATGGCACTACCACTCCACGGAGGGTTAGCACGATCACGGCACTACCGCTTCAAATCTCAGAAGGGTTAGCACAATGGCGGCACTACCATTCTATGGAAGGTTAGCACGATCACGACACTATCACTTCAGAAGGTTTAGCACGATGACGGCACTACCACTCCACGGAGGGTTAGAACGATCACGGCACTACCACTTCCAATCTCAAAAGGGTTAGCATGATAACAGCACTACCACTCCATAGAGGGTTAGCACGATCACGACACTACCGCTTCAATAAAGGACAACACGCCAACAATATGGCAACAACCACCTCAACAACATTATCCAGCCTGAAAAGACGGCTGCCTCAGGTACGTGTCTCTTTCCTTCTTTTCTCTAAATTTTGGTTCACCTAGGCACCCATGCACTAGTTTTCTCAAAATTACGGGCAACTATAGACACCGGGTCCCGAGGCAGTCCAAGATTAGGATTACTTAATGATGAAGATAAGAGCCGATTTGTCGGCAGTAAAATGAGAATCGATCATTCCCCTTGTCAAGTTCTTATATCTCTACCACAATGCTTTTGAATTTTATTTACTTTATATTTACTTTGGTTTTTGTTGTGTTCATCATTTTTATATCTATTTCCTCTTATTTATTTTATTTTATTTTCTAGGGTTTTCGGTGGCCCACCGCCAAAGAAGCCTGTATGGCGCGCGCGAGGCCGCACCTCGCGCTTATGAGGCACGGCCTCCAGCGCGAGGCTGCACCTCGCACTTGCGAGGCGCGGGGAAGAGCAATAGAAAGTGGCTTTTATCCTTTCCCCTTTTAAGAAGAAGATGGAAACAAAGAAAAGAGGTAGAGAGCTGGAGAGGGGGGGAGAAAAAAAGAAAAAACGGAGAGAGCTGGTAAAAAAGAGAAGAAACGGGAGAGTGTTTTTGAAAAAAAAAAATCTTTCTAAAGGCTTTCTTCCTTTAATTTTTTCAAAACTTAGAAAAAACGTTTTGAGTTTGAGTTTAGTTTGAGATAAGGAAGTCAATTCCCTTACCTTGGGTTTATTATCAAACAAAAAATAAAAAATCACTTGGTTTCGTTTTAGTGTTTTTTTGAGTCTCCGAGTCATTTCAAATCCGTTTAGAACCCTGACAAGGGGAGTTGGATTCAAACATCTTGCTTCCATAATATCAAATATGAGGGTAAAGATTCTTGAATGCATTTTCATCATCTTATTTTATTTGTCATTATTCTTAATATTATTATCATCACTGTTAATGTCATCTTTATTGTTGTTATGATTATTGTTGTTATTATTATTATTATTATTATTATTATTATCATTATTGTTGGTGTTATATTTATTTTTGTTATTATTATTATCATCATGATTATAATTTATTCTTATTAGTATCCTTAATAATATTATCATTACATGCTAATGTTATCATTATTATTATTATCATTGTTATTATTTATTATCCTTATTAGTACTGCTAATGTTGTTTGTTTCCACTGTTAAATTATTATTATTATTATTATTATTATTATTATTGTTATTATTATTATTATTATGTCATTCGTATGGTTGATTTTGCATGATTTATTAAATCTTTTTGCATTTATATGATTTGTACTTTAAACTCACTCGTCTAATTTAACCTATTTCATTTTATTCATGTATATGAAGCATCTTTTGTTTTTATCTTGCTTTTATGTTCGTATGGTTAATTTTAGAATTATTACTAACATTTTTATTGTTATTTTTTTTGTTTGGGGTTAAAATGTGATCCTGTTTGTGTGAGCGCCTTTGTAACCAAGATGGAGGTCACGGCGCGTAGGAGACTATGCCAATTGGATGAGACCTTACCAACCCTTTACTTGTGTGTTCGTGTTCATTATTGTAAATAAAATAGTTTATTTTGTACGCGTGTAAATAAAAAATCACAAAAATATTTTTATGACTAAATTGAGATTTTCATTAACAAACTGGGACCAATGTCCCCGGATTGGTCCCAGTTTTAGCCAAGAAATGTAAAATGCCATGAATTAAAATGAAAAGTTAAACTCTCTGAAAAATGGGATCTCTCATCCCGGTTTTCAAGCTAATAGTCAAAATAACTCTTCGATCACTCTTCAAGTGAGCATGAAGGAAGCAATGTTCTTAAATCGAATAAATATCCTGATTTATGCATCTTTTCTCTTTTGATTAATTAATTGTTTAGATTTATGTTATATATCTTGTGGGCTCTTATAATTAATTATTTTTCGGGCAATTTTATTTAGCTTTTTCTTTCATTTGGGGGATTGTATTCGTCACAATTTCTCTTTTGTATTGATGTGTTTTGTGTGTTTATCACTTTATTTACCGCTTTATATACTGCTTTATTTATAGCTTTCATTTATCACTTTCTCGATGCTTGAAATGCGCCTTTAATAAATTGCATTAATCGTGTGAGAAGAGAGAGGGAATTTAGTAATTTAAAAACTCATTTATAATTAACCAAGGCATAAATAAGAGTGAAGTTTCGAACAACTTCTTTGGTTTAAGACCCCGAGATTAGATGACGTTTCCCAATTTCTTGTAAATTAGGTGGCGACTCCAAAATAGCTCAAAGATGCCGAAAAGTTTTATGGGACTAGATGAACTTCGCCAATGTTCTATTATGTGGGGATTCCAAAATGTCTTATGTTACCAAAGATCAAATAACGCGAACCAATCTCTCGAGTCCTAAAAGCGGGCTTTAAGAGGGCCTTTCCGGTTCGGCGCGCATCACTCATGCATTATGCTACAATATTGAAAATGGTATTTGTACACTGGCATGGTACCATCATTGTGGTAACTATTTTGAATCACCTGGAATGTGTATTTATGATTGTAAACTATTGTTTATAACTGAGTATAAATAATGTTAATTAGATGTTAGTAGAAGCCTACCAGATACTTAGGTTATGGATAAATAAGCATGCCTATAGGGATTCTGATGTAGCTGCTATATTTATGACACTCGGTGTCATTTTGTAGACTTATCTCTCATATTTTTCTCACAGGAATGCCAGTTCTGAACCTAATGAATAATGATTTGCATATGTTCCTGAACATGATGACCATATGCTCATACATATTTAATGTCTCTTCTTTATTTAATTTACTTGATATGCTTGTGTGCTTGTGCAATGACTACTATGAGTGGTCGTTTATAACCTAATATTTCCTACTAAGCTATATGCTTAGCACGAGTTTTTTATCCGTGTAGGTTCAGGCATCGAAGCTGCTCGCAAAGACCCGCTGCAAAGGCCAAGGCAACCACAAAGTTAGGAGCATTTTCACATGGGTCTATTTTTTTGTATATGATTATAGAGATTTTGTTTTGTTCTCTTTGGGTTATGTAAAGATTATATTTATAATACTTAGCATTATTATAGATAAACCTATAAATGTTATATATATATATATATATATATATATATATATATATATATATATATATATATATATATATATATATATATATATATATATATATATATGTTTTGTAGCAATCTTTATTGGATGGAAAATCATTCTTTTTTACATGATAATGTGTAGAAAAATTTTATTATGATTGGAGATATTTATGTATGTATTTTATATATGGGATTAGATAGTTGAGCCAGGTTGTTGATATGTTGTGTGACACCCTTACTGCTCTTTCTTAGTTTATGAACATGTTTTAGGTGCCTGTAGGGGTGTTACATTCGGTGGTATCAGAGCCAGGTTTAGTTGTTTTCAGATGCCTGGAGACTAGAAATGGGTTTATATAGTTTTATGCTAGCCTAATGCAACTGTCTTTGTTTTCTTATAGATTTAAGATATTGAAGACTCTCGGGAAGCTATTAAAGAGACAGCTAAGAGTGTAAACCCTATGGAGCAAGATCCGCTCACCTCTGAACCTTCAGTGTCTGTGAGACTCGAAATATGTAACGCCTTAATATCCCCTAGAGAATAGGAGCGCTACTAACAAACTATACAATTCTAATCTTGCGAGATTACCTTAGTCATATCACATTAATCAAATTAATAAACCATATTATTATTGTTATTTCTTTTTATACCATTATTATTAACATCGCTAGATTACTTAAACGATGAATATAATTTCTATAACAAATCATACATATACATATACAAACTCTAAAATATTTACATCATATTTATATTGCACAATTACAATATCCTTTACATGTTCACTATACTATTCATTACAAAATATATATATCATACCAAAAAGACTTTAAGCTTCAATCCTAGTGGCCTGTAGATGACAACTCAAGCAGGCACATCCAAAAACTCAAGAACTTATATAGAAAAACACCCATACTGAGCGAAGGCTTAGTGGGAAGAAAACAATGCAATTAACTTCTTACGAAGTCACAATAATCATAAAATCAAATGCCAATATCAATATCACACAATAGCATTCATTATAACACTAGAATTCCCAAGGATCACCAAGTCATTTATACTATGGTCAATAATCACTTGTCACAATTATGCAATTATTTCACTTTAATTGCATGAATTCTTATCAATAACAGATAATGGGAACACTCACTAGATACTAACGAGCAGCATCAAACAATGGGAAATGTAAGTCTCAAATCCCTGGGATACCTAGCAGTATCAAACACTAGGTACCTTTCGGTGGGAACACTAGGCACCTTTCGGTGGGAACACTAGGCAGCTGCAAACACTATCCCTTATAGGCATGCCTATTTATCCATTAAAATTCAGGCTCTCATTTACAATTTTATCAATAATAATATTGTTAAATAAAAATAACATTTGTTTCCTTATATTTCATCTACATGCATATTTCCATATATATATATATATATATATATACACACACACACACATATATATATATATACATACATATATATATATACATATACATATATACATATACTTGTATATATATATATATATATGTATGTATGTATGTATGTATGTATGTATGTATGTATGTATATATATATATATATATATGTGTGTGTGTGTGTGTGTGTGTGTGTGTGTGTGTGTATAACTAATATTATAATATAATATAACACAATTAACCATGATTTCTATTTCATTTTCACGTGTTCAAGGCTTCCCACTCATAATATTATAATATGCTAAAGTGTAATTACAAAGCTTAACATAAGAAATGCATAAAAGGAACAACCAATTCAAAAAGAAATAAAAAGGAAAGGGATGGGGCTATCACGAGTCGTGCCCCATGTCATGGCTCATGACAGTGGCTTGTTGTGCCGACTTGGGATAGAGGCCACCCGTGACGAGTCGGCACAGCTGTGCCTACTGGGTACCGAGTCTGCATCAGGGCAGACTCTGATCCCTACCTTACATGACCAAAATGAGCAAAAGTGATCTTCTAGACTTTTGTTTTCTTATGTCTTAGGTTTCCATAAGCACTATCATGTGAACATTTGAAGAAAGAGATATTCACAAAACACTACAAACTGCTTTAGTCGACGGAATAGCCACCGACACTGCACTATAACCTAGAAATGAATGGTCTTAGAGGTGGAATCAGGTTACAACCTCTTATACGAAATTTATCTGTGTATTTCTAGTTTATGCTCCAATTGGAATCATCCCAATTGGAGCTCTCTAATGCTAGTTATAGGCAAAATATTCACTAGAGGTCAACAGAGATCTACACCAGAATTCACCCTAGAAGCTTATCTTTACACTTTCCTTCCTTAATGACCACTTTACCACTTAATTCACATTCACAAACATTTTACACAACACTACCATGTTCCTAACCATCAAAGTCACGCACAACAATAACACAAACATACAAACAAGTACTCCCATACCTCTTAGAAGCTTGATCCTCCCTTGTCTTGCTCAAACTTTTCCTTTACCCTTATCTTTCACCTTATCTCCAGCTACCAATACAAATAACCATCCAAAAATCATACATAAACCAATACATATAACTTAAATCATATATAAGAAATTTAGAGAAAGGGAAGATGGCTATTTAAGCTCAAAATCATGTCCACTCACCTTGCCCGGCTTCATTTTTTCTCACATGAGCTACCTCCACCCCAAGAGCAGAAAATGAAGACTTAAACAAATGAGAATTAACAAATGGATTGGGTGTTTTGTGGCCTAAGATGGCCGGCCAGCTGTATCCCCAAAGAGATAGATTTTTAACTTCAATTAAATGCATACATATCTTAAATAATATGTGCCAACTCCCCATTGGTCCAATACTTTAAGTCCTTGGTTAATTTGCCTTAAGTCCTTCTCATCAATCAATACTTCTACATGCATAAATTACCACCTCTTTCTTTATTTTAATCCTTAATTTAATACATAAATCATAAATTATACAATTACTCATGTGCCCTCTAACAAATTTAAAAATACTGATCATATTCTAAATGCACAATTTGGGCTCAAATGCACTACAACTTACACATTAGCATGCATAACATGTTCCAATCCTCCTAAGGTATACTTTGGCGCCTAACAAAATACCTGCACCAGTCTTGCGTACTGAGGCATTGTTGAAAATTTCTCGTGACATAGCTTAAGTATTAGATTGACTCACTGCTCCTAAAGCCTTGATTGATGTCATAAAAAGGCACAGAGCATAAGAGTTTTTTGGGATTACGCTCAAAGAATCTGATAAAGCTAAGCATTGTCTAGAAAGAATTCATAGGGTGTTGAATGAAGTGAAATGCCCACATGTGTTGTGTCCTTACTTCAAGGAGCAGCCTATGACTGGTGGAAGCTTGTAATGATTCATCCTTAGTTTCTTGACTTAGTAAACTTAGAGTTTATTTTCCAAGAATTCCAAAAAAAATACATCACTGAAGTTTATAAAGAGCTGAAGTGGAAGCAGTTTTTGAATCTGCAATAAAAAAACCTTTCAGTGGCTAAATATGAGAAAGAGTTTAGCTATTTGAGTAAATACACATCCGAGCCTATATTAACTAAGGTGTTCAGGTGTCGGCAATTCAAAAATGGCCTTAATGAATCGATCAAGAGCATTTAGTGGCTGTTACTTCTCTATAGCAAGTAAGCTATTACCAGCTAGTGCAAATTGCCATTCAAGTCGAGAAGTCCAAAATGGCTAAGAAAGAGAGAGAGAGAGAGAGAGAGCGCTCAGAGAAGGAATGTGCCTAGAGGTGGCACCTCCTCAGGGAAGAAAACCCATGAATCACAAGAAGCTCATCCAGCGAAATCAGTAAATAGTCCTATCATTAGGGGGAAGAAGGCAAGGACTTTCCTCTGCATCTAATGCAGGTAGAGATTTCTTAGCTAGACAAGGTGATGACACACCGAAGTACCCAAATTGCCGTAAATTTCATAAAGGCACTTATAGACGTCTAAGGGGTGCATGTTTTTATTATGGGAGCACTAACCATTTCTTGGCTAATTGCCCATAAAATTTGAGACAAGCATGGATTACTTCAACTAGTAGAGGAGCATCTAATGCACGTCCATTAGCCAAAGAAATAGGTAGAAGACGTAACGGCTCAGGGCAGTCCCGAGGCAACCCTGGTATTATTTTAGAATTTATGGAGTGACCTGGACTAGTAGCAGTTCTAGCCCGAGCATATTCTATAAGCTCGGGAAGAGCAAGATGCTCTAGAAGTTATAGATAGTACATGATATAAGCTTAATTGGCTCATATGTAACCCATGTTTGAGGGTTAAAAATTATGTTTATGTGTGTTTATTTGTGTTAGAACTAGGGATATTTTATGTTTTGTTTGAGTTTTGGGTATAGGAGAACATTGGAGGAAAAAGTGGAGAAAGATGAAGAAAAGAGCAGAATTGAGCAAAGGAAGAAGTGTCTCTGTTGCGAGCACGACAGAACACACTAAGGGAAGCTAAAGGAGGAAGAGAGAAAAAGGAAGAAGAGAGCTTGTCGCAACCAAGGGGCTCATCGCGAGGTCGCGACAGGGCACGGAGAAGGCAAACGCGAGGAAGGTGGAGCGATAAAAGAGGCACGCTCTGTCGCGAGCGCGACGATGTCGCGAGCACGACAGAGAGATCCGTTAGAGACAAAAAGATGAAATTTCACATTGAAGAGTTGTGTTTCTTCACCAACCTTTGCAGCTATTACCAAGAGTCATCTGAAGGGGCATAAGTAGATATTATAAATTATACTTCTAACTGTAATTTAGGGAGTTGAACAATTGATTAAGTAAAATTTCTGTAAGTTAGAATAGTTTTTCTTTTCTTAGTTAAATTTTCTCATAGTAGAGTTTATGCATTGAAGAGAAGATAGCATACAAAGAAGAAGACTACCTTTGGTGAATTAAAAAGGGGTTGAGAAATCTCCTTCTTCACTTCTTATCTTTTTACTCTTCTTTGTAAATTTTGTGATGTAAATTCTGAACTTGAATACCTAATATTAAATGTTTTATTGTTCATATTAATTCATGTGTTCTTGCTTGTAGAATTTCCTATTAGGATACTATGTATGATCATTATAAGTATGAGTTTAATTGAAAAATGAATTCATATTTACAATCTAATGGGAAATCATCATTGAAGCATTATTTGAGAAATCATAGTGTTAAAATGGTTGCTATAAGTTGTGACTTAACCTAAGATTTGCATGTTTAATTTTCTAGTTCATTAATGAAAGTTGTGAAATAGAATTACTCATGCATGTCTCAGGCAATCTTATTTATGTCGAGAGAGTAAGTAGGAAATTTATTCAACTTGGCTTGCATGACAAGAATACTATAATCATTAAGAATAATTAATTTAAGTTCCATTTTTATACTCATCATCCTTTATCTTTTTTATCTTATTTGACCATCAATAATTAGGTTTAGTTAATTTAGAGTCTAGAATTGTTTACATCTACTTACCATTAATTGATCATTGTAAACAAAGTTAAAATTAGGTAGTAATAGTGTGTAAATTACATTCCTCGTGGGATCGACATTCTTAACCGTATACTTGCGGTCATTAGCATCTATAAAATATGCTCAATAGTACATTTTCTCTATTTAACACTGAAATTCATGCATTAATTGATGCGGGCTCTAATCACTCTTATTTATGCATTGGGGGTGTATGTGATAAGATGCCATATGTAGATAAGTTAGACTATGATATATGTGTTACAAGTCCTTTGGGTCAAAGTGTTTGTGTTAACCTGGTGTTTAGGGATTGTCCAATCCTGATACAAGGTAAAGAATTTTCTGCTGATCTGATAGACCAACTATTTCATGAGCTTGATATGATTCAAGGGCGGGATTGGTTATCCAAATACTAAGTTGTAGTTAAGTGTAGTTGAAAACTGTGATGCTTAAGAGTCCCAACCAGTTTGAGACAATAGTTCATGGTATTAGATATGGATTTCTGACTAATGTGATATCTGCCATTCAAGCTAGGCATTTTCTTAGGAAAGGATGTGAAGCTTTCCTAGCTTTAGTTTTGGATTCAAAAGGGAATCAGGTGAAACGACAAGATATTCTAGCGTTGAATGAATTTATTGATGTATTTTCAAAAGAATTGCTTGGTCTTTCACCCGAAAAGGAGGTTGAGCTGTCAATATAGGTATTGCCTGGACTAACTCCTATTTCTAAGGCACCTTATCGAATGGCTCCTTCGGAGTTAAAAGAATTGAAGGTACAGTTACAAGAGCTCCTAGATAAGGGTCTCGTCCGACCCAGTATTTCCCCGTGGGGAGCACCAGTTCTCTTTTTTAAGAAGAAGGATGGGACTTTACGAATGTGTATAGATTATCTACAGATCAATAAAGTAATAGTGAAGAATAAATATATGTTGCCAAGAATTAAAAATTTTTTGATCAGTTAAAAGGTGCTGGGGTATTTTCTAAAATTGACCTGCGATCAGGCTATTATCAGCTTCGAGTTAAGGATGAGGATATTCCAAAGACTTCTTTTAGATCCTGCTATGGCCACTATGAATTCTTGATGATGCCATTCGAGTTAACTAGTGCTCCTGTAGCATTTATGGATTTGATGAATAGGGTGTTCAAAACATACCTAGACCAGTTTGTGGTTGTGTTTATTGATGATATTCTGGTCTACTCTAAGAATGAACAGGAGCATGCTCAGCATTTAAGGATAGTACTATAGATTCTAAGGGAGAGATAATTGTTCGCAAAGCTGAGTAAGTGTGATTTCTGTCTTAAGTAAGTTTCTTTCCTAGGCCACATTATTTTTTTAATGGCATTCGGATTGATTCAGCTAAAATATAACCTATTATCAACTGGAAACCACCCCGGAACATAACTAAAGTGAGAATTTTCTTGGGCTTAGCTGGTTATTATCGACGATTTGTGAAAGGATTTTCAGTTATAGCTTCTCCTCGTACTAAGTTACATTGGAAGGGTGCAAAATTTGAATGGTCTGCTAGATGTCAAGCCAGTTTTGAGCAATTAAATAAGATTCTTACTGAAGCACCTGTTTTGCTGCAACCAACTTTGGATAAAGAATACTTTATGTATAGTGAAGCATCGAGAAATGGCTTGGGTTGTGTTCTAATGCAAGATGGTAAGTTCATAGCTTATGCATTGTGCCAACTAAAGCCCCATGAGTAGAATTATCCTACACATGACATGGAATTGGTAGCAGTGGTGTTTGCCTTAAAAATATGGCAACACTACCTATACGGTGAAAATTATAGGATTTATACCGACCATAAAAGTCTCAAGTATTTGCTCATTCAGAAGGAACTTAATTTGAGACAGTGTCGATGGATGAAACTGTTTAAGGACTTTGATTGCGTAGTTGGTTACCACTCGAGAAAAGCTAATGTGGTGGCGGATGTCTTAAGCAGAAAGATAATTTCAGCCATGTCATTAAAAAACGGTAAATGGAGATTTACTTTGATAGTTAGGTTAAAACCAAGACCTAATCTGAGACCGAAAATAATTGATGCACAAAAGGAAGATCCTAAGCTACAATAGTTGATGCAAGCAGTTAGGAATAAAGATCAAACCGATTATTTAGTTTAAGAAGATGAGAGTCTGTATGACAAGGACAGATTGTGCATGCTAGCCAATAATGAATTGAGAAAGAAGTTGCTTTATGAAGTGCATAATACGGTTTTCACCATGCATTGTAGAGCTAATAAGATGTACCAAAGCTAATAAGATGTACCAGGATCTGAAGTAGTTTTATTGGTGACCTGGAATGAAAAAGGATGTGGTAGATTATATATCAAAGTGCCTAGTATGTCAGTAGGTGAAGGCTGAACATCAAGTCCCGTCTGGTTTGCTAAATCCCATTCCAATTCCTCAATGAAAATGGGATAATATCACCATGGATTTTGTGACCGGTCTTCTCCTTACTCAAAAGAAACATAATGCAATCTGGGTAATTATTGACCGATTTACTAAATCAACACATTTTATGCATATGCGATCTGATTATTCCATGGTTTGTCTAGCTGAATTATATGTGTCAGAAATTATCCAACTCCATGGTGTACTAGTGTCTATTGTATTTGATCGGAACCTATAGTTCACTTAAAGATTCTAGAAAGGTTTTCAAATAGCCTTAGGTACTCGGCTCAATTACAGCACAGTTTTCCACCCACAGATGGATGGATAATCCAAGAGAATAATACAGGTTCTAAAAGATATGCTCCGGGGTTGTGTCATGGATTTACCTAGTTGTTAGGATAAATACCTGCCACTCATGGAATTTGCTTATAATAACAACTATTAGGCTAGTATCAGTATGGCACCCTATGAAGCTTTGTATGGTCAAAAGTATAGAACACTTATATGTTGATAGAATTGAACAAAAAATAAGATAATTGAGCCTAATTTGGTGAAAGATACTGAAGAAAAAGTTAAGATAATTTAGCAAAGATTAAAAGCAGTTAGTGACCTGCAAAAATCATATTCAAATTTGAAACGAAAGGACATTGAATATACAGTCGAAGATAAAGTTTTATTAAAGGTTTCACCCTAGAGGAAAATGCTACGATTTCGGAAGAAAGGGAAACTTAGCTCGAGGTTTATAGGTCCGTATAAAGTTCTTGAGAGGATTGGACCTATAGCCTATAGATTTGCTTTGCCTCTAGAGTTAGCTAAACTGCATGACGTAATCCATATTTTGATGCTTCAGAGATACCTGTCGGATGAATCACATGTGTTGCCAGTTCAAAAGATTCAGGTCCAACCAGATTTTTCATATGATGAAGAGCCGAAAGCTATTATAGCTAGAGAAATGAGGCAACTTTGAAATAAGCATGTTCTTTTGGTAAAAGTTCTCTGGAGACATCGTAGTGTGGAAGAAGCAACTTGGGAGCTTGAATCGATGATGAGGGCTCAGCACCCACATCTATTCAGTGCAAGTATGAATTTCAAAGACGAAATTCTTTCTAGGGGAAGAGAAATTAAGGTCCCAAATTGTACCCTAGTTATATTAGGACATGATTAGGGTTGGTCGGTAACCGAATATGCTTGATTTGGTGATGGTTGTTTCGAAAAGGACGTAACCATCATTAGTTAAAAAGATTCAACAAGTTGTAACAAGATAGTAATTCATTTAATTATGACTTATATGCATTAAAAAATTAATTACGTGGATTAAAGTATAAGTATAACTAAATTATAAAGTTAATGTGAGAATAATAAGGGAAAGAAGGATTAAATTGTAATTTATTTAACTAACCAATCACATGTCTCCATCTTGCAATTCTAGAATGCAGAAATCTAATGGGTATATTAAAGCTTCGATCGATAGGAAATGGAAAGGGAATTCTAGAATTTCTCTTGTCCATCTCCATACCAACCTTTGCTTCTCTTAATGCCACTGGGTTGCTCTTTAAGGAAAAATGAGTTTTGTATGTGATTTCTTGTAAATTGGTAAGTTCTTATCTTCATCCTCTTCTCTATTCTTCTTAATATGATCTTAATGGAGAATTATTGACAAGGATTATTTATGATGTGAATTTCTGGTGATTTAGTTGAGGATTTCACCAAGAAAGACAAAGGAAAGGAGAAGGTGTTGTGAGGAAGAGCTTGAGGTGGAATAAAGAAGACAAGTTTGGGAACTCTCTACCCTACATATGTTTGTGTGTAATATGTGGGAATGTAGATTATGTCTAAATGAATGTACAATGGACTCTAAAGGGGAGATTTGCGGTGTTTGTGCACGAATTAGAGAGAAATGATCATAAAGGTTGTTCAACAGAAAATCTGTCATTTGGGTCTACCTTACCAGTCTAAGTAATTTGGTCTTATCTCAACTTGTAGACCTCTAAATGAAGTAATTCCAATTGGAAAATTTTCTTAAGTCATAGATCTTCAAATGTTAAAAAGGAACCATAGCTTAATTCTGAACTTAAGATCCTTGAACTTGAGTTTGAAAGTTAAGAACTAATTTTCCTCTTCAATCGGAACTATTGTTGTTCCTAAGGGCTTAACTCAATAAATATAGATACAAATGGTGTGAGTTTTGTGCCATCAGAAACTTAAGATATATATGTACATTTGTCATAAGGAACTTTGGTCTAAAAATGTTATTTTCTAGGTGAAATGACTCAAACAACTCGAACTAAGAAAACTGCCCTGTTAAACCCTATTTTGGTAGGCAAAATAACAGTGTTACATGTCGGTAAAGGATTCCTACCCGCAGTGTAACTTTCCTAACCACTGTGTAAATGGCTACTGGATTGCTTAGAATTGCCTAAAATTCATCTTACACGGCGATTAAGAATTCCTGACCGCAGTGTAGGAGACCCTGCTCGTCGTGTAAGATTTTTGCCCACCGTGTAAAACTTTTGACTGTCATGTAACTAGCTTCTACCTCTTTAGTGTCAAAATTCTTCCATTTTACATGGCGGTCAAGGATTCCTGACCACCGTGTAACTTCCAGATTTCAGCTTCTATTGTGAGATTCTCTCACCATTTTGAACCCAATTTCAACTTGAGTTTTCTAAAATTCATCTGGCACATTTTTAATGACTTGTAATCAATATGTATGCATTAATACATCAGAATATGGCATTTTTATATAAACTTAGCTTATGTTAAGTATGTACATGGATTATGCTGCAATTTTGAAAATGGTGTTTGTACACTAGCATAGTACCATCATTATGGTAACTGTTCTGACTCACTTAGAATGTGTATTTATGATTGTAAACTATTATTTATGACTGAGTATAAATAATATTAATCAGATGTTAGTAGATGCCTGCCAGATACCTAGGTTGTGGATAGATAGGCATGCCTATAGGGAGACTGATGCAGCTGCTACATTTAAGACATTGCGGTGTCATTCTATAGAGACTTATGTCTCATATTTTTCTCACGGGAATTCTCGTTTTGATATTCATCCCTCCGAGAATGCCTGACATATTCGTTCCTCTGGGGATGTCTGTTCTGATATACTTCCTTCGGGGAGTCTTGATATTTTCCCTATTATCCACTTTCTAGTAAGGCAAGAAAATATAATTTGCATAGATGATTCTGAACTTAATGAATATTGATTTGCATCTGATCCTAAACATGATGACCATATGCTTATACATGTTTAATGAGTACGATCAATTATATAATCTCTTCTTTATTTAATTTACTTGATATGCTTGTGTGCTTGTGCAACGACTACTATGAATGTTCGTTCATAACCTAATGTTCTCCACTAAGCTATATGCTTAGCACGGGTTTTTCATTCGTGTAGGTTCAGGTATCAAAGCTATTCGTAAAGACTCGCTGTAGAGGCTAGGGCTAGCACAAAGTTAGGAGCATTTTCATATGGGTTTAATTTTTTTTTATATATATAAGATTGTAGAGATTATGTTATTTTTTTTTGGATTATGTACAGATTATATCTGTAATACTTAACACTATTATAAATAACCTATAAATGTTAATAATGCATATATATAAGTTTTGTAGCAATCTTTATCAGATGGAAAATCATTCTTTTGACATGATAATGTGTAAAAATTTTTTATTATGATTGGAGATATTCATATATATTTCATGTATGGGATTATATAATTGAGCCAGGTTGTTGATCTTTTGTGTGACACCGTGACGCACGTCGAACCTGCTATATTTCCCGAAAGGCTCGATTTTAGGGCTCGAGAGGGTTCGCGTCTAGATCTTAGGTAACATGAGATATTTTGGAATCCCTATCCAACAGAACATTGGGAAAGTTCATCTAATCACATGAAACTTTTAAGCATCTTTGAGTTATTTTGGAATCACCACCCAATTTACAAAAATTGAGAAAGTTTATCTAATCTCAGAGGACTAAACCAGAGAGTGGTTTCGGAACTTCACTCCTATTAATGCCTTGATTAAATTATAAGTGAGCTTTTAACAATTAATTATCCTTTCCTTTTCTCACACGTCATGCAATTTAATTAAGGCGCACATCAAGTATCGAAGAAAGCTATAAAAATAATAAATAAACAAAATAAAAATAAATTACAAGATTAAAATTGGGACAAAAATACAATCTCTCCAAAATAGAAAGCTAAAAGAAATAAATGACATGCAAAAAATAGGGCATTATTTTTAGAATATGAACATTGGTTGCTTTCATGCACACTTAAAAAATTAGAAAATTATTTTTAGGCATTATTGAGAAAACTGGGATGAGCAATCCCATTTTATGAAAATTAACTCCCTTTTTAAAAGTGAGATCTTATTGGTTAAAATTAGTACATTAATCCCATTTTATTAGAAAAATTTAATTTATTAATAAAAATATTTTTGTAATTTTCTTTTTAACGTGCATAAAATAAATAATTTTATTACAAATTATATGACAAAATAAATAAAAAAGTGATAAAAAATACTAAATCAACCAAAATAAATCTCCTAAATCCCCTCCTTTGCTTACAAGAGTGCTTAATTATAGAAAAAAAAACAAGTATTGAAACAAAAAACAAACGCAAATAAAATTAATGTCAGTAATTAAATAAAAAAATCAATTAAACACATAAATAAAAAAATGAGTTAAAATAAATAGAATGAAATAAAGTGCATTATGAATGACAAATAAATTAAATGATATGATGAAACAAATAAATTAATAGATTAATAAATTAACACAACAACAACAACAACAACAACAACAACAACAACAACAATAATAATAATAATAATAATAATAATAATAATAATAATTATAATTATAATAATAAATAACAAAAATAAAGGATGAACAGTCAAGTAAATAAATAGAATAAATAAAATAAAATAAAATAAAAGTACTACATAATGTTAAATCGATGGTTAAAATCACATAAAACAAATAAATAATCGATGGATCTAAAGTTTTATATGGTGATTAATTGACTATAAATAAATAAAATAATAAAAATATAAAATCGAACCTACAATATTTACCCTCAGAATTTAGATTCAATAGAAGGAAAAAGATGGTTGATTTCCTTGTTTAAATCCGCAAAAATAGAATTAAAAATAATAAAAATTGAAATTTTATCTCTCTAGAAAGAAAAACTAAAGAGAAACCTTATTCAAAATATAATGGAAGAAAATTAAGATTTTCAAGAACAAACAATTATTTTTTTGTCTCAAGAATAATTTTTTTATTAGGAATATTTAATTTTGAAACCTTAAAAATTCTCTTTGAAGAAGAAGAAAAACTAAAAAAATGCAGAAAAAATATTCTTTTGAAGAAGAAAAGAAAAATTGCCACCCCAAAAATGTCTCTCATTTTTCTCTTTCTTTATTTTCTATTTATATCACTTTAAGAAAGAAATCTAACTAATTTAGGAGAAGAAATTGTATTTAAATCAAATTCTTCCTTATTTAAATTTTAAAAATAAAAAAAACCTTGAAAATCACTAAAAATGATTAAAAATCAAAATTTGCCCAAAATCCTGATTTTTGGCCGAAAATAGCGCGCTGGAGCTTACTGGCGCCAAGGGGCGGCCTAGGCGGATGTCAGTGCGCGTTTGCTCGTCCCAGCACTAACACGTGCCTAGCGCCTGTAGACACCGAGTCCTGAGACAGCTCATATCAGAGTTATCCAATGATGATAAGATGCCTACTCACAGGCAAAAATATTAAAAGTGATGATTTTCTAGTCAAATTTTCATTTTAGAGTAAAAAATAAAAAAATAATAAAAAAAATAAAATATAATTTGAAAATTAGATTTGAAAATTGGGGTTTAGAAATTGTACTATTTTTAGTTAAATTTAATTTTAAAAAAATAAAATCGCGAATGTTGGCCGCGGCGGTGGCCCCTCTTTTTGCCGAAATCGCCCAGTTTGCTGAAAGAGAAAAGAGAAGCTTAGAAGCTCATGATAAAACAAAAGGATTTTTATTCCTTAGAAAATCGCGTGATCCTCAAAAGGATTCAAGATACATATTTATAAAGCCAGCCAAAGCTAGCTTACATTAGGATGAATCTCCTTTTACAAAAGCAACTTTACAAAAGCAGGAATCTTTAAAAGCTACTTTAACTAAACAGAGAATATATTCTCTCTTTTACAAAAGTTACTTTTAAAAGAGGAAAGAAACTTTAATCATTATGTCGGATAGGCTCATGAGAGGGGAACATGTTGAAATCTTCAGGATTGATATCTTCAAAGCAAATCTGTGGGGTCCAGTCCAATTCATCATCTTATCCTTCAGTCTGGGATCCTGTTATCTAAACTCTTTTGTCCGTGGAACAGATCATATTGTTCTGTGCTGAGCAGCCTAAGAGGATAGTCCACCAGTTGGCCAGGAAGAGCCGTTTATTTGGACAGTCATACCTGGATAGCAGCAGGCTCAATCCGGTGTGTTCTACGGTCCTCGAGGCTATTGGTATCAGAGCCATCAGACTAAGGTTTAAGGTATTTTAATAAAAGGGAATTTTCATACTCATGACTACTCCCATTTTATCTTTCAATTCTACTCTGTCTAGATCTTCTTCTTCCTCCAGATCTTCTTTCTCTCTTTCACCTTCTACAGTAAAAAAGCTTGATTACCTTTATGAATTAAATTTTCTTGATGAAACCCAAAAAATCCAAGATTCTCACTTACCATTCCTTAATCCTTATGATGCTTTCACTAAAACACCCAAGTCTAATGTTTTGTCTAACATTAAGACTCTCATCCGTCAACCAAAGTCCCATGTTAAAGAATATATTCAGTCTTCCTCTTTTAAACAGCATCCTATTAAAGCCACTGGACAAGAATGGTTCATATCCCTCGATGTTCCTTCCGAATCCATTCCTTACTAGATTAATCAAGGTTCGACCCATCTCCATTTTGGAGCTGTCAAAATTGCTGTCACATACCATGGACGCAAAGGACTTATTGTCTTTGCGAGAATTGCACTTCTTGACACTAGGTACCTCAACTACTCTCAGGAAGTTATTGGTACAGTTCAGACCTCCTTAAATGCTGGAACAGTGATGTTCACCTTCTATCCCAACTTCAATATGAGGTTGGATAATTCGCACATCCTTGATAATCTGAAGGTCCAGATTCAGATTACTGGAGCAGACCAGGTCAAAACAACTAAAGTAGCAACACTTCATTATCAGATGATCTATAGAGTTCAGAACCATGCTATAGACATCTCTCTTCCATGTTCTAATGATGCCTTGCTCATTAGTGCTAATTCAAACCAGGTTCCTAACTGCATTCAGATTCCAAAACAGTTGATGAAGGAGCAATTACTGGAATATTTCCCAAAGTCATGGCTCACTAGCTATGAGATCCTTCACGAGCAAAAGAAGCCTGTTCAGTCAACTACTCCTGTTTTTCTCAGGAAACCAGATGGTATGATAGAAACTCAATTTGATTCTCCAAAAGATGAAGTAGATCCATATGACTTAACTACTGCCTCAGTCTTTTCAACGCAGTTTATGTTACAATCATCCTCTTCTTTTCCACAAGAAGATAATATTCTAATTGAAGCCTTTAATAATGATGGCCTTCCCATTTATGCTTTCAAAAGAAATGGTCATTGTTATTGGGATGAGTGTAATTGTGATGATTGTTACAAAGCAATGCTTGAAGTTGAGATGGATGACGAAGATCTTAAGCGACGCAGAAGAAAGGCAAAAAAGAAAACTTCTTCGGAAGCTCGTTTCCAAGATCACCTGGATGAGGATGATGATCCCTCAGTTGGTACTCTTGGCCAACCTTCTGGAAAGTATGACTATGCAGTTAGTTATACTCCTCCTTCCTGGTATAAGCCACCTACTGCACCAACTCCAAACCCAGAAAAATGGAAGCCAGTACCTAAACCATTATCAAAAAAGCCTTGTTCAACTTCTTCTCTCATATGGAAACCTAAAGATGAACAAACCCCTATTCTTCCTGCAGTCTGTATGTACCAACCAATTGGTACCTATACAGATGAATTTCCCACTCTCTCTGAAACAGTTAACCCTACCACAAAAATACGAGCAGCACCCTTCGTTAAATCTCCCGGTATCTCCACTGAAGGGACACCTAGATCTGTATCACCAGCAGAAGCAGTGCTTAATTGGCAAACTGAGAATTCCATTGCTCAGAATAATCTCTTACACTGGCTAGAAATAAAGGTTGATCATGTTTCTACTCGTATTGATAAGCTTAACTCACAGATCACAGATCAGAATGCTGCTACCTACCAATTGCTTTCAAAATTGCAAAGCCAAGTTGCTGAGCTGGATAAGCAACTTATGACTTCCATTAATCAAAGGATCTATGATGCTACTTTCAAAGCAAAGGCCTCTGAAGCCACCCACTTAAAAGCAGAGATTGCAACTATCAAAAGGGATCTAGCTATACCATCACCTTCTCCAGTACCTTCTTTCGCTTTTTACCATTCTACTTTTATGCCATACACCCATCAACCCTCCTTACAGATTCCACCATATTCTGAACCTCCTCAAGATGAACTTGAAGCATTAGGTTACACTCATGAGATGTTCATGAGACAACATTTTGCTGCACAACCAAAGAAACCTTCTGAATTACCTCAACCTCAACCTGTAACCAAACCTCCTAATAAAACTATACCCTCAATTTCTAAACCACCTATCACACTAATTGTCCCTCCTCCAGATCCAAAGCAGAAAGGTATTGTCATCTCTGAGCCACCAGCATCCCATATGATCCAACAACCCTCAAATCCAAATTCGCTTATTCAAACATTGAAGCAGAAAGTTTTGCAAACACTTCCTGCTATCTCATCTGCCACTGTTGATGATGCATTTGAATATACTAGTTCTGATAATAAAAGTGACTCTAGTTCTATATCTGAAGATGAAGAACTAGATCCAAATCATTTTCCCTTATTCATGGCAGATCCACCTCCAACTGAAAGTACTACTACTCAGTATGAAGCAGAAGAACCAGAAGAAGAAATGACTGACAACATTCCTCTCCCTGATGATTCCAAACAAGTAAGTGGCCCATGGTTTCAATTTGAAGATATTCCCAGTCATAAATGGTGTGATCGCCTACAAGAATTTTTTGCTTCGCTTAATCTTAAGGCACGAACATGTCCACAAGGAGTTACCACCTTGGAACCTATCCTTGATGAGTTTCAATGCAGATTCATAGGCAGACTCGGGGATTGGTTCACCCGCCTTAATGAATATTCAAAGCTTTAATTTGTTAGATCTGAATCTATCACTTATGTACTCCAGAAGATCCATTCTGAGTTCATTGGCAAAGTACAAGATTTTGAAGATGCCTCCCGAGATGATTTCTTTAAAATGAAATGTTGTTCTCTTCTTCGAAAGGATCTTGATAAGCATTATAAGAAGATGTCAAAACTCTTCTATATGCTTAATGGAGCAAATGATCCCAATTTGAAGCAAGGATTCTTATCCTCCATTCCGGAACAACTATCTAACAGTACTATGTTCTATCTTCGGGATCAGGGTATCCAGATCAACTCTCTTTCTCTTGGCCAGATCTATCAAAGAGTCCTCATGGCACTTGAATAACTTTGTGCTTCAAGAAAAATGGTTACGAACACTTTCAAGAAAGGCAGAGATCCTCAGTTAAAAGCAGCCTGTAAACGCCCCGATTTGGAAATCAAATACTTTCCCAAAAAGTATTATTCATATTATCCTTAAAAAAAGCATAGAAAGTTTCCGTATCCAAAAAAGTTCTATCAAAATCGTCCTCCTTACCAGCGTAAGAAAGTTCGTTTCTATCGACGAAAGAGATACAAACCTAAAGGAGACCGATGTTTCGTCTGTGGTCAAAAAGGTCACTTTGCTAAGAAATGTCCTAAAAGAAATAGGTCCCAGCAACTGCTTCAACAAATTCAGCAGTCCTCTCCCATTAATATCCAAAATGATGATGTTGAATCACTTTTCTCTGAAGATGAGGAGCCAGATCCATATACTCTCTTTGCAATTGAGTATTCTGATTTTGATTTCTCATATGAAGATTCTGATACTGATATTATGTCTAAAATTTCAACCATAGAACCATTTTTACCTTAGCCACATCCCTCAACTGGTTCCATTTTATCTATTCATCCTATTCCATTAGTCGTAGCAAAAGTGTTCCCTAATAAGTTTGCTAATCCTATTAGCATAATTGCTTTCATAGACACTGGAGCTCATAACACTATTCTCAATCCCAAAATCCTTCCATCTTCCTACTGGAAACCACATACCCAACACTTTCAAGCCGCTAACCAAGGTGTTCTTACCATTAAGCTCAAGACCAGACAACCTATTAAAATCCAACTATTTCCTGACTGTTTAGTCTGGATCCATGTTTTTGGATCAGACCTCCCAGGAAAAGATATTGTCTTTGGTTTTGATGCTATTTGTCAATTATCTCGCCTTAGGATTAGTCCCAATGGCCTTAAACAAAAGAAATCCTTCTAACCCTACACTACTACTCATTCCCTTTTCCGTGTTTATGGCCCAAGCCCATTTCAATAGATTCAAACTGAGCTTGAAACCCACTGTTGTGCCACGTCCCATACTGACTTTCTATCCAAAATCCCAAACCCTTTATGGATCAGGCCAGAATTCTTTATTACCCTTCCTTTCAAAAAATCAGAAGACATTAACCCAACAAAAGCCTCTCACCCTGGTATGTCTCCTGAAGACTTTGCTTTAGCCCAAGCAGAATGTTCTCAACTGTTGGCCCAACATTTAATTGAGTCCACTCAATCAGATTGGGCTTGCTAAGCTTTCTACGTCAACAAACATTCTGAACAAATTCGTGGGAAAAAGCGTCTTGTCATTGATTATACACCTCTCAACCCTTTTCTTGAAGATAACAAATACCCTTTACCTAATATCTCCTCTCTTTTCCCTTACCTACACAATGCACAAATCTTCTCCAAGTTTGATCTCAAAGTAGGTTTTTGGCAACTAGGAATAGTTCTAGAAGATAGACCCAAAATAGGTTTCTGTATTCCAACTTTCATTATCAATGGACTGTCATGCCCTTTGGCCTCAAAACTGCCCCTTTGATCTTCCAACAGTCAATGATAAGGGTTTACAAGTCAATTCTCTCCTTTGCACTTATCTATATTGATGATGTATTAATATTCTCTTCAGATGTTCCTACACACCAAAATCATCTGCAACAATTCATTGCACTTACAAAGGAACATGGAATTATGCTTTCACCATAAAAAATGATTCTTGCACAAAAGGAAATTGATTTCCTAGGAATGCATTTTGCTAATGGATCCTATCAGCCACAACCACATTCAGTAAAAGAATTGCTCAACTTTCCAGATCATCACCTGTCACAAAAGCAAGTCCAACAATTCCTTGGAATCGCCAATTACATTAGACAGTCCATCCATCACTTTGGTCACCTGTCCAAACCACTCACACAACTTTTAAAAAAGAATCCTCCTCCCTGGTCAGATATCCACTCCAGATCAGTCCAACAAATAAAAGTAGTCACCCAAAATCTGCCACCTCTCCATATTCCCTTCACTGGCAAAAGTTTATTGCAAGCTAACGCAAGTGATGAATGTTGGGGAGCAGTACTTTTGGAAGAAAAAGACAACATCCACAGTATTTGTGGATATGCTAGTGGTCAATTCAAGGAGTCAGAATGCCATTATCACTCAACCTTTAAGGAAATACTCGCTGTAAAGTATGGTATCAAAAGATTTGAGTTCCATCTTATTGGCCACCAATTCACTGTCATCATGGATTATTCTTCTTTTTCAAAGATACTTTCCTTTAAAGGGAAGTCAGTGCCACATCACCAGCTTCTTCGGTGGGCAGAATGGTTTTATAAATACAACTTCCAAGCTGAGCATATAAAAGGGGATAAAAACCTTGTTCCTGATTATCTTTCATGGCTTTCTCATAAACCATCTCTCCCATCACAATCTTTAATCACCAACTTCCCATTACTCTTCCTCATGGATAGATTTCATCCTGATCCAAGCCCCAGGAAAAACTAACCACCTGCTCTATACCTTGCAGCCACAAACAAGCAAACCCATCCTCCTAACTGTTCTCTCATTTCTCCTGCCCAGATTAAACATTTTGCTACTCGCCATCTGTTCTACTATGTTCATCTTTTTTCTCTCAAGAAAAACCTTTCTCCTATAAAGAACTTTTTCCAGATTGATAAACCTTGGGCAATGTTGTACAAGATTTATCCTAATCTACCCTTCTGTGAAGAGGCACTTTAGTTTCTCTGGTTTCTCTCTATTCTCTATACCCATGCAATTATTTTCTCTCTCGTAGAAGTTTACGATGACCTCACTGATAATAAGCGATAAGGATCAATCTTATGGCAATTTCTGGAATGGTATGCACCACTATCATGGTGGCGCTACGAATTCCTCAGACAAATTCAGGCCCAAAAGATTTGGCAGAAACCATTTAAGCAAGCACAGAAACTTTTTATGGTGTACTTCTTCCATCGTTCTTATATGTGGAGCCCTGCTCAAAATTCAGTATGGACCTAACACCAAGCATGGTGTTGGGAAGTGGTTGAGGATTATGAACAAGCAAAATCCTCTGCATTCAAAAAGACCCTTCATAATACATTATGTGAGCTTAATAATATTGAACTTACCTCCTTGCCACCTCTGTTACCACCAACCTTTGATACTGCAGAATCTTCACAAAGGCCAAACTACCTGGACTCATTATTTCAGGATTCATAAGATCCTTATCTACAGCCAGATATCCCAATTGATGAAGATGTGGCAGAGAATTTTCTTTCTATACCTGAGTAAGCAGACAAAGGAAAAGATGATGAATTGGATTGGATCTTGTGAATCCTGAAACAATGAGTCCAGGTAGTTTGGCCTTTGTGAAGATTCTACAGTATCAAAGGTTGGTGGTAATAGAGGCGGCAAGGAGGTAAGCTCAATATTATTAAGCTCATATAATGTATTATGAAGGATCTTTTTGAATGCAGAGGATTTTGCTTATTCATAATCCTCAACTACTTCCCAACACTATGTTTGGGGTTGGGTCCATACTGAATTTTGAGCAGGGTTCCACATATAAGGACGATGGAAGAAGTACACCACAGAAAGTTTATGTGCTTGCTCAAATGGTTTTTGCCAAATCTTTTGGGCCTGAATTTATCTGAGGAATTCATGGCGCCACCATAATAGTGGTGCATACCATTCCAGAAATTGCCATAAGATTGATCCTTGTCGCTTATTATCATTGAAGACATTGTAAACTTCTACGAGAGGAAAAATAATTGCATGGGTATAGATAATAGAGAGATACCAGGGAAACCAAAGTTCCTCTTCACAGAAGGGTAGATTAGGATAAATCTTGTACAACATTGCCCAAGGTTTATCAATCTGGAAAGGTTCTTTGTAGGAGAAAGGTTTTTAATGAGAGAAAAAAGATGAACATAGTAGAACAGATGACGAGTAGCAAAATGTTTAATTTGGGCAGGAGAAATGAGAGAACAGTTAGGAGGATGGGTTTGCTTGTTTGTGGCTGCAAGGTATAGAGCAGGTGGTTGGTTTTTCTTGGGGCTTGGATCAGGACGAAATCTATCCATGAGGAAGAGTAATGGGAAGTTGGTGATTAAAGATTGTGATGGGAGAGATGGTTTATGAGAAAGCCGTGAAAGATAATCAGGAACAAGGTTTTTATCCCCTTTTATATGCTCGACTTAGAAGTTGTATTTACTAAACCATTTTGCCCACCGAAGAAGCTAGTGATGTGGCACTGACTTCCCTTTGAAGGAAAGTATCTTTGGAAAAGAAGAACAATCCATGATAACAGTGAATTGGTGGCCAATAAGATGGAACTCAAATCTTTAGATACCATACTTTACAGCGAGTATTTCCTTAAAAGTTGAGTGATAATGGTATTCTGACTCCTTGAATTGACCACTAGCATATCCACAAACACTGTGGATGTTGTCTTTTTCTTCCAAAAGTACTGCTCCCCAATATTTATCACTTGCGTCAGTTTGCAACAATCTTTTGCCAGTAGAGGGAATATGGAGAGGTGGCAGATTTTGGTTGACTGCTTTTATTTGTTGGACTGATCTGGAGTGGATATCTGACCAGGGAGGAGGATTCTTTTTCAAAAGTTGTATGATTGGTTTGGACAGGTGGCTAAAGTGATGGATGAACTGTCTAATGTAATTGGCGATTCCAAGGAATTGTTGGACTTGCTTTTGTGACAGGTGATGATCTGGAAAGTTGAGCAATTCTTTTGCTAAATGTGGCTGTGGCTGATAGGATCCATTAGCAAAATGCATTCCAAGGAAATCAATTTCCTTTTGTGCAAGAATCATTTTTGATGGTGAAAGCATAATTCCATGTTACTTTGTAACTGCAATGAATTGTTGCAGATGATTTTGGTGTGTAGGAACATCTGAAGAGAATATTAATACATAATCAATATAGATAAGTGCAAAGGAGAGAATTGACTTGTAAACCCTTATCATTGACTATTGGAAGATCGAAGGGGCAGCTTTGAGGCCAAAGGGTATGGCAGTCCATTGATAATGAAAGTTAGGAATACAGAAAGCTATTTTGGGTCTATCTTCTGGAACTATTCCTAGTTGCCAAAAACCTGCTTTGAGATCAAACTTGGAGAAGATTTGTGCATTGTGTAGGTAAGGGAAAAGAGAGGAGATATTAGGTAAAGGGTATTTGTTATCTTTAAGAAAAGGGTTGAGAGGTGTATAATCAATGACAAGACGCTTTTTCCCATGAATTTATTCAGAATGTTTGTTGACGTAGAAAGCTTGGTAAGCCCAATCTGATTGAGTGGGCTCAATTAAATGTTGGGCCAACAGTTGAGAACATTCTGCTTGGGCAAAGGCAAAGTCTTCAGGAGACATACTGGGGTGAGAGGCTTTTGTTGGGTTAATGTCTTCTAATTTTTTGAAAGGAAGGGTAATAAAGAATTCTGGTCTAATCCATAAAGGGTTTGGGTTTTTGGATAGAAAGTCAGTATGGGACGTGGCACAACAGTGGGTTTCAAGCTGAGTTTGAATCTGTTGAAATGGGCATGGGTCATAAATAGGGAAAAGGGAATGAGTAGTAGTGTAGGGTTAGAAGGATTTCTTATATTTAAGGCCATTGGGCCTAATCCTAAGGCGAGGTAATTGACAAATAGCATCAAAACCAAAGACAAGATCTTTTCCTTGGAGTTCTGATCCATAAACATGGATCCAGACAAAATAGTTACGAAATAGTTGGATTTTAATGGGTTGTCTAGTCTTGAGCTTAATGGTAAGAACACCTTGGTTGGCGGCTTGAAAGTGTTGGGTATGTGGTTTCCAGCAGGAAGATGGAAGGATTTTGGGATTGAGAATACTGTTATAAGCTCCAGTGTCTATGAAAGCAATTATGCTAATAGGATTAGCAAACTTATCAGGGAACACTTTTGCTGAGATTAATGGAATAGGGTGAGTAGATAAAATGGAACCAGTTGAGGGATGTGGGTAAGGTGAAAATGGTTCTATGGTTGAAATTTTAGACATACTATCAGTATCATAATCTTCATCTGAGAAATCAGAATCAGAATACTCAATTGCAAAGAGAGTATATGGATCTGGCTCCTCATTTTCAGAGAAGAGTGATTCAACATCATCATTTTGGATATTAATGGGAAAGGACTACTGAATTTGTTGAAGCAGTTGCTGGGACCTATTTCTTTTAGGACATTTCTTGGCAAAGTGACCTTTTTGACTAGAGACGAAACATCGGTCTCCTTTAGGTTTGTATCTCTTTCGTCGATAGAAACGGACTTTCTTGTGCTGGTAAGGAGGACGATTTTGATAGAACTTTTTTGGATACCGAAACTTTCTATGCTTTTTTGAAGGATAACATGAACAATCCTTTTTGGGAAAGCATTTAATTTCCAAATCGGGGCATTTACAGGCTGCTTTTAACTGAGGATCTCTGCCTTTCTTGAAAGTGTTCGTAACCATTTTTCTTGAAGCACAAAGTCATTCAATTGCTATGAGGACTCTTTGATAGATCTGGCCAAGAGAAAGAGAGTTGATCTGGATACCCTGTTCCCGAAGATAGAACATAGTACTGTTAGATAGTTGTTCAGAAATGGAGGATAAGAATCCTTGCTTCAAATTGGGATCATTTGCTCCATTAAGCATATAGAAGAGTTTTGACATCTTCTTATAATGCTTATCAAGATCCTTGTGAAGAAGAGAACAACATTTCATTTTAAAGAAATCATCTTGGGAGGCATCTTCAAAATCTCGTACATTGTCAGTGAACTCAAAATGGATCTTCTGGAGTACATAAGTGATAGATTCAGATCTAACAAATTGAAGCTTCGAATATTCATCAAGGCGGGTGAACCAGTCCCTGAGTCTGCCTGTGAATCTGCATTGAAACTCATCAAGGATAGGTTTCAAGGTGGTAACTCCTTGTGGACGTGTTCGTGCCTTAAGATCGAGCCAAGCAAAAAATTCTTGGAGGCGATCACGCCATTTATGACTGGGAATATCTTCAAATTGAAACCATGGGCCACTTGCTAGTTTGGAATCATCAGGGAGAGGAATGTTGTCAGTCATTTCTTCTTTTGGTTCTTCTGCTTCATACTGAGTAGTAGTACTTTCAGTTGGAAGTGGATCTGCTATGAATAAGGGAAAATGCTTTAGATCTAGTTCTTAATTTCAGATATGGAACTAGAGTCACTTTTATTATCAGAACTAGTATATTCAGATGCATCATCAACAGTGGCAGATGAGATAGTAGGAGGTGTTTGCAAAGCTTTTTGCTTCAATGTTTGAATAAGTGGATTTGGATTTGAGGGTTGTTGGATCATATGGGATGCCGGTGGCTCATAGATGACAATACCTTTTTGCTTTGGATCTGGAGGAGGGACAATTGGTGTGATAGGTGGTTCAGAAATTGAGGGTATAGTTTTGTCAGGAGGTTTGGTTACAGGTTGAGGTTGAGGTAATTCAAAAGGTTTCTTTGGTTGTGTAGCAAAATGTTGTCTCATGAACATCTCATGAGAGTAACCTAATGCTTCAAGTTCATCTTGAGGAGGTTCAGAATATGGTGGAATCTGTATGGAGGGTTGATGGGTGTATGGCATAAAAGTAGAATGGTAAAAAGGGAAAGAAGGTACTAGAGAAGGTGATGGTTTAGCTAGATCCCTTTTGATAGTTACAATCTCTGCTTTTAAGCAGGTGGCTTCAGAGGCCTTTGCTTTGAAAGTAGCATCATCGATCCTTTGATTAATGGAAGTCATAAGTTGCTTATCCAGCTCAGCAACTTGGCTTTGCAATTTTGAAAGCAATTGGTAGGTAGCAGCATTCTGATCTGTGATATGTGAGTTAAGCTTATCAACACGAGTAGAAACATGATCAACCTTTGTTTCTAACCGGTGTAAGAGATTGTTCTGAGCAATAGAATTCTCAGTTTGCCAATTAAGCACTACTTCTGCTGGTGATACAGATCTAGGTGTCCCTTCAGTGGAGATACCGGGAGATTTAACGAAGGGTGCTGCTCGTATTTTTGTGGTAGGGTTAACTGTTTCAGAGAGAGTGGAAAATTTATCTGTATAGGTACCAGTTGGTTGGTACATACAAACTGCAGGAAGAATAGGGGTTTGTTCATCTTTAGGTTTCCATATGAGAGAAGAAGTTGAACAAGGCTTTTTTGATAATGGTTTAGGTACTGGCTTCCATTTTTCTGGGTTTGGAGTTGGTGCAGTAGGTGGCTTATACCAGGAAGGAGGAGTATAACTAACTGCATAGTCATACTTTCCAGAAGGTTGGCCAAGAGTACCAACTGAGGGATCATTATCCTCATCCAGGTGATCCTGGAAACGAACTTCCGAAGAAGTTTTCTTTTTTGCCTTTCTTCTGCATCGCTTAAGATCTTCGTCATCCATCTCAACTTCAAGCATTGCTTTGTAACAATCATCACAATTACACTCATCTCAATAACAATGACCATTTCTTTTGAAAGCATAAATGGGACGACCATCATTATTAAAGGCTTTAATTGGAATATTATCTTCTTGTGGAAAAGAAGAGGATGATTGTAACATAAACTACGTTGAAAAGACTGAGGCGGTAGTTAAGTCAGATGGATCTACTTCATCTTTTGGAGAAACAAATTGAGTTTTCTATCATACCATCTGGTTTCCTGAGAAAAACAGGAGTAGTTGACTGAACAGGCTTCTTTTGCTCGTGAAGGATCTCATAGCTAGTGAGCCATGACTTTGGGAAATATTCCAGTAATTGCTCCTTTGTCAACTGTTTTGGAATCCGAATGCAGGTAGGAACCTAGTTTGAATCGACACTAATGAGCAAGGCGTCATTAGAACATGGAAGAGAGATGTCTATAGCATGGTTCTAAACTCTATAGATCATCTGATAATGAAGTGTTGCTACTTCAGTTGTTTTGACCTGATCTGCTCCAGATTATCAAGGATATGCGAATCATCCAACCTCATATTGAAGTTGGGATAAACTTAGATAAATAATATTATTAAATAATTAATTAGTTTTTCCCTTAATGAATTTTATTTTTTATTTCTTCTTAATATAAATAGAAAATGATGGAGGGAGAGGGGGGGGGGGGGATTTCAATTTAGGGTTTTTTTCTAATGTTCTCTTCTTCTCAAAACTCTCTCTAGCTTTTACTGAATTTTGACTGAACAGGCTTCTTTTGGTCGTGAAGGATCTCATAGCTAGTGAGCCATGACTTTGGAAAATATTCTAGTAATTGCTCCTTTGTTAACTGTTTTGGAATCTGAACGCAGGTAGGAACCTGGTTTGAATCAGCACTAATGAGCAAGGAGTCATTAGAACATGGAAGAGAGATGTCTATAGCATGGTTCTGAACTCTATAGATCATCTGATAATGAAGTGTTGCTAGTTCAGTTGTTTTGACCTGATCTGCTCTAGTAATCTGAATTTGGACCTTCAGATTATTAAGGATGTGCGAATCATCCAACCTCATATTGAAGTTGGGATAAACTTAGATAAATAATATTATTAAATAATTAATTAGTTTTTCCCTTAATGAATTTTATTTTTTATTTCTTCTTAATATAAATAAAAAATGATGGAAGGAGAAAAGAAGGGGGGGGGGGGGGGGGGGGGGGGGGGGGGGGAATTTCATTTTAAAGTTTTTTTCTAATTTTCTCTTCTTCTCAAAACTCTCTCTAGCTTTTACTGAATTTTTCCCCAACAAAATAAAAAAAATAGAAAAGTTCAATTCATTTTCCAATAGAATTTCTTCTAACATATTTTTAGAAGGGTTTTTGTTGATAGAAGTTAATTTTGAGACAAATAGAATAATTGTTTGCTCTCAAAATTCAATTTTTTTGACTTGTTCTTTGTTTTCCGGATTTTTGGCACAAAATGGATTTTGAGGCAAACAAAATAATGGTTTGTTCTTAAAATCCAATTTTCATTTGATTTTTTAAAAACTAAGTTTTTTTTTCATAAAATAATTTTTTATTGAGACAAACAAAAATAATTGTTTGCTCTTGAGAACATTTTTATTTCTTTAATCAATAAAAATTATTTTTTAAACAAATAAATTCATTTTTTGTTCTTGGATTTTTTTTTTATTTTCTTTCATCATTTTTAATCAAATTTTCTCTTTTGGAATAAAATTTTAATTTTTTCCAATCTTTAATTTTAATTTTGCAAAATAAAGCAAGGAAATCAATCAACTTTTTTCCTTCATCGAATCCGAACTCTGAGGGTAAACATTCTAGACTCGATCTCTTTTTTTATTTTTGTTTATTTATTTTTTTATTCATATTTAATTTATTAACATGTAAATTTTTATTTATTTGTTGTATTTATTCAATTGTATGTATATTTGTGTTATCTAATTTATTTAATCAATTTGTTTATTTATTCAGCTATTTATTTCATTTTAATTACTTATTTTATTCAATTGTTTTTAGTTCTCTTACACAATTTGTTCTTTTTCATTTATTTATTTTTTTATCATTCTTTTTATTGTTATTGTTATTTATTCTATTGTTTGTATATTTGAAATATTTAATATGTTTATATATTATTATTGTTATTATTATTATTATTATTATTATTATTATTATTATTATCATCATCATTATTATTAATATGTTAATATATTATTATTATCATGTTTATATTTTTTATGTATTAATTCATTAACATGTTTTATTCATTTCAATCACATCATTTAATTCTTTCATCATTTATAATGCATTTTTTTTTTATTTATTTTAATTTATTAACATTTTGATTCATTTGTCATTTTGATGTTATGTTATACTATTTTATTTTATTTTATGTTTAATTGATTTAATTAATTTAATTACTAACATTAATTTTTGTATTTGTTTTTGACTCCAACATCTATTTTCTTTTTTTAGGCATTCTCACAAGCGAATGGGAA
This sequence comes from Excoecaria cochinchinensis, assembly GCA_947683425.1. Lineage (NCBI taxonomy): Eukaryota > Viridiplantae > Streptophyta > Magnoliopsida > Malpighiales > Euphorbiaceae > Excoecaria > Excoecaria cochinchinensis. Next base: position 10,293,770 of record CANTUQ010000105.1, read on the forward strand.
ATCCGGGAGGGTCGTTGGGGTTTGATAATTTATCTTTATTATTTATATTATTTGTTTTATCTAACCTTTTATTTATTTGGTCAAATGTAATGTTGTAGAATTGTTTATTTTAGGCATGCTAAAAAGAAAATCACAAAAACATTTATATTAATTAATTTGGAACCTTTTCTAATAAAAATGGGACCAATGTCCCAGTTTTCTCCATCCAAAATAAATTGTCACATTAAAATTATTTTCTTTAAACATGCATGTAAGGAACAATGTCATCATCCTTAACAAATAGCCCGTTTTATATATGATTTGTATTTTATTTACAATGTGTGTTGTATTCCGTCCCTAGTATTGTTATAATTTATTTTCATACGCTTCATTTTAATTATGTTTTTATTTATCGCTTTCCTTGAATGACCAACCATGCGCTTTAATTAAATTGCACTGAATTGAATGAGAAATGGGATGAAACACTAAATTCAAAACTCAATTATAAATTTAACCAAGGTATGAATAAATGAAAAGTCCCGAACCTTCTGTAGCCTTTGGGCTCAACGAGACGAGAGGGCCACCTCAATGTTCTATTAGGGTGGGGCCTCCAAGACACCTCTTGTGTCTCAAAAATGGCCCAACTTGCATAGTCATAGGCTCCACGAGGCGAGAGGGCCATCCTAATATTCTATTAGGGTGGGGCCTCCAAGACACCTCCGCTTTACCCAAAATGGACATAGCAGCACTGTCTTAGGCTCACTGAGGCTAGATGACTTTTTTCAATGTTCTATTGGGTGGCGACTCCTAGAAACCTTCTTGTTGCCCAAAATGGACGCACTTGTAATTTTTTACAAGTTTTTTACAAACCTCCCCCCCGAAAGCCCTAAAAGCGGGCGGTTCAGGGCGACCCAGGGTTCGGCACGCGTCATAGTGGCTACTCCGCTGGGGACACTTAAAAGAGACTTCGCTTCGAAAGTACCTTGGTTAAAATTTACAATTGAGTTTTAATTTAAAAATTTCATCCTTTTTTGAAATTTACATTGCATCTCATTAGAGCCTTAGATCTATGCTAGTTTGGCCCTTTTTTAAACCCGGTGCACTCCCGAAGCATAACCCTACGTTCACTCAATGTAGGTAAGTGTTAAGGATAATCACCAGTCCAAGGCTCGTACCATCATAATTGTAGACACCGGGTCCCGAGGTGGTCCAAGATCAGGATTGCCCGATAATGAAAACAAAAGACCGATTTTCGGCAAGAAAAGTGAGAATCGATTGTTCCCTTGTCAAAATTGTATTTTTTTTAGAAAAATAATTAAAAATATATATTTTAGACATTAAAAATTAAAAAAGGGTAGAAAATATTAATTTTGGGTCCTTAAGGGTTTTATAAAAAAAAAAAATAATAATATCGCGAGTGCCACCTGCGGCAGCGCGCGGGGGCGCCCGTGCGGCAGGCTGCCCCAACGCGCAAGGGCGCCTGCGCAGCAGGCCCCCAGCGCGCAGGGATCTCCGCGCCCGCAGTAGCGCGCGCGGTTCCCTTCTCCCCGCATGCGCATGCGCGTTCAGTTTGCTCTCATCGCGTGCGCGCGACCTTCCTTCTCCACGCGGCCACTTTGGCCTTCGCCCGTGCTGTCCCTTTCTCTGCTTTTTTTCATGATTTTCCTTCTTTTCCGGGTCTGATTTTCTTCAGTTTTTCACCTTCTTGTGCTTGCTTTGATTAACTAAAAATAAAAGTTGTTTTGTTCTATTCCCAATTTTGGCCAAGGCAAAAATTAAAGAGGGTTTTCCCCTCATTTTCAAGGGATGGCAACATTTTTTGCAAGAGGATTTTTTGGCTTTTCTCTCTAGTTTTTTCTTCTCTCCTGTAACTCATCTTCTCCCTCAAAATTTCTTCAAAATATTCCTAAGTTTTCCTTTCTTTTCCTCAAGTTTTAATTTATTTATTTTTCTTCAAAAATATAATCCATCTCTTGGGTGACTTGAGCTTGGAAAATTAATTTCCTTTGCTCAATCATCCACCAAAAAAATATTTTTATCAAAATATTCTCTTAATTTATTTTAAAATACCAATTTTTACATTTTCTTCAAATATTCATCACCACAAATTCGACAAGGAAAATAAATCGAGACACCGCTTCTCCGATCTAAAAATTCTGAGGGTAAACATTTTTGGACTTGTTCTCATTTATTTTTGTATATTATTTATTGTTGTCAATATTATTTTTTGCTATTATTATCATGTCTATTATTTACTTTTGGCATTTTAATGTGTTAATATCACTATTAATATGTTATTTGTTTGCTTTAATTCAATTTTTATGTTCATTCACTATTAATCATCATTATTATTATTATCATCTATTATTATCATTGTTATTGTTATTATCTCATTATTATTATTATTATTATTATTATTATTATTATTATTATTATTATTATTATTATTGTTCTATGGTATTGTTATTACTAGTAGTATTATGTTATTATCATCATTGTTACTATCTTATTATTATTATTATTATTATTATTATTATTATTATTATTATTATTATTATTATTATTATTATTATTATTATTATTATTATTATTACCATTATTATTATTGTTATTGTCATTATTACTATTTTATTGTTGTTACTATCCCATGATTATTTATTGTCACTATCGCTATAATTTTATCGTTGTCATTATCTTGTCCTTATTTGACTAATTTCTAGAATTATTACTAATATTTTTTTATGTTAATTTTTGTTCGAGATTTAACTTGAGTCGGGTTATTTGAGCATCCCTGCGACTCCCCGGAAGGGTCGCGACGCGTGGAGGATCACACCGTGAGATCTTTGTCAACTCTTTCTTCATGATGTGTTATGTGTTTGTTTATAAAAAATTTTATTCATGCACGCGTGTGATAAAAAGTCACAAAAATATTTCTATAATCAAATTGGTTTTTTTACTAATAAAATTGGGACCAATGTCCCTCATTTTAGCCAAAAATAAAAATATCACAATTAAAACGAAGAGTCAATTTTCTCCAAAAATGGGATCACTCATCCCGGTTTTCACTCAACAATCAAAATGATTCTTCGACCCCTCTTTAAATAAATGCGAAGGAACCAATGTTCCTCAGTTTCGAACAAGCGCGAAAAAACCAATGTTCCTAAAATAATGCCACAATTTATGTATGTCTTTTCTTATTTTGATCTTGTGTGAATGCTTTAAATTCAAGTTCATTTCTTTTGAGCCCTTGTAATTAATTTTGGGGCAATGCTATTTAATTTCGGGTATTGTATTCCGTCCCCTTTACATTTCGAATCTCCTTTTATTGGGGTTGTATTCCGCTCCCATTTCTATTATAATTGTGTGCTTGTGTGTTTACCTCTTTCATTTATCGCTTTATTTATCGCTTTTATTTTATTGCTTTTTGAATGCTTATGATGCGCTTTTATTTTTAATGCATTGATCGTGTGAGATGAGAGATATAATCTTAAGAAGTTAAAAACCCATTTATAATTAACCAAAGCATAAATAAGAGGGAAGTTCCGGACACCATATCTCTGGTTTAGACCGTTAGAGGTGAGAGACTTTTTCCCAATTTCTCGCAAATTGGGTGGCGACTCCAAATTCCTCAAAGGTGCCTTTAGGTGTCATTAGACTAGGTTGTTCTCCCCAATGTTCTATTGGGAGGAATACACTGATGATATCTCGTGGCGTCCATGATTAAAAGACGTAAACCAATTCCTCAAATCCCTAAAGCGGATTTAAAGCGAGGGCCCTTGCTGGGTTCCGGCGCACGTCACAGTGGTGACTCCACTGGGGAGTTGTTTGAGACTTCGCTTTGAAAGTGCTTTGGTTAAGATATATAATTGGGTTTTTAAAACTTAAAATTCTATCTCTTTTTGAAATTGCATTGCATTTTAGAGCCTTAGACTTATGCTAGTTGGTCCCCTATTTACCTCGGTGCGTTCCGAAGCACGACCCTACTTTCACTCATTGTAGGGAAGTGTTAAGAATAATCACCAGCCCAAGCCTGGTACCTTTTAGTATATCAAATGGAGACCTGATCGGTCATTATGCTCGTGATGAGCTAGTCCCATTAGCAGGGACCATGCTTGGGTAGCCCTAAAGCTTCATCACTATCGACCAAAGCCTGTGTAATGACGAGTAGAAACTTCCCCTAGGTAGCATGCTCCTTAATACAATGCTTGTGATATGGGTCATCACGTATTAGACAAAATCAACCAAATTGAGTGGTTTTTTATCATAGGCTTTCATGCCCCGATAGGCCAATCTTAATGAAATTGAAATGTCCAAATACGAGATGGCCAAAACTCATGCAAATGCACATTGGATCAAGAGATGTTGTGCTGCCGATTTTTTCACCTACACTACGCGCGTTCAAAGGGTCCCCTGTTGACCCATGGACTAAGCCCACCTAGGAAAGGACTATCCGACCTCGTGTGTGGGGCAAATAAGGTCGGAAGGATCTATCTGCTTGCATGTGATTATGGATGCTGCACAACATGCTCATGCACCGCATGTCATTCATGCATGTCAATAAAATAAATACGTGTATATAAATAATAATATGTTTTGTCTCATGCTATGTGTGTATGTATCTTTATGTCTGCATGCTATTTTTTTCACATGTACACATCATCCTGTGTATAATCTCATGCTGTGTGTGTATATACCTTTCTGTCTGCCTGCTATTTTTTCACATGTGCATATCATCCTACGTATAATCTCATGCTATGTGTGTATATATCCTCTCGTCTGCGTTTCATTTTTCACATGTACATACCATCCTGCATGTAATTTCTTCCATGTATCCCATCGTATCGTGGTAGTCCATTGATCCCGCACTCATCAAAGACTATTTGCATGGCACGATCATGCATTGTAACTGTCATCCATGCATCATTCTAACAATCTTGATCTTTCAGCCATCATAGATTCGTCCAAGTGGACTAGAGGGTCTGACGACCGACTAGTGAGAACAGACTCGCCCTTTGGATTGCTAGAACTAGTGCCTGTTTGGGATTCTGAGTCACTCTCAACGACTAGTGCATCATCTTCGATGGAGACCGGAGCTTTAACTACCCAAGACCTTGCTAGGAAATTAGAGGATTTTGAAAGGAGGATATTCGCCATAATGGAAAATATCGCTGCCCAGATGGTACCAAATGCCAGACAACCGCCTGTGGCCTCTGCTGTTGAACAAATTGAATTGCCTATTATGGAAGAGGCTTGTGCCTTAGTGACCCAAGAGATGGATAAAAGGTTCGAGGAGCTTGAAAAGAGGTTGTTAGCCACAATTAAGGAAAGGATGGATGCCATGGCGCTAGTTCTTCAAGCTCAAATCATGGCAACTACCTGGGCACCCCTCAATAGGATTATCACTAGCCCCACAAGTCAGGAAGCTGGTAACAGCGGTACAAGAAGGACAGGGAAAGTACTAATGGCTAAAATAGCTCGAAGACACTATTTTAATATGGGCAAACCTTTGTCATGGGTTTTCGAGAAACTAATGAAGGAGGGCAAGTTGCAGCCATTGCCACCTCGACCAGCTTTAAGTCAAGGACAGCCGGGGCATAAAAGTGATCAGTACTGTGCCTACCACCAACACACCGGACATCTAACAGACCATTGCCGAATCTTGAGGGGCAAGATCCAGGACCTCATTAACTCCAAAGAAATCAGCGATCCTGAGAAGAGGAGGAAGAAGGAGAAAACGAACAACAATGCAGTTCCCCTGCCATGAGTTCGATCGGTTCTGGCAAGACTATGTTGTTTTAGATGTTTTATTGCCTTTCAATTTCAGAACTCTTTATGACAATTTGGTTATTGTAATATGATGAACAATTTTTGTTTATTTGTATGGTATTTCTATGATTTTATTTCTCATAATCATGATGCATCCATTCATTTTGACATTAACCCAATTAATACGGCTCCATCTAATCTCGGAACTTTGGGGAATCCAAATAAAATCTTGATGCAATATAACTCTTGAAGAGAGGATAATTTTGAGAGAAATAAAAAAATAAAAAAAAGCCTTTGCCCGGATCTAGTATGACACGCTAAAGATTGACAAGGATATTCTTGAGACCATTCCACTTCCACGTGCCAATATGACGACAAACCAAATTTTAAAAAACCATTCTTTTGCAACCCCCGACATCTAGGATGCATATGGTGCTGCCAAATATAATAAAACTTCAAGAGCTATATCAGGAGTTAGACGAATAAAACTCAAGACCTTCACGAGGAAAATATAACTCATCAGAACCAAACCGCGTGACCCTTCTCTTCACGACCCCTTGAAATGTGCACCCTCAAACCCGATTATGATTGACCCTTGACCATCCAAAATCCTTATAGCTAAAATTCTTGCTAAAACCCAATGCCCGACTAGATTGACCAACATGGCCATAATGGTTAAGAAGAAAAGTGCGCGTATATGTAAACTTCGGGATTTGAGAAAAACTTGTTAAGAGCAAAGGAATTGGGGATAAAAAAAATCAAAAAATCAAAAAATTAAAAAATTAAAAAAATTTAAAAAAAATCAAAAAATTTTTTTTTAAAAAAAAAATGAATGATGATAAGAAAAAAAAGAGAGAGAAGAAAAGAGAGAATCGATCAGGGGGCAAGGGAATGCTATTTGAGGGCAAGCTTTGCTCAAACCCCGTATCTGCGTTTTGTCGCTATTCCTCTGCCACTGAAAAGGACCTAAAAGACTCACTCACAAAACCATCCATCCAATCCCAGCCATCGAAAGCCATTTCGGAGCTTAAACCACCAAAACCGATAAATGCACCCCAGATCATCCAAGCCCAACCTGTCACCCTATCTCAGCCATTGAAAGGCCATTCTAAGATTTGAACCGCTAAAGCCAATAAAGGCCAAGTGTGAGATTTCACATTCAAGCTCCAAATAAGGAACCCATCATTTCAACCAGTCTACACAAGGGCTAAGATCAAGACTTTGATACCAAGAGGAACCACTCTCAGAAGCAGCAGCCTCCCCGGCTAACGAAGATGAAAGCGAATTCAACCAATACTGACAAACTGAAGGAGGGTCCATGGCAGAGGCTAAATAAAGAATAAAAAAAAGAGAGAGAAAATATTCAATCAAGAAAACCCGCGAGGGCTGATTGATAACAGGAGTTTGATGCTCTCAAGATCTATCCCGAGAATAGATGAGGTCTCATATTTTTCGAGTTAATGCCAAATAGTGATCATGTGTTATGAAATCAAATTGAAATATATGCATTTACGCAAAGATGTATTGATGTAACCAGAGCAGTTCATCTTGCACACTCAAAGTCGCCTGGGTCCGATATAAAACCGGCCCATTGCTACTATCTACCCTCCGCCACTCTCGCCACTCAGGCACTTAAGTCAACTCATCTTGCCACCCACTGTAAAGCCAATCCTATAGCACCTTCCCCATAAAAACCCAAGCTCATACAACCATAATCTGAGACATAAGCACATGCCAATCACACTTGAAAAATCTTTTGCAACAACTCCAACTTCTCTCTCAAAAAAAAAAAAAGAGGCCGTTAGAGATGAAAACCGTGACTGGCGCTCTAAGCAAAAGTTAGGCCAAATGGCAGGGTGAAAACCTGGGAACATGCAGTCTGTCCTATAAAAAATAAAATGAATAAAAGCCGCTGGATTGGATTGGGTCCATTCCAGGCAAAAAATAAGGCACAGAGTTATGTGAAAATCCGACAAGGACGCATCTCCCGCTAAGAAAAGCTAGTGTGAAAATCCACGAGGGACGCACTACCTTCAAAAAATGACTACAGGTATCAAAAGAGAACCTCATAATACCCAGAGGCATGAAACTCAAAAGCAATTCTAGAGGGCACCGATCCTACTGCAAATTACGACCCAATCAGCTGTCGCCTCCAAAATCCACTTAGACGAATTCTCGTCCTGCATTCCTGCATACATATACATCTCACGTGCATGCTCACACCCTTTTCTTGCATATTCTGCTTTCTAAGTCTTGCAGAAAAAAAAAGAATTAACACTAATGCCAACGAAAGGGCAAGCGACAACATCAATCAAAACATCGATTCAGTCCAAACAAACAATTAACCAAGATGGCACCAATTCAAAATTCAGAAGGGTTTTCACGATGACGGCACTATCATTCTACGAAGGTTTGCACGATCTCAGTACTACTGCTTCAAAAGGTTTGCATGATGACGGTACTACGGCTCCACGGAGGGTTTGCACGATCTCGGTACTACTGCTTCAAAAGGTTTGCACGATGCCGGCACTACCATTCTACGGAAGGTTTGCACGACAACGGTACTACCACTTCAAAAATAGTTTGCACGATAACGGTACTACTGCTCCACGGAGGGTTTGCACGATCTCGGTACTACTGCTTCAAAAGTTTTGCACGATCATGGCATTACCGCTACAGCAATAGCCAACACACCGAAAACTGCAACAATACCATCCAGCCTGGGAAAGCGAAGGTACGTGTCTCTTCCCTTCTTTTCTGAATTTTGGCTCACTCAGGCAATTGAGTTTTAAGTTCCCCAAAATTGGGGGCAACTGTAGACACCGGGTCCCGAGGCGGTCCAAGATCAGGATTACCCGATAATGAAAACAAAAGACCGATTTTCGGCAAGAAAAGTGAGAATCGATTGTTCCCTTGTCAAAATTGTGTTTTTTTTTAGAAAAATAATTAAAAATATATATTTTAGAAATTAAAAATTAAAAAAGGGTAGAAAATATTAATTTTGGGTCCTTAAGGGTTTTATAAAAAAAATAATAATAATAATATCGCGAGTGCCACCTGCGGCAGCGCGCGGGGGCGCCTGCGCGGTAGGCTGCCCCAGCGCGCAGGGATCTGCTGCGCGCGCGGTTTCCTCCCACCGCGGGTGCATGCGCGCGCGATAGCCCCTCACCGCGTGCGTGGCCTTCCTTCTCCACGCGGCCAATTTGGCCTTCCCAGGTGCTGTCCCTTTCTCTACTTTTTTTCCTGATTTTCCTTCTTTTCCGTGTCTGATTTTCTTCAGTTTTTCACCTTCTTGTGCTTGCTTTGATTAACTAAAAATAAAAGCTATTTTGTTCTATTCCCAATTTTGGCCAAGGCAAAAACTAAAGAGGGTTTTCCCCTCATTTTCAAGGGATGGCAACATTTTTTGCAAGAGGATTTTTTGGCTTTTCTCTCTAGTTTTTTCTTCTCTCCAGCAACTCATCTTTTCCCTCAAAATTTCTTTAAAATATTCCTAAGTTTTCCTTTCTTTTCCTCAAGTTTTAATTTCTTTATTTTTCTTCAAAAATATAATCTATCTCTTGGGTGACTTGAGCTTGGAAAATTAATTTCCTTTGCTAAATCATCCACCAAAAAAATATTTTTATCAAAATATTCTCTTAATTTATTTTAAAATACCAATTTTTACATTTTCTTCAAATATTCATCACCACAAATTCGACAAGGGAAACAAATCGAGACACCGCTTCTCCGATCTAAAAATTCTGAGGGTAAACATTTTTTGATTTGTTCTCATTTATTTTTGTATATTATTTATTGTTGTCAATATTATTTTTTGCTATTATTATCATGTCTATTATTTACTTTTGGCATTTTAATGTGTTAATATCACTATTAATAGATTATTTGTTTGCTTTAATTCAATTTTTATGTTCATTCACTATTAATCATCATTATTATTATTATCATCTATTATTATCATTGTTATTGTTATTATCTCATTATTATTGTTATTATTATTATTATTATTATTATTATTATTATTATTATTATTGTTCTATGGTATTGTTATTACTAGTAGTATTATGTTATTATCATCATTGTTACTACCTTATTATTATTATTATTATTATTATTATTATTATTATTATCATTATTACTATTTTATTGTTGTTACTATCCCATGATTATTTGTTGTTACCATCGCTATAATTTTATCGTTATCATTATCTTGTCATTATTTGATTAATTTCTAGAATTATTACTAATATTTTTTATATTAATTTTTGTCCGAGATTTAACTTGAGTCGGGTTATTTGAGCATCCCCGCGACTCCCCGGATGGGTCGCGACGCGTGGAGGATCACACCGTGAGATCTTTGTCAACTCTTTCTTCATGATGTGTTATGTGTTTGTTTGTAAAAATTTTATTCATGCACGCGTGTAATAAAAAGTCATAAAAATATTTCTATAATCAAATTGGTTTTTTTTACTAATAACATTGGGACCAATGTCCCTCATTTTAGCCAAAAATAAAAATATCACAATTAAAACGAATAGTCAATTTTCTCCAAAAATAGGATCACTATAACACTCCATACCCGCAATTGGTACGGATATCGGGTGTCACGCACTACGATCGAATCGATGCTTATGACAAATGCGGTAATTTTTTTTCCTTTTAACTTATAAACTTATCAAATCATTCATCAACATCCATGACATTTAACACCTCTATATTACACAATACATAATCAAAGCTAAACCATTATACATATACATGCCACTAATACTATTCTTTTAATCCAAATTTCGACAGCATAATGACTATAATATTAGCTACCCAAAACCTACAATTCAAACAATACACAGCCCAACTCAGGGGCACAACAATTATAACTTGTTATACATTCCAAATGAATACAATAATATTTACCTATTATTCTAATAATAGTAAACATAACATACTATCTTAACTTTAATCTAATGGTCCGGTTCGATTTCTAAGCAGGTGCTGTGTCTGCTTACAGATGCCTTACTGAGTACCTACACGCAGTCAAACAAACTACGCGTTGAGCATTAAATATGCTCAGTAGTGATTACGAATCTAATAATTTCCAATACCAACAAATGCACACATGCACAAACATCACTATGTTTAATCAATTTCTTATTATCATCTAAATCACACATTGCGCTTTCACTTAGTGTCTTTTTTTTGTTATCATCCTTTATTTGCCCTTCTCATCGGCAATTTATCATTTAAATCCTGCTGGCTCAATACCTATCTATGATCTCTTTCATATAACTAAATCACTATTTTTCCACTCCAATTGCATTTACTTACAAATATCACAGTTATTTTCTTAATAGCATCTAAATTTCCATATTACCATTTAGTCCTCATATCACTATCCTTTATTCTTTTCACAATCATACTATTCCTTTAACACTCCTATACATTTTATACATGTAAATTTACAGGTTAGTCTCTCACTTGTCATTTTTATGTCCAATTGACATATTAATTCGTATTAAGTCTTCACATCACATTTAATTTCATTAATCGTTCATTTTATCATTAATATTCATTTTACTTATTATTTCAAGTACAAAATCACTATTTAACCTTTATTTTATCACTTTTAGGACAAGTTACGTTTTTGCTCTTCTTTTGACATTACTTACGGAATTGTCACTAGATCATTTTTCTTTTCATTTTAAATCACTACTTGACCTACAAATTACATATTAGTCCCTAAACTTTGAATTCTTTGGGAGACTGTCATTTTAATTCCACTTTCCATTTACATATCATTTACTAATATGATTTTACATTTAATTACGGTTTTGCCCTACTTTTGGCCAATTACACTTTGGTCCTTCATTTGGCGTTTACTTCTAATTTTGCCATTTGCTTATCATATTTTCACATTTATTCACTCTTTAACTTACAATTTACCAATTAGCCTCACGACTAATTGTTTTTGCAATAAAATCACGTTTTGGTCGTTGAACTCTTTCACATAAGTCATTTTTCACTTAAATTTTCATGTTCACTATACTTATTACATTTTTAGGTCATTAACATCATCATGACCCATCTGAGTTATGTTTGGGTAAATTACCTTTTTATCCCAAACTCCTCTTTCTTTTTATTTAATTACTCTTTTTAATTTAAACATTCATTTTCATTTCACTATTACTCTTTCATATCACTTTTATTCTTCCTTTTTTTTCATTTCAATTACCATTATGCCCCTAGTGTCACTCTGGTAGAAATCTGTGAGCCAGATAAATAGGGTGTGGATCCCGTGGTCCACAATAGAATAGAATAGATTGACCCCGAAGGAATCACTTTACAGTAACAATAAATAGTACATCAGTAAACAGTATATCAGTCATCAGTATGGTAGTCCCTCATTGGCCTACCTAATGGAGTCATCATGCTCCACAACAGTACAGTGCAGAATCCCTATGGCTAGCCACTATATCCTGAACTAGATCATTACCAGACACTACTGAGGGCCATAACTTTCAAAACAGACTTTCAGATCCACTTTTCAGATTTTATCAGATTCACTTACATTCACAGTTCGTTTTCATTTTATTTTATCATTTATACAACATACTCATCAATGTTGTACAATAAATGAATTATCTCATCAATTCAATGAAATTCATCTTATACTTATTTTACATAATAAGTATACTTTGGGCATTAAATGGCCATAAAAGTACTCCAAAGCCACACATTCTTTCTTTTTAATTATGCTTCAATTATTCATTTAATCACAAATAATTCTCAATATACTTATAGATTCAATTACTTTAATCTTTTCACAGTATTTCCCACCGTGGACATAATGGGAAATTAACTTCAAATTATCCAATTTCATTCACTTAATTACAATTAAGTACTTATACTTCCAATTTATACTCATATTCATCTTATGATTTAATTATCATTAAGTACACAAATTTCATCTTTGGTTCATTATGTCAATTATTCAATTTTTCGTATCATTCTTTTCATTAAATCTTCTTTTCCATATCTAATTACTCATCTATTCATTTTATCACTCCATTATCAAATAAATATCATAAAATTATCCCTTTTTCCTTACTAACCCATTCGGTCACCTCTAGATTCTTACCTTAACATTTATTTTTCATGCATTTAACACTTAATTCACTAATTTGAACCTCAATTCACATTTATATGCCTTTTAATCACACTAATTTATTAGGTATATAAAAATTATACCTATACATACCATGATGTCTTATTAGCACCAAACCTACAATTACTTTTCTTCTAATTTAATCATTCCAATACACTCACTCAACTTCTTCAACCTCAATTATCATCTCAATTTTAATTATACATATATTTACACAAAAATCACAATTCACATTAATATAAAACCCTAAATTTTCAAATGGAAATACTTGGATTTCTTAATCACAAACCTTAATTTCATGCTTAACTCTCCTCAAGCTTCCTTTTTCTTAGCTTTACCCTTGGAAAACTCCTTTTTCCTTTTGATTCTTCTCCATGTCCGAATATACCTCACAATAAAGCATCCATCAATTTCTTTATTTTATCAAATCAAATCTCATAAACAAACTCTACACATCCTAGAGTACTCAAGGAAACTATTAAATTAAATTAAAACCATCAAATCCTCTTACCTCCTTTTGAAGACATAACCTCAAATCCATGATTTTCCTTGCTTTTAACCCAAAAATAAAACACTAGATGTTGCTATGATCACAAGGAGGGGCTGGATTCACTTTAAATTGCTTGAATCAAAGGAGTAATCAAGCAAATTATAAAGAAAATGAAAGAAAAAGAGAGAAAAAGAAGAACAAGGCCACGGTTTTGAAGAGCAAACAAAGAGGGAAGAGAAATGTGAACATCACTTGATTCTACAGATTTTGGGCATTTATGGTGTAGGTGAGAGTAGGTGCAAGTCATAAATTGATAATTATCCATTTCTTTGTGCCAACTTAAATCAATTCTCTCACTTCCTAACTCCAAAATCACTCAAATAAAATTCTGCAATTCACATCACATCAAAACTAGGTTGTACACAAAATTTTACCTCAATCCGAGTTCATTTACAGTCTGGTTCAATCAAATCAATCCGGTCATTAAATTTCAAAGTCCTCAAAAAAAATTCTATTTTTACTATAAAAAATTCATAAACATTATCTAGAATAAATCTGAAAATTTTCATCAATTTTGGACATCATTTGCTATTTTCAAAGCCTCGGTCAAACCTCCGGTCAACTGAATACTATTTAAATTGAAATTTTTTTTTCTTATTTACAAAGCTTAATTCCTCATAAAAATTACTTTATAAAACTCAAAATATATTAATTAGACTCCATGAATATTTTTGGCTCAATCGGAGGCTATTATCTGATTTGGTAATAATTTATATGTCTGATAGCTAAATTCTCAAAGTCATCAAAACTCTAATTTCTTTACACCAATGGATTCTATTTATCAATACGAGCGTGCCCATATTTTTAGAATATTTTTTTGAATTTTGTAGCTCAAGTTATGGTCCTGTCAAGTTTTGGGTCAAAATCGATGGAACTGGGCTGATTTGACCCATCTGAAGGCTCCACAGATGGGCTAGCCATCCCTCCACCGACGGGAAGCCTGTCTCTAAGTCCACCGATGCCCGTCTATAACCACAGACACCCGTCTATTGCGCCAGATTCCAGAATTGCCCTTTTTTACTGTTTTGACCATTCCGGACTCGTTTGAACTCCGATTGACATGAAATTTGCGCCTACGGACTCGTATTGACGAGCTCTATCCAATGATATAATATATATATATATATATATATATATATATATATATATATATATATATATATATATATATATACACACACATATATATATATATTTATACACATATATATATATATTTATATTTATTCATTCCAAAAATTACTATTCATCTCGAAATCACTATTCATTATCGGAAAGTATTATTTTCAACCAATCCGGTATTGGGGGCTATTACAATCACTCATCCCGGTTTTCACTCAACAATCAAAATGACTCTTCGACCCCTCTTTAAATAAATGCGAAGGAACCAATGTTCCTAAGTTTCGAACAAGCGCGAAGGAACCAATGTTCCTAAAATAATGCCCCGATTTATGTATGTCTTTTCTTATTTTGATCTTGTTTGAATGTTTTAAATTCAAGTTAATTTCTTTTTGGGCCCTTGTAATTAATTTTGGGGCAATGCTATTTAATTTTGGGGATTGTATTCCATCCCCGTTTACATTTCGAATCTCCTTTTATTGGGGTTGTATTCCACCTCCATTTCTGTTGTAATTGTGTGCTTGTGTGTTTACCGCTCTCATTTATCGCTTTATTTATTGCTTTCATTTTATTGCTTTTTGAATGCTTATGATGCGCTTTTATTTTTAATGCATTGATCGTGTGAGATGAGAGATATAATCTTAAGAAGTTAAAAACCCATTTATAATTAACCAAAGCATAAATAAGAGGGAAGTTCCGGACATCATATCTCTGGTTTAGACCATTAGAGGTGAGATACTTTTTCCCAATTTCTCGCAAATTGGGTGGTGACTCCAAATGCCTCAAAGGTGCCTTTAGGTGTCATTAGACTAGGTTGTTCTCCCCAATGTTCTATTGGGAGGAATACACCGATGATATCTTGTGGCACCCATGATTAAAAGACGCAAACCAATTCCTCGAATCCCTAAAGTGGATTCAAAGCAAGGGCCCTTGTTGGGTTCCGGCCCACGTCACAATGATATATTAAATGGAGACCCGATCGGTCGGTACGCTAGTGATGAGCTAGACCCGTTGGCAAAAACTATGCTTGGGTAGACCTAAAGTATCATTACCTTGACCAAAGCTCATGTAATAGAAATAGTTACTTCTCCTAAGTGGTATGAACGTTAATACTGTGCTTGCTGTATGGATTATTTTGTATTGGACAAACCCAGATAATTTGATTGGTCACCTAATCAAAGGCTTTTATGCCCCGATAGGCCCATGTCAACTTTTTCGGACTGCCTAAATACACGATGATCATAACTTATACGTCTGTGCATTAGTTAGGAGAGGTTATGCTGCCGGTTTTCCACCATGCACCATACGCATCCATCAGGTTCCCTGTTAACCCATGGGCCAATCCCACCTAGGAAAGAGACTGTGACCTCGTGTGTGAGAGTAACAAGGTTGGAAGGACCTATGTGCTTGTATGTGATTTATGGATGTTGCATAGCACGATCATGCATTTTTTATGGCATTCATGCATCATCCTGACCCGTTATATTTTGCAGCCATCATAGATTTGCCTAGGTGGTCAAGAGGTTCTCAGGGGCGGTTGATTAGGAATCCTCTTTTTGAGCTACCAGAAAGGGTGGAGTATCCAGACACTCCTTCAGTAACCAGCTATGCTACTTCAGCTCAATTCTCTATAGACTCTGAAATGGCCAACTCGCCAAGGGGGACAGATGCTACTAGGGCCTTGATAGCTGAAGAGGTGGGCAAAAGGTTCGAAGAGTTTGAGAATCGAATGATGGCTGTGATGACCACGGTGGCTCAGCCAGCCGCACCACAAAACCCGATGCCTCCCCCCATGAGAAAAAATGAACGGGAGGAGGTTAGAGAGGATCCACTAGAAGAGATACGTCCACCACCAGTAGACTTAAGGGCTGCCATATCAGGAGGGCAAAGGAGAGGAGTAGCTCACAGATTGGAAGATGATCTAGACTAGGATGACTATGAGGAGCCAATGTTAGTAAGGGGGAAGGCACCTCAGACCGAAGAAGCCATCTGAAAGAAGATGGAAGAGAAGTTTGAGGCTATGGCCAGAATGCTGACTAGGGGGGGAGGGATGAACCCCGAATATAAGGAGCTGGAGGGAGAAGATTTGATCCCAATGAACTTTAAGATGCCGGACGTCCCCAAATTTGATGGCACTTCCGATCCCACTGCACACATAAAGCAGTACTCACTGGTGATGAAGGGTATCACTTTAACAAAAACACAGAAAATTGAATACTTCTATCTGAGCTTAACTGGCCCAGCAGTGGATTGGTATTATGGGCTAGATCGGAGGAAAAAGAGGACTGGGACTTACTGATAGAGGAGTTTCTCGGACAGTATGATTGTAGTACGAGAATGGAGGTGACCCTACAAGATCTGGAACTACTGTAGCAAAAGTCAGGGGAATCATTCCATGAGTACCTGACCCGATGGAGGAATCGGGTAATGGAGATGAAGAGGAAGCTGGATACCTCAGATCAGATTAGGTTATTTATCAGGAATGCTAGTCCATATTTAAGAGAAGGGCTAAAAATGAAGGAACTCAAAGACTGGGAGTCACTTAAAGACATAGCCATTGAAGCTGAGGCTGAGCATTTGGATAAAGTGGCTAGATCTGCAAATCTGGCCTTGGGCAAGAACAAGGGAAGCAGCAGTGATAACGGGGGTAATGATAGGGCAGTAGAAGTCTCAGCCACAAGAATGACTCCTAAACACCTCACTATCTCGGGCAGGCCATTATCTTGGCACTTCACCCGTCTCATCAAGGAAGGGAAGTTACAACCCTTGCTAGCTGGGCCTGCCCCAAGTCAAGGAAAGCCTAGGTACAGAACAGACTGGTATTGTGCATATCACCAGCACACAGGGCATAGAACAGACTATTGTCGTCCTCTAAGAGATCGCATTCAAGAATTGGTGCCTTGCCCGGAGGAAGAAAGAAATAATTAGAGTTGTTATAATGCCTTTCCTTTTCTAAAGTGTATTCCTGAACTATGCACTTGTTTCTCTTTCCTATTTTAATAATATGGGGTTTTCTTATATATGCATTGTCATATCTTATTGCATCAAGCATAAGTAATAATCATGATTAAGGTATTGGTATAATAAACATTGTTTTATTCAGTTTCAATAAATAGTAATCTTGGTTGCATTCAATTTGACTCCTGAAGCGAGATAAAATTTGAGAGAATTAAAACAAAATGTGAAAAAGTCTTTGCCTGAACCTATGAAAACATACTAAGAGTTGATCGCGGAATCACCAAGCACACCATTCCAATATACCTTGATCATGGACCAGCCAAGTAGAAGCCTAGAAGACTTAGGCTAGAATGGGCAAAAAAGGTTAAAGAAGGGATCTAAAAACAGAGATGAAGCCAAAATTTTTTGTCAAAATTCAACACCCGACTGAGTTGGTTAGTGTGGTCCCACATCGAGAAGAGGAGGAGTGAATGTACACGTAGACTATCAGGATTTGAACAAAACTTATCCACACAAAAAAAAGAACAGAAAAAAGAATAAAAGAACAAACAAAAGAAAAGAAAAAAAAAAGAAAAGAAAAAAGACATAAAAAAAAAGAACAAAGCAAAGAAAAAAAAAAGAGATAAGGAAAAGAATCAATATGTAGAAAAGGAAGTCATCTTGGGGGTAAGCTTTGTTCAAATCTCGTTGATCTACACATGCCCGTACTTTGCCAATTTTGTTGGCCTCCAAAAAGATTCTATTGACTTACAATGGGTATGGGTTGCTCGGGCTTGGAAATAGACATCACAGGGGAGGTGAACCCTAGGGCATCCAACAGATAGGGTCATCGAAAGGAATCCGACATGTCAATATGGTCTCCCGCACCACGCAGGGTTCAAGGGCGAAAAGACAATTTATGGCTAAGGCTAGGAAGTTGCTACAGGGGTATGATGTTAAAGACCACAAGTCCTCTCTGTGTTGCCCTCAAACCAATGGGGCAAGAAAAGCTGCTAACAGGAAGGTTTTGGTCAAGATGGTTCAAAACTACAAGGGTTGGGCAGAGAAGTTGCCTTTTGCATTTCGAAGCTAGAGAACCATCATCGAAACCTTTACAAGAGTCACCTTTTATTCCTTCATTTAGGGGGCAAAAGCAGTATGGCCGGTCAAAGTAAAGCTCACATTTTAAGGACATTCATGGAACCCTAGATTTCGGAAGCCGACTGGGTGCAGCAACGGCGGCAGCAATCAAACACGTCAGATAAGGACAGGTCATGGGATTACCACCAAAATCAGATCTATCAGAAAATACTCTGCTCAATCATCCAGGAAGGAAGACAGAAAGCAACCACCGAAAGAGGGAGGTTTAATCTTTAAGTAAATGAGTCCGAATGTTCCAGACGAATGAGGCAAATTCAGACCAGCGTAGGAAGGTCCATTTGTTCTTAAGGGGTTATTGTCCAAGGGAGCAGAGTTTTCGACAGACAGCGATGGAAATAAATACGGAGAATCGATCAACATCGATAGACCCAAGATATTCCATGGCTAAAGACTAAAAATCAAAAGAAGAGAATAAAAGCCCCGCGGGTCGAAAACCGAAAAAAGGCAGCCTTGCTAAAAATAGGCATCTCGTCAGGGTAAAAACTGAAAAAAGGCACCCTGGGCAAAAATTAGAGGCCTGAGAGAAAATGTTCAATCAAGAAAACTCGAGAGAGTTGACTGATAACAGGAGCTGAATGCACCTAAGATGTTACTCATTGAGATTGAATAAAACTAGTGTTTTTGCATCACATGTCTAGTCATGGTCATTCTTATTACTATATGGTGCATATAAATAGAAATGCATGCATAAGCTAGGCATAAACATGCAATTAAATGGTTAAGAGACACTTGTTGCAGGCAAATTACATATGCTGGAGCAAGTCTTAAGGCAGTAATAACAATTTTTCGTGTGACAAATCCTCCTCCTACCCTTAAAAAAAAGGAAAAGAGGCCGTTAGAGATGAAAACCGTGACTGGCTCTTTAAGCAAAAGTTAGGCTAAAGGACAGAGTGAAAACCTGAAAGCAGGCAGTCTGTCCTACAAAAAATGAATAAAAGCCGCTGGAGTGGGTTGGGTCCATTTTAGGCAAAAATTAGGCACAGGGTTATGCGAAAATCCCCAAAGCGACACATTCCCCACTAAGAAAAGCTAGTGTGAAAATTCACAAAGGATGCACTACCTTTAAAACAATGACTTTTAAAGCCTGGAGCGATAAGGCAGCATTACTTTGAATAACTTTCCTTTTGGCAGGTAGTACATAATGCAGAACTTGATTCAGAGTCTTGGGGGGCAAAATGCTCATTGACCGGGGAGCAAAGATGCACACAGGTCAGTTCCCTTTAAAAAGATTATGGGTCAGAGTCCCAAAAGCCAAGACGATGCTTTTCCAGATCCTTGGGGGCGTCAGACAATGTGAGTAACCGAGCAGTATCCTCAATGAATCCCTTAACCACCTAGGATGTGGTCTATCCATTTTTGCATCTCACATGCATATATATTTTTGCATTAAATCCTTTACGCGTATAGTTATGTACACCTAATTTTGTACATTAATCCTTTGTTTGTGTTTCGTGTATATAGCTTTATGCATACATTTCACACACATTATGCACGCACAATCTTTTGTATATACTTTGGTGCTAATAACTTTGCAGGAAAAGGCCGAACCGAGGGACAGTTTCGGCAAGATGAAGTCAAGATGAAGACACCACCAGTTGAAATCATGTGATAACTTGTAAAGTCCTTTATCAAGGCATTCTCAAGTCCTTTTCTCAAGGCATTTCAAATCTCTTTCGAACATTTTTAGTCTTTTTAGAGCATTATCTTTAAGTCCTCTTTCTAAGGCATTTTCAGTCTTTTTGGAGCATTATCTTTAAGTCCTCTTTCTAAGGCATTTTCAGTCTCTTCGGAGCATTATCTTTAAGTCCTCTTTCTAAGACATTTTCAGTCTCTTCGGAGCATTATCTTTAAGTCCTCTTTCTAAGGCATTTTCAGTCTCTTCGGAGCATTATCTTTAAGTCCTCTTTCTAAGGCATTTTCAGTCTTTCTAAGGCATTTTCAGTCTCTTCGGAGCATTATCTTTAAGTCCTCTTTCTAAGGCATTTTCAGTCTCTTCGGAGCATTATCTTTAAGTCCTCTTTCTAAGGCATTTTCAGTCTCTTCGGAGCATTATCTTTAAGTCCTCTTTCTAAGGCATTTTCAGTCTCTTCGGAGCATTTTCTTTAAGTCCTTTTTTCAAAGGCATTTTCAGTCTCTTCGGAGCATTATCTTTAAGTCCTTTTTCAAAAGCATTCTTAGTCTCTTCGGAGCATTACCTCTAAGTCCTTTTTCAAGGCATTTTTAGGCTTTTTAGAGCATTATCCCTTAAGTCCTTCTTCTAAGACGTTCCCAATCTCTTCAGAGCATAAAGTTTTTTCTAAATCCTTTCAATCCAAGGGAATGTTCGCGCTTTGTAGCTTTGACAATGGCTCGGGAATAACCAACCCTCCTTCAGGGGGCATCCGTCTGACACAAACCCTAACAGGTATGTACTGCCATAGATCAGATATTGTACTAGCCGGATGGTGGTTAACAGAACAGATATTGTACTAGCTGGATGGTGGTTAGCAGATTAGATATTGTATTGACCGGATGGTGGTTAGCAGATCAGATATTGAACTAGCCGAATGCTGGTTAGCAGATCAGATATTATACTGACCGGATGGTGGTTAGCAGATCATATATTGTACTAGCCGGATGGTGGTTAGCAGATCAAATATTGTACTGACTGGATGGTGGTTAGCAGATATTACACTGACCGGATAATGGTTAGCAGATAAGATGTTGCACGGATCGGTTTTACCAAGGTTATGCTGTGTAAGCCCAGAAGCGGCTAGCAAGACAGAACGTTCAATCACATGCGACAGAACAGATTGCAACGGGATTGTAGTTAGAGAACACTACATCTCACAGACACTCCGCGAGCTAAGATGAGGCCAGCAGAGCACATACAGTAGAACAGATCACAACGGGAATGTAGTTAGAGAACACTACATCTCACAGACACTGCGCGAGCCGAGACGAGGCTAGCAGAGCACATGCGGTAGAACAGATTGCAACTGGATTGTAGTTAAAGAACACTACATCTCACAGACACCGCGCGAGCTGAGACGAGGCCAACAGAGCACATGCAATAGAACAGATCGCAACAGAGGTTGTAGTTAGAGAACACTGCATCTCATAGACACCGTGCTAGCCGGAATGAGGCCAGCGAGACACCAGTGATAGAACAGATCGTAATAGGGATTGTGGTTAGATAACACTGCATCTCACAGACACCGTGCAAGCCGGGATAAGGCCAGCGGGACACCGTCGATAGAACAGATCCCAACAGAGGCTGTAGTTAAAGAACACTGTATCTCACAGACACCGTGCAAGCCAGATGAGGCCAGCGGGACACTTGCGATAGAACAGATTGCAATGGGATTGTGGTTAGATAACGCTGCATTTCCCAGACACCGTCCAAGCCGGGATGAGGCCAGCGGGACACCTGCGATAGAACAGATCACAACGGGATTGTGGTTAGATAACGCTGCATTTCACAGACACCGTGCAAGCCGGGATGAGGCCAGCGGGACACCTGCTATAGAACAGATCGCAACGGGATTGTGGTTAGATAACACTGCATCTCATAGACACCGTGCAAGTCGGGATGAGGCCAGCGGGACACCAGCGATAGAACATATCATAATAGGATTGTGGTTAGATAACACTGTATCTCACAGACACCGTGCAAGCTGGGATGAGGCCAGCGGGACACCAGCGATAGAATAGATCGCAATAGAGGTTGTAGTTAGAGAACACTGCATCTTACAGACACCGTACAAGCTAAGATGAGGCCAGCGGGACACACGCGATAGAACAGATCGCAACAGGGTTGTGGTTAGAGAACACTGCATCTCACAGATACCGTGCAGGTCAAGATAAGGCCAGCGGGACAGATTAGCCACCGTGCAAGCTGAGATGAGGACAGCGGGGCACAAGCGATAGAACAGATCGCAACTGAGTTGTAGTTAGAGAATGCTACTCCTCACACCATGCAAGCCAAGATGAGGCCAGCGGGACAAATTGCAATGGGGTTGTAGTTGGATAGCACTGCACCTCGCACCGTGCAAGCCGAGCGGAGGCCAAAGGGACTATGCAAATGAGCTACAGTTAGATAACACTATAGCTCGACAGTGACAAGCCGCAACCTTCCACACGGCAAAAAGGTAAGGGCTGCCTCAGGTACGCATCTCTTTCCTTCTTCTTTGAATTTTGGCTCATCTAGACACTAGTGCACTAGTTTTCCAAAATTGGGGGTAACTGTAGACACCGGGTCCTGAATCAGCCCAGATCAGAATTACTCAATGATGATAAGATGCCTACTCACAGGCAAAAAGATTAAAAGTGATGATTTTCTGGTCAAATTTGCATTTTAGAGTAAAAAATAAAAAAATAAAATATATTTTGAAAATTAGATTTGAAAAATGAGGTTTAGAAATTGTAGTATTTTTAGTTAAATTTAATTTTTTTTAAGAAAAAAAATCACGAATGTCTACCGCGGCAGCGCACCTGTGGGCGCGCGGGCGCTGCGTGGAGCGCCTGCGCGCGAGCGACGTCTGGCCCGTCCAGCTCGCTGGGCGAGCGCGTGCGCCGACGGGAGTCGGTCGCCCCTGTTTCTGCCGAAATCGCTCAGTTTGCTGTTTTTCCGGATTTTTGGCACAAAATTGGATTTTCTATCCCTTTTTTAGGGGGTTTTCAAGATTTCTTCCATTTTAAAACTTAGATAAATAATATTATTAATTAATTAATTAGTTTTTCCCTTAATGAATTTTATTTTTTATTTCTTTTTAATATAAATAGAAAATGATGGAAGGAGAAATTGGGGGGGGGGGGGGGGGGGGGGGAGATTTTCATTTTTGGGTTTTTCTTCTAATTTTCTCTTCTTCTTCTCAAAACTCTCTTTAGCTTTTACTGAATTTTTCCCCAACAAAATAAGAAAAATAGAAAAGTTCAATTCTTTTTCCAATAGAATTTCTTCTAACATATTTTTAGAAGGATTTTTGTGGATAGAAATTAATTTTGAGACAAATAGAATAATTATTTGCTCTCAAAATTAAAATTTTTTGACTTGTTCTTTATTTTTAATTAAATTTTGTTAAAAGAAATTTTTTATTAAAACTCCTTTTTGATGAAAAAATGGATTTTGAGGCAAACAAAATAATGGTTTGTTTTTAAAATCCAATTTTCATTTGATTTTCTAAAAAACAAGTTTTTTTTTCATAAAATAATTGTTTGCTTTTAACAACATTTTTATTTCTTTAATCAATAAAAATCATTTTTTAAACAAAGAAATTCATTTTTTGTTCTTGGAATATTTTTTTTATTTTCTTTCATCATTTTTAATCAATTTTTTTCTTTTGGAATAAAATTCTAATTTTTTCCAATCTTTAATTCTAATTTTGCAAAATAAAGCAAGGAAATCAATCAACTTTTTTTCCTCATCGAATCCGAACTCTGAGGATAAACATTATACACTCGATCTCCTTTTTTATTTTTGTTTATTTATTTTTTTGTTCATATTTAATTTATTAAATTTTTATTTATTTGTTTTATTTATTCAATTGTATTTATATTTGTGTTACCTAATTTATTTAATCAATTTGTTTATTTATTCAGCTATTCATTTCATTTTAATTACTTATTTTATTCAATTGTTTTTATTTCTCTTACACAATTTGTTTTTTTTCATTTATTTAATTTTTTTATCATTCTTTTTATTGTTATTGTTATTTATTCTATTGTTTGTATATTTGAAATATTTAATATGTTTATATATTATTATTATTATTATTATTATTATTAATATGTTAATATATTATTATTATTATCATGTTTATATTTTTTATGTATTAATTCATTAAAATGTTTTATTCATTTGAATCACATCATTTAATTCTTTTATCATTCATAATGGATTTGTTTCATTTATTTTAATTAATTAACATTTTGATTCATTTGTCATTTTGATGTTATGTTATACTATTTTATTTTATCTTATTTTATTGTTTATTATATGTTTAATTGATTTAATTGATTTGATTACTAACATTAATTTTTGTATTTGTTTTTGACTCCAACATCTATTTTTCCTTTTTGGGCATTCTCGCGAGCGAATGGGAAATCCGGGAGGCTCGTTGGGGTTTGATAATTTATCTTTATTATTTATATTATTTGTTTTATCTAACCTTTTATTTATTTGGTCAAATGTAATGTTGTAAAATTGTTTATTTTAGGCAAGCTAAAAAGAAAATCACAAAAACATTTCTATTAATTAACTTGGAACCTTTTGTAATAAAAATGGGACCAATGTCCCAGTTTTCTCCATCCAAAATAAATTGTCATATTAAAATTATTTTCTTTAAACATGCATGTGAGGACCAATGTCATCATCCTTAACAAATAGCCCGTTTTATGTATGATTTGTATTTTATTTACAATGGGGACTGTATTCTGTCCTTAGTATTGTTGTAATTTATTTTTATATGCTTCATTTTAATTATGCTTTTATTTATCGCTTTCTTTAAATGACCAACCATGCGCTTTAATTAAATTGTACTGAATTGAATGAGAAATGGGATAAAACGCTAAATTCAAAACTCAATTATAAACTTAACCAAGGTATGAATAAATGGAAAGTCCCGAATCTTCTCTGGTCTTTGGGCTCAATGAGGCGAGAGGGTCACCTCAATGTTCTATTATGGTGGGGCCTCCAAGACACCTCTGGCTTGCCCAAGTACGAGGCGAGAGGGCCATCCTAATGTTCTATTAGGGTGGGGCCTCCAAGACACCTCCGGCTTTCCCAAAATGGACATAGCAGCGTTGTCTTAGGCTCACTGAGGCTAGACGACCTTTCCCAACATTCTATTGGGTGGCGACTCCAAGAAACCTCCTTGTTGCCAAAAATGGATACACTTGTAATTTCTTACAAGTTTTTTACAAATCTCCTCCCGAAAGCCCTAAAAACGGGCGGTTTGGGACGACCCGGGGTTCGGCGCGCATCACAGCGCCCCTCGCGTGCTGGCTGCCATAAGCCTCCAATTTTTTTTTAAAGTAAATTAGACAAGAACACTATCACTTTCAACCTTTTATTTTTTAATATTTTTTTATTTTTAAAAAGCAATTTTGATAAAAAAAATAGCCTTTTTTGACTATGAACAGGTGTTAATTTCATCAATAGGTAACTCTGATATGGGCTGCTTAGGGACCCGATATCTATAGACACCCCTACTGCTCTGTTTTAGTTTATGAACATATTTTAGGTGCTTGTAGGGTTGTTACAGTATCCTTTGAACAATCTTCATATATGACCCTAAATTCATCGTTTACTCAACTTTTCAATGTCAGCCAGACGATATTGACCTGAATGACGATTTTATTTAAGTTTAAGATGGTGGCCGCCCTAATGCTAAATAGACATGGAATGAGGATCAACTGCTAATCAATGGCTAGCTACATGTTGGCAAAGATGTTGTTATCGACATCAATCAAAATTTAACTACATTTTCCATCGATTATTTATGTGTTGTTTTTCTTGGATTATGTACAGATTATATCTGTAATACTTAACACTATTATAAATAAACCTATAAATGTTAATAATGTATATATATAAGTTTTGTAGCAATCTTTATCAGATGGAAAATCATTCTTTTGACATGATAACGTGTAGAAATTTTTTATTATGATTGGAGATGTTCATACATATTTCATGTATGGGATTAAATAATTGAGCCAAGTTACTGATCTTTTGTGTGACACCGTGACGCGTGCCGAACCCGCCATGTTTCATGAAAGTCTCACTTTTAGGGTCCGAGATGGTTCATGTCTAGATTTTAGGTAACATGAGATATTTTGGAATCTCTATCCAACAGAATATTGGAGAAGTTCATCTAATCACATGAAACTTTTAGGCACCTTTGAGCTATTTTATAGTTGCCACCCAATTTACAAAAATTGAAAAAGTTCATCTAATTTCAGAGGTCTAAACCAGAGAGTGGTTTCGAAACTTAACTCTTATTAATGCCTTGGTTAAATTATAAGTGAGCTTTTAACAATTAATTTTCCTTCCCTTTTCTCACATGTCATGCAATTTAAGTAAAGCGCACATCAAGTATCGAAGAAAGCTATAAAAATAATAAATAAACAAAACAAAAATAAATTACAAGATGAAAATTGGGACAAAAATACAATCCCTCCAAAATAGAAAGCTAAAAGAAATAAATGACATACAAAATATAGGGCATTATTTTTGGAATACTAACATTGGTTCATTTCATGGACACTTAAAAAATTAGAGAATTATTTTTAGACATTGTTGAGAAAATTGGGATGAGCGATCCCATTTTATGAAAATTAACTCTCTTTTTAAAAGTGAGATTTTATTGGTTAAAATTAGAACAATGGTCCCATTTTAATAGAAAAATTTAATTTATTAATAAAAATATTTTTGTAATTTTCTTTTTAACTTGCATAAAATAAATACTTTTATTACAAATTACATGACAAAATAAATAAATAAAATGATAAAAAATATTAAATCAACCAAAATAAATCTCCCAAATCCCCTCCTTTGCTTACAAGAGGGCTTAAATATGAAAAAAAAACAAGTATTAAAACAAAAAACAAATACAAATAAAATTAATATTAGTAATTAAATCAAAAAATCAATTAAGCACATAAATAAAAAAAAATGAGTTAAAATAAATAGAATGAAATAAAGTGCATTATTAATGACAAATAAATTAAATGATATGATGAAACAAATAAATTAATAGATTAATAAGCTAACACAATAATAATAATAATAATAATAATAATAATAATAATAATAATAATAATAATAATAATAATAATAATAATAATAATTGATAAGACGTGGGATGACTTTATCTGAAATAGAGGGAGAGCCGATCAGAAGTTTCAAACCTATAAGAAAGAGTGCCCGGTCGGACCAGGCGTGAGCACTCTGAAGCTTAAGTTAGTAGCTTTTTAGCGAGAGAATGCTTAGAGAGAGAGTCTCAGAGATTTAATACCTGGTGCCATTATATGTTGGGCTATTTATATGAGACAGGAGGAATGCACTTGAATGCCTAGAGCGTGATAACTGGCAGTCAGAGCAGGTGAGCGGCGAAGTGACCGGGAGCAAGTGAAGGGTATGGGCGTTGCCTTGTGTTAGTGGACTAATTAGGACTTGCTATCCCATCAGTCCGATCGGACACACCCGACCGCCGTCTGGCTTCTAGCTCACGCTTGGTGCGCTTTGCTGATGGGCTTTGGGCCCTGCCCGGTGTATTGGGCCGACTGTCTGGGCCTTAGCATATGACATTTTTGTAGTTATCACTTGTCCCCTCTCAAAATGGTCCGATCGAGAGAGTTTTACTCTGAGGTGCTCCGATCGAGGAGCAACCATTAGCGAGATTTTTGAATTTTGAAAGGCATTTATCTGAAGAGATGCATCTGTTCAGACAGCTATCTCATTTAATGCTGAACGCGCGTTGAGGGTGACGTTTCGTCCTTCGTACCGTAATGATGCTTTGATGACACGTGGCGAGCATCTTGTGGCGAGACATTTGGCATTTTCGAGAAGCTTTTGCCTATAAATAGGTAACTTCTGGGCGATTTTTCATCGCTTTTCAGCAATCCTTAGAGAAATTATGCCAAAAGTTTTTCTCATCTTTCATACTTCGGTAATTCTCGCTTTCTATTTCTAGAGATTTTTTAGAGTTCCTGTAAGATCATCAAGTAGGTAATTCCTAGATAGTTTCTTTGATTTTTCTCTCATTCTTGCCTCTGCATTCATCTTAGCATAGATCTTCAATGCCTTATTAGAGACTAGGAGTTGTTGTGCTTCTTCCCCCCTTGTGTTGAAAATGGCTTCCAGCAGTGGTCAGTCAATAGACAGGAGCTTCATGGAGGACTGCAGGGATGCACCGGTGGCTGAACGTTGTTCTAGATTGAGCCCTAAAGAAGTGGCTAAAATTCCTTCTCGGTACAACTTCCCTAAGGATGTGTTTGTGTTGCCTTGCCCTAATTCCATGGCGATGACGGATGGGCCTTTTGGCCACCAGAAGAATGAGTGGTTCATCTGCCAACTTTGGAGCTTGGATGCAGGATTGAGGCTCCCGTTTGGTGCATTTGAGATGGCAATATTGAAAGGTTATGGAATTGCCCCAAACCAGCTGCATCCGAATGGGTGGAGGTCGGTGGCCTGCTTCAAAATTCTCTACAAGATAGAGGGAGTGGCTCCAACTCTAGATGTCTTCACCCACTTCTTCTACATTTCGGATCGGAGTGATGGAATGGAGTACTTCTTCACCAGCCGACTGAAGAGAAAGCTCGTCAATGTCCCCCCCTCGATGAAAGGATTCAAGGAGAGGTATTTTTTGGTGGGGATGGCCGGTGGATTCAGCGTGCGGCGTACCCGATCGAAGGGAGCCACCATTTCGAAGGACTAAGCCGTCAGTCAGCCTTTGTATGAGGCCGACATCAAGAAATTGATGGACGCTGTGGCGAGGCAAGGAGAACCCTGTAACTCCAACTATCTCCTGGGGACGTTGTTCGGGTCTTCTAGCTTCGAGGCTGGCAAAAATGCAGAATGTGAGCATTAGGATTGGAGTAGGGGAAGCAGCATAAGTTGGCAATCATGCATTGCATGTGCATTGAGTTTTAATTTAGGTGGAAAGAACAATTATCTTGTTTGTCTCTGTGATGTAGCTGCGATGGTTGGAGGAGACGATATGGCGAAGCAGCTTGCCAATCGGGCCAAAGCAAAGAGGGAGGCCGAGTGGGCTGCAAGGGAGGAGAGGAAGACAAAGAAGTGGAGGATCTTGCCTTCTTCAAAAGTCCATGCCTCACGGGGTCCAGTAGGTGCTCCTTCCACTGCTGCCCCAATTGCTACTACCATCCCTGCCTCTCGTCCAGCTTTGATCATCTCCGATCCTGCGGCCCCCCAATCTGATATTGAGGATTGGCATCCACCCATACGGCTACTGTTGAGGGACGAGTCTAATTTTGATGAAGCGCAGCCAGCTGCCATTCCTCCCAACATTCAGCTTTTGAGGGAGGTCGCTCAAAAGAAAGCTGCGGAGCTGGTGGCTGCCTCGAACACCCGAGTGGCAGTGAAAGGCAAGGCACCTATCCAAGGTGAGTCGGCCCGTCGAGCTACAAAGGGGAGCCCTTGAGAGGCGAACTGTGCCCTTGAAGGACGTGCTGAGGGAGAACTTCGGGAATGACTGGTCGGTGGGCAATAAAGTAGTTGCCAGGTACCTTTGCCGTGATATTCTTCAGGATGATGACTTCAAGGACATGGGAAATCCCAGTTTGCTTGCCCGAGAGTGCAGCATGTTCAATTAGCAGAGCCTAGAGGTGAGACTTAGCTAGCTCATTTCATGATATCTGGGAATTGGTGATGTCTTATTTTGCTGACGTTTGTTGTTATTGTTTAGCTAATCAAGAGGGGCCTGTGCATGCACGGCATGGCGAGCTTCTTGAAGGCAAGGTCAAAGGATGCCACCAAGGTGAAGGGGGAGACAGATGCTCGATGTGATGCTGCCCAGAAAGAGGCCTCTACCCTTCGCTCGGAGGTGGCAAACCTGAAGAAGGAGGCCTCTCAGCATGCCCAGGAGTTGAAGACTCGGCTAGGCGAGGTCGATTGGCATAAAGGAGAAGTTGCATGCCTGACAGCAGATAGTGCTCAATGCCAAAAATTCGTGGTGGATGCAACCAGACTGAGTGCTGAGTGCAAGCTGCTGGGCGCTGAGAGCGCCAAGGCCAAGGAGGAGAAGGGTAAAGCTCTGGCAGAGTGCGACCAGCTTCGCACTGAGTGGGACTCACTAAAAGCCACTTTGGAGGACAAGGAGACCGCCTGGAGGAAGGGGCTTGAAGAGGAGCTTGCCTCTCAGAAGGAGCAACTTCTTGATCAACTGGGTGAGGCTCAAGGGAAGTTGTTGTCTCGGTTAATTTATGAGGCCGAAAAGCACTTTCCTGAGGTTGAGCTCGATTGGATGGAGGACCTAGGAGTTCTACCCGTCCCTCTGTCCAGTGATGATGAGGAGGAGGCTCCTAGAGAGGAGGCGACCAAAGGAGCATCCGGGAAAAGCATCTTATCATATGAAGTTCTGCCAGATGTGCCGTCCGAAGCTGGAGTTGGTGCTTCCTCGCCAGTAGAGCCTATTTCTAAGGCAGTTACCGAGTCTTCCCAGCTTCCTACCGAGCCAAGTGCAGAGCCTGCTGCTGATCTGATCTCAGCTCCTGCTGATGTAGAGATTGTAAATATAGAAACTTAGATTAGATTTTCTTTCTTTCTTTTTTTTTGTGATGATTCTTGTAACTTGTACAAATTATCATTCTTGAATGAACTACAATTTTTAATAAACTGCAAGTTTTAACAATTACAGATTGTCATTTTTCAATAACTTGTATAATCATATATGATTTGCTAATGTGATCGACTAATTAGTCACAGATACTTCTTGAATTTAAAGAAGTTTCAGAATCAATAACTTTTAAGGCCAGTGATTAATTTGTCCGATCTGATTGGAAAATCATAATCTGTCAGTCATCTGACGTGAGTTATGAATTAGACTTTTGGACATTGGGCCCCCGAACGTTAAGCATAGTGAATGACCACTTAGCCTCACGTTAGCTTGGAATTGGGCGAACCATTTCGTATGTCGAGTTAGCGTTTTAATTTGCATTTTGATCTGTGATCGTTGCACAACACTTAACTCGGGAGAAACTGTCAGTCTAGTTTGACCCTTGCATTTTTAGTTCGGGATCGGCGTCGAACCTAGCGGATGAGTTGATGGGAGTTATGCGATTTTCTTATCTTCGGATTGGGAATATCGTCGATCCTAACAGATGAGCCACTGGGCATTACGCGAGTTCCGTATCTTTGAATCGGGAATATCATCGATCCTAATGGAGGAGCTTGACTTGCATACAAATGGACTCCAACTTTTGCATTTTCGGCTTGGAATGAGCATCATGCCTAGCAGATAAGTTGCACCATACCAAGGAGCTCGGCCTACAAACAAATGGATTCTAACTTTCCCATTTTCGGCTTGGGATTAGCATAAAGCCTAGCGGATAAGTTATACCATACATGCTTTTCATGGAGATGAAGAAGAATTTCTTTATTTATTGAATTTGATTCCTGATACATTATTACAGGGGGTTGAGGGAGTAGGACCCACTCGAACTGCTGAGTGCTTTCATAGCTTAGGGTGAGCACACGATTAGATATTGTCCTCTTTAGGTCGTTTACGGGCATTGCCCTCTAACGCTCAAGGTTTTGTTCCTTGGTGGATGCGTCTCTCTGCTGCCTGATTATGGTGACATAAGCCTCGCGGGATGCCTTTTGGTCGCCCCTTAGAATAGCAACGCCCCCGCTAGTTGGGATTTTCATCACCATGTATCGTATGCTTGTGACAGCTTCGGTTTGAAAGACTAGGGGCCTGCCAAAATGGCGTTATAGGCAAAAATCATGTCAATTACCATAAATATTACCTTACAGGCGTGGGCGAGTGCCTCTTGGCCAAGCTCGACAGACCCTGCTACCGGGACAGTAGCGTTACCAAGCCCGATCAGCGGGGTGGCATTCGGCTTCAACTCTTCAATTAGCAGTCCCATAGCTCTATAGGCTTAGAGGGTGAGCACGTTCACAGTGCTGCCATTGTCCACCAAAATTCTTTTAACATCAAAGTTGTTAATTCGAGCCCTAACGACAAGAGCATCCTCGTGAGGAAACATCACATCTCGTGCGTCATCACTGGACATGGTGATCGAAGGGAACCGTTTGGCTTGGTGAGAGAGATACACGCCTTTCCCCTTCTTCTTTTTGGACAGGTCCTCCCCGTAAAATGATCCTCCTGTGATCTTGTTTATGACCCCGACATATGGTCTGCGCGGGTCTGTATTCCTTGGATTTCTATGCTCGCCATCATCGTTTGAGCTAGAGTCATCTTTCCTGAGGTTTGGCTGTCTGCAGGGACTTTCCCCTCTAGCCTGACCTATAAATTTTTTGAGGGACCCCCTTTGTATAAGCCGCTCAATTTCCTTCTTCAGCGAGTAACACTCATTAGTGGTGTGACCGACGTCTCTGTGAAACTCGCAGTATTTGCTTTGGTCCCTCTTACCTCTGTTCTGATTGGACAGTTCCCTGGGCTAATTGACTTTCCTGTATTTCTCATTAATCCACATCAGCACCCGGGCTGGGTTGGTGTTAAGCGGAGTAAAGGTTTGGGCCAGCTGGTTGTAAGACCGATCGGTTATTCCCTGTCCGACCTCCTTTCGCTTGCCCAGATTTCTCGAAGTGGAGGCTCTGTCCGGGCTCCTCGATATCCGGTCAGATACTGGAGTTCTATTGAACAACCGTCTGTCTGGATGCTGCAGTCTATCCATGACGTTAGTCCTTCTTCCCCTGTTGGACCTCAGGGCATCATCCAGTTGGATGAGCTGTCTGGCCCTTTCCATTAGATCGAAAAAGCTGATAGGGGGTCTTGTTGTTATTGACTTGAACAGTGGGCGATCAAGGGTGCCCCCGACCAAGGCGGTCGTCGCTATTTCCACACTGACATTCCTCACCTCAGACATCGTGGCTTGGAATCTATCGATGTAATCTCTAAGACTTTCATCGGTTCTTTGGTAGAGATTGTGTAACACCCCCATACCCCCTGGAAGGATATCGGGGTGCCACGTGGACACATACGTATACATATACATATACATACACTAGCGGAAGCAATAGCATTACACACATTCATTTAAGAATAACAAAATAATACTACACTAGGGCCTAACATGCAATTCATATTAACTGCGTGTATACATACCTATTTATCTTTTTACATGTTCGTATTACAATCTGTTTCCATTTAACTTTACATATACATTTACATGTAATTCTTTTACTTTTATTACATAATGATGTTACTCAAAACATCACCAACTCTATCTCTAACTTATACAAAAAGATATAGCAAAACTTCCTAGTGGCCCTTGACCTGCAGATGCACGTTCTCTGATCCAAACCTGTAACCTACACGGAAACAAACATCCGTGCTAAGCGATAATGTTTAGTGGGGATGAAAATAATATAAAGGACTTCTTTCCGAAGTCACACATAAATCACACATTTCATATAACACAATCAAATATCTCATGCATATAACTTTCACACACTTGTACAGGGTATATAATCAAATATAGCAATCACCATGTGTTCACATACATGTAATCATGTACTTGTATATAGATCTTTCATGTATTTAAACATTACTCTCATGTGCTATGACATTTATTCAGAGCAATACTCTTAATCATCTCAAGTTCACTACACAACATTAATAAGCCTGAATTCCTTTCATGGTGGATACGGGTAACTCTGGATACTGTTTACAGTATCTTACATGTGGAGAATTAACTCAATCTCTATGGAATACACGAGGTATTCCAAATTCTGGGCACAATTAAAGCCAACTCTAGCAGCTGCACTCTAGCCCTTTATAAGCATGCTTATCTATCCACTATAACGGTAATCAGGCTCAATAACAACTCATCAACTATAATTCAAGTGCACTCATCAACTTCAGAGGCATTTAATTCATATACAGTCTTTATTAATCATGTTCAACAACTAAAAGCATGTAACATTTAAATTCCATGTATAAACTCTTATATCACATCATCATATACATGCACTCATAAGTTCACACATTTTTATGATGCCACTTGCTATCCTTCACACAATTGTACATTATTACTTTATTAGTTAAATTACAAATCTTAAACATACTCAAATGCATTTTCTCATAGATACCCACTTTATAATCATTTAATAACCCTAATCATGTATAATAAGTTAAGGGGAAGGGTAAGGGGTTGAGCCATGCCAACATGGGCTCAAAATGAAGAAAAAAAGTCTTAATATGGGTTGTTCTGTCGCGAGGTCGCGACCTGTGTCGCGCTCGCGATAGAAGCTCGCCTTTGGTGCCTCACGAGACTGCTTTTTACCCTAAACTTGCATCGCCAAAACTACTATCTAGACCACATTTTTAGGCAAAGTGGTCTCATAAGAATTGTTCACTAGGATGTTATCTTTCAAATGGGATAAAGTTCAGGTATTTTGGACATCTAGAACTCTAGATATGATTCAAAAAATCTATACTGTTCTAGTGAACCCGCTAGAATAGGGTCACCTATTTTCTAACTACTTTTTGGAATACTTAGAGCCAGAATTAAATCCAGTACCCTCTTAGAAATTTTTAGCTACGGATCTTTGATTTCAGATGAAATTTGAATTAACTCAATTTAAGCCCTATAACTCTACTTATCACAAATACAATACACAAAGGTCTGATGACAATCTGAACAGAATTCACCCACAAACATACTTTACACATGAAAGTTGTAGGTAGACCATCTAACACACATATAATCACAAAATATCCATAGAAATATACCATAAAACACTGCAAGAAATCAAAATGAATGAAATAAAGATCGCACGCGATCTCTACCTCTAGGAAACTCGATCATAGCTCTCTACTCGTTCCGATCTTTTCTTTGTCTTTGTCCAACTTCTTGTCCACGGCTTTCATGCATAAATCAACCAACATAACACTTAATCCATAGACTTCACTTTAAATCAAAAACGAAAATATAGAAAGAAAAAGGAGGTCAGATCGAAAAATCAATCCAACTTACCTTCTAAAGAGATCTAATCAAGTCCTATTATGCTCTCTATAAGCCACTTCAAATGGTTCTACCCAAGAAACCAAGCAAATGAAGAAGAAAAGGGACAAGAGTGAGGGCAAAGCAAGGAAATGGTAGAAACTCAATAAAAAGAGAAAGAAAGAAAGAATAATGGGCCAAAGCAAAGAAACTAACGGGAAAAGAAAAGAGAGAGGCAGATGGTCCAAGTTAATCCCACCATTAACTATGCTAATAAATGCCACCTATCCAATTAATTACATATTTATCTTATTTTACCCTTAATCTCTTTTCACTTCATGTAATAATAACCAAACCCTTGCCACATGTCACATCCCTACAATGCCATGTGTCACTCTCCTACAACTCCACGTCTCGTAATCCCACTTGTGCACACATTCCATGGGAGGGTCCTGTCGCGCTCGCGACGCTTGTCGCGCTCGTGACGCTTGTCGCACTCCCGACAGAACGCTCTCACAGAAAACTCAACCCTTTTTAAACCAAAAATTCATAATTCTTCTAGGGCTACTTTGGGGTGTTACAGATTGCACAAGTCACTCACCGACTTCGGTGCTCGTGTCTGCACAATAAACCGTGTGGTGAACAGCTCTTTGAGTAGTCTGAAGGAGGAGATTGATTCCTGAGGCAGCTCATAAAACCAATTTAGAGCATCTCCTCCCAAGGTGGTGGGGAAGATTCTATAGGTGATCCTTTCATCGTAGGTGTAAACCTGCACCTTAGTCAAGTACTCAGCTAAATGAGTTGTGGGGTCAGTTTTACCTGTGTACTTGTCCATCATCACATCTCTCCATCCGGGAGGTAACTTGGACTTTATAATCTCCCTGCAAAATGGAGACGCAGTGTTTTTGCAGGTGTCCCCTTCAAACATGGCTTTTTTGGAGCCTGTCAAGCCAAACTACGTGAGTTTTTGCTTGAAGCACCTGTCCTCCCTGCTCATGGCCGTCGAGATGAACTCATTTTTTGGCCTTTTGGAGTGGCTGCGATTCGGCGTGCACATGAAGGACAAGTCATCTCTGATGGACGGGGTGGAAGATCTACTGGGGAGGTAAATGGAGTCTCTGCTTGAGGACATCGTCCCTTTCCCCTTGTCATACTTTCCTGGAGTCCTGACAGCCATTCGCTTGCCGTCATGAGTTCGCAGCTTGTTGATGGAGATTCCTTTATTTCTCCTACTTCTGAAGTCTTCATTCATGAAGTACTCTTCATGATCTCTTTCAGAAGTCCTTGGCATTTTGCCTTTCTTAATTGTCTGGACAATGCTCTTAGTAAAATCACTAAGGAGGGCATGCATGTCCCTAACCTTGATGGGGGTATTTTCTGGCTGCCGTAGGATGGCATTATCGAATTCTAGGAGAAGGTTACCCCTAGCTGGGGACCTGGGAGATCTCTTCCGTCCCCCTGTGGGCCTAGATTTGCCCTGGCTATTACCATTACGATTGTATTCTCCAGAAGCTGTGTGCTCATTTGATCTTGAACTTGCCATGGCTCTCAATAAAAGCACTAAATGATAAGACGTGAGATGTCTTTATCTGAAATAGAGGGAGAGCCGATCGAAAGTTTTGAACCTGCAAGAAAGAATGTCTGGTCGGACCAGGTGTGAGCACTCTGAAGTTTAAGTTAGTAACTTTCTAGAGAGAGAGAGTCTCAGAGATTCAATACCTGGTGCCACTGTGTGTTGAGCTATTTATATGAGACAAGAGGAATGCACTTAAGTGCCTGCGGCATGATAATTGGCAGTCAGAGCAGGTGAGCGGCGAAGTGACAAGGAGCAGGTGAAGGGTATGGGCATTGCCTTGTGTCAGTGGACAGATTAGGACTTGCTTTCCCATCAGTCCGATCGGACACACCCGACCGCCATCTGGCTTCTAGCTCACTCTTTGTGCTCTTTGCTGATGGGCTTTAGGCCCTGCCCGGTGTATTGCGCCGGCTGTCTGGGCCTTGGCAGATGACATTTCCGTAGTTATCAATAATAAATAACAAAAATAAAGGAAGAACAGTCAAGTAAATAAATAGAATAAAAAAAATAAAATAAAAAAGTACTACATAATGTTAAATCGATGATTAAAATCACATAAAACAAATAAATAATCGATGGATCTAAAGATTTATATAGTGATTAATTGATTATAAATAAATAAAATAATAAAAAACATAAAATATAAAATCGAACCTAGAATATTTACTCTCACAATTTGGATTCAATAGCAAGAAAAAGATAGTTGATTTCCTTGTTTAGATCCATAAAAATAGAATTAAAAATAATAAAAATTGAAATTTTATCTCTTTAAAAAGAAAAACTAAAGATAAACCTTATTCAAAAAATAATGGAAGAAAATTAAGATTTTCAAGAATAAATAATTATTTTTTGTTTCAAGAGTAATTTTTTTTATTAAGAATATTTAATTTTGAAACCTTAAAAATTCTCTTTGAAGAAGAAGAAAAACTAAAAAAATGCAGAAAAAATATTCTCTTGAAGAAGAAAAGAAAAATTGCCACCCCAAAAATGTCTCTCCTTTTTATCTTTCTTTATTTTCTATTTATATCACTTTAAGAAAAAAAATCTAACTAATTTAGGAGAAGAAATTGTATTTAAATCAAATTCTTCCTTATTTAAATTTTAAAAATAAAAAACCTTGAAAATCACTAAAAAAAGGATTAAAAATCAAAATTTGCCCAAAATCCCAATTTTTGGCCGAAAATAGCGAGCTGGAGCTTGCTGGAGACAAGGGGCGGCTTGGACAGACGTCAGTGCGTGTTCGATCGTCCTAGCGCTAACTCGTGCCTGGCACTCCTCACGTGCTAGCGGCCATAAGCCTCCGAATTGTTTTTAAAAGTAAATTAGACAAGAACACTATCACTTCCAACCTTTTATTTTTTATTTTTTTTTATTTTTAAAAAGCAATTTTGACAAAAAAAACCATCACTTACAGCATTTTTGCCTATGAACAAGTATTAATTTCATCATTGGGTAACCCTGATATGAGCTGTCTAGGGACCCGGTGTCTATAGACACCCCTGCTGCTCTGTCTTAGTTTATGAACATGTTTTAGGTGCCTGTAGGGTTGTTACAGTATCCTTTGAACAATCTTCATATATGACCCTAAATTCATCATTTACTCAACCTTTCAATGTCAGCCAGACGATATCGACCTGAATGACGATTCTATTTAAGTTTAAGATGGTGGCCGCCCTAATGCTAAATAGACATGGAATGAGGATCAACTGCTAATAAATGGCTAGCTACATGTTGGCAAAGATGTTGTTTTCGACATCAATCAAAATTTAACTACATTTTGGAACCAAGTTTACAAGTATTGCAGACAAATCAACTCAAGGAAAAAAAAAATAAACGCCTTGAAGCAATGATGGTATAAGATCAACACCACTGGAAGAACAAGAGTTTACGATCGGGAAGGAAGAAATCGAAATCAAGAATATGGACATCGCAACAAAGAATAGAGAAATGGCTGTTGAACTCCTTAACAAAGACATGTATACTATGTCTTCAACACAACTTGTCCTTCATGAGAAATTGATAGCAAAAATTTTGGCAAATTACTTGTAATTTACATTTCAATTTAATCATGTACCTTTGAAATTTTAAAAATTAGCCAGTGTAATTTTTATTTATTAATTTAAATAATTTTTTTCATATATTATAGCCGTTGTAATTATAACCGTTGTAAAAATAGCCGTTGAAATTATTGCCGTTGTAAAATAACTATTAGAATTATATTCTTTCCTCTATATAAAAGACATGCATTCTCATATGCACTTACCAACATCCTCTCATCTCTATTGATTCACATCCAATCCTCAATAATCATTAGCATATATTCTTATCCAATTACTTACTTTCCTTAATTCTTACTTAACCCTTATTTTCTCCTATTATTCTAGTTCCAGAACTGCCTAAACTTCTGTTCTGATACCACTAAATGTAACACCCTATCCCAACTATTATATCAAGTACCGGCACTATAAGAAAATAATAGTTTTTCGAAGGAAAGTAGAAATTTTCCATCAGGAAATCTATTTGCTGACGGTAAATTTTGTCAGCAATTGGGTTGTAGGCAAAATTAGAGACAAAAAAAAATTTCATCAGGAAATTTCTCGATGGGATAGTAAAGTCTATCGGGAATTTCTTGACGAAACTTATTTTCTGTCGGGAAATTTCTCGTGGAATAGTAAAGTCCATTGGGAAATTCCCGACGGAATCTATTTTTCGTAGGGAAATTTTTTGATGGAATTTACTATTTCGTCGGGAAATTACAAATTTTTTTATTTTACCGATGGAATTTTTCATCAGTAATTTAAAAAAGCTAATAAAAAATTTAAATAAAACATCAAAATACATTAATTAAATAGAAAATATTAGGTACCAAAATAGCTTAATTAAAACAATAAATGGCATTGAAAAAAATGATTGAGGCATTTTATCAAACACTTGATCTATCAACTCATTATTGCAAAATTGTTATTTAAACACAGTAAATTCATAGTTAGAATTAACTATATCTACCTAGAAATAATTAAAAAAAATGATATATAATAGTCAATCAATTAAGAAAATCGAAATACAATGTGTTAACAATGAAAGTCCTAATCTAACATACATGCTACTAATAGATTTATGAAAAATAGAAAATAGAAAAATAAAATACATTAAATTAGTACAATACCCCTAATTTACATTATTAATTATTTGCTAATAAATAAATTACTGGACACGGGATACTATTAATTACATTATTAATGCTAATA
This sequence comes from Excoecaria cochinchinensis, assembly GCA_947683425.1. Taxonomy (NCBI): domain Eukaryota; kingdom Viridiplantae; phylum Streptophyta; class Magnoliopsida; order Malpighiales; family Euphorbiaceae; genus Excoecaria; species Excoecaria cochinchinensis. The sequence goes on from CANTUQ010000105.1 coordinate 10,333,903, forward strand.
AATCCATAAAAAGTATTTAAGTGCTTCAGACTTCTAATTCTTTTTGAAAATGATACTTGTTTTAACACATTAAAAGAAATTAGTTAATGTTATTAAATTAATACAATTTTTTAATATATCTCTACATTACGTAGAGCATTAATAACATATAATTAGGTCAATTAACTAAAAATTATGGGGCGAGTTTATTTAATTTTGTTATCATTATTTTTGTTGATTACTGAACACATTAAGGGAATGTTTGATTAAATTTTTTAAAGTAATTGATAGCCTTTTCATACTAATCACTTGCTTTAAAGGTATTTTGTAATTTTAATAATCAAAACAATAATAATCATAATAATAATCTTGATCAAAATAATAATAATCATAATCGTTATTATTATAATAATAATAATAATAATAATAATAAACTTAAACAAAATATTATTCAGATTTTATTATTTAATAATAATAATAATAATAATAATAATATAATTAAAATAAATTATCCAGATTATTATTTAATAATAATAATAATAATAATAACAATAATAATAATGAAAATCAGAAAAAAAAAACCTTAACTGTTCTAGCAGATCAGGCCACCGGGGAGCAGATCCAGCGGGCGAAAAGGCAGAGCACCAGCGAAAATCGGCGACGAGGAAGGAGGACCGTCGGCATTGACCGTCTAATGTGGGCGGATCTGCCTGAAAACCCAAAGGGGAAAGGGGAGGGGAGCAAACCGCGTGGGGGAATACAGGGAGGGGAGGATAGTGCAGATCACCGCTGGGGGGGGAGGGCCGACGCCGGGGCGGCGTGGGGTGGGGGGGCATGGAGTAACCAGATCTGCGAGGGGAGAGGGAGGGAGAGAGGAAGAGAGAGAAAAAAAAAATCAAAACACTTTTTTTATATACATTTTTTAGCGAAGGAATTAATTTTTGTCGCTAAAAAATATTAATTCCGTCACTAAAAATATTTTAATTAATATATTTAATTTTATTTAGCTACAAAAATAAATTTCGTCTCTAATTTATGTGAAAAAAAGTGTTGGAAAATTTCGTTCATCTTTTTGCGACTGATATTTTTGAAATTTCACTCATCTTTTTGCCACAGAAATTTTTTTCGTTGCTAATTTTTTATGGAAAAGAAATTCCGTCGAGAATTAGTGACGAAAATTAAATTCCGTTGCTAATTTCTGTATATTCCGTCAAGAATTAGCGACGAAAATTAAATTCCATTGCTAATTTCTGTAGCAATTTATTCTGCGATTTTTACGCGCCAAATTTACCGACGGTTGTAATTAACGACGGATATCACTTAAAAATCCAACCGTCAGGAAATTTTCGTCAGTAATTGCTAGTTTTCTTGTAGTGCGGAGTGTCACACGCATTAGCGTGATTTATTGTATTACTAATTAATCACTTAATAATTGTAGCATGTTCCTCGTTACTACTTATTTTGTAATAATTTCAATAGCATAATAGCTACCATAGGTTCTAGCCCTCCTACGAATTTTCAAATTATACTCCCAATATGTATTCAAGCACTTTCACAACCTCCAATAACACAAATTCCACAATTCATCAGCTACAACCCAACAATCTCATTAAACCATAATCCATGATTAAACACACATAACAACCCATAATTCACACATAGATTCATAATTGAATACTTATTACTATTAGATTTATAATTGAATACTTATTACTATTAGATTTATAATTGAATATTTATTACCATACTTCAATATTCTCAGGGTATAATCAAGCGGAACCTTACATTGGAACTCAATTGTTATGCTATTTAGAACATGTGTACCTATTAGTTTTCTATGATTTGGTTTGGTCTTAAAATATATATTTATATTCTAAGCTTCCCAGGTATTCCAAAATTTTGGAAATCAGAACCACGTAGTTCTACATGTCTTAATACAATGCATAAAATCATTTGTATATAATCAATTTAATGAATAATATAATATCAATATTATATAAATATCATTTACACACATTCTTCTTGTGGAATACGTTTGAACATATATGTGTACTTGTATTCTAGCATAGTGATCATATAGTACATATCTTTTTGCATTGCATAGCATATCATATACTATTTGCATACTCAATACAAATACAATATTTATAGAGACATTATAATGCAAGTTTCCATAAGTCATTTATTTACACACTTAATGCACCATTCCAGGCAAACATGCAATTCATATAACATGTTATGTGTCATGCATTTGCTTATATATATATATTCATAAAGTCCACATTCAAATATTACACAGAATCAAATAATAAATCATACATATATTATTCTTATTTAAATTTCATACTTAATTATCTTAATAACGTACTATATTGACATATTCATACTATTATTCCATACATTCAGTTACCATCATGCCATTGTTTAATCAATTTTATCGATTAATTATTATTTTGCCCTTAGTATATACTAGTGGGAACTCGAACCGGATACACGGGACGACAACGGCCCAAAATCTATCGAAGTGACCACTTGGAGTGGCCAACACTCCGACCAAACAATCCAAAACCTATCGAAGTGACCACTTGGTGTGGCCAAAGCTTTAACCCAAAACAAACATTTCTAATTGGATAATATCATACTAAGTCCTTATGGCTAGCCAACTATATCTCAAACTTCTGTTTTAACCACTAGTACTAAGGGAAATTAATTTCATCATAACATTTCATTCTTTATGCCATAACTTTCACATATTTCCCATCATTCAGTGGTACATAATCCATATACCTAACTCAAATTATATTGTACATCATTTTTTTATCACATATTATCATTTTACATCAAACACTTATAATTATTCCTATGTATGTCATACAACCATCATAAGATTTCAATCAAAATTTTCATGTTTTATGCACCATTACACATATAGATATATGCATGCCTTATTTTTACATTAAGTAAATATTTGCCATCGAAATTTTTAACATTTCTCAAAATTACATGTTATGTACCTTATCATATTCATAGTTTAACTACATTCTTTATCATGCATTATTGCCATATCTCATATTTATATATTTTCCATTATGTCACATAATGAAATAGCATTACACCAAGGTATGATGCATCACATATGTTCCAAATCATGCTTTTCATCACGTACCCTCATAATTTATCATAATTCAACACATCTCATGCCATCATGCGTATTTTTCTTCATAAATATAATTCGACCTTCACTCATTTTCATTACTTTTCATCATATTAAGTGGACATTTAATCTAGCATTTTCCAGAATTTACTATAAGACATAATATATTTATTTAAGAAAGTAAATTCTACAAGCTTAACTAGCCAATTAATTGAGCAATTTAATTCACATAATATCTAATTTGGCTATTTTAATACCGGCTTATTAATAAACTAAGTACTTGTCAATTTCACAACTTTTTATACACATATACAGTCATAATAATTGAGGAAAAAGCAAGTTTAGTGGAGTACTTACTAGTTCGAACTAAATTCTAAAAATTTTGGTTCGATTCGTGCAAGTTAAACTCAGATTGGCGGTCACCGGTCATCATCGCTGGAGCCTCGATGGACATTGCCACTATTGTCATGAAGCTCAAAGTACCTGGACCTCATTACCTGTAGTCACGCACCCTAATGTGGCATGGTTTGGTCGGAATCTTTGCTAAAATCTCTTACAATACCCATCTCTGATCTTCTTGCTATCGGCATGTGAGGATGATCGGTTGGTATAAGAAGGAGCGCCTCACCTTCTGGAGTCTGCTATTGGTGTTCGTGTCACCACCTGATGTCAAAAAAAGTTAAAATAGCAAAAGAAGCTTTCGAGTTTCAATAAAAAAAAAAAAAGAAAAATAACGGCTGCAGAACGGAAGGAGAGACGACAGTGGCTTACTGTCACAGTGAGGGGATGGCATTGTCGCCGAAGCTAGTGAGCCCTCTGCCTCCCCGTTTCTCTCTCTCTCTCTTTCTCTCCCCTTTCATGTTCTCTCTTTATGTATTCTTTTCCTCCCTTTATTTTTTTCCTCTTGTTTTCCCAATTTTTTTCTTTTTTATTATTATTATAGTTATTTATTATATTTCATTATTATTGTTTATTATTTACTTATTAATATATATACACATACATGTATTTATTTATTTATTTATTTGACTAGAATTATTTGTATATTTTATTATATAGATTCCATAAAAAATTTTGGGTCTTTCAGATCATAAGTTGACCTTTGATAAGTTTTTAATTTATCGAATTATGATTTCCAATCACCAAAATTTTTGGGGTGTTACACCGTATAGCCAGAAACCAATGCCTCATACATGAATACTTCGCTAAGGATCCTATCTAACTTTTAGAGACATTCCAACAAAGATTCTGAATAAGACAACATGTGTTCCTGTGCATTGTCCAGAACCTCTCATGTGTTGATCTATATTTCCATCAAAGGTTCAATGCACCAGGTAGAATAGTTTTATCCTTGCTGCAAAAATGCATGGTTGTTATACGGATACTTATTACATGGAGTATTAGCTAATGCCATTAACGACTACATCCAAATTGGGGAGAACACCATATGCAAATGTTCACAAAAAGTTTATCCAAGGCATCATCTCAATTTTTGAGGCTTAATACCAGTGAAGACCTAATGTAAATGATATCAACCGCTTACTAAGGATAGGGGAGGCCTACGACTTTCCTAGTATGATGGGTAGCATTGATTGCATGCACTGGATGTGGAAAAACTATCGAAAAGCTTGGCACGGTATGATGCATGCCGAACCCGCACCTAGTCCCTAAGGCCCGCATTAAGGGTTCATTATAGCTCGTGACGATTGGTCACTTCATAATAGAAATGGAATCCCCCATGTTCGATTGCTAATGATCATACTACAAGTGCATCTATTTTAGGCAACAAGAGATATTTTGGAGTCACCATCCAATAGAACATTGGAAAAGTTTATCTAACCTCAAAAAACCTAAGACCAGAGAGAGTTTGGGGCATCACCTTTACTTGTACTTTGGTTAAAATTTATGAATGAATTTTTTAACTAAACTATTATCTCTTTTCTCACACGATTATGCAATTAAATTAAAGCGCATTGCAAGCATCCAAGAAAAGCAGTAAATAAAGTAATAAATAAAGCGATAAATTAACTTACAAATGAATGGGACAAAATATAATTCCTCAAAAATAATATGAAATGAATCATACATCAAATGATAAATTCGTTTAAGGTGGGAAGATTGGTTCCCACATGCAAATTTATAAAAATCGGAGAGTTATTTTGATGTTATTAAGAAAACCAGGATGAATGATCCTATTTTGATAAAAAATAACTCTCCATTTAGATGACATTTTGGATGGAAGTTTAGGACATTGGTCCCATTTTATTAAGTAAATCCCATTTTATTCGTAGAAATCTTTTGTTGATTTTTATGATAATGTGCAAAACAATTATTACATGTAATATCTGAAATAAAGCAAAATAGATAAACTAAGGAAACGTAAAAGGGATTTTACTATTCTCCAAATGAAAAATCATCTTGATTACCAAAACTCCATCCACTCGCAAAAATACATACACGTGACTACTCGGTCCAAGTATAAAATAAAGGAAATAAATAAGATTAGCATGTTAAATAAATCAAATACTTAAATAAAAAAAGGACATTGAAATGGAAAAAATTAATATATACGAATGCAAAGTTTCACATTTAGATCAATTAATGCATGCTGGGTGTAAAAAAGTGAAATAAACTATATTAGAAAAGTCAAAAATCAACCAAAAAGGACCACGGACGGGCCAATGGACAAGACAGATAGGCGAAAGGGGCGCAAGTGACGGGACAGAACGTTTCCATTCTGTCCCGTCACTTATGCCATCTTTCCACCTGTTATGCCCAGAAAATGAGAAACTCTATTAAAATCCATTTTTTGAATCAATTTCATGTCAAACGTCACCAATCATACACAAATTAAACGATGAATACATAATCATTTTTATTGCTTCAAAAACATATTTAAAGCTAACGAACATAGAAAATCATAAAGAAACACACATTTCAAGTTAAATTATATAAGAAAAATGTTAAGTTTCAAATGAGAATGAAATAACATACTGAGCCTAGAAATATTACCCTCAGATTAAATCTAATATTCAAAAACAGAAATGCTTCATGTCCTATTTGATTCCACAACCAATTCCAAAGCGAATTCTAAAAAGAAGAAAACTTTCTCTCTAAAAAGGATTATGCTTTCCTATGAAATTTTCAGTAAAAAAACAATGAAAAATAAGAGTTTTCCAAGAATAGAGAATTAATTTCTCTTCCTCAGTCAACTCAATCCTCTTTTTTGATTAAAACCGATATTTTATTTCCAAGAAAATAATTTTCTCTCTCTCTAGAAAAAATCTCTTTGCCTTTCTCCCTCTTTCTGCCAAAAAAAATTCCAACCCCCTTTTTTTCCATTAACTGACCTATTTATCTCCCTTTTTAAGGGAGAAATGGGGCAGTTAATGGAGAAAGTGGGAAAGTGGGAAGTTTTTGATTAACTTCCCACTATCCCACGATCAGGAGCAGTTTTTGCAACTGCCAACAACACCACAGACGGGCTTCTATCAAAACGACTATCAAATTACGAAATTGTCATTTTATCCATGACTCATCTGGCTGTGCCCGTAAATCAATAAGTTACAGGTGTTAGTCTCGACAGCAACAGGCATGTCAAGATAAAAAAAAAAATGACGGTGGGTCAAGATAAAAAAAAATGATAAACGGGCATCGCTCAGCAAGCGACCGCTGTCTGTCGACCCAGATTTTGAAAATTTGTATTTTTAAGACCTCTTTTCCGTTCTGACCTACATAAAAGAGTTAAAATCACAGTGAAACCTTTAAAATTGTGCGAATCAAGGATAGGAACTGACATTTTCCATTTCCTACTTGTGATACAATTATCAATTTCTTCATCGGCTAACTCTGATTTGGGCTGCATTGAGACTCGGTGTTTACAATTGCCCTCAATTTTAGGGAGACAATAACACTTAGTGCTTAAGTGAGCCAAAATTAAGAGTAAAGGGAAGGGACATGTACTTGAGGCAAACAAACTTACCATCATGTCGGTTGAGCTGATGGAAATGTTGACCCGATTTTGCACTCATTGGAAAGATATTGTCGCTGCCTATTGAAAGGTCTTTTTAAGGTTGCCCGTTGAAAGGATTTGGCCTATTGAAAGGTATTCGATTTACCTATTGAAAGGATTTTTCCTGTTGAAAGGTCTTGAAGTTGCTTGTTGAAAGGATTTTACCTGTTGAAAGGTCTTAAAGTTGCCTGTTGAAAGGATTTTACCTGTTGAAAGGTCTTGAAGTTACCTATTGAAAGGTCTTGAAGTTGCATGTTGAAAGGATTTTGCCTGTTGAAAGGTCTTGAAATGGCTTATCGAAAGAATTTTGCCTGTTGAAAGGTCTTGGATTTGCTTGTGTGTCCAAAAATTACTGGTTAATTTATATTCGCTAGTTTTGTTAATGCATAAATTTATCATTATCTTATTGCTGATTGATTGTCTTACTTATGATTATTTCCTTTTCATTTTCATTTCATTTGCTTTTCTTTACTCAATTATCTCTTTTGTATGCATTCCAAAATAAATTAAGGGCAAAATGACTAAATATAAATAGTGCAAGTTTTGTACATCAAAAAATTATATATACATAAAAAAAGTCTCGCTGAATATGTCTACTATGGGATGTAGGTGCATACTCCTCGGGATCGCTTTCCAGCTCACCCCCTGCTGGGCTCTAAAAGTCAATGGCCAAGAGGTGGAAGGAGGTTGTGATAGAGGTGATTGTCCAGGTCGTCTAAGCTCAACTCCCAATATCTGCTGAGAGAGTGGGTGTAAAACGAACCCGATCATCCTCAAGAGATCGCTGATGTTGACTCTCAGATGTGTCATAGAGGTGGTCTGCTGATCCACGTGTCGTCTGATGTCTGCAAGCTGGGTCTCTACTTATTCATGCCTGTCTTTCGCAACCTCTATCATACCGGGCAATAAACCCTCTAGTAGTCCCACTCGTTGCTCGAGCGTGTATATCAACTCATCCACTACCTGGAGTGCCTCACAAAATTTTGTCCAACAGCAGCAGTCCTCACCTAGAACATCTCCTCTAAACGAGCCTTTGCCCTCGTCATCCTTAGCTCAATCTGCTCCTCCAGCCTGCTAATCCGTTGCTCCATAACGGCTTCAAGCCTAACCATCCTCTGATCTATCAGGACCTCTATCATCTATTTAAAGCAGTTCAGAGAAGGCACTGCGGGCTTTGGCAGTGGTGGTGGCACTCTAGATATAGAAGCTCTTGGGTCATCATACGGCATGTGCCTCCTAGATATGCGGGTGGCTAAATGCTGGACCCCGTGTAGATGGAAGAGTACTACCCCGCACCTCAGAAGATACTGCCTGCGATGGTGGATTGCACAATATGTCTTCTAAATCTATGGCCAAGTCCATATCATCCCAAGGTGTATGAGGAGGCGACTGTATTGGCTGTGGTGCTGGCTCCTCCGACTGAAGTGGCAGTGGCTGTAATTGTGCCTCCTCTAAGGCATCCACAGCAGTTGGGAGATCTAGTGATCGGTAAGCTCACCGTGTCTCCTGAATAGTAAGCAGTCTATATTGTCCTAAGTGCCAGGGAATCGAAACTATCATCCTCATGGTCGCGCAGCCGCATGATCTACATACATCTCCTCATCTAAGGGCTCCCCAAAAGTGGCCATGTCTGCCCCTATGTGTAACAAAAATCTCGTCGCCACTCCTCCCATGCAAATCTGAGTAGATGATTACCTGGCCAATCGAACTAAATTTATCACTATCTCATGGCGGATGGTCGTGGCCTATAAAGTTGTTATTTCTGCCGTATTCAACGACCCTGGACTTCCCATCCTACGAAGATAAGAACTGGATAGTACCCTTTAAATATATTGAAAGACCTGGGTGGATAGCTACATACTCTTCACTGTGTCAGGTTGATATAGGGTTCCCAATAATGTGATCTCGGCCTAATGTTACCGCTCGACTAATCTCTCCACTATCATAACCCCTCCTCTTGTTGGAAGCTGCATAGCTTATGCAAAATGACGCTTGCTCATGCTATAGCATGCCCTTTTAAACCTCAAGGTAATCACACCTGGCTCAGTGTTGGGTCTCTAAAATCCTCTATAATGTACTGTGGCCAGGAACTCTCGAGTAATATTGAGGTACGTCTAGAAGGCACCTACAAAAAACTGTGTCTAACCCATCGCCACCAGTAAGGCATCCACCTTCGCTAACATACCCATCTCTCCAAGGAATAGCAGGGACATGAACCTACTGGCCTTTAACTAAACATGGACTATGGACTCGTAATGCTCTCTTTGCTCATTGGTCATCCACCTGGGCACTGGTGGTGCCCCGAGTGCTGGTGGCCCTTGTCTTGGTGGCATCCACGGAGAGATAAAAAAAATCAAAAATTAGTTTGTATAAAAGACCAAGATATTTGCACAAAGAAATCTCGAATTTAATTTATACAACAATAATTTATGCAAAATAAACAGTTATCATCATATTCATTTAACATTTTAACTCGCAAAATTTATAAAAATTTCGGTAGCATTTCGACTAGAAATGTGCCTACCCTCCTACATAAAAAACACATTTTTTGCAACACAATTCCTCAACGCAGTTCAAATTTCATTTAATATTCATAATTGATAACTCACAGTCTAAAATTTGACTCAATATTTATTTTTGTACAAGGAAGGACTAAAAAGTGCAATTGATTAAACTATCCAATTTAGCAAGTCTGGGCAAATATAATATTCAAAATATACAGTAAAATACATATAATACAGTAAAATACACAAAACACAGTAAACTACACACAATTCAAACTACATGATTATGAAACATTTTAACTTACCAATGTATGAAACACATTTATAATGGGTAATTAGATAAGGAAATAATAAAAAATAGAGAAAATCATAGAAAACTAACCTTGGAAGTGTGAAAGACAGAGTTGCGAAACTCGACGAAACTCAAAAAAATTGGTACCCAAATGTGCGTGGATCACGTAGGATCGTGTTGGCATAAATAGTGCACAAAATGGTGAAGAAATAAGGGAGAAAATGAAGAAAAATCGGATTGTGGCGTTGTCAGTGAGAACATAAAGAAGAGAAGAAAAAAAAAGGAAGAAGAAGAAGAAGAAAGGCCAACAATTTATAATCCGAAGCAACCGACAAGCGTCTGTCGTTACAGCGATTGATGGGCATAAGCTCCGTCTCGTTTGTTGTTCCAAATTATTTATTATTATTATTATTATTATTAAATTAAATAATTCTTGAATACTCAAGTCGGACCATATTGGACTTCGTGTCTTGCGAAAATAGATTTTCCTTACTATATAACCCGAGTAAAAAAAGTATATAAAAATGCATGCATATGTGAAATGCATGGGCCATGCAAAAATGCAGTGAAAAATCCATCCAAGCCATTCAGGGATGACAAACGGGCTGCCCGTGGCTCGCTTCATGAGTGACGCCCATCAGTCGTCGTGCTCCTATAAATACCCATTCTTCTTCTGAGGTATTTTTTTCACCATTATGTCAATATTTGCTATTAGCAAATTGCACCAACCCTTAGATGACCATCAAACTTGGAATAATTCTATTTTAGCCCCTTATGCTAGCTTGAAATTCATGAGGAGAGTTAAGATAGACAAAACCCTTATGTTAGCTGTTATTCGTTATTGGGATCCTAGATTTCACGACTTTAGGTTCAGCCACCAAGAATTATTCCCCCTGGCCAAAGCATTTGTTGCAATTCTCGATGTAGATTTCCCTTCTAGTACACTACCCTGTACTCCGAGTTATATGCTTAATTATCTAGGAGAGATGGCATGTGCTCTAGGGATCTTACCATCTGCAGCTATCAAACTAGTTCCTCGAGGCGGCCCTTTTTCCCTGGAACTTCTGACCAATGCATTGGTCAACTTCACCGACATTCCTACTTACCGTATCAGTTTCATTCTACTAATCTACTTGGCTTAGTATTTGATTGTGACCTTATATGAGTTGACCGGTGATTCTAGACTATTCCATGTTGTCGAGGGCATTTGCGATGGTCTGACCTCATTTCGACTAATCTTGAAGGGAACAATCCTCTGTTTGGACGCACTCTGCATTGATTCTTCTACTTTCTTAAGTTGTAGCCCCTTATTACTTCAGGTAATTATAGTCATTATTTAAAGGTAGCATCCCCTTGTGGGTTTTAACACTAGTTTTTCTTAGTAGGTATGCGCCCGTTTTGGGTTTTCATATTTCCTCATGCCTTACTTTTCCCTGAAATGACTCCAACTCATCTTAGAGCTTTTTTTTTTTCAAGTGTGTTTGTAGGATAAATTAAAGCTGGTGTTAGAACCTCCTTCCAAAGCGATCAGCATATATTCATTAAAGCACTTTATTCATAGACAAAGGCTATATGAATTCAACTCTCCGTATGAAGGGACTGTATGGCTAGCCACGGTGGCAGATGGAGACATTAACTTTATTTACCCATGGTTGACCCTTTCTTTTGTTACTTGAGATGGGTCTTCCAGATGCATCCCATTATGTGGGCTATATAAGGCTACCTTTTGCATCGCAACTCATTGTGGGAGACAATTTGGTGAACCACAAGACATTGTAAGGCATCCACTATCTTTTCAAGGTGGTGTGCTCTTTGCTGCCTTCCTTTCTTGTTTCCATCATCTTTAGGGACAGTTACCCGTGAAGACTTGCCGTTTTACTACTTCAACTGAATACAAGAGATGGATTATCAGTCCTGTAGTGGACAATAGGACAAATTGGCTGAAGTGCCAGGACGATGAGAGTAGTAGAGAATAGTTGATAGATTGCATATGTAATAAATGGATCATTATGCTTCTTTTTACACTTGAACTGAATAACTTTAGATAAGTAAAATAAAAAGCTCTGGTTTCATTAATATATTATCGTATGTGTATATTTTGACCTGATTTCATCACACATAATCATTATTTAGCATTAAGCTCATCAATACAACAACATATTTAATCTCAGAATAGATCTAAAAAGCATCAAACTCCTATTATCAATCAGCCTCTCAGGTTTTCATGATTGAACATTTTCTTTCAGCCTCTAATTTTTGCTCAAGATGCCTTTTTCTGATTTTTACCCTAACGAGGTACCTACTTTCAGCAAGGCCACCGTTGTTTTTGGCTTTTGACCCGCGAGCCTTTTATTCTCTTCTTTTGATTTTGTTATTTAGCCATGGAACCTTTTAAATCTATCCACATTGCCCGGTTCTTTGAATCATTCCCATTGCTGTTAGTTAGGATTGTAGCTCCTTTTGATAATAACTTCTTTACTACAAAAGGTCCTTCCTATGTTGGTTTGAGTTTACCTCGAATATCCGGTACGCCTGGTCTCATCTACTTGAAGACTAAATCTCCTTCTTTCAAATGATGCTTTCTAACTTTCTTCCCAAAAGAACAAGCCAATCTTTTCAGATAGATCTGATTGTGATAATATTCCCTCATTCGATTTTCATCTAGCAAATTCAACTGCATCAGTTTCTGTTGTGCCCATTCTGTTTCTAGTAGTTTGGCTTCTAAAGCAACCCTCAAAGACTGAAGCTCGACTTCCACTAGTAGCATTGCTTTCGTCCCATACACTTGGCGGAATGGGGTAGCTCCTGTTCAAGTTCTGATGGTAGTTCAGTATTCCTATAATGCAAAAGGTAACTTATCTGCCCAATCCTTGTATGTCTGAACCATCTTAGATAGTATCCTCTTCACATTCCTATTCGCTGTTTCAACCACCCTATTGACCTGCGGCCGATAAGGAGAAGATTTGTGATGCTGGATACCATATTTTTTTTAGCATCTATTTGCTTTTAGCCTAAAATTGCACCCCGTTATCTGTTACTATGTGGTGCGAAAGACCATATCTGCATACCAAATGTCATTCAATAAACATGGCCATTTCTTGAGCACCTAGTTTCTTAAAAGATTCGGCTTCTACCTATTTGGTGAAGTAATCAATAGCTACCACGATATGCCGATGTCCATTTGAAGATGTCGTATGTATTTCTCCCACAATGTCGATTTCTAAAGCTGCGAATGGCTATAGAGATGTAAGGTTGCATAACTCTGAGATCGGCATATGTCTTAACTCTGCATACTGTTGATATAGGTGACACTGCTTTACATATCTAGAATAATCTGTATCCATCATGAGCTAAAAGAACCCTTGGCGCACGATTTTCTTTGCGAGTGTTAACCTATTCATGTGTGCACCACAGACCCCTGCATGTGTTTCTTCCATCACCTTTCAAGCCACTTTCTCATCTAAACACCTCAGCTAAATACCATAGGGCTGCCTTTCATACAGTATTCCATTTATGCTGATAAACTGAGCTGACAACTTGCGAACCATTCTTCAGTCTCTCTCGGTGACTTCCTTAGGAAATTGTGATCTTTTTAAATAATTCTGAACATTATAAAACCACGGCTTCCCATCGATAGACTCAACATCCATCACTTGTTCAGCTTCAAAGCATGGATTATTTGAATTAGCAATCGGTACCGGCTTCATGACTATTCTTTTTATATTATCCCACATAGACACTAAAGTGGTAAGAGCATCGACAAGTTGGTTTCATCCCTAGGCACATATCTAAAAAAGTGCATATCTCGAACTCATTACTCATTACCTTTAAACATTTTATGTATGGTAGTAATTGCTCTTCCTTAACTGACCATTCTCCCCTAACCTGATGAATTACCAATGATGAGTCTCCAAAGACTTCTGCAGTTTTTACCCCCAAGGCTAACAAGTTTCTAACCCGAAAATGCAAGCTTTATACTCAGCTTCATTGTTAGTGGCCTTGTATCTTAGCTTTTTGGCTGAAGGAAGCTTTTCACCGTCTAAGGTTACGAGAATCACCCCTGCTCTACTATTAACTGCCCCATAAAAAAACATCTGCCACCCTTGCACTGAAATAACAGCAATATCGTCATTGGGGAATTCATAATCAACCCGATCTCCTTTAAGAGGATGTTTAGCCGACAATTCTACTACGGCATGTCCCTTAATGGTTTTCCTGGTGACATACTCTATGTTGAACTCTTGTAGAAAAATCAACCATCTTCCCATCTTCCCCAATAAAGAGGACACTTCTTAAAGGTATTTAAGAGGAATTTGTTTAACAACTGATGTACCGTATAAGAATAAAAATAGTGTCTTAACTTCTTAAAAGCCCATATTACCGCTAGACAGATCTTTTCCACATCAATATACTAGGCTTCATATTGAAGAAATTTTTTGCTAAGATAGTAAACTGCAAACTCGATCCCAAATTCATCCTCCTAAGCTAACATAGCACCTACCGAATTCTCTTCGATTACTAGGTAAAGAATTAAAGGCTTCATTAGTTGTAGTGGTCGCAGGACTGGAGGGTGTAAAAGGTATTCTTTGATGGTGTCAAAAGCTTTCTGGCAATCGTCGTTCCACTTAATAGGCTGATTTTTCGTAAGAAGATTAAAAATTAGTTCACAGATCAAAGAGATCTTAGCAATAAATCGGATGATTTATTGTAATCTGCCTAGAAACCTTCTAACTTCCTTTTCTTTCTAAGGCACTGGCATCTCTCTGATAGCTTTGACCTTATCGGGATCTTTTTCAATTCCTTTCCAGCTCACCATGTGACCCAATAACTTGCTCGAGGTGACCCCAAATATGCACTTCTTGGGATTAAGGCAAAGATTATATTTGTCAATCCTTTGGAAGAACTTCTTTAGAGCTTCAAAATGACCCTCTTGAATGGCTGACTTGATCATCATGTCTTCGACATAAACCTCTACCTCCTTATGCATGAAATTGTCAAGGATCTTGGTAGCCATCCTCTGATAGGTTGCCCCAGCATTCTTCAATCCAAAAGGCATCACCCTATAAGCAAAAGTCCCCCATTCAGTAATGAAGGTTGTCTTAATTCAATCCACCATCTTGTTAAGAATCTGATTGTACCCAGCATACCCATCAATGAAACTATACATGCAACAAGCGGCAACACTATCAATCAAAACATCTAAATGGGGTAAAGGGAAGTCGTCTTTTGGACAAGCCTTATTTAGATCCCGATAGTGTACGTATACATGAACTTTTCCATTCTTTTTGGCCATAGGAACAACATTAGCTAACCAAGTCGGATATTGAACTTCTACAAGGAACTTATCTTAAATCTGTTTATGGACCTTTTCTTTGACCTTTTCTGCCCATTATAGCCTGAGTCTTCTAAGCTTTTGCTTAATTGGTTTGTGATCAGGATATATAGGTATGGCATGTTCAGCGATTTTAAGATTGATTCTTTGCATGTTTTCGTAGGTCTAGGCAAAGACTTTTTCATATTTTTTAATATTCTCTCAAATTTTTCTCTCTCTTCAGGAGTTATGTCTTGGGTTTTCCAAATTTCAAGATTAAATAGAGTTGTATTAGTTGAGTTAATATCAAATATGAATGAGTCATGTTCATGATTATGCATAATGAAATCATGCGGAACATCACACAAGTAAGCAAAGTTGTTCATATTATTAAAATAACCATTACAATATACATCATCATTAAAGAGTTCAGGAATAAAAGAACATCTGAAAAACTATTATCTTCGACTTCTGCCGGTGCAGGTGCTACAGTCGATGCTTCAGCTATCTCACTGTGGGGCAGAGACTTCTCAAATTTTTCTGGTGCAATTTTCAGGTCTTTGATCTTTAATTCTGGCTTTGGCTTTTCAACTTCCATCTTCTTCTTCCCCTTCACTCTAGTAGCCAACAAGTTATCTATAACAACCTCCCCCAAAATCTCTCTATCCTAGATAGTGCTTTGAGTCATAATCTCTTCGTCCCAAATTCCCTCAACCGTTTGGACCATTCTACTAGACCAAATCAAATACATCATTGAAAACTTCTAAACTTGGTATTATCTTTCCTTTAACCCACTGAGGCTCAGCCTCTCCACAATAGGCACATTCTGATGCGGGCACAAAGCTTTCTACGATGTGGGATATCTCAACAAACTTCTTCTCGACTTTTCCATTAGCATTCTTAGCTACATGACCCAAACCCTTCCTGTCTTTTTGACCTCTCATGGTTATTGCTATTTGTAGCCCTTGTGACTCCTTGCCTAATCCTACACCTGGCAAGAAATTCATTCTTTTCATCATATTAACCACTTGAGGGCTTTCAACTAAACTATTCTCCTCATCAATTGTTGCCATATAAAATCCACTGAAAGGTTGTCTTGAGATTTCCAAAACAGACACTTAATATTCTTTGGCATCCTTAATCGTCACTATCTATCCTTTGCTTAGAATCTTAATCATCTGATGAAGTGTAGATGGAACCCCACCTAATTTATGAAACCATGGTCTGCCAAGTAACACGAAAAAATTATCTGGGATCGGTAGAACCACAAACTCAGCCTCAGTCTCTATCGGCCCTATCTTCACAATTGTTTTGAAAGTTCCTACAGCTGCCTTCTTGAATTGTTATAGGCTATAACAGTCAGATCAGATTTACCCAACATTGACTCATTCAGACCAAATATGGGTATTGCAACCAATGGGAAAACATTAATAGAGGATCCGTCATTCACCATGACACAAGTGGTGTGCTTGCCATTGATTTAGACTCTTATGTAGAGAGAATGGTTGTGATTACATCCCTCAGCAGGCAAATCTGTATCCGTGTACACCACATTTTTGCCTGAGCCCCCTTTCACCAAATCTAACAATTCTGAAGGTGAAATGGTTGTAGCCACAGTGAACTCGCATAAAGCCTCGACTAGCCTCTGTCTATGAGATGAGGATGACCTCAATAAATCCCGTATAGAAATCTATGAGGGTGTTTTCTGCAGCCGCTTCGTTATTTGGTCTTCTTCCTTTTCTTTTTCTTTTTCTTTTTCTACAAGTGATGGTAAAGGAATCTGTTACTTCTCTATTTCTAGTACTACTTTGCTGCTCCTAGCAACTGCTTTTACTTTCTCTGCCTCCTCTGAATCCCTGTCAGCTCACTGACTTCTTCACTTTCACTTTTGCTGGATGTCTTCCAGCAATCGATCATATTAATATGGCTTTTTGTATTCTTCTCTCCCTTTTTCTTATTTAGGTAGGTAATCGCCACATATTTGTGTCCATATAAGTCATGAAGTACAAAACATTTAGGTAAACTCGACCTAATCATGAACACCAACGGTGCGTTCTTCCCTTTCTCTAGGTCGGAGATCTATTTACTATCAATCAAATCTTGGATCTTATCCCTCAGGTGCCTGCACTGGTCTGTCAAATGCCCGGTTTGTTGATGAAAGACACAATATTGGTTTGCACTGTGGTTGAGGAGCCCTTGAGTCCTAAATGCCCTAGGTGGTAACGGCTGAATCTTTCCCTACTTAACCAATCTTTCCAATACCCATGACATAGACTTACCTAAGTTGGAGTAATATCTTTGATGTATTTTCATAGCCGATACTTCTGTTGTCTTCCCTGTTCTATTACCACTACTGCTCGAAGCTGACTTGTTTCCCCCATGATAACCATGGTTCTTCTAAGTATAACCGTCATTATTTGCTTTCTCGGCCAGATATTCCCATTCGGCTTCAATAGCTTTATCCTTTAGTGCCTCCCAATCCTTCAGTACTTTTATCTTCAATCCGTCTCTCAAATAGGGACTCGCATTTCAGATAAAGAGCTGTATTTGATCAGAGGTGTCAGGTTTTCTCTTCATTTCCATAACCCTATTCCTCCAATGGGTTAGGTATTCATGGAATGATTCTTCGAGTGTTTGCTATAATAACTCCAAATCCTTCAGGGTAACTTCCATATGGGTGCTACAATCATATTGTCTCAAAAATTCTTTAACCAATATGTCCCAATCCAGCTTGGTCCTTCTATCTAATCTATGGTACCAGTCAATGATGGGGCCTACCAAACTAAGATAGAAGTATTCAAATTTTTATTTATTGGTCGATATAGTCCCTATTATCACCAGAGTATACTATTTAGCATGTGCAGATGAATCAGACATACCATTAAACTTGGGTAGCTCCAGCATCTTAAATTGTTAAGGAAGCAATTCCCTACCATCTAAATCCCTATCTTCTAGATTCATCCCTCTTCCTATTGATAATAAACAAGCCATGGCTTCAATTCTTTCCTCCATCTTCTTTAGTGTTGTGTCCTCTACTTTGGATGCTTTTTCCTTCATAACATGGGTAACTTCAATCTCATCCCTATCTTCTTCCACAAAATCATCCTCGGGTCCTCAAATCATACTCTTTCCATGCTCTATGTGCACTACACTATTACTAAGGGAGCCTCCCCAACTAAACTTGGTTTGGCTTGCCTTGTGACAGAAGCGGCAGGCTATTGCCCTACAGGTGGCGTTAATATGGAAACAAGGTTCCTTATCATAGCCATTATCTTCCTTTCAAACTCTTTAAACTTTTTATCTATTTCTTGAATGATCAGAGCATGAGTCTCATTGGTCTTTTGTGGTAGGTTAGCCATATCTGAATCAAATGAGTGTTCTGAAGAAAACTATAATTCACTGTCAACCGAAGCTATTTTTGAACCTGATTCGATTATCAATTGTGATAGCTCGAACAAAGGATTCTGAATAAGATGACCGTCTGATCCTCTAAACCATTTAAATGAATTTATGATGGCTGTAAAATCAAAATTGTTAAAATGATGCATGACATGTGATGCATGATCGTGTTTGTGTAGCATTCACAACTACATACAAGCAAATAGATTATTCCAACCTTATTACTCCCACACAGGAGGTCGTGCAATCTCTTTCTTAGGTGGGCTTAGCTCAAGGGTTAGCAAGGAACCCAATGGACACGTATGGTGTACGGTGGAAAGCCGACAACGTAACCATTCTTATCTAATGGACATAAATATGATTTTTGGCTGTTGCGTATTTGGACACTTCAAATAAATTAGAATAGGCCCACCGGGGCATGAAAGCCTTTGATGAGTGACCACCTAACTTAGTTGAATTTGTTTAATACATAACAACCCATATAGCAAACATATTATTACTGTACATATCACCTAGAAGAAGTATCTATTTGTCATTACATGTGCTATAGTCAGGTAATAGAACTTTAAAGCTACTCAAGCATGATCCCTACTAACGGGTCTAGCTCATCATGAGTATAGCAACCAATCGGGTCATCATTTAACATACCAAAAGGTACATGACTTGAGCTGCTAATTATCCTTAACACTTTTCTACATTGAGTGAATATAGGGTCGTGTTTCGAGAACACACCGGGGTTGATAAAAAGGATGCCTAACATAGTTCTAAGGCTCTAGAATGAACGCAATGCAATTTTCAAAAAGAGATAAAATTTTAATCTCAAAAATTCAATTATGTTTCATTTTGACCAAGGCACTTTAAGAGCAAAGTCTCAAAGTCCCCAATGGAGTTGCCATTGTGACGCACGCCAATCCCGAGCTTAGTCTCGGAGACTCGCTTTTAGGGTTCGAGAAAGGTTCATAATAGCTCGTGGTGATTGGTTACTTCGCAATAGACATGGAATCCCATATGTTCGATTGCTAATGATCAAACTACAAGTGCCTCTATTTTGGACAATAAGAGATATTTTGGAGTCGTGACCTAATAGAATATTGAGAAAGTTTGTCTAACCTCAAAAAACCTAAGATCATAGAGAGTTTGGAAGATCACTCTTACTTGCACCTTTGTTAAAATTTATAAATGAGATTTTTAACTAAAATTTTATCTCTTTTCTCACACAATTATGCAATTAAATTAAAGTGCATTTCAAGTATCTAAGAAAAGTAATAAATAAAGCGATTAATTAACTTACAAATAAATGGGACAAAATACAATCCCCTAAAAATAAAGTGAAATGAATCACACATCAAACGAAAAAATCGTTTAAGGTGGGAACATTAGTTCCCACGTGCATATTTACAAAAATCAGAGAGTTATTTTGATGTTATTAAGAAATTCAGGATGAATGATCCCATTTTGGTAAAAAGCAACTCTCCATTTAGATGACATTTTAGTTGGAAGTTAGGACATTGGTCCTATTTTATTAAGTAAATCCCATTTTATTCGTAGAAATCTTTTGTGGATTTTTATGATAACTTGCAAAACATTTATTACATAGAATATCCAAAATAAAGTAAAATAGATAAACTAAGGAAATGTAAAAGGGATTTTACTATTCTCCATATGCAAAATCATCTCAATCACCAAAACTCCACCCGCTTGCAAAAATACATGCACATGAATACTCGGGCCAAGTATAAAATAAAGGAAATAAATAAGATTAGCATGTTAAATAAATCAAATACTTAAATACAAAAAACGACATTAAAATGGAAAAGGTTAATATATATGAATGAAAAAGTTTCACATTTAGATCAATTAATGCATGCTGGGTGTAATAAAGTAAAATAAACTATATTAAAAAAAGTCAAAAATCAACTAAAAAGGACCACAGACAGGCCAATGGACAAGACAGACGGGCGGAAGGGGTGCAAGTGACGAGATAGAATGGATCTTAAGTGACTAGCATCGCTCATGTCGTTTTCCCGTCTGTCATGCCTAAAAAATGAGAAACTCCACTAAAATCTAATTTTCGAATCAATTTCATGTCAAACATCACCAATCATATGCAAATTAAATCGATGAATACATAAGAATCATTTTCATAGCTCTAAAAACATATTCAAAGCTAATAAACATAGAAAATCATAAAGAAACACATATTTCAAGTCAAATTATATAAGAGAAATGTTAAGTTTCAAATGAGAATGAAATAACAAATTGAGCCCAGAAATATTACCCTCAGATTAAATTTGATATTCAAAAACAAAAATGCTTCACGCCCTCCTTGATTCCTCAATTAATTCCAAAGTGAATTCCAAGAAGAAGAAAACTTTCTCTCTCTAAAAAGGATTTTGTTTTCCTATGAAATTTTCAGTAAAAAAAATAATAAAAAATAAGAGTTTTCAAAGAATAGAGAATTAATTTCTCTTATTCAGTCAATTCAATCCTCTTTTTTAATTAAAATTGATGTTAAGAAAATAATTTTCTCTCTCACTAGAAAAAATCCCTTTGCCTTTCTTCTTCTTTCTACAAAAAAAAACTCCAACCCCCTTTTCTTCCATTAACTGACCTATTTATCTCCTTTTTTCAAACGAGAAGTATGGCAGTTAATGGAGGAAGTGAGAAAGTGGGAGGTTTTTTTATTAACTTCCAACTGTCCCACAATCAGGAGCAGTTTCTGCAACTACCAATGATACCACAGATAGGCATCGATTGTTGACTGATGGGCTTCTGTCAAAATGGCTGTCAAATTATGAAATTGCTCGTGACTCATTTGGCTGTGCTTGTGACTCAGTGAGTTACGGGCGCTAGTCAGCGAGTCGTGGGAGCCCAGAGACGGGCGCTAGTCCCATCAGCGATAGGGTAGTCAAGATAAAAAAAAATGACAGGCAGGCATCACTCAGCCAGTGATGACCTTCTGTCGACCCAGATTTTTAAAATTTATATTTTTAAGAAATATTCTCCATTCCGACGTACGCGAAAGGGTTAAAATCATAAAGCTAGTCAGCGAGTCACGGGCGTTAGTCCCGTTAGCGACAGGCAGGTCAAGATAAAAAGATAACAGACAGGCATCGCTTAGCGAGCTATGGCCATCTGTCGACCCAAATTTTGAAAATTTGTATTTTTAAGACCTATTCTCTTTTCTGACCTACGCAAAAGGGTTGAAATCATAAAGGAACCTTTAAAATTATGAAAATCAAGGATGGGAACTGACATTTTCCATTTCCTACTTGTGGTACAAGTATCAATTTTTTCATCGGGTAACTCTGATATGAGTTGCCTCGGGACCCGGTGTCTACACACTGTATGCACAAAAGTGGTCACTATAGGTCTCCAACTTTAGTACTTGAAGCAGTAGCATTAGCTGACCCATGGATATAACATGGATTTTTTGAGTGGTTTGATCAAACAATGACATCAAAGTTTTAGACCGACCATCGGTATTTGATGACGTGATAGAAGGTCATGTTGCCAAGATACCATGGGCAACAACTATACCATGGGATATTATTTAACAGATGGTATATAACCTAAATGGGAAACATTCATCAAAACAATTCCTTGACTAGAGGGAAAGAAGAGACAATTGTTTGCAAAATACCAGGAATAGTTATAAAAGGACGCGGAGCATGCATTCGGAGCTTGAGGAGGAAATATCTGGTAAACTCTTATGATGAAATTTGTGCCCACAATAAGGAATATATCCAAAATAATATCCAATTTCAAGATAGAGAAAAACATTGACAATTACAGACATACTTAGTGGAACATATCTAACAATTTCACCATACCAAGTAAATTATCGTTAGTCATGAATTTCTTTTTATTTCAAAATTATGTAATTTTTTACTGTACCTTAATTTAAATATTTTTTTCATATTTTATAATTTATTTCTTAATTATGATTTATTTAATTAATGTTAATTATTATTAATATATATTATTTAAATATAATATTAGTTAATATTTATTTAATTATTTTTAATAGTATGCAAAATCTCATGAGAGACTTAAAAGAGAGATAACCATTGAAATGAGAAGTCTTTCTTTTAGTTTTCAATAATGTGGCATTTACGTGGCAAATATGGCCTCACATCATAAATTTAGATGAAACTCTTTTACTGCGGATAGGGGTGTGCATCAGTCAGGTTCGGGTCAACTCAAACAGAACCTGACCAACTCGAGATTCAAAAAATAGCCTAAATCCCAATCCAAACCAACCTTATTTATTAATAGGACCCCGAACCGAATAACCCGACTTTTTTTGGGCCCGAACCGATCAATCCCGAATAAATCAAAATTTTGTTTCCCTAGATCATCAAGAGTTGAACCATCCACACAAAAAAATTCATTTTTATAGCATGTTGCAATCCATTAGATTTGCCTTATAGCATGTTGCAATCCATTAGATTTGCCTTTTCTGGCCTTCAAATCTGCAACATATTAGCATGAAATAATTTAGATTATCATAATCTAAATTACAAACTTTAAATACAATTTCACAAAAAATCAAAAGTTTAACAAAAAAAAAATCAAAATCAAACGAAGGCAGAGAGAGGAGAGGGATTTTGATTTGTTTGATATAGGTATGGGAGAGAGAAAGAGCAGAGAGAGGAGAGGGAGGGATTGAATTTGTACCAAAAACCAAAGCTGCAGCTGAAGAACCACCAGTATCAAGCTGATGGCAAAAAAGAAAATCAAAATTTTAACCAAAAAAAAAATCAAAATCCAAAGGAGGCAAAGAGAGCAAATGGATTTTGATTTGAGAGAGAGAAAGAGCAAAGAGAGGAGAGGGAGGGATTTTGATTTCTTTGATATGGGTATGAGAGAGAGAAAGAACAGAGGGAGGAGATGGTTCTGGAATAGAAAAAGGTGCTGGAATAGGAAAGAAATAGCAAAGAGAAAGAAATAGCAAAGGAAAGTAAAAGAAAGAGAAAAAATAATAATAAAAAGGATCGTTAAAAAAATTTGGTCGACCTTGGAATTGAACTCGAGTAAATAGGTAATAGAGGTTAATGACTCCACCACTAGGCCAAATCTCTCCAACATAAATTAAATATGCTGCATAATATATATAGGTTTCGGTCGGATTCGGATTAGGCAAGGTTTCACTCGATCCGACCCGAACCCGAATAAAGTCAAAATCCTTCACCCAACCCAACCAGAACAACCTTATTCGAATGCAGATTTTGGGTCAGGTTGGATTTTGTACAGCCCTAACTGCGGATGGTCTTAGATGGTATTTGTACATCAGCTTAATCTTTTAGCAAAATTCATGGATTAACATTGCTCGTGAATGTGATATTTTGGATTATCATATTTATTGATACCTTTATTTGGACACCATGTTAAGCAACATTTTGTATAGAAAATTACTTTCTAAAAAAATTTAAGGTTTTGTTGGCTACTAATATTTATTATTTTTTAACAGATATTATTCATTTCATTTTAAGGGATGAATATCAATTTAGTACAATAATTAAAAAATAATGGAAAAATTTTAATTTTATAAAAATATATTAACAATTATTTAAATTGTCGTTTTCTTTTTTTTTTCTTTTGATTATATCATTGGGAGTGTGATTTAAATTCTAATCAATTAAAAAAATAGTCAGACTTTCAACCTTTTGATTTATGAATAATTTTCTAAATTCCCCTTTTCTAATTCTAAGCAATCCATTGAATTTTCTACAAGTTTAAAACTGAATTTATCTCTATGTTAAATTTAAATGCATTAAAGTTCTAGATATATGTGTTGTCAAAAGTTTAATTTTAATTAAAAATAATGAAATAAAAAAAAGTATTTAATAAAGATAAATATAGTGTTACATAATAAATGTGGGTAAAAATGTAATTTTTTTATTAATATTCTCTCTAATTCCTAAAGAAATACTTCAAGTGCATCAAATCATGTGATTGAGCAGGGGATGGAATAAATATAAAAGTTGTTATAAATATTTATAAAATATCTAAATTAATCCTTATATTCTTAAACTATTTTTTCATTATACTTTTTTTAATAAAGGAAAAGGAAAAGTATGAGCTCGAATATGAAAGCTGTTATTATATTGAAATGATTTTACCTATGAAATATTTTTTTAGAGATTTTTTTTATTATATTTTTAGAGTTAAGAGTTTAGGGTATATAATTCAATTATATTTTTTTTGTACTTTTAAATTAGCGCCGGTCACCAGATTAAATTCTTATGGTTATTGTTTACTATTTATTAATATAGCACTTTTAAGATTATATTTATGAATGTACTAGTAAGAGATTATCTTTAGGGAAAGTGATAAATGCGAAGTTTTGGGGCTTAACAAAGGGAGAGTAATATTTCAAAGTTTTTAGGGTTAATCACTTCATTTGATGCCATAATTCTGGTTGAGGATAGTAATTAAACTAAATAAGGGTTTGTAAAGCGTGAAATCGAGGGTTTTATAGATGGAAGCTTTTCTTTTATGGACGTTGAAAAGTTTTCAATAACTTACGATCATCTTTATTTATTTACAGATATATGTCCATTTGTATTTACTGAGTAATTTAACTGTAATGGTTCTGGAAAAATCCTATTTCTTGTTCAATATCTTTCATTTGAAAAATATTTCCCTCTTAGTTACAGAACTATTTTTCATATTGATATTACAATAGGGTTTCTAAATCCTCTAATAGCTTCACCACCATTCCAACATAACGATCAGATAGTTTAGCACTGATAATATCAATAAGAAATGGATTAATATTCTCGCTTGTACAGTCATGGTGGACACAACAACCTCTCGATCTATTAGATTAATATGCTAATGCAACATTATTTATACGGGAAAAGGAAAAAATTGCACAAAGACAAAAGGAATGCACCGTTCCATTGTGATTGGTGCTGAGCTGAAACATCTAAAACATTTGAATTACAGGTAAATATGATTTTGAGTACATGTATTGGTTGCATGCCTTCACAATTTCACTCTAGTGTTCTGAGAAAGGGAGTGCTTCGCACAATAACACAAGCATTTTGCTTTGCTCCTCCTATATAAATACCCAGCTTGATTCATCACTTCACATGAAAGAAAATGAATCTGAGCTAATTATACAAAAACAATTATTCTCCTTCCCAACCCATTTGGCGAGCCCGTCGCTCCCACAAGGATGTAACTTTTCTCTCCTTGATCAGCAATGCCTCGGAATGCTCCCTAGCTTCTTCACATGTCTCAGTGGCAGCATTACATTTTTCAGCTTCTCTTTGGTATTGGGAAGCCACTCTCTTTGCTTCAGCAAACGTGATGTTCATGTGGCGGGCATGTTCTTCAGCGACAGCCTCTTGTAATTTCAATTCCTCTGTTAAAAGGTCGACAAACTGCTTCTCCATCTCCCTTTTGAGATCAGGGTCATTACTTCCACAGTCTGTGATATCAACATAATCCTCTCAGTTCCACTAATCACAATTGGAAATATTAGTAAAACGAGAGCAGAACAACGACTAAGAAGAGTCAGTGCACAATAAGATATGAAGCTGTCAGTAGCCAAAAATTATTGCTGAAACATCCTCAACTTTGACCCTCTAGATTAACTTTATACTTGGGGGTTCAACTAAGCTTAACAGTCCAGTAAAGTCATTGGTCACTCAAAATAAAATAATAAGATACTGAAAATATAAGAGAGCAGGATGGAATAGGTGCAATGAATCACAATTGTCAAATAGTTGTTTTAATTTTTTTTTTCTTTATGGGCATTAACTTCATGAGAACATTAACTGTGTTGCGAATGAAGTTAAATAGAGCCACAAAAAGACAACTGAATCAAACACAAACAAGGACATTAATAACCATAAGGTTGGCCCCTCATCAAATGGTTTGTGAGGTTCGTAGGTTCCAAGTTCTAGTTGCTTCCAAAGTTGACTTAAAAGGGTCAAGTTGGAATTCAGTTGACTTAAAAGGGTCAAGTTGGAATTCTGCAGCAATTTAGTCAAAATAGTTACGCCTACACTGACTTAAAACCATGTATGTTCTAAAAATAAGTTAACAAGCTCATCAGAGCATAGATGCTCAATTTTTTAAAATGGTGATGCTAACAAGTTAACTTCAAAAGTGGCAAAATCAGAAATTTCCATTATAACATCAAGCGAACCTCTTCCATCATGGACCCTAGAGATCCTGTTTGTAGGTTCCACCTCTTGTCTCAACTTCATGGTGGACGAGGTTCACACAAGAACTTCTTAACTTTCTATTGGCCAAAATAAGACGAGACCGTATGAATGTCCTTGTGTATGTAAAGTACAATCTTCTCACCATTTTGATGCCAGAAATTTAGAAGTTCGAAATGCATAAACAAGAAATCAAAAAGCCCAGTAACATAGCAGGGCCTTAGTTTTACTGTATAAGCAACTTGTTTAAGGGTTTGTCAGGAAGAAAGATGAAAGGCAACAAGTCTGTTGTTTTCATAGAAGAGCAAGTAAAATAATTCAGCAAGTCGGGTTGATAGAATGAATGCTTACCTGTGACTGAGAGATTGGCCAATCCTGCAAGCACGAAACAAGATCCAAAGACAAAAGAATGTTAGTAAGCAAAATTTTGATTTCCTCAAGTGCAAACTCTTGAATTCAAACTTACTTAGTCGATCAAGAATGAATGCCAATTAATATTAACAATCAATACAAACATACAGATGATGATTTGCAAGTAATTTAAATTCAACAAGAGATTTTCTATCAGACACAATGAAGTTGTATGCAGCTTGAACACAAATCTTCGAATAGTAAAATGTCCAAAGAGGGAATCATGTAACCAGCTTCTTATCTTCGAACAGTAAAATGTCCAAAGAGGGAATCATGTAACCAGCTTCTTATCTTCGAATAGTAAAATGTCCAAAGAGGGAATCATGTAACCAGCTTCTTAGGCTAGAAATAAAAGCAATTGCTCTTTTGTTCTGAAAGATAATTGTATCCTCTCACCAATTGGGAGCTTTCAGTTGCTTTTCTTCTATTTCACTCCTCTATGTGGGTTCTTTTCACCCTTCCCTTGCAGTGCTAATTAGCTATCAATCATTCCAAGCATATTTAATTTAAGCCTTGCAAGGAGAACCTTGCTGATTGAAGTGGGATTTCACATGCCCCATGCTCTCTCCAAAGAGATAAGCTTCCTTCTACACCAAATTCAGTAACAAAGTAACCCAGCCACTCACCATCAACTTTCTTTTTTTTTTTTCCATGTCAAAGACCCACCATCAACTTCATTGATATATACATACATTGATTTCTGATCACATTTCCCATGGGCCCTCTTATCTCTTCCTTCTCCAAACTCGGGTTACAAAAGAAAAAGAAGAAGAAGAAACTAAGAAAAAGTATCAATACCAATGCAATGAACTTTTCAGCAGCAGACCTAATTGAATTGACACCCCAACTTAATGAAATTCATTTGGTTGATTTATGCTTATTTATCTTAACAAATATTCTAGGCCTTTATCCTCATCCAATTTGCATTTCATATCATCCTAGACAAAGTAAACGAGTCTACCAAGCAAATCCAATTATTTCCAATTCTTTGCCCTCCTAGCCTCAGATATCTAAAGATGAAAACCAAAATGAAAGCTTGAAAGCAATCTCTATCTCATCATCAACATGTGGATTAAACAGGCACATATACAGCACGAATCAATGCATAATGCTTAGAAACAAGAAAAGAAAAATGTATCGTAAAAAAAAAAAATCCAGTGTGCTGATGGAGTGCTATCATATATTTGGTTGCTGGTAGGATTAAAAAAATGATGGCAAAGGCAGATGCAAATTCTCAGAACTTCAGTTTTTTTTTTGGACCATGAAGATAATTTTGCAGAAGGAAAAATAAAAAAAAAAAGGAAGAGAGAGAGAGAGAGAGAGAGAGAGGGGAGATCTAACAGACATTAGAACTACCCCAGAATTCCTGAAACTTCCAAATTTTAACAAAAAGAAAGAGATAATCTGAAGTAGCAATTAAAGTTCCCTAGGGATAATTTCCAATCTTAAAGTGACCTAAAGGAAAAATGTATTTGAAAGAGGAAGCAAAGAAGAGGACAAATATAATTATCCTGCATTTTATTCGACTCTCAGAGAAAACATCCATTAGGATAAGCATCAGAATATCTGAAGAGGACAATTAGCATAACTGCCGCCTCATCAGATGCAGCTTATAATGGCAACTAAATGGAGTTTAATTGAGGATTATGTATAAACCACAATAAATTACAATACAGGACTAAATAAGAGGAAGCTTTTATTCACTTGAGCAATAGATAGAAAATACTAAGGCATGCAATTACAAGGGTGAAAGACCTAACTATACAAACAAGCTATCAATTTTAGGAAGAACATATCTCATTTTAGTTAGGAAACCTCCAAATCAAGATTTGAATGAAATATCCAGTAGTGTGGCTGTAGTCCAACCTAAGTTCAACAATTCTGGTAAACACAACAAACACGAAGTCATAAGAACCCTTCTAAGCCTCCAAATAAGTACCAGTCACATAAACAGCTGGTCAGTTAATGGTCCACAACCCAGTAAATAAAGCAGAAGCCAAACGTGAAAGTAGAACCTTAAGTGGCAGCGGTCTTATGTTAAGGTACATATTTCTTTCTGCCCCATGAATGCTTGGATCATTTTTACAAGATAGACCAGCAATTTATATTAACTTAGACAGTGGCATGCTGCCATTTTTGTTTTCATTGGATCTGTAAATTAAACACTTCTCATACTGTCACTTCAATGTGTGATTGTTATAAATGTCCAAAATGCACTCGCATCAAGCATATGAACTAGAAAGCCTTATAAAGCATTATCAGTTTGTTAATTGTATCATAATTGAATTGATACTGACATTGATCATTAGTCATCTTTCTTGCAATTCTCGCATAACCTAAATTCATCTTAGAATTATACTAGATCACTTCTAAATGCGCAAGCTGAACAAACAAATTTGATGATATGTAAGCAGTATTTTGGGAATCATCATGTAAGTGGATGAGAAGACACTCCTTATATTAGTTTAATTCAATTTTTTGACATTGTCAAGTATGATATATTTCTGTAGATTTAAATCACATAGTTTAACATCAGGGATCATATAGGAAATAAGTGGCATATATGCAAAAATTCAAGATGAATCTGTTTAGAAAGAGGCAGTGAAAAATGGCACTGGGGTAGCAAACAAATTCTTCAAAAACTCCTAATAAACATTATGGACGAAATATTTTGGAAGCCATGGCCTTGGTCATTCGTGTAAGTATGGACTCAATCTAGAATATAAGTATCTACACAAAAATTAGTACCTAAAAGGTGAACAATACATCTTTTCATTACGAGGAAACGAGTGCAACCTTAACTGAGCTTATCAAGTTATATTTAAAAAAAAAGGACTTCAAGCTTTGAATATGCTTATGAAAAACAAATACAGCAATAATAAGGTATAGCAGCAAAATTAACTAAATCTGTCATCCATGCTCAGATCATTTAAAGAAAAGAGTAAGTTTAGATCACACTGATTGTATCAACTGTAGCACTCAAAAGACGTTATCGCTTTCGAAAACTAAGGTGAAATAAATTTCCAATACTAAACTACATCTTAAAGGAAAACCAAGTAGCTATAGTTTCACTGCAGGTTAGAGCTTAGATTGAAAAACACTGGAATAAGCAGATCAAAGCATGAAATTTAAGAAAAGGGTACTGATAAATTTGTCTGAAGACAAACATATAACTATTTCATAATTACAATAAAGAAAGAACTCAAGATCCAAAATTACGAACAGCAATAGATCAAACCTCCACTTGATAAAATGGGTAAGCATTAGTTGCAGTTCAATTAACGGATAAACAATCAAAATGAAAAATTGAAAACGACGACGATGCATACCGGGAGCAATCTTGAGAAGGGACAAAGGAGGTGGGCAATCACAGATGCAAGGAGGACAAGAAGATTTGGATGCAGAAAAAGCAACGGATTTCTTAAATCTCCAATAAAGAGCAGGGCCACAAACAGCCAACGCTGAAACCACTGCAAATATAACCAAACAGCATCTCAAGCAAGCGCCTGATCTCCTTGACATTGTTAATATTAATCTTTATCTATCTTAATTATACCTATCTATGGTAAAAGAAAAAGAAAAATCTCACTTTCCTTCTCTCTATGGAGATGGGGAGTGAGAGATCTAATGGGGATGCATTAATGGGGTCGTTTGTATACCGGTCTGGTCTAAGGATTGCAGGAGGAAGTCAGCGTCATTTACACTCTCATTACTCGTAGTAATAAAAAATAAATAAGTAAATTCAAAAAGGACTTGATCGGCTCAGCCACGCGGGTTTCTTTTCAGTCGAAACACCGTCGCATTTTTCCTTTTACGAGGTATGTATCACCCAACAGTGAACATAGACTAATTGATTGATTGATTGATTAATAATTTTATTAATCAATTTATTAAGTTTAGTTAATTACCGATAATTCTCGGAATGTTAAAATGAGAAAAGAAAAATGGGTTGATCTTCGGTTATCTACGTGGATTTAATTGGATGGTCGAAGAGAGATTTTTCAAGATTAAAATATCAATCCCTCAATGTGCAAGAGATTAACATTCCGATGATTTTGTCAGAGGAGGAGATCAAAATGGTGGGGAGTAATTGGTCAGCAATGTTGTGTGTAATGTACCTTATTTTAAGAGTTTCTCTCTGTACCTTATATAGTGTCCAAGCGTCTAAAGCCTATCGGGTTAGAGCACTTGAGTATTAGATTTCTCATATCTGTAGTGAGAGGACTTAAGGCATCTGATGTGATAGCTGGCCAAGTAGGTTCTCCTAACACGATGGTTTTGTGTAGTTTTATAAGATTAATGAGTTCCCGCTTTTAACCAATAGGCTTTTCGAGCTCTTGAGCCTTGTCGGGCTCGAAATGTAATGAGGCTCGTAACCATTGTAGGAGGCCCAAATACAGCAATAATGGATATTATCATTTGTCCCCCCTCAACATTCCGATCGGCTAAAAGGGTCGAAAGGTGAGTAAAACCTTCTGAATGGACATGTTGGGGGTTGAGAACATATGTGTTCTTTTAGGACACACTTTCCCCATCGGTTGTTCGGGGTATTGCGGTCGACTCATGGGAGCAAAGAGAAAGAAAAAATGTTCCAGGAAACAAATGCCTAATTTTTGCTTTGGCCCGCATCGTTCCAATCAACTTATGGGATCGAAGAAAAAGGGGTCTTAGGCAATGGACGCCTTATTTTCATTCTAGCCCACATCGTTCCAATCAACTCATGGGATCAAAGGAAAAGGGTCTTAGGCGACAGACACCTTATTTTCGTTTTGGCTTGCATCGTTCCAATTAATCCATGGGATCGGAGGAAAAGGAGTCTTAGGCGACGGATGCCTTATTTTCATTATGGCCGGCAACGTTCCAATCAACTCATGGGATCGGAGGAAAAGGGGTCTTAGGCAACAAACGCCTTATTTTCGTTATGGCCAACACCGTTCCAATCAACTCATGGGATCAGAGGAAAAGGGGTCTTAGGCAACGGATGCCTTATTTTTGTTATGGCCCGTACCGTTCCAATCAACTCATGGGATCGAAAGAAAATGGGTCTTAGGTGACGGACGCCTTATTTTTGTTCTGGCCCGCATCATTCGAATCAACTCATGGTTTTAGAGGAAAAGGGGTCTTAGGTGACGGTTAGACGCTTTAAAATCCAAAACATGCCATTAAGTATCACGCTGTTTTGTGTCAGGTGCTGCTTCAATTTGCGTGGTGTGTAATGATGGTGTGGTCACGTGGTGCCTTCTGGTTAGGCATTAGTTTGAATTTTGAAAATACCGTTTACCACTTATAAATAAGCGATTTCTTTTCCCTCCTGTCTCTTTTATGCTTTCAAAATTTTCCTGAGAACCGTCTTTCAAATTCCTGTGAATTCTTTAGTTCTTCAAGATTTCACCTTCTTATTAGTTTTTCGTTTGATCTCTCTGTTCTTCGGGTAAGCTTTTGATTTTATACCTCTTCTCTCTTTCTCTAGTTGTGATGGCTGAGTCTAGAGTTAAGATGTACCATGATATAGACATGGGCTTTCTGTCAAATTATGAAGGAAAAGTCGTTGTTGCTAATCATACTAAACTTTCCAGGGACAAGGTTAAATACCTTAGAGAAAAATTTTGTTTTCCTTTTGGAAAACCCCCTTCGTTGTTGCTTTCCACGGACCGTTTGTAGAAGGGAAATTTTTTATTATTCGTAGTATGAGTTTGGAATTTGGGTTAAGATTTCCTTTCAATGGGTTTGACATTGCTTTGTTGGAGGCTTATAAAGTAGCCCCATATCAGTTGAACCCTAAGCCTTGGAGGGCAGTATCGTGCTTAAGGCCATGTCTAGGAACCATGAACCTTGTATAGCCCCAATTATCGAACTGTTTAGCCACTTCTTTTTCATCTCCAGTAGAGTAGCTGCTCAAGGTTTTTTCAGTTTTACCAGTAAGAGGGATAGGAAGATCTTTCGATTCCCCTAATCCTTGAAAGGATTTAATGATAGATTTTTGTTGGTGGGGGTGAAAAAGAGTTTTGTGGTTAATCTGGCTCGAGTAGATAAAGAGGTCAATGTTGAAGATATGGTTGGTGATAATCTTCGATTTCACGACAACATAAAAAGTCTGTATCAGATGGTGAAGGAGAATGGAGGACCATTGGACTCCAATCACTTATTGAGTGCATTGTCCGATCATTCTAATGCGGGGGAAAAGAGGGAAGGTGAGAAGTCTTTGTTCTCTCTTTCTCTTCTCCTATGGTAGATCATTTCATTTCATTATTCTACCTGTAACCTGAATTTAACTTGACCTGCACTTATCTTCGTTTGTAGGGGAAATGGCTAATAAAGAAGCGAAGAAAAGGTTGGTGAAAATAACATCCAGAAGAGAAGAGAAGCTAAAGGAGAAGTCTCAATATGTCCGGCTAGTAAGGGGGAGGGATGAAGTTGAGGGTGAAGGGCAGCTTTCGACTAAAAGATAGCAGGCTGAAGAAATCCAAACCTGACTGGGACCAGAGACATGACGATCATCGAAAATGTTGTTGTAATGAGGCCACCTCTGATTATTGACGTCAACGATCATCCTTCCACTTTCGTTATCGATGCTGAGGTATTATCGTCGATGACTTCAGAAGTAGATCATCCGGTGTTTGAAGGGGTTCAAGCCGCACCTTCCTCAATAACAACTCCCCCACAAATTCCCAAGTCTCGTTCTGTTCCTTGATCAATATTTATAGAGTGGCCGTTGTTTCACTTGACTCAGGCTGAACCTTTCTCTAGAATCGCCAAGGAGGGAGATAATCGATCGATGGGCGCCTTTCCAGAGACTCCATTAAGTGAGACTCTCAATGATCACTATGGGGATCGAGCCACCCTTAAGAATCCACAGCTGGTGGAATATGTGACTGAAGGTTTGCTTTTAGAGCAGGATCTGACTCATGAACAATTTCCTGCTTGTTTAGAGCAAATGGAATGGAGCTTTGCATGTTGGCACTAATGGTATGTACTCACTTGCTTCGTATGTTGTGTGCAGGTTAATTTGCTGTCAAGAGACTAGGTCTACTCTAAGTCATGTGATGTCATATTTCAAGTTGCTCAGAGGGTGCAGAGCTTTTCTAGCAAACATTTGCATTTGGATCGAGATATAGATCGGTTAAGGTGTGATCTACGGATGGCTCAGACTGACCGTCTCTTAGAGAGGGAGAATCTGTATCAAACCTCCTTTGATAAAATTACTAAGAAGCATGAAGAAGCACTGTCGAGCCTCAAGCGGGCACATAAGTCCAGCCTTTCCTCTCTTTAATTGAAAGTGAATGAGCTGAAGGAGGAGAACGATAGTCTAAAAGGTAAGGAATCAAAAGTCGTGAAACTTCATCTTGAGAACTCTGAATTTAGAGCCAAACAGGTAGAGCTAGAAGGGGTAAAGGTCGATCTACAGAAGAAGATCAATTCTTTGGAATTGGTTCAAGCGGATCTCACAGCAAAAATCACTTCTTTGGAGTTAGCCCAGTTGAATCTTTGTTCTCGATATCAAAAACAAATTGAAGATAAGAGGAATGACCTGCGGTGAGATTATCTAAGGAAGATTGAGAATGAGAAAAGTAACTTGCTATGAGAGTATGAGAAGTACGTTGATGCCAAGAAAGAATGTTTGTTGTTGGAGTTAGGGGGAGCTCAAGGGGAGATGGTTGAGTGGATTGGGTTGGCCTGCAAAGAAAGATTTCTCGAGTCTGAATTTTCATTTCTTGCAAATTTCGAAGCTCTCCTGAAGCTCCTCGAATGCGATGATAGTGAAGAAGAGGGTGAAGCAAAAATTGTGCTCGACCCCATCGATCACGTGGATGAAAGAGACTAGGAATTCGTCTCCTTTCATTGTTGCTTATCTTGTCTTGCACATATATATTCACTTTTATCGTTATATATATATGTGCAATTTTGTTATTTTTATTTATACATATTGTATATACCTTCTTCCCCCCTTTTTTCTTATTATTATTTTTTTACATGGTGCAAACGTCATGATGATTCAATCAATAACAAGAACTTTCCTGAGCCGTACTTCACATAGCAATTCTTTGTAAATCACGCATGTTCGATTTATCGCTCATAGACAATATCGTATGGCCAACGCATCGGCTAATTCGTGAGCCAAAAGACTCGTAGATCAAGAAAAGATTTGTAAAGAGCATATCTTTGCAAATTCTGATTTCAACGAGCAAAAGTATTTCCATTGAAAGAAGTGAAAGGCAATACATTCATCCCATCAGTGGGTTATTTACCGATTAATAAAGTCAACAAGAGTTCGCGTCACGAATGATATCTTTTTAGAGCTTCCGTGTTCCACATTCTTAGAACCTCTTGTCCCTCCATATTTCATAATTTGTAAGTGCTAGGGTCGATGATCTTTGCAACCTCGAATGGCCCCTCCAAGTTAGGCATCGATTCTCCTACTTTGGTGTTTCCTCTTTCGATTTCCGCTTTTTGAAGTACTAGATCCCATATCTGAAAGGATCTAAGCCTAACTCGAGCATTTTAATATCGGGCAAATTTCTGCTTATATGTCGCGATCTTGGCGTTGTTGTCTTCACACTTTTCTTTTATTAGATCCAGTTCCATTTGCCTTTCGTCGGATTTTGCTCTTCAATAAAAGACTTAATTCTGAATGAAGGGATGCTTATCTTTATCGGGATAATTGCCTCAAATCCGTAGATAAGCAAAAAAGGGTTTTGGCATGTACCTGCCCTTGGGGATGTTCTATATGACCATAGCACGTTGTTGAGTTCATTCGTCCAGCTCCCCTTCGCCTCGCATAGCTTCTTTTTTAGGCCTTCAAGTATCGTTCTATTGGCAACCTCCGTCACCCCATTGGTGTGAAGATGCGCTACTGAGGTGAATCTTAGGTCGATTTTTAGGTCAGCACAGAAGCCTCTAAAAATGATGCTATAGAACTGCTTACTGTTGTCAGTAATGAAAACTTTCGATATGCCAAACTTGTAAATGATCTCTTTCGAAGCAAAATTTTTAATTTTTGCTGTTGTAATGGTTGATAAGGGTTCAGCCTCAATCTACTTGGAGAAGTGATCGACAGCAACCATAAGGAATTTTATCTGTCGCTTTCCTAGCGGGAAGGGTTCGAGGATGTCTAGCCCCCATTGATCAAAGGGCCACAATACTCCGATTAGCTACTGCTCACTTGCTTGCTTCCTAATGATTCTTTCATGGATTTGGCATTGCAGGCAATGCTTTACAATTTCCTATGTATTCTTGAAAATGTACGGCCAAAAGTACCTCATTTGTAAGACTTTCCTGCACATGGCTCTGGATGCCTCGTGTGCCTCACAGAGCCCTTCATGTACTTCTCTAAGTATATAATCTCCTTTTTCTTTGGACACGCATTTTAGCTATGGGTGATGAAAAGCTTTTTTATATAAAAGTCCATCAATTATCAAATAATTCAGAGATTTTCTAGCGATTTTCCTTGCTTTCGTTTAGTCTATGGGAGACACCTATTTGCAATTATTTGGTTATGGGTGTCATCCAAGTTTCCACCTCATCTATTTCCATTACTTCAGCTTCTTCAATGGTCAGGAAAGAGAGCTCTTTGACCATGACATTTTCGTCGAAGCTTTGATTAGTTGAGGCAGCTTTAGCCAGTAAATCTGCTCATTTCGTGGAATCTCTGGGAACTTTTTTGACGATCACCCTCGTCCCATTGGACTCAAACTCTTGGATTTTGGCCTTAACTTTGGCCAAATAGCTTTTCATGGTGGGCTCTTTCGCCTTGAACGTACCGAGGACTTGACTTGTGACTAATTGAGAGTCATTTCTTACCTTAAGATGTTCCGGTCGGATGCGTTTGACCAATCTCAGGCTCTGCAGAAGCGTCTCATATTCAGCAACATTGTTAGAGGCTCGAAAGTTTAGTCTTATTGCATATTGCACTTTAATGTTGAGGGGACCATGTGGGATAATTCCTACTTCTCCTCTCTATTCATTCGAAGCACCATTTATAACCATTTCCTAGACCACCTCTTCAATTCTGGGGTTCTGGCGTAATTCACCGGTGAATTCGACTACGAAGTCTGCTAGTGCTTAGGCTTTAATGGCGGATCTGGGTTTGTATTTAACGTCAAAGGATTGCAATTTCAGGGCCTATTCGATGAGTTTTCGTCAAGGTTTGGTCTTTAGAGTAGCTTTCTGAATGGTTAATCAGATCTTACAACGACAATGTGGGCCTCGAAATATCATCTCAGCTTCACAGTGCAAATTATCAAAGCTATGATTAATTGCTCAGCCGGAGGTTTTTTCATTTCGGATCCTCTCAACACCTGACTGCCATAGTTGATAGGTTTTTGTTGATTCTCTTCCTCCCTTACTAGTATATCACTTCCCTAGAAGGTAGAGGTATATCTTTTCGCCTGTGATAAGTCGGCTCAAAAGGGGAGGTTCGGATAAGAATTTCTTTAGTTCCTCAAATGCTTTATGACAATCCTCTCCCCATTCAAAATTTCTATCTTCCCTCAACCACTTAAAGAATGGATTGCAATGCTTGGCTGAAAAGGAAATAAATCTACCTAAGACCATGAACCGTCCATTTAATTTCTGAACTTTTCTAATATTTTTTGGTGGTTGCATGTCCAATATGGCTTGGATCTTCTCGGGGTTCACCTCGATTCCTCGTTGTGATGCCATAAAATTGAGAAATTTTCCAGAGGCTATTTCGATCGTGCAATTCTCAGGGTTAAGTTGTATTTGAAATTGATTGAGAGCGGCGAATACCTTTGCTAAGTCTGTCGCATGATCAGATCGGCTCTCATTTTTGACAATCATGTCATCTACATAAACTTCGATGTTGTGTCCGATCTGATCTTTAAAAATTTTATTCATTAACCGTTGATATGTAGCACCTGCATTCTTTAGACCAAAAGGCATTACATTGTAACAATACATGCCTTTGTTAGTGATAAAGGTGCTTTTTTCTTGGTCCAAAAGCCACATTAATATTTAATTATATCCCGCGTATGCATCAAGGAGGGAATAAATTTCATGGTAGGATGTTGAATCAACAAGTTGATCTATACAGGGCAAAGGATAACTGTCCTTTGGGCATGCTTGATTCGGATCTGCGAAATCTACGCACATCCTCATTTTACCATTCTTTTTCTTTACTAGAACAACATTCGCTAGCCAGTCTAGATATTGTACTTCTCTAATGACTCCGGCCTTGAGAAGAGGATATACTTCTTCACTGATAAACTTATTTCTGTCAGGTGCATGCCTCTTTAACTTTTGTTTGATCGGCCATGATATCGGATCTACGTTTAGCTTATGTATGATGACGTTCTATACGATGCCAGGGATATCTTTTGGCAACCATACGAAAGAGGTTTGATTTATCATCAATACCTGGGTAATATCTGCCCTGGTTTACTCGTCCAACCCAGATCCTATAACAACATTTTTCCCCAGGGCCAATCCATGTCTGATCACATCTTTGTTAGCTTGGACTTTCGTTTTCCCCTTATCTTTTTATCTCTCTAGGCTTCACAATGTACGAAGTCTGTTTACTTTCTTTTAGCATGGCTATATAGGTCTCTCCGGTCCTCTGTTGATCACCCTTTGATATGTCCACTCCAAATTTAGTGGGAATTTTCATCATCATGTACCTAATGCTCGTGATAGCACCTGTTTGGAAGAGCAGAGGCCTGCCAAAGATGGCATTATATGCAAAAGGCATGTCGACGATTTTAAAAGTAGACATGCAAGTATGGGTAATTGCTCTATCCCCGAGCTTTACAAAAAGGTCCATAGAGCCGGCGACGGGGAAAGTAGCATTTCTAAGGCCAATGAGGGGGACGCAATCCTATCGAAGTTCATTGATCAGAAGCTTCATTTCTTTGTATGCTTCTAAAGTAAGCACATTGACAGTGCTCCCGTTATCTATTAAGATCCTTCTCACCTCGTAGTTGTTGATTGTCGCCTGTACCACTAAGGCGTCCTCTTGAGGGAATTTAAGGTTTCTTGCGTCTTGTGAAGTTATGGTAACAAAGGGTAGATTCTCACCTTGGACGAAGAGATATACTCCTTTTTATCCCTTTTTTCATTTTCCTAAGTCTTTTCTGTAAGTCGATTCCCCTGCAATAACATTGATAATACCAGCACGTCGTCTTTGTAGATCTTGATCACCGAATTTTCTCGTTTCTTGGCCTTCATCATTGGACTTCCACTTGATCTCATTGGACCGAACCCGGCTTGTTAGTGTATTATAAGGTTTTTGGGAGACAACCCTCTTTAGAGAACCCCGCTGGATCAATCTTTCAATCTCTTTCTTGAGTGCATTACACTCATTTGTAGTATGGTCGATATCCTTGTGGAATTCACAGTATTGGGATTTATCTCTTTACGCACATGAGAGATCGGACATTTTCCTTAGCCAATTTACTTTATTATGGTAACCTTTGTCGG
The DNA here is from genome assembly GCA_947683425.1 of Excoecaria cochinchinensis. Taxonomy (NCBI): domain Eukaryota; kingdom Viridiplantae; phylum Streptophyta; class Magnoliopsida; order Malpighiales; family Euphorbiaceae; genus Excoecaria; species Excoecaria cochinchinensis. Next base: position 10,373,577 of record CANTUQ010000105.1, read on the forward strand.
TTCTATGTTGAGGGGAGTAAAAACCCTCATTGGTACATTTCTCCAGCATTCAAAGTGAGAGTGCTCGAACTCCTTTCTTTTGCTCGAGCCTTTCAAAGTTTCACCCCACTTGGGGCTTCGAGGAGTTTGACTTCCCCAATTGATCGGATTATACTCCTCAGGGGCTCATGAATTAGATCTCAGAGCATTATCCAGTTGTATGAATTGGTTGGCTCTGTCTATCAAGTCGCTAAAGTTAGTCGGGGGATGCGTCATTAATGATTGAAACAATGGTGGATTCCTGACACTCCTGGCAAGGGCTGTGGTAACCATCTCAGGATATAGATTCTCGATCTCTGAAGATAGCACTTGGAACCTATTGATGTAGTTTCTGAGATATTCATTTCTTTTTTTTTTTAAATTCATCAAATTGTTAACTATTTTTGGCATCTTTACTTAGATAATAAATCTTGTGGTGAACAATTCTCTAATTTGTATGAAATTAGAGATAGAGCGATGAGGGAGACTATGAAACCAGTCAAGAGTGTCTCCTGCCAATGTCGCAGGGAAAACTTTACAAAATACTTTGTCGTCAAGGGAATGCATCTGAATTTGGGTCAGATACTCGGATATGTGGCTTTTAGGATCCATTTTACCAGCGTATCTCAACATTTTCACTTCAGTAAGCTAGTTTGGGAGCTCGGCTTCTCTGATCTCTTCACAGAAGGGAGAAACAGTATCCTCATCAAAAGCCAGCCTTTTAGGGTGGCCTAACCCAAATTTCTTAACGATTTGCAAAAACCAACTCTCATTTTTATCGATCATAGGCCCTTCTTTCATGCTTTTGGACCTCTTAGGGGTACATATAAATGAAACATTATCGTGTACAACATGGCAATTAGAATGAGAGGGAAAATATTCTTCATTCTCGTAGTCACCACTATCACCATGAATTCGAACGTCAGGGGGATTTATCTTCCCTTTATCTTTACCTTGGTAACAATGCTCTTTTATCCTAAGCCAGTTATCGTAGTGGTTTCTTCCTTCATCAATTAGTAAGGTATTTTTCTTTCCACAAGGTTGGGTTCTGACTCCTTTACTTGATCTCCCTTTAACTTTTTTACCTTTGTTACGTGTTTGAGGCCTTTTGCCTTTATGCATCGAGTGCAGGAGCTTGTCCTATAGTTTGCCTCTAAAGCCTTTCAAAAAGGTTTTGAAGTCCTTGTCGGTGATAGGAGCGGTATCATCGAGCTGATCAACAGTTCCGTAAAGCTCCTCATTTTGAAAAATAGGTAGAAGGTCTCAAGATGTCGTATTTGTTCGAGCAATTGATTTTTCTTTTCTGGCTCTCTCTCATCTATTTGATCCCTCCTCTTCTCTTTGGGATTCAACAATCTTTGACTTTCAATGAAAGTACCAAATGATAATTCTCAGAATGTCAAAATGAAAAGAGGAAAATGTGTAGACACCGGGTCCTGATACAGCTCAGACCAAGGTTACCTAATGATGATAACATTTATTCAAAAATAGACAGAGAATGAAAGCACTTTGGCTCTCTATGGACTGGGATTTCAGCAGGGTATTTTAGGCAAATCTTAATAATTTTTATAAATAAAATATAAAAAAAATAATAAAATAAAATATATAAAAAAATATAAAATATAAAAATTAAAAATTAAAATTAAAATTAAGGTTAGGTTAATTTAATTAATTGAAGTTATAGGATTATTAAATTAAAGAGAAAATAAATTAGAAGGTAAGTAGAGAGATTAATTAATTAGAGTATATGATAATTAATTAGAGTACATAATAATTTAAAATAAAAGAGGGTATTTAGGTAACTTACCTAAAGCTAAGCTATAAAAAGAAGCTATAAAAAGAAAGCTAACCTAGACCTAAAGGGGGGCGGCAGATTGAGAAAAAAAAAAAAGAAAACAAAAGAGAAACAATTGGGGGAGCCGCCAAGAGGAAGAGAACAGAAACCTAAAGACCAAGAAGAAGAAAAAAGAGAGAAAAAGAGAGAACAGACCCAGGAAAGAAAAGGGACCCGAAAGCAAGAGAAAAAGAGAAGGAGAAATCGGGAGCTGAAAAACCAGTTCTAAAAGGGCTGAAAGTGTTTGGATATCTCATGGTCTAGAGGCCACAAATCTGAAGGTAACATAAACGAAAGCTTGCGCTCCTATACAGAAATCATGTTCGGATATATAGACCTCTGTTTTTTTTAGTTAATCTTTGATTTGTTCAATCTTGGATTTCAGTTGATGGTGTTATCTAATAATTATCTGATTTTTTTACCTTTGATTTATTTAGTGTTTGCAAATGTTTTCATGAGTTTAAAAGGGCTGAAATAACTGTTCATCTTCTTCTTCCCTGGGCAGTGGTCCCGTTTTCCTTATTGTGTATGTTCTTATTTATGAGTTTTATAAAGTTGTTCAGGCTTTCGTCTATTGGATAGATGGTTTCAAAGATCTTCTTTTACATGATGTGAGGCTTTACTTGCTGTTCCCTTGGCCAAAATCCCGTCTTATGCATACCTTATATTTTCTCTTTTGTTTATTTCTCTTCATTTTGTGCAGGTCAGCATCGTTGTTTTCTTTATTGGTGCATCTCGCATGTTTTTAGTTTAATCTAGTATTTCCCTCTAGCATACACATACAGACGCCTATTGAGTTTAGTTCTTCACTTATTCATTTATTCATTCACCTGCTTGTATGATTTCATTACCAATCTTCTTATCATTATTAACACTGTTAATTTCTTGCATTCTGTTTTCTTAGCTTTCTTTTTTCTGTTTTTTTAGATCTCATGGTTTTAGTTGGTAAATTAATCATTCTTGCATTTTTGTGATTGTTACATTCATAAGTAATTGAAAATCCATTTAAATCATGAAAAAATGACCATTTGTGCATAAATGAAAACTTTACTATTCATTGTCTTCCTCACTTCTCTGTTTTTAGATTTTTCATTTATGATTTCATAACTTCATGTTTTATGCTTTCATTCTTGTTCATTATTGTTTGATGATTATTTTCTAGATGATTTCGGGTATGATTTAAGGATTTGTATTAATTTCTGGAGATTAAAATGGAAAAACCCACATCTTGAGAAGGAAGTAGGCGTCCCCTGTTCCAGTTTAGTTTTGCATGCATGTGATGAACACTGTCACTACATTCTTTCATTTTGCATTGTATTTCCTCAATTTTGGGCCTATCTACAGTGGTTTTTTGTCTTCTTGCTTTGCCAATCACGTGATTTACATGTGGTTTTTGCATGGTTTTCATTTCAATTGGTTGGGCACTGCTTCTTCATTTCATTTATTTTACCTTTTTTTAGTTTTCTTCATTTATAGATATTTTATTATCTTTTGTTTTATTCTTTTATTCTCTTTTATTAATTTATTGTTTTTATTTAGTTTAACTATTATTACTATTTAATATTCTGTAACATTATTATTATTATTATTATTATTATTATTATTTTAAATTAATATAATATATATTACTATTGTCGTTTTATATTAATGTATTTATTATTATTATTATTGTAGTTTGTTAAACTTCATTTTTGCATGTATTTTTATGGCTTGGGGCATTAGTACAGTATCCTCTTTCCTTTTCTTTTTCATGTGTACTGTTCACGCGTGGGCCAACACTCACTTTTCATGCAATTCTTTTATCCTTTTATTTTCTCTAGTCCACATACAGCATTTCCTTATTGATTTCTCTTATTCATTTTTAATTTGTTTAATTTATTTGTTAGCTATTTATTTAATTGCTTAACTTATTTATTCATTTTTAATTAATTGATTACTTACATTTAATTGATTTAATTGGTTATTCATATTTAAGTGACATAATTGATTGTACTCAATTAATTTAATTGGCTGTTATATAATTTAAGATATTGTTTAATTGATTGTACCATTTGCTGAAATAATTATTTATTTGATTAATGTATTCAACTAGTTACTTATGTATATTATTTACTATTGATTATTTATTTAATTAACTTACAATCATTTATTTGTTTATATTTTATTATTGATTTGATTTAATTTACTAACATTTTATTTATTCTTTCTTTTATTCGCATCCAAAACTTGTTTGTTTCACTTTGAGTGATATTTCCGAGCGGGCATGCGGATCGAAGGGACCTAGGAAATTAAGACCTTCAAAAACTTAGGTTTGCATTTTTAATTACCGCATTTATTTTGTTCTATTATTTCCATGTGTTGTATGTAAAAATGCATTTCAAAACTTGCCCGCATCACAATAAAATCACTTTATTTACAATAATTAAAATTGGAATTTTTTTATTAATAAAATGGACCAATGTCCTATTTTTTATCCAATAAAATCTCACTATCAAATGGAGAACTAATTTTCATAAAATAGGATCACTCATCCCTGCTTTTCAAATAAATGTCCAAAAAATAGTTCTCTAATTTTTTAAGTCAATAAAAGGAACCAATGTTCCTAAAGTTCAATAAATTACCCGATTTATGTATGATTTATTTTAAAGTGTTCATTTATTTATGTTGGGCCCTTGTAATTTAAGTATTTGGGGCAAATTCTATTCTTCTAATATAATTTATTCATTTATTTATTTATTTAGACGCTTTCTAATGTAGATGAGTTGCGCTTTAAATTCAATGCATGTTCGTGTGAGGAGAGGAATGGAATCGCGTTTTATTAAAAACTCATTTATAAAACTTAACTTGACTCATTAATAAAAGTAAAGTTTCGAACACCATCTTTGGTTTAAGACCATCGAGGTTAGAGACCTCTCCCAATTTTTTGGGTGGCGACTCCAACACACCTCAAGGTGCCTTTAGGCATCACAAGACTAGGTGACATCTCCCCAATGTCCTATTGGGAGGGATGCACCGATGATGTCTCGTGGTGCCTATGATCCAAAAGACGCGACCGATCCCTCGAGCCCCGAAAGGAGGGCTCAAAGAGGGCCTTGCTGGGTCCGGGCGCGCGTCACAGTGGCGACTCCACTGGGGACCATATCGAAACTTTGCTTCGAAAGTGAGTTAAGTTAAATTTTATAAATGAGTTATTAATGAAACCAAAATTCCATTTCTTTTCAAAATTGCATTACATTCATTAGAGCCTTAGAATATGTTAGTTGGTCCCCTATTTACCCCGGTGCGTTCCTAAAACACGACCCTACTTTCACTCATTGTAGGGAAGTGTTCGGGATAATCACCAGCCCAAGTCTCGTACCATCATAGTATATAAAATGGTGACCCGATCGGTCGTTATGCTCGTGATGAGTTAGGCCCGTCAGCAGGGATCATGCTTGGGTAGACCTGAAGTAACACCACCCTTCGACTAAAGCTCATGTAATGACCATAGAAACTCCCACTAGGTTACGTGTACCTTAACAAATGTGTTTGTTACGTGGGCCTTTATATATTAAACCAATTCGAGCATATTAATTGGGCGTCCATCAAAGGCTTTCATGCCCCGGTGGGCCTACGGCTAATGTGTTTGAAAGGTCCGAATATTTAATGGCCAAAATCCATACGCATGTACTTTTAAACTAAGAGTGTTATGCTGCTGGTTTTTACCATGCATCATACGCGCCCATTGGGTTCCCCGTTAATTCATGGGTTAAGCCCACCTAGGAAAGAGACTGCACTACCGCGTGTGTGGGAGTAACAAGGTTGGAAGGTGCTATGTGGTTGTCTCTGTTGCATTAACACGATCATGCATTATTACTGTCATTCATGCATCATGCTAACAATTTTGATTTTTCAGCCATCATAGGTACGAACCCATGGTCTAGGGGTTTAGATGGCCGATTGGTAAGGAGAAGGTCTTTCTGTGAGTCAGTGGAGCAAGCTTCGTATTGGAGTTCAGAATCTCTATCAGATAGCACAGAATCCCTGGTTTCAGAATTATCATCAGACATGGCTAATCCAGATGCAAATGCCGCCCAAGATATGGATAGGAGAGTCCAAGAAATGGAGCACAGATTTGAGGAGTTTGAGAGGAGAATGATGACGATGATGGGGAACTTGACTGCTGCCCTGATACCTCCAGCAGGCCAACAAGCTGCCACCACTGCTGGAGGTCAAGCCGAACAGATTTCGATCAGGGAGGCTCCTCCTGCAGCAGTGGTCGAACCCCCTTCTGTTGTTGAGCCCAGGAATTTTCCTAACGTTGAGCATAGGAGGGTTGAGGAGCACAGGCCGGAAGAGGATTATGTGGAGGATGAACCCGAGGAGTCTATATCAGTAAAAGCCAGATCTCCTAAGGAGGATGTTGCCCTGAAGAAAATAGAGGAGAGGGTTGAAGCAATGGCCCGTTTGTTATCTGCAGGCAAGGGGATAAGCCCGGAAGACCGAGATTTGGATGATGAAGAAATGCTCCCTCAGAGGTTCAAAATGCCCGACTTGCCAAAATTCGATGGCACCTCAGATCCGTCCGCACATATCAAGCAATACACGCTTCTGATGAAAGGGACGATGCTCAGTAAAAGATAAAAAGTCGAGTATTTCTGCCTCAATTTGGTTGGGCCCACCGTTGATTGGTATTATGGTTTGGACCGAAGGGCGAGAGAAGACTGGGATTTGCTAACTGAAGAATTTCTAAGGCAGTATGACTGCAGCACCCGGATGGAGGTGACTTTGAAAGATCTGGAGCTCCTTCAGCAGAAGCCTAATGAATCCTTCCATGAATACCTTACTCGCTGGAGGAGTAGAGTGATAGAAATGAGGCAAAAGCCGGATACCCCTGATCAAATTTGGTTATTTATCCGAAATGCGAGTCCGTATCTGAGAGATGGACTAAAGATGAAAGGGTTAAGAGACTGGAGGTCTTTAAAGGACATCACCATAGAGGCAGAGAGTGAACACCTGGCCAAGAAGGCGAATGGTGAAAGGTTTGCTGAAAAGAGATATAATGGTCAGGGGGCAAATGAGTGGGCAGACTCTGGTAGTGGCAACAGGCCTGAAGAGATCGCTAAGGAGTCAGCTGCGGGGGTGAATCGAAGGCGCTTTTCGAATTTGGGTCGACCTCTCTCATGGGTGTTAAAGAGACTGATCAAGGAGGAGAAGTTGCAGCCCCTGTCGCCCAAGCCAGCCAAAACTCAAGGACAGTCAGGGCACAAAAGCGATGAGTATTACGCTTTCCACCAGCATACAGGGCATATGACAGACCGTTGTGCGAGGCTAAGACATGAAATTCAGGACTTGATCGACAGTGGGCAGATCACTGATCCTGAACAGAGGGAAAATAAGAAGATGTCCACTTGTGATACTGTGCCACCGCCGGTCTTCATGATTGGTTCGAGCCTGCCTGAATGGTATGTACTGCAAGATTTGTATGATAATGAATACATCACCATCACTCGCCTTGGAGCAGATGAAGAAGTGAATTCTGTAACGGTGGTAGATTGCTGGACAACTAGCGAGAGTGGGGAAGAAGATGAGGAGGAAAAAAAGGAGAGACCTAACCAGGTATTAGAAAGGGCTGATCCTCCGCAACAGATTGAAGAGACCCGTGCTTTAATTGCCCAAGAAGTGGATAGAAGGTTTGAGGAGCTCGAAAGAAGGTTGTTAGCCATGATTAAAGAAAGGATGGATGCCATGGCGCTAGTTCTTCAAGCCCAAATTATGGCGAATACCCATAACCAAGTTGGGCCGGCCGCAGCCGAGGAGGCCTGTACAGAGACGACCGCAACGTTTCCTTTTGCTTCCAAGCTCAAAGGCAAGGAACCGCTTGATTCACCAATTGGGCAGGGATGCAGCAAGAGGCCTACTTCAGAATGTAATATCGTGCCTAAAGAGGGTAGGGATCCAGTGAGGATACGCGCTCTAAGAAATGAGAACCCGAGTATCTGCAATAGTAGTAAGGGCAATGATAGGAGGACGGGAGTATCAACCCTGAAAACAAATCAAATGAGCTATTCTAATCTGGATAGACCCTTGTCATGGGTTTTTAAGAAGCTGGTGAAAATGGGGATGTTACAGCCAATGCCTCCCAAGCCTGCCAGAAACCATGGACAACCCAATCACAGGGCGGATCAATACTGTGCCTTCTATCAACACACTGGGCACTTGACAGATTATTGCCGGACCTTGAGGAATAAGATCCAAGACCTCATTGATTCCAAGGAGATCACCAACCCTGAGAAGAGGGAGAAAGAGAAGAAGCCGGGCTACAACGCAGTCCCTCCACCGAACATGTGATCGAGTTCAGTCTACCGGAACAGCCTTTTTTGCAAAAACCACAAGGAAATATCATGTATTTTGTCTTTGTATTTTGAGAACTCCTTATAATACTTTGGTTATGTAATATGATGAACAATATTTTGCGTACTTGTATATTATTTCTAATGATTTCATTTCTTATGATCATGATGCATTCATTCATTTTGATATTAATTCAATTAATACTACTACATTTAATCTTGGAACTTTGGAAAATCCAAAGAAAAATTTTGATGGCATCTGATATAACTCCTGTAGAGAGAGAGATTCAGAGAGAAAATAAAAATAATAAGAAAGAAAAACTAGTTGCAATTAGGAGATTGGATGAAAACTCACTAAGAGCACTAGAACCTTTCTGATTACCCGTCGAAACGATCTCTGGATAAGGCAGAATCTGGAAAATGATTTAGGCAATCTTTTCTTTATATAGCTCTCTAAATGACTATTTCCTACCCTTATTCTGCAATCGCTTGCTAGCCCATTGAGCCTTTATGCAGGTGTGCTGAATGCGTGCCAATTTTATTGTTACACACATTAAAACTACCCCCTCGCCTAAAATAATTTTGGCTTCCCCTTAGAAGAGTGGCCGCTCTAAAACTGATGGATGTACATTTGAACAATTTTTTGGACTATTAAAAAAAATTGCCTTGATAAGAGCAAGTTCAGACTTTGGAAAGAGGGTTTAGTCATGCATGAAAGGCATGAGCTCAAAAAAAAAAGAGAAGCGAAAGCAAAAAGGAGAAAAAGAAAAAAGAAGCGAAAAATCCAAAAAGAAAAAAAAAAAAGAAGAAAGAAGAAGAACGAAGAAAAAAAAAAGAAAAAAGAAGAAAAAAAAAAGAGCTCAAAATGGTGACCAATTGACTAGTTTCAATGATTGACCTTCTGATCTCAAGGAGCTAGAATGTTATCAAGTCCAAAAAAAAAATCCTTTGTATATACAACTGAGCCGAGAACGGTTCATCCATCAGTCGAGAAAATATCGCGGCCATTTTTCTCTAGCGACCTGATCTTTCTTTGACAGCCATCTACCTAAGCCTGACATTATAACCAAAGTAAGACCTTTTGATTATGGGTTCAGTCTTATCCAATTAGCGGAGATGACCTTCTAAAAAGGTTCGGTACGTAAGAAGAGGCCTATGGTGTTTCTTGAGCTTCAAGCGATAAGCCATGAGTGCATTCATGCATTCGAGTTAAATCTCGTCTCCGACGTTGCTTCTAGAATTTGCATTCAAAAGATTAAATGAGAGCAGAGAGAAAATATTCAATCATGAGAATAAAAAAGAGAGCAGATTGATAACAGGAGTTTGATGCTTTCAAGATCCATCCCGAGATTGGATGAGGTTTTGTATCTTGAGATTAATGCCAAATAATGATCATATATTATGAAATCAAATTGAAATATGTGCATTTATGCAATGGTATTGATGTAACTAGAATAGTTCATCTGATGTACAAAAAAAGAAATAAAAGAAAAAGAAAAAAAGAAAAAAAAGAAAAAAGAAAAAAGAAAAAAAAGGCCGTTAGAGATGAAAACCGTGATTGGTGCTCTAAGCAAAAGTTAGGCCAAAAGTACAGGGTGAAAACCTGAAAACAGGCAGTCTGCCCTAAAAAAAAAAAAAAAAAAGAGAGAGAAAAAAAAAAGCCGCTGGATTGAGTTGGATTCCTTCCAGGCAAAAATAAGGCACAGGGTCATGTGAAAATCCGGAAGGACGCATTTCCCGCCAAGAAAAGCTAGTGTGAAAATCCACAAGGGACGCACTACCTTAAAATAATGACTACAGGTTTCAGGACGAGAACCTCATGATCCCCAAAGAGCATGAAATTCAAAGGCAATTCTAGAAGGCACTGATCTTACTGCAAATTGCAATCAAATTGGCTGTCGCCTCCGAATCCACTTAGATGAATTTTTATACTGCATTGCTGCATACATACGCATCTCATGTGCATGCTCACAATTTTTTCTGCATATTTGCCTTTCTAAGTCTTACAGAAAAAGAGACTCAATGCGGACACCGGCAGAAACCGAGTGACGACATCATTCCATCCATCAATCAAGACAATCAAAATCTCAAAGTCCTCTGAGGAGGCAAAATCTTGAAGTCCTCTGAGGAGGCAAAATCTCAAAGTCCTCTGAGGAGGCAAAACCTTAAAGTCCTCTGAGGAGGCAAACCTCAAAGTCCTCTGAGGAGGCAAATTCTCAAAGTCCTCTGAGGAGGCAAAACCTCAAAGTCCTCTGAGGAGGCAAAATCTTAAAGTCCTTTGAGGAGGCAAATTCTCAAAGTCCTCTGAGGAGGCAAAACCTCAAAGTCCTCTGAGGAGGCAATATCCTAAAGTCCTCTGAGGAGGCAGAATCTCAAAGTCCTCTAAGGAGGCAAAACCTCAAAGTCCTCTGAGGAGGCAAAATCTTAAGTGCTCTGAGGAGGCAAAACCTCAAAGTCCTCTGAGGAGGCAAATCCTAAAGTCCTCTGAGGAGGTAAAATCTTAAGAGAGATTCAACGCAGACACCGAACAATAGGCTAGACACCGCACAAGTCAGATACCGCAGCAACAAGGGTTAACACGTTGACAAATAGACGGTAACTACCCCAAACAACTCCATTCAAACCAGGAGAACAGCTGTCTCAGGTACGCGTCTCTCTTTTCTTTCTTTGAGTTTTGGCTAACTTAGGCACTCAGGCACTACGTTCCCCAAAACTGGGGGCAACTGTAGACACCGGGTCCTGATACAGCTCAGACCAAGGTTACCTAATGATGATAACATTTATTCAAAAATAGACAGAGAATGAAAGCACTTTGGCTCTCTATGGACTGGGATTTCAGCAGGGTATTTTAGGCAAATCTTAATAATTTTTATAAATAAAATATAAAAAAAATAATAAAATAAAATATATAAAAAAATATAAAATATAAAAATTAAAAATTAAAATTAAAATTAAGGTTAGGTTAATTTAATTAATTGAAGTTATAGGATTATTAAATTAAAGAGAAAATAAATTAGAAGGTAAGTAGAGAGATTAATTAATTAGAGTATATGATAATTAATTAGAGTACATAATAATTTAAAATAAAAGAGGGTATTTAGGTAACTTACCTAAAGCTAAGCTATAAAAAGAAGCTATAAAAAGAAAGCTAACCTAGACCTAAAGGGGGGCGGCAGATTGAGAAAAAAAAAAAGAAAACAAAAGAGAAACAATTGGGGGAGCCGCCAAGAGGAAGAGAACAGAAACCTAAAGACCAAGAAGAAGAAAAAAGAGAGAAAAAGAGAGAACAGACCCAGGAAAGAAAAGGGACCCGAAAGCAAGAGAAAAAGAGAAGGAGAAATCGGGAGCTGAAAAAACAGTTCTAAAAGGGCTGAAAGTGTTTGGATATCTCATGGTCTAGAGGCCACAAATCTGAAGGTAACATAAACGAAAGCTTGCGCTCCTATACAGAAATCATGTTCGGATATATAGACCTCTGTTTTTTTTAGTTAATCTTTGATTTGTTCAATCTTGGATTTCAGTTGATGGTGTTATCTAATAATTATCTGATTTTTTTACCTTTGATTTATTTAGTGTTTGCAAATGTTTTCATGAGTTTAAAAGGGCTGAAATAACTGTTCATCTTCTTCTTCCCTGGGCAGTGGTCCCGTTTTCCTTATTGTGTATGTTCTTATTTATGAGTTTTATAAAGTTGTTCAGGCTTTCGTCTATTGGATAGATGGTTTCAAAGATCTTCTTTTACATGATGTGAGGCTTTACTTGCTGTTCCCTTGGCCAAAATCCCGTCTTATGCATACCTTATATTTTCTCTTTTGCTTATTTCTCTTCATTTTGTGCAGGTCAGCATCGTTGTTTTCTTTATTGGTGCATCTCGCATGTTTTTAGTTTAATCTAGTATTTCCCTCTAGCATACACATACAGACGCCTATTGAGTTTAGTTCTTCACTTATTCATTTATTCATTCACCTGCTTGTATGATTTCATTACCAATCTTCTTATCATTATTAACACTGTTAATTTCTTGCATTCTGTTTTCTTAGCTTTCTTTTTTCTGTTTTTTTAGATCTCATGGTTTTAGTTGGTAAATTAATCATTCTTGCATTTTTGTGATTGTTACATTCATAAGTAATTGAAAATCCATTTAAATCATGAAAAAATGACCATTTGTGCATAAATGAAAACTTTACTATTCATTGTCTTCCTCACTTCTTTGTTTTTAGATTTTTCATTTATGATTTCATAACTTCATGTTTTATGCTTTCATTCTTGTTCATTATTGTTTGATGATTATTTTCTAGATGATTTCGGGTATGATTTAAGGATTTGTATTAATTTCTGGAGATTAAAATGGAAAAACCCACATCTTGAGAAGGAAGTAGGCGTCCCCTGTTCCAGTTTAGTTTTGCATGCATGTGATGAACACTGTCACTACATTCTTTCATTTTGCATTGTATTTCCTCAATTTTGGGCCTATCTACAGTGGTTTTTTGTCTTCTTGCTTTGCCAATCACGTGATTTACATGTGGTTTTTGCATGGTTTTCATTTCAATTGGTTGGGCACTGCTTCTTCATTTCATTTATTTTACCTTTTTTTAGTTTTCTTCATTTATAGATATTTTATTATCTTTTGTTTTATTCTTTTATTCTCTTTTATTAATTTATTGTTTTTATTTAGTTTAACTATTATTACTATTTAATATTCTGTAACATTATTATTATTATTATTATTATTATTATTATTATTATTATTATTATTTTAAATTAATATAATATATATTACTATTGTCGTTTTATATTAATGTATTTATTATTATTATTATTGTAGTTTGTTAAACTTCATTTTTGCATGTATTTTTATGGCTTGGGGCATTAGTACAGTATCCTCTTTCCTTTTCTTTTTCATGTGTACTGTTCACGCGTGGGCCAACACTCACTTTTCATGCAATTCTTTTATCCTTTTATTTTCTCTAGTCCACATACAACATTTCCTTATTGATTTCTCTTATTCATTTTTAATTTGTTTAATTTATTTGTTGGCTATTTATTTAATTGCTTAACTTATTTATTCATTTTTAATTAATTGATTACTTACATTTAATTGATTTAATTGGTTATTCATATTTAAGTGACATAATTGATTGTACTCAATTAATTTAATTGGCTGTTATATAATTTAAGATATTGTTTAATTGATTGTACCATTTGCTGAAATAATTATTTATTTGATTAATGTATTCAACTAGTTACTTATGTATATTATTTACTATTGATTATTTATTTAATTAACTTACAATCATTTATTTGTTTATATTTTATTATTGATTTGATTTAATTTACTAACATTTTATTTATTCTTTCTTTTATTCGCATCCAAAACTTGTTTGTTTCACTTTGAGTGATATTTCCGAGCGGGCATGCGGATCGAAGGGACCTAGGAAATTAAGACCTTCAAAAACTTAGGTTTGCATTTTTAATTACCGCATTTATTTTGTTCTATTATTTCCATGTGTTGTATGTAAAAATGCATTTCAAAACTTGCCCGCATCACAATAAAATCACTTTATTTACAATAATTAAAATTGGAATTTTTTTATTAATAAAATGGACCAATGTCCTATTTTTTATCCAATAAAATCTCACTATCAAATGGAGAACTAATTTTCATAAAATAGGATCACTCATCCCGGCTTTTCAAATAAATGTCCAAAAAATAGTTCTCTAATTTTTTAAGTCAATAAAAGGAACCAATGTTCCTAAAGTTCAATAAATTACCCGATTTATGTATGATTTATTTTAAAGTGTTCATTTATTTATGTTGGGCCCTTGTAATTTAAGTATTTGGGGCAAATTCTATTCTTCTAATATAATTTATTCATTTATTTATTTATTTAGACGCTTTCTAATGTAGATGAGTTGCGCTTTAAATTCAATGCATGTTCGTGTGAGGAGAGGAATGGAATCGCGTTTTATTAAAAAATCATTTATAAAACTTAACTTGACTCATTAATAAAAGTAAAGTTCCGAACACCATCTTTGGTTTAAGACCATCGAGGTTAGAGACATCTCCCAATTTTTTGGGTGGCGACTCCAACACACCTCAAGGTGCCTTTAGGCATCACAAGACTAGGTGACATCTCCCCAATGTCCTATTGGGAGGGATGCACCGATGATGTCTCATGGTGCCCATGATCCAAAAGACGCGACCGATCCCTCGAGCCCCGAAAGGAGGGCTCAAAGAGGGCCTTGCTGGGTCAGGGCGCGCGTCACAAAATGGGTTGATCCTCAGTTGCCTAGATGGACTTGATCGGACGGTCAAAGATATGCAAGACAAAAAGATCAATCCCCTGGTGTGTAGGGAATTAGCACTCTGATGGTTTTATCGGATGAGGAGATCAAAATGGTAGAGAGTAATTGGTGAGTAATGTCGTGTGTAATGTACCTTATTTTAAGAGTTTCTCTCTGTGTATATAGTGCCTAGGAATCTAAAGCCTATTGGGCTAGAGCACTTGATTATTAGATTTCCCATATCTACAGTGAGAGGACTTAGGACATCTGATATGGCAGCTGACTGAGTAAGTTCATCTAACATGATGGTTTTGCATGATTTTATAAGATCAATGAGTTCCTGCTTTTAACCAACACGTTTTTCGAGTTCTCAACCGTTGTCGGGCTCGAAATGTAATAAGACCCGTAACCATTGTAGGAGGCCCGAATACAACAATAATAGATATTATCAATCACTATATCGATTTCGATTTTTAACTAATTTTTTTGAATCGATTTATTGGTTAACCTTTAAGAAATTTTAATATATAAATTTAATAAATTATATAATTTGTAATGTTATTTTTAATGGTTAAAAATATTTTAAAAATAAAAAAACAAATAAAAAATAATATTCATTAAAAAAATTAAAAGAAAAATAAAATTTTCATAATTAATTATAAGAATTGAATATATTCAATATAAAACTAACAATAGAGTGCTAATTGTGCACATATAATAAATAAATAATTGTAATAGAAAGATAATTTTAATATTTATTTACCTAAAAATATATATTGTAATAATATTTTAGAAAGTTATATATCATAATATTTATAAATTTTAAAAATATTGAAAAAATTAAGTATAAAAATTAAAATATAATATATAAAATTCATATAAATTGGTTAACCCTTAGTTAACGGTTAACAACCGATTTTTAAAAGTAAAAACTATAATTTTAAATTTTCGGTTTGATTAACCTAAAATCTATTCGATTTTGGATCGATTAACCAAAACTTCAATTTTTTTTCTCACCCCTACATATATGCCCAACTAAGTATCATTTCAAATGTCAATAAAAAAGAAATATTTCCCAAATTTTTACTTTTTTAATTGAATACTTTATTAAAAAAAATTGCATTCAGTCATTTTTACTTTTAAATTTTACGACATTAAATATTTGATTGACAATCGTAACAAAAAATAAAATACATATATACTTAAAATCACATAAAATCACAAAATTTTTTGACATTTATTAAAAAAAAATTAAAAATTTTATTTTAAAAAACAAAAAAAAAAAATCACATATCCAAAATGGTGCATTTAATTTGTTCATCTGGATACTGCAAATATATATATACATATATATATGTGTGTGTGTGTGTGTACATATATATGTGTATATATATATACACATATGTATATGTATATATATATACACATATGTATATATATGTGTGTGTATATATATACATATACATATGTGTATATATGTGTGTATATATACACATATGTATATGTATATGTATATATATATACACATATGTATGTATATTTATATATATACACACACACACACACACACACACATATACATATGTGTATAAATATATACATATACATATGTGTATATATATATACACACACATATATATATATACACACATATATGTATGTATATATATATGCACATTGTTTTTACATTTACTGTTCAAGTTTTAAATTAGTGGTAAATATAAACTTATTGTATAATCAAGTTTAAGCCCACATTATTTTAATTGTATGATATTTTATTTCCTTTTCCATCGTAAATTGAAAATCTAATGTGGTATAGTTAAAAATAAAAAGATTTAATGTAGAATATTTTAATTTGAAAATTCAATGTAAAAAAAGGTGAAAGTTTAAAGATCTAAAAATGGATCTTTGCATACAAAATCAACAATATTCAAAATTTTGCATATAATTCATTTGCTTGCAGTAAAAAGTTTTAGAAAAATGGTGTGTCAGAAATTAGCATTAGATTCGTTAGTTTTTGATTGTGTGGGACCCGCTGAATGAGAAATTTTTTTGTATAGAAATCGAGAACTAGTGTGTCGATTTCTGTTAGATTTGACAGAGTACTGATAGAAATCAGCAACACTTATGCCTATTTTTGTATGTTAGAAATCGACACATATATTGCTAATTTTTGTCAAAGATGCATCAAATTTAAGTAGTATGTTTTTTTAAAAAGTTATGCATATAATGACCCAAAATACACCATAACAGGAATAGGGCAAATTTTTGGTAAAATGGAAATTGAATAAGCTCATCTTGGTTGTGGATGGTTAAAAAACAAGGATGTAACAGTAATTAGTAATTTGTGAATTAAGGCTTGAATTGAATTAAAGGATTAATTTGGTGGGTGAATGTATAAGTCTAATTTAATTATGCGGTAAATTTAAGGAAAGAGAAAGAAGGAAGGATTAATTAGGAAAAACTGCATGATGACCAATCTCAAGCTAACACTTAATAAGGGATTTGGGTGAGTATAAAAGGGAAGAGGCTGAAGTCGGTTCAGGAGGAGGAGAGTTCCCGAAATTTATAGCCTCTCTTTTTCCTTTTACTGTTCTCTGTTCTTGGTCTCTCTCTCTCCTGCTCCATGGATTGCTCAAGGATTCTTTGAAAGGGAAATGGGTATATGGCTGTGAATAGTTTGAAAGTGGTAAGTTTTCTCCTTCTTGTTCCTTATTTTCTCTCTTTTTCACGTGATTTTGGATGAAAATTCAGTGACATGGGTTATTTTGGTGTGAGATTTATGGGGATTTGGTTGAGAATTTACTAAAGAAAGATCAAAGAAGGGTTAAAGGGAAGACTTGATTCAGGTTTGAGAAATTCTCTGTTTTGGTTGTGTATGAGTTTGTGCAAGTTCAAGTGTTTATGCTTTAATTAAGTTAACTATGATGTTAGGATAAGAATTGATTTGTTTAAGATGAAGTTGTCGATAATTTCATGTAAAGGGGTTATTTATGAGTAATTGGTAATGAATTTAAGCTAAGTATAGTGATTTGGATTGAGGAATGAAAGTTAGTTTGATTATTGTAATTTAGGTAATTATATGTAAATGAAGTTATTGATGATGAATTGATTTATTGGGTTGTGAAAATTGGTGTCAATGTTTTAATTTCGGGTTAAAGGGTGTTTCTTCTCTGCTAACCAAGCAAATCTACAGGGCCACACGATGGTCAGACAGTCTTGACCACTGTGTGAACATATTCTACGTAGAAAGTATGCGAGATCTGATGATCCACACGATGGTCAGAGAATCCTGACCGCCGTGTGAATGCGTCCAGATTTAAAGAATTTGGTTTTTGGTGATCTACACGGTGGTCAGGGCTTTTATACCCACCGTGTAGTGTACCTCACGGTGGGCAGGATTTTCCTGACCGCTGTGTAAAACGAATCTATTTGATCAGTAATTCAAATTTTGTTCACTTACACGGTGGTCAAGATTTTGTGACCACCGTATGACCCTTGTTTTTTAGAATTTGGTTAAGGATTTTGCCATTAAATGAACTCTGAATTTTACCAAATCAATTATGATGATTAGTTGACCATGTTAAAAGATGTTTGTACGGATTTTACACTTTTATATATGAGCTTACATTAATATAGTAGTAAATATATATTATATATATTAATATGTACATAAGTTAATATGCTTTTCTATATGCAAAATGACTTTATATGAATATCTGAATGTATAGAACTACGCGGTTTTGATTCCCAACACTTAGAATATGTAGGAAGCTTGGAATACTATTCCAAGTCTGAACTAAATCATAGAAAGATTACTATGTGTATAAGGGGTTTTCTGCATATAAATGAATGTTATGATGAAAATGAATGTAATTTGTATGTACTAACATAGCATGAAGTTATAACAACTATTATGTATACTTGTACTGTTTTATATACTTATAATGAAACCGTTTGAACTAGAATCAGTAGTTTTGACTCAATATGTTTGCTGTTAATTTGACATGATTAAAAGTCTGTTTTAACTGGGTAATGGATACCATTCTGTTGGCCTCTTTGGGTCATTATTTCAGCCCTATCTAGGTTTGGTTTGCCCTGTTTGGGCACCTTTTATCACCTAAATATAAATTAATTAAAATGTACTATAATTGTACCTTCGAGTACCTATGTAATTATACCTTCGCGTACCACTATAATTGTACCTTCGGGCACCCCTGTAATTGCACTTATAGGTACCCCTGTTCGGTACTTTCGGGTAGGGGTGTACACGGATCTGGATCTTCCTGTACCGAACCGAAGTACCGGAGAAAAAGATCCAGAACCGAATTGTACCGTTGACTTTTTTGACTAGAACCGAACCGAATTGTACCGTTGACTTTTTAACTAGAACCGAACCGAATTGTACTGAAACCGGACCGAAAACCGTATTGAACAGTACCGAATTATTTTGGAACCGAATTGAACCGAAAGAACCGATATTTATTAATTATTATATTTAGTACTAGTAATTTATATATAAATATTATTTATAATTTATATTATTTATTATTTATTATATAAATTTAACTTCATAATTATTTGTATTAGATATTTTAATGCACTAAATTAATATAATAAATAGTTAATAAATTAAAATGGATATTTTAATTATTAATAAAATAAATTTAATTATTATATTTATATGAATGTGCAATTAATTTTATTTACTTTTAGTGTCACTCAACTAATATTTATTTATTTTCGTCACAATTTTTATATGAGTATGTAAATTAAAAATTTATTTATATATAAAAATGTATTAAAATAAAATTTTACTAATTTACGTAAATATATGGGTATATAATATTAATCACCTTATCAATAATTCAATTTTCTTTTAGCATCACTCAACCAATACTCTTATATACAATTATTGTATCAATAAAATTTTACCAATTAATATAAATATATAAGTATATAATAATCTTACGAATAATTTAATTAGCTTAGTTAGTACTATAAAAATGTTGGTTTTTCATTATCACAATATTTTATTTTTCATGAAAATTGTTCTATATATGGATAATTTGATGAAAGAAAATTAAGACATAAGGTAATTGATCAAGTTCCGTACGTATTATTAATTATATATTCTATTAAACTACAAAACTTATAAAAAAATGGTTGCATTTCACATTCACCCTTATAATATAACTATTGACTATAATAGCAATTAACAATCTTTTAACTGTTAAATCAAATTTAATGAGATTAAGTATAATAACTAAATAAAATAATAGATGTGAATAAACCCTAAACATATCATAGTTCATAGAGCTATCTTCTATTCTCTCTCTCTCTCTCTCTCTCTCTATATATATATATATCTAATTACCTGAGTATGTAGTATCTTATTAATTAATTTGATTTATATTTAATGTCACTTAACTAATACTCATTTATATCTGACACAATATTTAATTATCTATATGAGTAATTAAACACCAATAAAATATTATATTTAGTCAAAACCCCTTATATTTAATATATATGTGAAAATTATAAACATAATACACATTTTATATATAGTTTAAAGTCTCTATATATCCAAAAAATAACTAGAATTTCCCTCCACTACTATAATATGAATTAATATATGTCAAAAATTTTTTCATTACTATTAAAATTTTATTTCATATTTACTATGCACTTTTTTGCTGACATAATGAAATGTATAAATAATCTATCTCAAGTGTTTCTACATTGCAAACAAACTCAATTTGTTTTTATAAATTCATATATGATTGAAAATAGTAATATGTACAATTTTTATTTTCAGAAATTTAATTAATATATGATTAACACACCAACCATCATCAAGGATTATTAAAAATAATGTTAATATTATTTTAGTTGTAAAGCAATATTATTAAGAATAAAATTTGAAAAATTTTAGGCGGATGAAAATTTTTATTTTGAGTTTTTGGAGTGAATTAAAATTAAAATTTAAAGAATAGATAATTTTTAAAATATTTAAAAAATAAATTATTAAAATTAAAAAAAAGGAGGGATGTAAATTAGGTTTTGAGTTTCATCTTCCCTCTATTTCTCTTTTCTTGGTTTCCCCTTGGCTCGCCGTTGTCTCTTCTCGCAAAACCTATTGCTCCTATCCATCACTCGTCACCCATCGGCGCATCCTTGGCTTGCCCACTGATCAATAGTTCCAATCTGATGTTGAGGTTTGTTTATAATCTATGTGTGTTGAATGTAGTCGAGATATAGTAGTTTACACAACACTGATATCCAAATATTTGTATTCTGCAAGTTGCTGATACTATCATTATATTTGACACCGACTGATCCCTCAGGTTATACATGCAAATGCAGCTTCTGGATTTGTATTCAAAATTAATTCTCATTCTAAAGCTGCCCTACTTTTTTATGTGGATATGTCTTCAGGTGGATCTTCAAGCACAAGCAAGGGCTGATATAATTGGTCAGAAAAGGGACGTGCTTCTTCTTCAGTTCGAAACAGTAAGCTTTTTATTATTTTTTTTTCCTTGGTTGGCTTATGAAAGCAGTGCTTTTTTACTTTTTGGATTTGGTAATCCTAGTGAATGGAGCTTTGGCTATAATTTTTGCTTCCTTTTTATTTTTTTAATATTACAAATTATATTAGTTGGCTGATACTGAATTCATGAAACATGAATCAAGAATTATTTTAATTTAATATTGGGGAAAGGTAAAGTGACTCTATAATTCATTGTTGACACTATCACATGAATATATAATAGCATCGTCTCCCAAACTGACACCTACTACCATCAAGAAAAAAAAAATTAAGGTAGCTAGCACCTGGATTACAAAAGATCCATCTATTTTAATCTTTTCTTTTCTTTTCCTTTTTATCATTTTTTGGTTTGATTTATCTCATTCTAAAGCTGCCTTACATTTTTATATTGCTCTATTTTCTTAATCTTTTCAATTTTTTTTCATTAGCAAATATTAATTAATTAATATATGCATTAGATAGATTAATTAGATTGCCAAAAGTCAAATTCAAAAAGTTCTTATGCCTATATGCTAAAAACTTAACAAGTATTAAATTGATTAGAAAAAAAAAATTTGTCTTATAAAAAAAGTAGGAAATTAAATAATAAATAGTATATTGTGACCATTTTTTATGTGATAATCTTCGCATGTGATTTTATCATAAATTATGCAATTAACAGTATATATTTTCTTATATTGGTACCTTCATGTGTGTTTATAATTGCTCTTAATGTTGTATGCAGAATTGGCTCATAGGAAAATGAAAAAAGTTTCTAGCTTCACTGGCTCTTCTTCATTGAATAAAAGAAAATGTTCAGAACCATCAAATGATGAAGTTATGGGTCCTCCGCCTCCTGTTCCACAAACCGAATTTTCTGCAACTCCAAGTTTAGCAGGTAATGCTAATTCTTCTAATCTGCCAGCAAGTAAAAAAAAGTAGGTCTGGAGTTTGGGAACATTTTGATAGATTGGTTGATGTTAATGGTAATGAAACTGGGAGGGCTGCATGTAAGTGGTGTGGTAAAAATTATCAAGGAAAGAGTGAGTTAGGCACTTCGGGATTATGGAAACATTTAAGAGAGAGTTGCAAAAAATTTCCAAATAAAAAAGAGTTAGCGGCTGCATATAAAAATAAGGATAAGTCACAGACAACTTTGGGTTTTGTGGGGTCTGGTAATAGTACGCAATTAGCTAGTTGGAAATTTGATCAGGAGGCTTGTACGGAAGCTTTAGTTAGGATGATCATTAGGGATGAATTGCCATTTAATTTTGTTGAACATGAGGGTTTTAGAGAGTTTATTGAAGCAATTTGTCCTGAATTTAAAATTTCATCTAGAGTGACTATTGCTAGAAAATGTTGTTCTCTTTTTATGGATGAGAGAGAGAAATTGAAAGATTTTCTTAAAATTGAATGCAAAAGAGTTTCTATGACAAGTGATACTTGGACTAGCATTCAAAATGTATCATATTTGTGCTTAACTGCTCATTTTATTGATTCAAGTTGGAAGATGCATAAAAGAATTTTGAATTTTTGCGTTATTAAAAGTCATAAAGGAAGTAATGTTGGGGTGGTTGTTGATAATTGTATGGATGATTGGGGTTTGACCAAAGTGATGTGTATAACTGCTGATAATGCATCATCTAATGATACTGCAATTCAACAGTATAAAAATAAATTAAATAAGAGAGATGCATTTGTTTTGGGTGGTGAAATGTTTCACATGAGATGTTGTGCTCACATTTTAAATCTCATTGTGAAAGATGGACTTAAATGTGTTGAAGAGTCTGTTAAAAAAATTAGAGATGTTATCAAGTTTGTTAGAAGCAGTCCTCAAAGGTTGGATTCTTTCAAAAAATCTTGTGAGGCAGTAAACATCAATTATGCAAAGAGTTTGATAATAGATTGTCCAACTAGGTGAAATTCAACATACTTGATGTTAGATATTGCTTTAGAATATCAAAAGGCTTTTGATAAATTGGAGGATATAGATAGCAAATATTTTATTGAGTTTGGACCTGTTTATTTGACTGAGGCTAATTGGAAACAAGTCGCTACTTTAACGAAATTTCTGAAAAGATTTTATGACGTGACTTGCAAATTATCTGGGTCATTATATTCAACTTCAAATTTGTATTTTCCAGAGATTGTGCGTATTTTGAATTTGTTGCAATCTTCTCAAACTAGTGGTGATGATTCTTTAATGGAAATGGGAAAACAAATGCAGTTGAAATTTGACAAGTATTGGGGTTCTATTAATAAGATGAATATCATTCTTTTCATAGCTGTGGTCTTAGATCCTAGATTTAAAATGAAATTTTTAGTTTCAAAGTACACAGCTTTTTATGGTGAGCGTGAGTCAGAGAAATTAGTTTCTAGAGTGACAACCGCTTTGAATGGACTGATAGATGAACATAAAAAAATGGAAGAAGATGTTAATCAAACTGTTGCTCCTGCACCTAATTCTGATGATATTGATGATGATGTTGATGCGTGGTTTTTAGAAAATGAGGATAAGGAGCAAGTTGTGTCTCAAGGAGATTTAGATACTTATTTGACTGATAAATTAGTAAAAAATTCTCCTGATTTTGACATTTTGAGTTGGTGGAAAATTAATGAGCCAAATTATCCAATTTTGGCTAAAGTTGTGAGAGATGTTTTGGCTGTTCAGTGCTCTACTGTGGCTTCTGAATCAGCTTTTAGCACTGGAGGGAGAACTTTGGACAAATTTAGAAGTTCTTTAACTCCGCTTACAGCCGAGATTCTTATTTGTTGCCAAAATTGGTTGAAATCGGCTACACTTTTAGCTTTAGAGGCATCAACAGAAGAAATGGAAAAATTTGAATCAGGTAATTATTATATATACATAAATTCTGAAATTATTTATTGAATGTTTTGATTTTTTTGGTCTAATATTTAATTTTTTTGTTGTTTTTAGATATTACTCAAGATCCTCAAATCAATGCGAGCATAATACAGAGAAAGACTGTTGAATGTTAATTTTTAAATTTTGTATGTTCTTATTGGGATATTTTAATTATATTTGTGTTTATTATTGTTTATATTTATTTTGTAACTTTTTAAAAACATTGAATTATCCGAATTACTGTATTGTACTGTATTGTTTTGTTTTGTACCGAAAGAACCGAAAAACCGAACTGAATTGTACCGAAAATTAAAAAAACCGTACCGAATTGTACCGAAATTATAATATCCGAATTGTACCGAAATTTTTAGGAACCGAAATTTCAATACAATACGGAGATTTGTAAATTTCCGAATTGTACCGAATCGTGTACACCCCTACTTTCGGGTACTCACTGTTCTATACTCCGGTTATCCATTTCCTTAGGGAAAAGTAGGCAAGCTACTGACTGAATCATGCAAGTTAAAGGTTATGATAATATGCCTATGAAAGATAAGTTAGGGTGTTCAGCTTATAATATAAACGTACTCGAGAAGAACATATTATTTAAACTGAAGAGATTTACTTAATGTTATCTGAATATTGTAGTAATGTACCATTTTCTTAAAAGATATGTTAATACATTTAAATGGTATTATAATTTCATATATTCAAATATGTAATTGTGGCATGCATTTGCCTTCAATGTGTGTATTTTGATAATTGTCATGATTGGATGTTCATACCATATATATTTTCCACTAAGTTTTATATTTACTATGGATTCTAATCTATGTAGGTTTAAAATTGAAAGTTACTAAAGGTGTATCTACATAAAGGCTAGGCCAACACAGGGACAAAATGAAATGTTATTATTAGAGTTAGGTCAATCATGGATTATGTGCAAGAAATTGTACTTAACAATTGTATATGTCTTGTAATATCGAATAAGCGTAGTAATGTTAAGAAGAGAAACTTTGTTATTCCGAATTAGCGTGATTCGTATTTTATGTGGTAACACTCTATTACCCTCTTAGGGGGTAGTAGGGGGTGTTACAATGCAGGCTCATAGATTTTACTGTGAGCACTATTGCACTGCAGTAAAACTTAGTGAACTCAGCCTCCATTTGTTATTGGAAATGTTGTATTTTTTTTTCTTTTTTACTTTTTCCTCTTTAAAACCATTCCCTTTTATTTTCCATTTACACATTCTCTCCCATTTCCAATTTCATCTACATTCCATTTCTATCTTTTTTTCAATATTATTTCCTTTCCTTTTCCATACAATCTAATTATAATTAGTTAATGCAATTTTTTCTCAAGTTTTTTTTAAAGAATTTATCTCAAGTTAAAGAAAAGATAATATTATGTGTGTATAGTATAATTTAATTTTGTTACACAAAATTTGTGCTATTATTAACATTATTTTCATTGTTAATTTGCAATTGCTGATATTTTTAAAATATAGCTAATTACAACAAAAATATAACTATCTACAAGATCAAAGACAAGTTATTATTATTTTTTTCATTTTTAGAAAAATATCTTTAATTTATGTCTAGATGATTAATTTTCATTCTACTTGATTTAATTGATCACTTTTTTTTTTTGAACTATATAAAGCCATTTTAATTGGTTCAAAAAGATAAAATGCTAACAAAAAAATAAGAAAAAGAGATTATTAAGTCTTGGCATGTATTATATGACCGAGTTAAAAAAGTGTCTTCGCATTATTTATATTTGAAATTGATAATTTACAGTTTGATTCTTTATTCTCTTTTTATATTGATATTAATGAGTTTGGTGCATCTAGTTATTCCATATATTGTAATTTTGTAATGGAAAAGTAATATGATAAATTTTAATTTGATAAAATAATATGATAAATAAAAGAAAATGTATAAGTTTTATTTTAATATAAATTTTATTTTATTAATTTCATATGATAGATGGTATATATATACTTAATTTCAAGAGTCATGATCAGACACATTGCAAGGAAAATCGTCACCCAAAATGAAATGATTTATACAACTGGCGAATTGGAAATGATATGATAATATTCGATCATATTATTGCAATGAATAAAAATTACAAGACATTATAATGAGATGATATCCAATGACAAAAGTAAAGATGGAAGGTCTTTGCATGATACTACAAATATTTTATTTGAAGTCTAGAATGAAAATTTGAAATAGTGAGTATATAATAAAATATGAGTAATCAGTTTTGGCATTTGTGTAAGATGTAATAAGAATTAGTTCAGAAATTTTTTTAAAAATTAGAGATATAATACCAATTGAAAAAAAAGAACTTATTATAAATGGTATAATTATAATAAATGGTCTGAACATTATGTTTATTATAACATAATAAAAAAAAGTATTGGACTGTATCAATAAAAAATATAAATATATTATGTACCAATATATATTTCATTTTCATTTAAGTGTTGTTTAGCAATAAATATGGTTAATTTCTTAATAAAATTATGTCATAATTTAAATTTCTATTCCATTATAATTTATGAAGAACAATGTAATATTGATGCAAAAGTTACAATAATAATATATTGATTGAAAAATTTATAAAATCATAAATAATTATATATTTCTATAATTAATCAATAAGTTATGAAGACTTACAATATTTAATTAGATTTACCTCATAATTAATTTTCAATTTAAAAATTAGCTAACTTTTATTTAAATTATTCTAACAAATATCTAATTAGAGGAATTATAATATACAATTTAAATAAAAATTATAAAATAGTTTGCATATAATGTACTATAATTTAACAAACTAGAATAATTGAAATTATCATGATTGTAAAAATCAGAATAGAGACATGTTCAATTCGATTAACAGTAAACCATTCTAATTTTTGAACAGGTTCACCATTAAAAAACCATTATAACAAATAATCATTCTGAAACTTTTGAACCAGATGGTTGAACTAAAAACTATATGAATCAACATAATTATTTTTGTATGACGTAATTAATTTTTCTAGGTTTATTTACTTGATAATCAATATAATTTCTGAATGTATAATTAAAATAATTAAAAATAAGTACAAAATATTATTATGAATATTAGAATAATTTTGAAATAATTAATTATAATAATTAGATTAGACCATATAATTATTTAATTAAAAAAATTACTTTATATTCGATTGAAATTGTTATAATAGTATTAAAATAAATAGAATAATTATGCGTAATTGATTAATTAAGAGTTAGAAAATTTTATGTTTTTCAAAATACTTATAGTTTTACATATAAAGTCAAATGAAATGTAAATAAGATACACATATAAGTTAAATTTAAGACTCCATTTAACATGTATGATGTGACATTAAATATAGATTTCAACATGGATCGTTATGATAGGAGCTACGTGAATTAATCCGAATCCTATTAATGGAGAATTATTAACACTTCAAGGGAAATATCGATCTAATGCAACGTAAAATAATTCAGTAATTTATTTTATACATATATTGTGGATTAATAGTTGTTATTATTATTATTGTTATTATTATTTTTATTATTATTAAGTTTGACCTTTTAATTTATACTAAAAGGTTAAAAAGGAAGTGTTGAGAATAAGGAGGAGCAATATGGATATTGATCCAAGAATTCTAACATATATAAGATCAATTGATTTGTTAGGAATTGCAAAAATTGGAGTGATAAATATAGATTGGAATTTAATAACATCACTTATTGAAAGGTGGTGAACCCAAATACACACGTTTCATCTTACATGTGGTGAAACTATAGCCACACTTCAAGATATAGGAATTTTGATAGGATTACCGAATGTGGATTAACCTGTAATTGGGAGAACAAACCTTAATTGGATGACTATTTGTTATAATTTACTAAGAACAGTTCCTCCCGTCATTAATTTGTGTCGAGGTAAAGTAAGAATGACATAATTGGATGCTAGATTTAGTTGAATACTTGATAATGCAATAGTTGAGGTTATATGACAAGTCACTCGTGCTTGGATACTAAGATGTTTTGGAGGACTATTATTTACATTGCAGTCATCGAGCATGGTCCATTTGATATTCTACCTCTTTTAGAAGATTTAGAAAGGGCAATATAGTTGAGAGTTAGTTTGTCTTGCTTGGCTGTATAGAGATTTATACAGGGCCATGCGTCCTAATGCAAAAGAAATTGTAGATTTTTGGGCATATATTCAAAATATAAAAAAAGCAAAAATAAAATCAAAACCTACCAAAATCCATGCAATTCAATTGATTCAAAAGGATGGTTTAACAATTACCAACTTGTTGGTGGGCAGAAAGAGTCAATTTCGCCTTGATTTTGATCCGATTGAATACTTACTGTATGAATGCAAACAGTTTGCTCCAAGGTCAGATCTAACTCCAAGTGTTGTTTCAATGAACGACCACCCTCTGCTGGTATCTACACATGAACAGCAAACGAGACAGGAAAGGTGCTAGCTCCATTCATGTGCAACTAGAGCTTAATTTACTCTGTGTATTTTTTTTTTCTTAAAGAATGGCAACAGAGAATGATATAAAACTTTTTCACTCCTTTTCTGCTTTTTCCAAAAGATGGCAGAGAATATAAAAATGAATTAGGGCTTTTTTAAACACATATATTTCTATATATATATAGCCACACATTATGGTTAACGTGTAGAGTAATTTTAGGGATATTATTTCTTATTCAAATAATAAGCAATATTATTTTATCTCTAAAATTATTTCAAATTTTATGTATGACATATTTAAAATTCGAAATACCCAAATAAAATCTATCTTGTTCATTACATTTTAGATGTGCGACCCAATAGGTTCATATTATGTTGGTAGTGGGCACAATCCCATTAAAAACCCATAAGTTATAAGTAGCTTTAAGCAAGACATTATGACTACCCAAATAATATAAATATCAATAGTACGATATTAACCTAACCAATAGAATACATTATAATCCTTTTATTACATGATATCTTATTTAAATGTAAGTTATGGCTCATGTCACACTTATATTGTTCAAATATATAATTTCTCGATTATTAAATAGACTGATAAATCAAATTGCATTGATCACTCTATCAATTCATTTGAGTGTGATCATGCTTTTCTTAGTCCTACTTGTTGAGGGGCTCAATAGATATCTCTCTCATCAGAGAGGGACAAATTCCATATTGATTATTCACTTTTCTCTACATAATTCTCATCATACTCAATCATAACTTTTATGATTATCCGATTAAAGATAACATTTGATTAAGTTAAAACATAATTTTCCTTATGTAAGAAACTGTAATAATTTCAGGTCTAAGGATTCTTATAAATGAAAATATGATATAACATAAAAGACCAAATATTTGGCCTGTGGCATAACCACTAACAATTGTTGGATATCGATAACTCGTATAAATGTGGGTGTGGGAAAGACTTTCGCAGTTTATGCCTCAACTTTTACAATTATATGCAGTATACCAAATTATGCCTTACGGAGTCAGGTATACAACATATCTTATATAAATCAATTTTTAAATGTTACCCCATGATAAGACAATCCGTCTGTATATTTGAACATTATGTTAACTTAGCTTAACAGAACCATTGGATATGCTGAACATTAACATGAGGGATATATATACATATAGAGAAATATTAGATATGCAGGCAATTGAAGGGTTTGTACAACATGATTTATTTACATAAAAATTATGAATTATTCACAATATATAAATTTAAAATTTCCTTTTATTTTGTTATATGCAGTTTGAGTGGGAACTTTACAACAACATAGTCCATTTACTTCTATATTATCATATAAGTGGACATGCAAGTTGGATGTCTATATTCCACTCATTTGCTTCTATATCATCAAGTGGCACCATGCCAATGGAGTCACGCACCAATTTGGATATAGTTAGCCAATTTCATCCCAACCCCTTATCCAAGACAATTTGCATATAATAGATTTGCGTGGGCAGAAACCAGATGGATTGGCTTGCTAAATTGTCACTATTCAAAAATAATCAATATGAATACATGTAATGGTATGTGCAATGCACTAGATGATAAATAGCCCCAATTGGCGGATCCCGTAGAGCAACCATAAGTATTTCACTTAGTTTATTTTGTATAATGATTACAAAAAATATTCAAATGTGAAAAGTTTGGGTTTAATTTTAAATTTATTATTTTAGGCTGACGATGTTGAAAGATTATACCATAAACATGGCGAATCAAGTTATGATACATCTTTGAACAGGTGACGGATAATGGAAAGAATTCTGGCTACAGTTGTTTCTGAGAATCAAATATAAATTGAGTCTCCATGATAACCGAGTCTGAATCCTTTGAATGTTGCACCTGTGGAAACTCAATTTATAAACTTTTGAACTCGACGAAATATGACTAGAATATTTGAAAGACAATCAGCTATTCTACAAATTTTTTAGGATCCAAATGTCATGCAAATTTCAGCAACCATGTCATCTCCTTTTTATGTAATGGATGTTCCTCCTTAATAATGCGAGACTCAAATTAGTGGCTACAATATTTCATCATTTGAAGTTAGGGGAAATAAATCACATCCAAAGATACCCATTTAAGGAGATTTACAATGCATAGCTAGTGAATACACAATTCCTGCATTTAATACTGAGTATTCATCAACTCATGGTGTGGATCAAAATGATTTCTTCCAAATATATTTGGTGCACCTAAAGAATCAAACCTGCAACCGAATTACGAGCAACCATTATTTCTAATTTCTACAATGATGTATATAACGATAATGCAAGATCGACTTATGCATGGTCGGGTAATACATGATCAAGTGATACACGATCAAGTGATGCAAGATCAAGTTATGGACAGCTTAGTGGTGAAGGATTAGATGATGCACTCGTTGATGAACAATAATCACGGTATCCTAATCAAGATAAACGGCCCACTAGATGTGGAACATAATCACATCTACTTCAACAAATATCATATGGACCATGTTTCATAAATTCCATATATATTGTATTATGTTGTTTACCATTTAATTGTATGCAAAATGTATTCTAATCTTCTAAATAAATAAACATTTGAAAAAATATATGAGAAAACATTAATAATGTAAGGCATAATAGTATTTAGGCAAAAATCAAGAAAAAATAAATAGAATAACACATTAATATAGACATATATAAATAAAAAGAGTCTTAAATTTATATGACAAGTTTTAAATGACCACAAATATTAGAAAGACACAATATCATGACATAGTACAAGTACTACTTGATTCATGGAGATTGAGTTTAATCTGATGGTCCCGCTAAATTTGGGCACATTTTTTTGTTATGTCCCTTATTTCACAAAGTATACATTAGTTAAGACTGTTGTGCTCTCTACTATCCATTTCATTTTGATACCTTGATGTCTGTAGCCGTCCCTTTTTCCTTATTAAGCTCCAAGTTAGGAACTACTGTTGGTCCAATAAATAGAGGCCAATAATCACGATGTGCAAATGGTTAGAAAAATTACTTGTAACGGCTCAAAGTCTTCTAGAGTTTATAGCATTTATTAACGTATATCCATATGTCAACTCAGACATGCACACAAGCAGCTATAATGTGAAAATATGGCATTTTCGTGCCTTAAAACTTTTCACATTTGCAGTGATGACAATCCAAACTAACAGCTTACGTGTTATTGCCTATTCGCTTGCCTTTAATATTTTGTCTTAATCATGAAAAGTCCTATATGCCGATTGAAACTTTTAACTATGTACCTATAAGCCATTTTTGTGTATATGTATTCTCAACTACTATGTGAGCTCAATATATGCACCTTTTGTCATAAAAAAAAAAATTAACAAGTCTTGCAAATATGTGTTTAACTACACAATAGACTGACATCATCCTCATACCTTCTGAAATACTATTTACACTCTCAGCAATGTTGGTTATAGCATACCCATATCCATGACCATTACTGTACGACAGAGTCCACTTCTTCGAAGGGTTTTAGATGACCCAATTGTATGAATCCACATCAAGTTCCTTAATCTCATCCATTCTTTTTATAAACTTATACGATTGGAAGTTTTTACCTGTTAATAAGTGTTTAAGGTTATTAATAAAGTTTTAAACATTTAATATTTGAACCGGTATGAAAATCAAATAAAATGATGGTTGGAAACATACCGGCCTTATATAACATGTCCTTAATTTTAAAATTTTTATGCATGGTGTTGTAGTTGCTGACAAAATGCAGGAGACAATAACGTTGGTAAGATAATGGATCCTTCCAACCACTGGTATCATTATGAAACAATGCCATTGTACCCATGTGCTTGTAAGAAATAATAGTTATACCTGAATGCTTAGTGACATACCACCTAATGCATGTCATGAACCAACCCTAACTGTCTTATTCTCACTTTCAACAATAACAAATGCTGTCGGTACAAGAAATTATTACCATCAATAACACTTATAACCAATAAATTTTGATGAAACTTTTCTATAATAAATGTTCCATTAATAAGCAATAATTATTTGCAATGAGTAATCCATCTATACATGGCTTAAATACCGAAAAAGCCTTTTGAATTGCTTGCAATATAGCTATAGACTATCTTTAAAAATAAAGCCATACACCATTTTAGGATTGTATATCTCCATAGCTTTTAGGTATCCTAGCAACTTTCCACATGAAACCTCATAGTTACCAAATATCTCCTCTAATGCTTTAGTGTTTGCATACCATGCCTTTCTGTATGTTACATCATAGTTGAAATAATTCTTAATGTTAGCCATTATAACTTGCTAACTTTAGGATCATAAGCAACATTAACCATATCCAATATGCAATCTCAAATTATTTACGAATCTAATTATCTATGGTGTTGGGATACCAATTATGCAATACAGTTATGGGATTCCTTAATTATATACACTAATAATCCAATAAGGGGAGGTCATTTTTCTCATAGCTTGTAGCCTTCAAGGATATCTTATATTGGCAAGTGTGCAACAAATTGGCCAATATGAGGACTTCGCCTCAATAACTTTGTAGGAAACATTATTCTAGCTGGAAAATTTATTTACACATGCCTTGACTTCATCATTGGATGTGAAGTCCAAGCCTTCATATAACTCAAAAACACCACCCAATCTTAGCATATTGGTGAATCATTAGACATGTTAATATTTGTTTTTGCAAAATTAACAAATGTGTGGTGCATAAAAGGAAAGTGAAATTATGAAATATTGGTTTGCCCTCCCAGGTTGATCTCAAACCTCGTGCATGTTCAGATTATGAAGTCCTTCTGTCACATGGATGAAACTACTTAGAACAAAGGGATAATATCTTTTGATAACGGATTTTAGGCTAGCATCATTCAAATATATTTCTTTATCATCCTCATCTGGATCATAATTTAGAGAAATATACTATTAGGATCCAAATTACACCCTAGCAGTAATAAAACATGTTTAGGTGAAATAGAAACCAAATATGACTGATTTAGTGATGAAAGTGTCGAAAAGGATGTAACCTTCATTTATGCAAAAGATTTGGTTAATGCGGTACTTTATTAAATTGTTAAAAGAGTAATATATGTGCACAAATTATGTGGTATTGTGGACCAATGCATGAATAGGATTTAATTAAATGCATAAACTATGTTGCAGGAGCATTTTGGTGCACAAGAGGTTAGGGAACCTTTAATTTCATATGTATGTATTTGTGATGAGTTAAATGAGTTATGTATCTAATTTGTAAATGGAAAGATGGTTAGAATGTTGATGTGAACTTATTTTGCATGTTAGTACCTTAAATAGTTGGTTTGGCAAAATCTATTTTAGGAATCATGTGAGCCTGTGTAGGTGTTCAGGCAATATCTTGGACTATGGACTTCTAAATAAAGTAAGACCTTAATAGATAGACTTACATTTGTTATGAAGGAACCAAAACCTAGTTTTACCTATAAGACACCTGAAATTGCAATTAAAATCACAGACCTGTTGTTGCCCCTATTTTGCAAACTACTTATAGTGTTTAGAGTATAACTCACTCTATAGGACTCCAAATGACATGAATAAAATTTCTACACAAAATAGACATATATTAGAGTAACATTCATAAAGGAAATATGGCCAAATTCAATCTCCATCATTCCCAAAAAGTTTTCAAACTTAGGGTTACAAATATGTCCTTGGAAACTGCCTAGGAGTAGTCTGGAATGTTTTGACCATATCTCTTACTTTATAGATCCAAATGACCTGATTTTTGAGCTATTAGAAACTTAAGACATAGGGAAACATTTATTTAAAAGATCACATTGCCTAAAAAGTTCTTTTGCAGGGTCAAAATTTCAGTTGGAACTAGACTTAAAAAGCTACATCATTTATCGCAGGCAGAATGCATTAACACGGTGGGGCAAAAATCCTTCCTACCATATGGATTGTATGAATTGGGGTACTATTCAAGTAGAATTCCTTTACATGGTGGGGGAGAAAATCCTCCCTATTGTGTGCCCTTTAATTTTGCCCCAAATATGAATTTTACTTGTTTAAATATTACCGAACTTTACCGAACCTCACCCAAACCTTCACGAATGCTTTAGACACTTATCTAGCATAATTTTAATGATAAATGTGGACCATATATATATGTAATATGTTATAAAGCAATAAGATATTAATTTGAATAAATGCAAATACAAATATAAGATACATTATTATTTATGCCTTTATTTAACTAATAACGTATGGCGTGTGTTATGGATTATGTATGATGAATGCATGGTTATGAATGATTGAATGATGATGTATTATTTATGTGCATCGCATTAAGGATGACAAAATAATATTGTACAACATTATGCTTAAAATGAACATTGAAACTAATATGATTGTATGGCATGTTTTTTGAGACTTGTTCAATAAATTTTAGGGAGATGTAATGATTCTAAATATTTGTATGTCAATATAACTGCACAAGAATAATTGTATGAATATAATTTTCATATCAAGTGTAAATGATAATTATTTTTCAATATTGCTAATGAGGATATGGCATGTGTTCTGAACTGAATAAGCAAATCATATGTCTATATATGTGCACACATGGATGTACATGTACCTTGATACATGATAATGATGTGTTATAAAGATACATACAAATATTGTTATGAGTTTAATACTTTAACGAAGGAATTGTATGTATATTAACTATTTGCCTAGTAATAACAACTGAAAATGATATAATATGTACTGTTAATTATATATTTTAAGTGTATGACGGTGAATGATCTAATGATGACATGATGAGAATGTTTATGATATTAGAAATAATGAAATAAAACTGGAAATATTAGTGCCTGCTTATAATCTAAGTTGTGGATAGATAGGAATACCTATAGGGACTACAGTTGCAGCTGCTTACATTTCTGTCGACACTCATTGTATCTTGTCTTGAGACTGTATATGTTTCTCATTATATTATACTTTCGGGTACCTACTATTCTCTATACCTATGGGTACGATCCGTACCATCAGGCACTGACTATTTTGTACCTACAGGGTACCTACTATATAATTTCCTTTATCCACTTCCATAGAAAAGCAGGCAAATCATAATGCATGAAAAGTATTATTGGGCTTGACATATGATGATGTGATTTCTGACTTTCTGAATATGATATAAGCAATTTAATTGTATAGAGTATTCTGAATATGATTGGTAATGATATGAACTTCGAACTATGATATCTGGATTATTCACAAGCAAACAATATGGTCTTTGATTTGATAAATAATCTTGAAACCTAAGTTAATGTGAAATATACTTTTGATTATGATTTTGTCTTGATTTATGAATATGGTTATGATTATGACTTTTGTATGGTTAGTTAATAATTATAGAAGTAACGATGTAGACAGGGATGACATGCCTTGTATAACCACTGTAGATAGTTATATGCAGACTTTTGGGAACATTTTGTTATCAAATCAAAGACCATTTTGTTATGGCTTGTCTTATTTATTTTATATTTGAATATTTATCTGAAACCAATGATTTAATTAAGTTTAATACTAGAATTGAGATAAGGACAAGACTGAAATTATAATTCTTGTGTAGTTAAGTAAGTAAATAAAAAAAATAAAAGGGACACGGATGACATGCTTCATATGGTTATTATGTATGAGTGTATGGTAAATGGTGCACATGTAGATGATCTAATAAATGAACAAAGAACATATAAGATTATGGCATATGAGCTTATTGGCTCGAGTATACATGCTTATTCCCATGTACCATATTTGAAAAGTACACTTGTATGTGTATATGAAAGGTAAACTATGAAGCACATTAAACGGTATATGTGTATATGCATGCATTATGCATCTAATGGATATGTAACCTAAGTACACATGAAACCATCTATACATATATGCATACAAAAGAATAATGATAAAGTGCCTAATATGTTCTTGAATGTGATAAATGATAATATGAATTTTGAGTAGCATATTAATTGCTAATGTCGCAATATGTAAACGATTATGCACTATGAATGATATATAATTTCTTTAATGTATTTGATTTATATATATGATTGGATAATTGTACATTCTTGTATATTATAATTTGTATGCTTTAGTGGTCTTCCAAAAATTAAATGTTTCCTACTAAACTTTTTCCTTAGAACGATTTTTTAATCTGTGTATGTATAAGTGTCAGCATCTCTTCCCAAGGATCATCTGGAGAAGTCCGGACCAACATAGTGTCAAGAGAAGATCTTGCATGTAGGCTCTTTTTAAGCTTTTAAATTGTATAAAAGTGATGTGTAATTTGTAATCTGGATAGTATGTATTTGTAACCATTAGTTTGTAACGAAAGAATGTATAACATTATAGCTTTGTATATGTAAAAGAAGGTAAAGAACAATGTATAAGGAATTATTATTGCATATTGTGTAACGCAAAAAGGAAAAAATTCAATTATATATATAGACGTGTTATGGCATGTATTATTATAAGTGAACAGAAAATAGTTCATATAAACGTTAGCATGTCTCTGTACACTGTTGTGTGATGCACCACTATGGGCAATCCTATATCACATGATAGGTTTTATAGGTTTCCTGTAAGGGGTGTTACATTTGGTGGTATCAGAGCATAGGTTTAGTTGGTTCTGGACAACTAGAGTTTAGAAATGAAATTGTATAGTGTTTGTGTTGCTAAATGCAGATATCCTTGTTCTTCGTATAGATAATATAGATGGAAAATTCTTATGACGCTATCGACGAAATCATGAAAAGCGTTAATCCAAGGGATTGAAGCCTTTTCGTGTTTATTAGAAGTAATATATACACCAACAGTGCCTATAGAGACTTACTTAAATATCTCTCATGAGATGGCATGAGTTTTGGATAGACTTACTGCCTCGTGGAAGACATGGAGCAAAGGTTTAGATGGTTCTGAACCTAGGATAATAGGAAATAGGAGTTGTGAGACTCTGTACACCTGTCAGTGACCTTAATAATGAAAGTGACCATCTGAATATGTTACAACACGGGGTGGGTTGTCATTACATGAGCTGCACCTACATCATTCTACATACATGAATCATCCTGCATCCATTGTATCGGCATCATTTGATCATTCATGATCAACATCAGATTATGTGCATATGCCTCAATTGAAAAGAAAGCTGACAGGGTGTGCATTAAGTGCATCAGAGTTAAAGTAAATATTTTAAGGAAAAATGACACGAATTAAAACTATTAAGAGAGAAAGTAAGGATTATGTGAAAGGAAAACATAGACAAAGTAAAGAGTTTATATGGGAAGCTTGTGGTGATAAAGAATTAATTAATAAAATGATGTTAGTAGATTGATTCAATTATGGAATGCATATGACTAGTTCCTTGAATAGTAATGTGTTAGTGTTAGAAATTATAGAACACTAAATTCTATAAAATGAATTTCCCAAGATTCCTAATTTATTAACACTAATCGAGAAAATAATCACTTCAACATATGAAGAACTATTTCCATTGAATTACAACATATATGTGTACCTTTTTGCTGATTGTTCATGTTCCACTTGGAATTCTCTTCTATTGGTCAATTCTTCTAGAATCGTTATTATGATTTTTCCCATAAGTTGTGTTCTTACACAAATTTATTAATAAGTAATTGAGGTAATTATTTAATTATAAAATTCTATTTATTATTATTATTACTATTATTATTATTATTATTATTATTATTATTATTATTATTATATTACAAATAATAATAATAATAATAGTAATAATAGTAATAATAATAATAATAATAATATAATTAATTTATAACCCATTATGGGTTTACATATTTTTACATCTCCCACTCACACTTGATGAGATTGAGTTTCGTTCTGCAAATAATTCATACTTCATATATATGTTGTGCGACCAATGCATACTTCGAGAGATTTTCAATTATAATCTATTAGAATTTATAACTTCTCGAACAATAGAATCTTTTAGAGTATTTTTAGTATGCAGTACCCTAGATCATTTATCACACACTTATTTCTCCTTGATCTTATTTGTTTAATCATTTATATATATTCATTATTATATTATATCACTTATATAAAATATAATTGGCTAGCCAATGAATATATATATTTTCATGTGATAATTCAAACCCAATGATTTTCCTTTTTTCTTGACTTTCTCAACTTTTATTTTATTTACTTTTCTAGAAATGTTTCTCTAAGTCGAATCATACACGACCCTTCGGCAACATTCTAAGATAGCAATCATTAAATTCAAGTTTTGAAATCAGATAAAAACTCTTAAGGGTATCAAATAAGATTACTTATAATTTTTAGGGTCTCACACAATATCAATGTTGAGATCATTAACTTTATGATCCTTATCGGTCGTAATTCACACATCTAGTATGAAACACATCTTACGGTATTCTTCTCCTTTTCACTTGGAGCGTATGTCTTCTTACTTTTAAAATACAGTACAAGTGATAGCTCAAAATACACTCAGTATTTTAACTTGAGTCTTCAACTCTATTTTTTGAATAACTTAATCAACAATACTCCACTTGGCATACAAAGACAAAAACAAAAATGAATTTTGGGTAATATTCATTTGTCGATCACTACGCTTATCATATTTGTGTCTTATCTTGATTTACTATCAAGGCGATTTCATTTTTGAACTTGATCTCTTTTTATAAGCTTAAAACTATCTCATATTTATGATTACAAAAACCATAGAAGTGATTGCCTATGTGAGAAGACCAATCTTTTATAGTATACACTAAGTATATCAAAATGTAAATGCTTTAAATATGACATTAATTTTTTTCCTTATTTAACTCAACCACTATATTTTTAGATGATAGAGTCATCTTTCCAATAATAGACTCTACTCGAGACATATAAGCACACTATTAATATCACTCATCTCACATTATCTTACTGCTGCAGTAAAATTAAATAAATGATAATTATTCATTTGATATAGATTCGAAAGTTCACTAAGTTCCCAATCATCATCTATATATCATATGTCTAATTATCACTTAGTTTAATTCATTATACAATATCTTAAAGTCATGAAAACTTTAAGACTCCCACTTGACTCATTTTTAACATGATAAGAAAGAGTTCTTTTTCATCTTGTGGTGCAATCAAGAAGCTTTCACCTTCTTCGATATCAAAAAGATGTCTTGGAATATTTCCACAACTACTTCGTCTTAATTGAGGTGATTATGAAACAAATTCATTATTTATTTGTGGTGTTTGTGAAACGAATTCACCATCTCTTTCATTTATTTCACTTAGATCAAATATCTTTGATATCAAGCTATCTTGATTTATCAAAGTATTATGATATACTAACCTGTAAAGTGATGTACTTTTTTGATCTTTTAAATTCCTGCTTGAAAAATCATTTTCCATGAAAGTGGCACTCCAAAATTCAAATTCAATTACACTCCTACTATCTTGTTCACCAATGAAAACATATCCTTTTGAGTATTCAGAGTATCTTGTAAATATATTCTTTTTACCTCTTAAGCTTAATTTTTCATGTTTATGTGAAGGATCAAGAACATATGCAGCGTAACCCTAAGGTCTCAAATTACTGAGATTAGGTTTTTACTAGTCTATAACTCATAAAGAGTGGATGAAAATGCTTTGGAAGGCACACAATTTAGAACATATGTGGCAGTCAATAAAGTACCTCCCTAATAGGAGATTGGCAAAATTTATCTCAGTCATCATAGATCTTACCATATCTAGGAGAGTCCTATTTCTTTTTTCTGCAACACTATTTTATTGTGAAGTTCTAGGAATGGACAGTTAATGTTCAATCCCCCTTTTCATCACATAAACCTTTAAATTCAGTTGGAAGATATTTTCGACCTCTATCAGTTCTTAAATCTTTAATCTTGATGTCTAATTGATTATCAACTAAGTTTATAAAAGTCTTGAAACAACTCAATGCTTTTGACTTATAAGAAATAAAAAATAGACATAACCATATCTAGTATAGTCATCTATAAATGTGATGAAACAGTAGGCTCAATGCCTTGCCCTCACATTCATTGGGTCACATATATCGGAATAAATTAATTACAATGGAATATTCCATGCAAAATAACAAGAAATGACATTTATTATTTGATGATATTTGTCATGTAACTAATATCCATTTACAACCCATAGATCATGAGTTTAATCCTTGATCAATACACATTTTCAATTTTTTTTTTTAAATTAAAGGCCAAAAATCATGTAATTTCTCAAAATGACATGTATATTTACAAAATTGATATGTATTTTCACAAAAAGAAGGCCGAATAACATTAGTTTAAGAAAACGGTATGTACTTTCATAAAATATAGGACCAAACGATATGTCCTTTCACAAAAAGACATCTAGTTTGAAAAAAAAAATTAAGGCCAATCAACATGTAGTTTCCCAAAAAAAGTTAGGCTAAACAACGTATAGTTTCACAAAAACCACATTCTACTCACTAAATGAAATCCTCAAAATAACTTATCATTTTTCTCATCTTTAACTTTTAGACACCCACAAAATTTTATATTTGCACATGATTTTCTTTAAATTCTGAAATCCTATAACTCAATCATTATAGGTTCAAATCATGCGTATAATATACCATTTTAAAGAATATGATGATGAATTTCTAGTGATGCCAAATACACTAAAAAAATATTCAAAGACAAATAAATAAGTTCGAAGCAGACATGTTGAACATACTTCCAAAAACACAAAAAATCAAAAAATTGATCCATAAATTAAAATTAAATTTAATTTTCATGGCATATTAACATAGATTAACACATATATGTTTAAATCATGCTCTGATACAAATGTTAGAAATTATAGAACACTAAATTCTATAAAATCAATTTTCCAAGATTCCTAATTTATTAACGCTAATCAAGAAAATAATCATTTCAACATATGAAGAACTATTTCCATTAAATCATAATATATATGTGTACCTTTTTGCAGATTATTCATATTACAGTTAGAATTCTCTTCTATTGGTCAATTATCTAAGAATCATTATTACCATAAGTTGTGTTCTTACACAACTTTATTTAAAAGTAATAAAGGTAGTTATTTAGCTATCTTTTAGACCAATTATAAAATTCTATTTATTATTATTATTATTATTATTATTATTATTATTATTATTATTATTATTATTATTATTATTATTATATTCCAATTAAATATAATAATAATAATAATATAATTAATATATAACCCATCATGGGTGTATATATTCTTACAGTTAGCAAATACGGTGTATAGGAATTATCTTGATATGATTTAAAGAAGAAAGTTTACGCCTGATTTGATAGGATTACCTTTTCATAGGTTTGAATTTGATTATAGGAATGAATTATATTGTGGACTCTTGAAGAAGTAACTAATTACTAAATTAGGCACATCACAGTACATACTCAAAGGATGATAGTTACAATGGATTGGGTTAACCATTTAAGAAGAGAAAGTTAAAGTCATTTTGATTAAGGAAAATAGTTTAAAGATAGAAAAACATCTTCAATGAAAATGTTTTGGTGATATTGTAAGATTGAAAAGGGTAACTTAGGGATCTAATTTGATTTTTAAATATCAATATTGATCAATATTTGTAGTATTTTATTATAGGTATGAATTTTGAGGATGAAATTCTTTTAAGGAGGAGAGAAACGTAAGGATCCAAATTATACTGTAGCAGTAATAAGGCATGTTTAGGGTAAAATAGAAACCAAATGTAAATGATTTAGTAACAAAAGTGTCGAAAATGACGTAACTGTCATTTATGCAAAAGATTCGGTTAATGTATTACTTTATTAAATTATTAGAAGAGTAACATATGTGCATACATTATATGGTATTATGGGCCAATGCATGAATAGGATTTAATTAAATGCATATGTCTAATTAAAGAAGAGTAAAAGGGTTAAAAAGGAAATTATAAAAAGGGACCAATGGGATTAGGACAACTACAAATTCTAGAAGATGTAAAAGCCATTTCCATATAAATTGAGGGAGAGGAAGCAGCCAGCCATTTTTGGCTGAAAATTCAGAATTCTTCTCTCTTTCTTTCCTTAATTTACTCATTAAATACATGCTCATGGATGCTTGAGAAAAATAGTCAAATTTTAGTGCAAATTAAGCAATAAAAAAGGTAAGTTTAATTGCTTTTTCCTCTACATTAATAATAGCTAGAATTTATGGATTTAGGAATTATTTTAACATGATTTTTATGCTAGTTAGTGGTGGATTTCAACAAGAAAAGCAAAAGGAAAGAGAACATTGGAGCTAGAGAGAGTTGAAAAAGCATTTTGGCGCACAAGAGGTTAGGGAACCTTTAATTTCATATGTCTGTGTTTGTGATGAGTTAAATGAGTTATGTATCTAATTTGGATCTAATGTTGATGTGAACTTATTTTGCATGAAAATGTATGTTAGCGCCATAAATCATTGGTTTGGCAAATTCTGTTTTAGGAACCATGTCACCCCGTTTCTGTGTTTAGGCCATATATTGGACTACAAACCTCCAAATAGAGTAATTCTAATTAAAAAATGTCCTTAAGATATAGACCTACATTTGTTATGAGAAATCGAGACCTAGTTTTGTCTATAAGACACATAAATTGCAATTGAAATCACAAAACTATTGCTGCCCCTATTTTAGGAACAACTTATAATGTTTTGAGTGTAAATTACTCTATAAGACTCCAAATGATATGAATCAAAATTTTACAAAAATGAGACACATATTAAAATAACTGTAATGAAGGGAGTATGGCCAAATTCAATCTCCATTATTCCCAAAAAGATTTCAAACTTAGGGTCACAAATCTGTTCTTGAAAATTGTTTAAAAGCAGTCTTAAATGTTTTGATTATATCTCCTACTTTGTAGATCCAAATGACCTAATTTTTGAGCTATTAAAAACTTAAGACATAGGAAAATATTTTTTTAAGGGATCACATTGCCTAAAAAGTTCTTTAGTAGGATCAGAATTGCAGTTGGAACTAGATCTGGGGAGCTAGCTCGTTTATGGCAAGCATAATGCATTTACATGGTGGGGAAAAAATCCTCCCTACCATGCAGATTGTATGAATTGGGGTACTATTCAAGCTGAATGCCTTTGCACGATGGGGAAGAAAATCCTCTCCACCATGTGCCTCTTAATTTTGCCCTAAATGTGAATTTTACTTGCCGAAATGTCACCAAACTTTACCAAACCTCACCCATAACTTCACGAATGTTTTAAACACTTACCTAGCATAAGTTTAATAATAAATGTGGACACTATATATATATATGTAACATGTTATAAAGCAATAAGATTTTAATTTGAATAAATGCAAATACAAATATAAGATACATTGTTATTTATGCCTTTATTTAACTAAAAATATATAGCATGTGTTATGGACTACGTATGACAAATGCATGGCTATGAATGATCGAATGATAATATATTAAGAATGTGCATGGCATTAAGGAT
Organism: Excoecaria cochinchinensis; assembly: GCA_947683425.1. NCBI lineage: Eukaryota > Viridiplantae > Streptophyta > Magnoliopsida > Malpighiales > Euphorbiaceae > Excoecaria > Excoecaria cochinchinensis. The sequence goes on from CANTUQ010000105.1 coordinate 10,417,574, forward strand.
AACGAAATAATATTGTACAACATTATGGTTAAAATGAACATTGGAACTAATATGATTGTATGACATGTATTTTGGAGACTTTTTCAATATATTTTAGGGAGATGTAATGATTCTAAATATTTGTATGTTATATGTAACTGTACAGGAATAACTATATGAATATAATTTTCATATCAAGTGTAAATGATAATTATTTTTCAATATCGCTCATGAGGATATGGCATGTGTTTTGAACTGAATAAGCAAATTATATGTCTATATATGTGCACACATGGATGTACATGTACCTTGATACATGATAATGATTTGTTATAAAGATATTGCGACGCGCGCCGGACCCGACCAGTTCTTGGAAACCCACTTTAAGGCCCGAAGGGGTTTGCGTATTTTGATCTTGGGCAATTGTGAGATATTTTGTACACATCCTTCCAATAGAACACTAGAAAGGATCATCTAATCCTATGAAACCTTTAGGCACCTTTGAGGTATTTTGGAGTCGCCACCCAATTTACAAGAAATTGGTTCGTCTAACCTCGAGGGTCTAAACCAGAGAAAGATTCGAAACTTTACTCTTATTAATGCCTTGGTTAATTATAAATGAATTTTTAATTTTAAAAATTTCACCTCTCTTCTCACGCGGTTATGCATTAAAAATAAAGCGCAAAGAAAGCAGTAAAGAAAGCAATCTAAAGAAAGATAAAAAGTGGGACAAAATATAATCTCCCAAAATAAAAAGGTATTAAAATTTGGGACAGAAAGTACAATCCCCCAAATAAAATCAAATAAAACAAAAATAAACAACAAACTTGAATAAGGAAATAACCATTCATAAATCGGGGTATTATTTAAAATAGGAACATTGGTTCTTTCATGTTTACTTTATAAAATCGAAGAGTTATTTTTGGTATACTTAGAAAAAATCGGGATGAGTGAATCCATTTTGAGAAAGTTAACTCTTCTTTTTAAAGATGAGTTTTTATGGATTAAAATTAGAACACTGGTCCCATTTTAATATAAAACAATCTCAATTTATTAATATAAAACTTTTTATGTGATTTTTTAATTATCGTGCATAAAAATAAATGAATTTATTACATATTACATAATAAAAACAAATAAAAGAAAATTAATGAAAAATACTAAAGTATGACAAATTTCAACAAAATGGTGTCTTCAAGTCTCCATGGGCTCCCATTTGCCATTGAAAATGCTCACAAATAAAAATAAGTATTGAAATAAAAATAACACAAATAAAAGTGATGTTAGTAATAAAAATGAATTTAAACATATAACATATGAAAATAAATTAAAATAAATATGATAACATGCATTATAAGTGACAAATCAATTAAATGACATAATAAAAATAAGTAACTTAACATATTAACAATGCAACATGCATGAAAACATAAATAATAATAATAATAATAATAATAACAATGAAAATAATAAAAATAATAATAACATTAAACAAGAATAATAATAATAATAATAATAATAATAATAATAATAATAATAATAATAATAATAATAATAATAATAATAATAATAATAATAATCACAATAATAATAATAAAATAAAAGTAATAATAACATTAACAATAAAAATAATAATAATAAACAATAATAATAAAAAAGATGAACAATCAAGTAAGCAAAAATAACAAAAAATAAAATAAACAAAACATGTTAAATCATATTAAATAATAATAATAATAACAACAACAACAACAACAACAACAACAACAACAACAACAAAAGATGAACAATTAAATAGATATGAAAGAATAAAAAAAAATATATGCTAAAAATATTAAATCACATAACTAAATCACATAAATAATTTAAAAAACAACAAAAGATTTAAAAATCTACATGATGAGTAATTAATTGTAAACAAAAATTAAATTAAAAATTGAGCTTAGAATGCTTACCGTCAAAATTTGATTTGATGAATGAAGGTAAATAATCAAATTTGTTATCTAGATTTGCACAAAATAATATTAGAAAAATAAAATATGGAGGATAAATTTTATCTCAAGATCAAAGAATTATTTTATTTGTTTCGAGAAAAAAATTCTTAAAAAAGAAGAAGAAAATTCCTAAGAACAAAAATTGTTCTTTTTACCTTAAGAATTAACTTGGAAAAATTAATTGGAATCTTTGAAGATTTTTTCTTGGAAAAGAATAAGAAGAAGAAGAAGAGGAAGAAAATATTTTTCTTAAGAAAAAATCCCCCCTAATTTTCTCTCTAAAAAAATTTTTTTATACCTCCCAAAAATCAGATTTTTATTGAAAAAATTAAAATAATTTAATTCCCATTAACACAAAAAAATTGAATAATTTGAAAGGTTAGAAGACAAATAGGTTTAAAAATTAAATTTTACAAAAAAAATGAAGAAAAACATAAATTTTGGGCCAAAAATGCCCAAAGGGCTGCTGGAGGGGCAAAGGGCGCACGCAGGACGACACCCAGCGTGTCACTCACGCGCGCGCTGGGCGTTGCCAACGTGCGTCGGGCGCTGCCGATGCCCCCCCGACGGCCGATTTCGATGAGTTTTTTTTTAAAATTTTTGCTAAAACACTATAATTTCAAAACTCACTTTTTTTATCTTAAAATAAATTTTAAAATATTTTTAAAACACATTTTTATTTATTTTTAATAAATCAATTTTGACAAGGAAACCATAATTTCCAACTTTCATTTTCGCCTATAAACAGACACGATTAATTTTATCATTGGGTAATCCTGATTTGGGCTGCCTCGGGACCTGGTATGTACAGGTGCCCCCAATTTTGGAGAGACTAGTGCACAGGTGGCTAGGTGAGCCAAAATTCAGAAAATGGAAAGAAGCGCGTACCTGAGGCGGCCGTCTTTTCGGACTGGACGATGTTGTTATGGTGATTATCACTATGTCGTCGGCGTGTTATCCTTTGTTGAAGCGGTAGTGTCGTAACCGTGCTAACCCTCCGTCGAGTGGTAGTGCCGTCATCGTGCTAACCCTTCTGAAGTGGTAGACCCGTGGTCGTGCTAATTTTCTGTAGAATGGTAGTGCCGCCATCGTGCTAACCCTTCTGAGATTTGAATTGGTAGTGCCGTGATCGTTCTAACCTTCAGTAGAATGGTAGTGCCGCCATTGTGCTATCCTTTCTGATACTTGAAGTTGTAATGTCATGATCGTGCTAACCATCCGTGGAGTGGTAGTGCTGTTATCGTGCTAACCCTTCTGAAGTGGTAGTGCCATGGTCGTACTAACCTTCCGTAGAATGGTAGTGCCGCCTGTGACGTGCGCTGAACCTAGCAAAGGCCCTCGTTGAACCCGCTTTTAGGATTCGAGGGATTCGTTCGTGTCTTTTTGATCTTGGGCATCATGAGTCATTTTGGATGCCTCCTTCCCAATAGAACATTGGAAAGGATCATCTCGCCTCACAATGCCTTTAAGCACCTTTGAGGTATTTTAGAGTCGCCACCCAATTTGCAATAGGATCGATGCCTTTTGAAGCTGCTTTTGAATTTCATGCCTTTGGGGTTGTGAGGTTCTCATCTGATACTTGTAGTAATTTTCTTAAGGTAGTGCATCCCTTGTAGATTTTCACACTAGCTTTTCTTAGCGGGAAATGTGTCATTTGCGAATTTTCACATAACCTTGTGCCTTATTTTTGCCTGGAAAGGACCCAACCCAATCCAGTGACTTTTCTTTTTTTTCTTCCTTTTTTTTGACAAGAGAGGTTAAAGTGATTGCCAAATATCTTTCAAGAGTGATCAGCATGTACTTGCCTTAGACCATAGTCATATGAGATTGATTCTTACTCATGAAGTCACTGTAGCATTGGCTTCAGTTGATAGAAGAATGCATTAGCTAAAAGCAGAGGGCAGATAGTAATAATGCGCTACCTTTATATCGGAACTAGATAATTTTGAGTATGCAAAATGAATTGCTCTGACCACATCAATATTGCATAAATGCATATGTTTGGCATTAACTCAAAGAATATAAGGCCTCATCTAATCTCGGGATAAATCTTAAAATCATCAAACTCTTGTTATCAACTAGCCCTCTCGGGTTTTCATGATTGAAAATTTTCTCTTTGTCCTTAATTTTTGCCCAGGATGCTCTTTTTTTCTGAAGCAAATTCTAGATGCAACATTGGGGATAAGACTCAACTCAAATGCATAAATGCACTCGTGGCTCACCGCTTGAAGCTCAAGAAACACCATATACCTCTTCCCACGTAAAGAACCTTATTTGAAGGTCATCTCTATTAATTAGATAAGACTTAACCAAGAATCAAAAGGTCTTACTTTGGTTGTAATGTTAGGCTTAGGTAGATGGCTATCAAAGGAGGATCAGGTTGCCAGAGAAAAATGGCCGTAATATTTAGTCAACTGATGGGAGGACCATTCTCAGCTCAATTGCATACTATAAATGTATTCTTAAATTTGGGTTTGATAATACTTTAGCTCATCAAGCTCAGAATAACAATTAAGTTAAACAGATAACCACAGAAACTCATCAAGGGGTTACTATCTTGAGCTCTACTTCTTTTTCTCTCTTTTTCTTTTTTTTTTTTCTTTTTTTTTTTTTTTTTGCTTTTGTCTTTGACTATGCAGAGTTTGTGAATAACTAAACCTTCTTTTCGAAGTGTAAACTCATCCTTATCAGGCAATTTTTGATAACCCAAAGAATTGTCAATGATGTACATCCATTCTTATTAGAGCAGCCATTCTTCAGAGGGGAGGCAAAAATCATTTCAGGTGAAGGGTAGTTTCAATATGTATAACAATAAAATTAGTACGCATTTAGCATACCAGCATAAAGGGTCAATAGACTAGCAAGCGATTGTGAAATAAAGGTAGAAAATAGTCATTTAGAGAGCTATACAAAGAAGGGCTGCCTAAATCATTTTCTAGTTTTTGTCTTATCCAGGGATCGCTTTGACGGGTAATCAGAAAGGTTCTAGTGCTCTTAGTGAGTTTTCATCCAATCCCCTAATTGCAACTAGTTTTTTTTTCACTATTTTTTATTTTTATTTTCAGCTCTCATAATTTTTCTCTCTTTAGGAGTTACATCATATGCTATCAAGATTTTCTTTAGGTTTTCCAAAGTTCAGAGATTAAATGTAATGGTATTAATTGAATTAATATCAAAAAATGAATGCATCGTGATAATGAGAAATGAAATTATTAGAGACACTATACAAATACGCAAGATTGTTCATCTTATTGAGATTACCAATACTGCAAATATTGTCATAAAAAGTGCTTGGAATAAAGCATCTAAGAAACATAATCTTCTCCTCCGATCACATTCATGGTGGGGGGACTGCATTATAGTCTGCCCTCTTCTTTTTGTCTCTCTTTTCAGGGTCAGTGATCTCCTTGGAATCAATAAGATCTTGAATTTTATTCCTCAAAGTCCGGCAATAATATGTTAAATGCCCAGTATCGTGATGGTAAGCACAATATCGATTATCTCTATGCCCCAGCTTTCCTTGATTCATGGCTGGCCTGGGTGGCATTGGTCTCAGCTTGCCTTCTTTTGTCAATTTCTCCAATACCCAAGACATAGAGCGGCCCAAATTAAAGTAGTACCTCTGACCCTGTCCAACCTCAGTGGCTGAAACCTCGACCGTCTTACCACTTCTATTATTACTACTTCCAACACTGCCTGATTTGAACCCTGATTGGTTGTCATAACCTTTCCTAGAAAAGTTATTTTAGCTCGCTTTCTTTGCTAGGTAAGCCCCCTCAGCCTCTATAGTAATGTCCTTAAGCGACTCCCGGTCTTTGAGCCCCTTAAAACTGAGCAAGTCCCTCAAGTAAGGGCAAAAGTTCCTGATAAATAGCCTGATTTGGTCAGCAGTGTCAGGCTTTCTCTTCATCTCCATGACCCTATTTCTCCATCTTGTAAGGTATTCATGGAATGACTCATCATTCTTTTGTTGTAAAAGCTTGAGGTCCTTTAAGGTGACCTCCATTCTAGTGCTGCAGTCGTACTGCTTCATAAACTCTTTAGTCAAAAGGTCCCAATCCTCCTTGGACCTCCTGTCTAACTCTTGGTACCAGTCTACTACCGGATCCACCATACTAAGGCAGAAATATTCTACCTTCTGCTTCTTGCTCAATCCTGTGCCTTTCATTACCAGGATGTACTGCTTGACGTGTGCGGATGGGTCCGAAGTACCATCGAACTTTGACAGCTCAGGCATCTTGAACCTTTGGGGTAATAACTCTTCATCCCCTAGATCTCTATCTTCGGGGTTAATCCCCTTTCCAACTGATAGCATGCGGGTGATTGCCTCAATCTGTTGCCTCATCCCTCTTATTGCCTCATTTTTTACCCTGGGTACTCTACCCCTCACCACTTGAGGCGCTATTGCCTCCTGATCTCTTTCCTCCATTACAAATTCCTCCTCGGGATTAGGGATCCTTGCCCTTCTTGGCTCAATTGACACTACAGTTCCATACTCATTGATGGGTTGGTTGACAGCATTATCAACAAGAGGAGCCCCCTCGTGAGCAGGCGGTTCACCTTGCCCCCCAGCATGGACTATCGGTGGTTGTGAACCAATAGGTGGTTGTGGAGTAACAAGTGGTTGTGCAACAAGAGGATGAGCAACTCTATCAGCCATGGCGCCCATCATTTCTAACATTCTCCGCTCAAAGTCCTCTAGTCTCCTTGCAAGGTCTACAGTGGTTAAAGCTCCGGTCTCCTCTGCCATTGATGATTCTATGGATCATTCCTTGATCATTGAGCATGGCTCAGAATTCCAATCAGACACTAATTCTGTCAACCCAAGGGGCAGATCTTTCCTCACCAGCCGACCGTCAGAACCTCTAGTCCACTTAGGTGAATCTATGATGGCTGAAAGATTTGAATTGTTAGAATGATGCATGAATGATATATACAATGCATGATCGTGTTGATACAACATAGACAATCACATACAAGCAAGTAGATCCTTCCAACCTTATTGCTCTCATACAAGGGGTCATACAGTCTCTTTCCTAGGTGGGTGAGCCATGGGTCAGCGGGGAACCCAATGGGTGCTTATGGTGCGTGGTGGGAAACCAGCAACATAACACTCTTAATTTAAAGCACATGCTTATGAGTTTTGGCCATTATGTATTTGGACTTTTTAAACAGGCTAAAAATGGGCCCACTGGGGCATAAAAGCCTTTGATGAGTGTCCAGTTAATATGTTTGAATTTGTTCAATATATAAGGGCCCACGTAGCAAGCATATTGTTAGGGTACGTATCACCTAGTGGAGGTTTCTATTGCCATTATATGAGCTTTGGTCAAGGGTGGTGTTACTTTAGGTCTATCCAAGCATGGTCCCTGCCAATGGGTCTAGCTTATCGTAAGCATAACGATCGATTAGGTCTCCATTTGATATAACATAAGGTATGAGGCTTGGGCTGGTGATTATGCTTAACACTTTCCCACATTGAGTGAACATAGGGTCGTGCTTCTGGAACGGACCGGGGTTAAGAAAGGGACCAAACTAGCATAATTTTAAGGCTCTAGCATGGATGCAATGCAATTTTTCGAAAAAGAGATAGAATTTTAATTTAAAAAATTGAATTAGATTATTAACCAAGACAGTTTCGGAGTCAAGTTTCAAGGTCCCTAGTGGAGTCGCCACTGTGACACGCGCCGGACCCGATCAGTTCCCGAAAACCCGCTTTTATGGCCCGAGAGGGTTTGCGTCTTTTGATCTTAGACAATCATGAGATATTTTGGACACCTCCTTCCAATAGAACACTGGAAAGGATCATCTAATCCCATAGAACCTTTAGGCACCTTTGAGGTATTTTGGAGTCGCCACCTAATTTATAAAAAATTGAAAAAGTTCATCTAAACTCGGGGGTCCAAACCAGAGAAAAATTCGGAACTTTACTCTTATTTATGCCTTGGTTAATTATAAATGGATTTTTAATTTTAAAAATTTCACCTCTATTCTCACGCGGTTATGCATTAAAAATAAAGTACAAATCAAGCAGTAAAAAAAGCAGTAAAGAAAGCAATGTAAAGAAATATAAAAAGTGGGACAAAATACAATCCCCCAAAATAAAAAGGTATTAAAATTTGGGACAAAATACAATCTCCAAATAAAATCAAATAAAACAAAAATAAACAACAAACTTGAATAAGGAAATAACCATTGGGCGTTTTTGGTCTAGCAGCCCTTTGGGCGTTTTTGGCACAAAATTCATGTTTTTTCAATTTTTTTTGTAGAATTTAATTTTTAAACCTTTTGTCTTCTAACCTTTCAAATTATTCAGTTTTTTTTGTGTTAACGAGAATTAAATTATTTTAATTTTTTCAATAAAAATCTGATTTTTGGGAGGTATAAAAGGATTTTTTAGAGAGAGAATTAGGGGGGAATTTTTCTTAAGAAAAATATTATCTTCTTCTTCTTCAAGAAAAATTCTCTAAAGATTCCAATTAATTTTTTCAAGTTAATTCTTAAGGCAAAAAGAATAATTTTTGTTCTTGGTAATTTTCTTCTTTTTATTTAACAATTTTTTTTTCTTGAGACAAAAATGGCTAATTTTTTGTTCTTGAGATAAAATTTCTCTTCAATATTTTATTTTTCTGATCTTATTCTTATAAATTAAGACAAAAAAATTGATTATCTACCTTCATTTATCAAATCAAATTTTGAGCGTAAGCATTTTAGGCTCAATTTTTAATTTAATTTTTGTTTACAATTAATCAATCATCATTTAGATTTTTAAATCTTTTGTTTTTTTTAATTGTTTATGTGATTTAGTTATGTGATTTAATATTATTAGCATATTTTATTTTATTCTTGCATATTTATTTGATTGTTCATCTTTTGTTGTTATTATTATTATTATTATTATTATTATTATTATTATTATTATTATTATTATTATTATTATTATTATTATCACTACTTTTGTTCATATATTATTATTATTATTATTATTATTATTATTATTATTATTATTATTATTATTATTATTATTATTTAACATGCTTTAACATGTTTTGTTTATTTTATTTCTTGTGATTTTGCTTGCTTAATTGTTCATCTTTTTTGTTGTTATTGTTTATTATTATTATTATTGTTATTGTTAATATTATTATTACTTTTGTTTTATTATTATTACTATTGTGATTATTATTAGTATTACTATTGTGATTATTATTATTATTACCCTTGTTGTTACTTTTATTATTATTATCTATTATTATTATCTATCATTATTATTATTATTACTTTTATTATTCTTGTTTAATGTTATTATTATTTGTTATTTTTATCATCATCATTATTATTATTTATGTTTTCATGCATGTTGCATTGTTAATATGTTAAGTTATTTTATTATGTCATTTAATTGATTTGTCACTCATAATGCATGTTATCATATTTATTTAATTCATTTTCATATGTTATTTGTTTAAATTCATCTTTTATTACTAACATCACTTTTATTTGTGTTTTTTTTTTAATACTTATTTTTATGTGTGAGCTTTTCCAATGGAAAGTGGGAGCCCATAGAGATTTGAAGACAATATTTTGGTGGAATTTATCTTTTTTAACATTTTATTTATTTTTCATTATTTTCTTTTTATTTATTTTTATTATGTAATTTGTAATAAATTTATTTATTTTCATGCACGTTGATTAAAAATCGCTTAAAAGTTTTATATTAATAAATTGGTCTTTTTCTAACAAAATGGGACCAATGTCCTAATTTTAATCCATTAAAAAACTCACATTTAAAAAGAAGAGTTAACTTTCTTAAAATAGGATTACTCATCCCGATTTACCCAAAGTATACCAAAAATAACTCTTCAATTTTCTAAAGTGAACATGAAGGAACCAATGTTCCTATTTTAAATAATATCCCGATTTATGAATGTTTATTTTCTTATTCAAGTTTGTTATTTATTTTTATTTTGATTAATTTTATTTGGGTGATTGTATTTTTGTCCCAAATTTTAACACCTTTTTTATTTGGGAGATTGTATTTTGTCCCATTTTTTATCTTTCTTTAGAGTGTTTTCTTTACTGCTTGATTTGCGCTTTATTTTTAATATATGACCGTGTGAGAAGAGAGATGAAATTTTTAGAATTAAAAATCCATTTATAATTAATCAGGGCATTAATAAGAGTAAAGTTCTGAATCTTTCTCTGATTTAGACACCGAGGTTAGACGAACTTTTTCAATTTCTTGTAAATTGGGTGGCGACTCCAAGAAGGGAAAGGATCCCTAATCCCGAGGAGGACTTTGTAATGGAGGAAAGAGATCAGGAGGTGATATGAGCCTAAATAGCTCATATTTAGTCCAAGTTTTGTAATTAAAATAATGTTTATTGGTAGTTAAATATGCTAGAATTAGGTGTGTTTTATGTTTTTGTATTAAGTTTTGTTTTTGTAGGAGAAAATGGATAAGATTGGAGAAAGGAGCAAAAATGAGCTAAGGAGAACAAGTAATCTATCGTGAGCGCAATAGACGTCGCGAGCGCGATGGGACGCGCCAATGAAGAGAGAAGATGAAGAAAAAAGGAAAGAGAAAGCGCGTTGTCATGAGCAAGGCAGCCAATCACGAGGTCATGACATGACGCGGAGGAAAGCAAGGCGCCAGCGTGCTCTGTCACGAGCGCGACAAGCGTCGCGATTTCGACAAAGAGGACCGTTCGGCAGTTATATTCAACCATTACCTTAAAGAGTTGTGTTTTCCCACCAAGAATTGCAACCTTTTTGAAGAGACATCTCAAGGGACATATCTTTTAGAACATTATAAATATTCATTTCAGTTGCAATTTTAAAATGATAGAATTGTACTGAATTATTTTCTGTAAGTTTTGAGAGAATAGTTTTTAGAGTTAAAGTTCTAAGTTAGATTTATGTTTTGAAAGGAAGGCAATTGCAAGGATGAAGACTACAATTGGTGAAAGGAACAAGGGTTGAGAGATCCCCTTCTCTATTTCTAATCTTTCCTTCTTCTTTGTAATTATTAAATGAATGTTTTTAGGAACTTGAATGATATTAACTTTACTTCTATTTCCATATATATTAATGGTCTTTGAATGCAGAATTCTCTATTAGTATATTTGCATGATCTTTATAAGTTAAAGTAAGATTCGAGAGACCGCTTTATCTGACATCTAATAGAAATTCGTTATCAATGCATAGTTTGAGAGATCACATGTTGAGATAATTGCTATAGGTTGGTGAATATTCTTAAAGTATGTAATTAGAATGAACTAGTTCATTAATGAGAGTTAAGGATTAGCATTTTAATTGCATGTTTTGAGCATTCTAATTCATATTGAGAGAGTGGATTAGAACTATATTCCAACTTGGATTGCTGATAAGATTATAAATGTTAATTAAAATAATGGAATCAAGTTCATAACCATTAGTTCTTCATTACATATATTGTCTTCTTTGATGATCATTAACTAGATTTAATTAAGTTGCATGATAATAATAATTTAGAGTTAACCTACAATTTAATGATCATTGTAAACAAGATTAAAATTGAGTAGTAATAGTGTGCAATATTAATCACATTCCTCGTGGGATCGACATCTTTTGTACTATAATTGGTACACCGTATACTTGAGAAATTAGCATGTAGAAATAAGTTAACAAGTTTTTGGCACCATTGCCGGGGAATGAATGATTATTTATTTCCATTATGAATCTTGATTTATGATTTTGGATTACAACATTTAATTAGTTTTATTTTGTGTTATTTTTACAGGACTTGATAGTTCATGCCTAGTACAAGGAGTTTTCAAGAAGAGCTTGAACCTTAGAATCCTAAAATAGAGAGATTTTTGTCAAATAACCGAAAATTCAACAAAAAGAAAAATAAGAAAAAGAGACTTATCATGGCTAAAGAGGAAAATTCACCAAGGTTAATGGATTTTGCTACACCTACATTGAGTGGTGCTCTACAAGGTGGGGTAAGGTCTACGGTAAACGCTAACCAATTTGAAATAAAACCATCTCTTTTGCAAATGATTCAAAATAGCATTCAATTTTATGGTTTGGCAAATGAGGATCCCAATGCTCATTTGGAAAATTTCTTGAAAATTTGTGATACTTTTAAAATAAATGGAGTTTCGGCAGATGCAATTAAGTTTAGGCTTTTCCCTTTCACTTTGAAAGATAAGGCTAAGGCTTGGTTGAATTCCTTAACTAGAGGTTCTATTACCACTTGGGACCAATTGACCCAAGCATTTTTATCTAAATACTTTCCTCTAGCCAAAACTGCAAAAATTATAAAAGATATCGCCACCTTTGTTCAACATGATAATGAGTCTTTGTATTAAGCTTGGGAGAGGTTTAAAGAATTGTAGAGAAGCTGTCCTCACCACAACCTTCCAAGGGAATTGTTAATGCAAACTTTTTACAATGGAGTGAATCCCACAACTAGAGAGACTATTGATGCTGCAGCTGGTGGCTCTTTGATGAGAAAAACAACAGAAGCTGCCTTTGAGTTGCTAGAAGAGATGTCCATGAACAAGTGTATGTGGCCCACCGAGAGAGTAAGGGAATCTCGTTTTAATGCTAGGGGGGTAATGCAATAGATTATGCTGTAGCTTTGCAAGCCCAAGTGGAGGCATTAACACATAAGATAAATAGCTTAGGAATGGGGGGAAGTTCACAAAATGCATGCACCATTTGTGGCCAACAAGGTCATACAAGTTAGGTATGTAATTTGGGGATATCTAGTATAGAAGAACAAGTTAGCTTTATCCAAGGGCAAGGGCATGGTAACCCATACTCAAATACATATAACCCTGGTTGGAGAAGCCATCCAAAATAGGGGTGTAGGGTTTCAACCACCTCAAGATAGGTTTGGAGTTTTAGAGGTTAAAATGGATAGGTTCTTAGAGGGAATTAACTTAAAGTTTAGTTCACAAGAAAAGAACCAAAAGAGGCTAGAAACTAAGTTTGATCAAATTACTAAAAATCAAGCCTCATCTATCCATAACTTGGAGGTGCAAATAGGGCAAATAGCTAAGGCTTTACCTTCACGTTTACGAGGAAATATACCAAGTAATACGGAGGAGAATCCAAGGGAACATCTTAAAGCCATTAAATTGAGGTCCGGTAAATCCTATACTAATGAATTTATTTCAACTAATGTGGAAAAAGATGTCAAAAGAGTAACAAGAAGAATGAATCTTCTGTCACGAACGCGATGCCTGTCACGAGCATGACAGAAGAGAGGCAACCCAATATCACGAGCGCGCTACCCATCGCAAGCTCAATAATATTAATAATGATAAGCAATAATAATAATTTTTGTTATAATAATAAATAATAATAACATTAAACAAGAATAATAAAAGCAATAATAATAATAATGATGATAGTAGTAATAGATAATAATAATAATCACAATAATAATAATAATAATAATAATAATAATAATAATAAAACAAAAGTAATAACAACATTAACAATAAAAATAATAATAATAATAATAATAATAATAATAATAATAATAATAATAATAATAATAATAATAAACAATAACAATAAAAAACATGAACAATCAAACAAGCAAAAATAACAAAAAATAAAATAAACAAAAATGTTAAAGTATGTTAAATAATAATAATAATAATAACAACAACAACAACAACAACAACAACAAAAGATGAACAATCAAATAAATATGCAAGAATAAAATATGCTAAAAATATTAAATCACATAACTAAATCACATAAACAATTTAAAAAATAATAAAAGATTTAAAAATCTACATGATGACTAATTAATTATAAATAAAAATTAAATTAAAAATTGAACCTAGAATGCTTACTCTCAAAATTTGATTTGATGAATGAAGGTAAATGATCAAATTTTTTGTCTTGATTTGCACAAAATAATATTAGAAAAATAAAATATGGAGGATAAATTTTATGTCAAGATCAAAGAATTATTTTATTTGTCTCAAGAAGAAAATTCTTAAAAACGAAGAAGAAAATTCCTAACAACAAAAATTGTTCTTTTTGCCTGAAGAATTAACTTGGAAAAATTAATTAGAATCTTTGGAGAATTTTTCTTGAAGAAGAAGAAGAAAAATCCCCCCTAATTTTCTCTCTAAAAAATCCTTTTATACCTCCCAAAAATCAGATTTTTATTGAAAAAATTAAAATAATTTAATTTCCATTAACACAAAAAAAAAAACTGAATAATTTGAAAGGTTAGAATACAAAAGGGTTTAAAAATTAAATTTTACAAAAAAAAAATGAAGAAAAATATGAATTTGGGACAAAAACGCCCAAAGGGCTGCTGGAGGGGCGAAGGGCGCGCTGCAGGGGCGAGCGACGCCCGTCGCTGCGCACTGCCGATGCCCCATCGACGCTCTATTTCGACAATTATTTTTTTAAAATTTTTTCTAAAACACTATAATTTCAAAACTCACTTTTTTTTTATTTTAAAATAAATTTTTAAAATATTTTTAAAACACATTTTTATTTATTTTTAATAAATCAAATTTGACAAGAAAATTATCACTTCCAACTTTCATTTTCGCCTATAAACATATACAATTAATTTTATCATTGGGTAATCTTGATCTGAGCTGCCTCGGGACTCAGTGTCTATAGATATATACAAATATTGTTATGAGCAAAATACTTTAATGAAGGATTATTTGTATATTAACCATTTGCCTAGTAATAACAACTAAAAATGATATAATATGTACTGTTAATTATATCGTTTAAGTGTATAACAATGAATGATCTAATGATGATATGATGAGAATGTTTTTGATATTAAAAACAATTAAATAGGAATGGAAATACTAGTGGCTGCTTATTGTCTAAGTTATGGATAGATAGGCATGCCTATAGGGACTTGTGTTGGAGCTGCCTACTGTTCTTTCGACACATATTGTGTCTTGTCTTAAGACTGCATATGTCTTTCATTATACCGTACCTTTGGTTACCTACTGTTCTGTGTACCTACGAGTAATTATATGATTCGTACCTTCAAGTACCGATTGTTTTGTACCTACGAGTACCTACTATATAATTTTCGTTATCCACTTCCATAAAAAAGCAGGCAAATCTTAATACATAAAAAGTATTATTGGGTTTGACATATAATGATGTGATTTCTGACTTTTTGAATATGATATAAAAAAATTTAATTATATAAAGTATTCTGAATATGATTGGTAAAGATATGAACTTCGAACTCCAATATTTGATTTTTTCATAAGCAAACTATATGGTCTTTAATTTGATAAATAGTCTTGATACCTGAGTTAATGTGAAATATACTTTTGATTATAATTCTGTCTTGATTTATGAATATGGTTATGATTATGATTCTTGTATAGTTGGTTAATAATTACAGAAGTAACGATGTAAATAGGGATGACATGCCTTGTTTGACCATTGTAGATAGTTGCATGCAGACTTCTAAGAACATATATGATCTGATCTTGTTATGACTTGTCTCGTTTATTTTGGATTTGAATATTTATCTGAAACTAATGATTTATTTAAGTAAGTTTAATACTAGAATTGTGATAAGAACAAGTTTGAAATTATAATGCTTGTACATATAAGTAAATAAAAGAAATAAAAGGAACATGCATGACATGCTTCATATGGTTATTATGTATGAGTGTATGGTAAATGGTGCGCATGTAGATGATCTAAGAAATGAAGAAAGAATATAATAAGATTATGGCATATGAGCTTACAAGCTCGAGTATACATGCTTATTCCTATGTACCACATTCAGAAAGTACACTTGTAACATGTGTCTATGAAAGGTAAACTATAAATCATAATAAACGGTATATGTGTATATGTATGCATTATGCATCTAATGGATATGTAACCTAAGTACACATAAAACCATCTATACATACTTACATACATACATACATACATACATACATACATACATACATGTGATAAATAATAACATGAATTTTGAGTAGTATGTTAATTGCTAATATCGCAATGTGTAAATGATCATGCACCATGAATGATATATAATTTCTTTAATGTATTGGATTTATATATATGATTGGATAATTGTACATTCTTGTATATTGTGATTTGTATGCTTGTCTGACGACAACTGTGAGTGGTTGTCCAAAAATTAATTGTTTCCCACTAAACTTTATGCTTAGCACGGTTTTTTAATTCGTGTATGTACAAGTGTCAGTATCTCTTCCCAAGGATCATCTGCATAAGTTCAGGCCAACACAGTGTTAAGAGAAGATCTTGCATGTTGGCTCTTTTTAAGCTTTTAAATTGTATAAAAGTGATGTGTAATTTGTAATCTAGACAATATATATTTGTAACTGTTGGTTTGTAACAAAAGTATGTATAACGTTATAGCTTTGTATATATAAAAGAAGGCAAGAAACAATGTATAAAAAATTATTATCACATATTGTGTAACGCAGAAAGGAAGAAATTCAATTATATACATAAACGTGTTATGGCATGTATTATTATAAGTGAACAGGAAATAGTTCATATAAAGTAGGTTTATGTACACTGTTGTGTGATGCTCTATTATGGGCAATCCTATGTCGCATGACCGATTTTATAGGTTACCTGTAGGGGTGTTACATAAACTATTATTGGCAACAATATCTTCATCTCTTAACGTATCATCACATGCAACATCTCTACCTTCAAAAGTAGAACATAAGGCAAAATTCATTTGATTTTGATTCCTAAATTCTCGAATAGGACTTGCATCTATTGTTTCCAAATCATCAACATCTTCAGTTCTTCACAATGTGTTGGAGCCTCAAACCATGTACCGAAATCGGACTTAGTTACTCTTTAATTATACAAATTGACACCAAATATATTTCTTTTGTCCATAGTTTGTATAGACACCTTGTCTCTAGCATGGGCCATCTGATTAACATTATTTAATGCATTTTGTTCATCTCCAGTTAAAATTTTTCAATATCAACAATTAGCCTCACAAAGTTGTACCCGTGAAATGTATTGAAATTTTCATAAATTTGATTAATGTTATCGTCATCAATTAAATCCACAGGCACCTAGCAAATTGACCACCCCTGATTATTTATAAGACACTTATATATCATACTACTAACCCTTACATCCACAGTTAAATTCAATTTAGCTAATATCTTATGAACAAGCTTTACAAATGTTAGCTTACTTCTAAACTTAAATCTCCCCAATCTCGCTGAACGGCTTGAATTATCATACTAGAAACCGGCTGTGCCCTTGCCTGATTATCCTCCAGTATGAATTATCAACGTTGCTGGAATCCATACTTTTTAATTCCTACATTTTATATGCATATATCATAATTTGTGCATCGATTTACTATTTTCATAAAAAATATAACATCATTAAAAATTTAGTAGAATATATAAATTTCTAACACATTAGGAAACAAATTTCAAAATTAAAATTTAAACTTATACTAATTAATAAATTTTATCATTTTATGCAACAATTTTCTAAATAACATAACATTATATATAGGAATTATATATATATATATATATATATATATATATATAAATAACATAACATTATATATAGGAATTATATATATATATATATATATATATATATATATATATATATATATATATATATATATATATATATATATATATATATATATATATATATATCTTAAATTTAAATCTTAATTCACTTATAAACTCATGCAAATTAAATAAATTTTATGATTTTACGATACTATTTTTCTAAAAAAATATAACATCATAAATAAAAAATTACATAAATTTCTTACACTAGTTAGTCAACAAATCTTCTAAATTTAATTTTAATACACCCAGTTATAAACTCATAAAAATTTAACAAATTTTATCATTTCATTCTACTATTTTCTTAAAAAATAGAATAGCATAAAAAAATAAAAAATATATAAATTTCTTATGCTAGTCAGTCAATGAATGTTATAAATTATAATTTTATTTTAGACACCGAATTTATGGAGATTTAATAAATTTTATCATTTTTCTAAATAAAATATAAATTTGTGTACTAATTAGACCACTAATCTTCTAAATTAAAATTTTAACTCACTTACTAACTAGTGCAAATTATATATATATATATATATATATATATATATATATATATATATATATATATATATATATATATATATATATATATATATATATATATATATATAACGTAATGTTATTTAGTAAAATGGTACAGTACATATAACGTAATGTTATTTAATAAAATGGTACAGTGAAATGATTATATATATATATTTAAACTTCTTATTCTATTTACTCTATTAATCTTCTAAATTAATTTGAATTCACTTATAAACTCATGTATGTTCAATAAATTTATATTATTTTACTTCTATATTTTTCTAAAAATCAGAACATCACAAAATAAAATTAAAATAATATAAATAAATTCCTTACACTAATTGCTCCACAAATCCTCTAAATTATAGGTTCTGATAGAGTTGGGATACGCCCATGACTTTATAATGGATTGAGTTCCAATCCAGATTAAATTGAGTTATTTAATCTGATTAAAATTACCAAATCTTATTTCAGAAAGAGTCTGAGTTAAACTAGAGTTAGCCCTCTACCTTTTAAGATCTCTATAAATAGAGATGAGGTTCTCATTATTTGGTAACGAGAAAACGTACACGCCGCAAGGCTGCTCGTTCCCACTCACAGTTTTTTGTCTTATCTTTCAGGGGCATTTAAATTGTGAACTAGTTGCTCTTATCCCGAGTGGGTAAAGGCCAGACCAGTGACCAAAAATAAATGGATCCTTGTAGACGCTTCCGCAACGAGTTTTTGCGCTACAAGAGGTAGGTACCATTTTTTAATATTACCTCCATTAAATTATATTTGTTATAATTTTCATCATTGGTATCAAAGCCTGGTTTTTGCATCCCGGCATGTGGCTAAATAGATCTAAAAATTTTATGTGTAAAATTATTAGATCTAGGACGCAATGAACACAACAAAAATTTAATTTTTATGTGAAAAATATATATGCGTGTATATTTCGGCTCGATTTCATGTATGTGTACACCGAAACCCGAGAGAATGAACATGAGTATTCAAAACAGCTAACTAGAAGTCGGGATTTTTTTATTTTTGACCTCACCATTGGATTCACAGACATTGAAAACCCCCCACCGGCCGGAACCGGAGCACCAGAATCGGTCAGCATGGCGGCGCCTGGACTATATGCGCCACAATACGTTCGGCGCGTGCGCGTAGGCGGTGGCCCACACACGCGTTGCCACGTGTCAACTGTGATGCGTCACGCTGACACGTGGCCCAATTGCTAAATGCCACGTGGATGGCTGAGGCCATGCCACGTGGCAGATGAGAGGGGTTGACACGTGAACCAATAATAGAGTGACATGTGGACCAATAATAGAGTGATACGCGCATGACTGTGGTCAAGCCACGTATCCCAATCATATGGTGCCACGTGACCCAAATCAGGGGCTGCCACGTGTCAGACCGAGGTCTGCCACATGGCAATGCTGACAAGTCATGTGCGACACGTGGTCCAATGAGACACCACTACATGGATGACACGTGTTATGCCATGTGATAGTGACGTGTACCAGGGTGCCACGTGGGCGCCAGGTGGACTAGTAGGAATCGAACACGTGGCACACTGTGGTGTTAACATGTGTCGGGTCGAGTGGGAGGCTGCGCGTGTGGCGCATGAGCCCGTCTACCTCCCTCTCGTCGGCGCGTGATGGCGCGTGTGACGTCCTCTGACCACCATTTCAGCTCCGTTTTTTGTCAAATAATTTTTTTAAATTATTTCTTATTTTTTGGTCATGTTTTAAAAATTTTTTAATGAGTAGAAAATAAATTGTATATTTTTTATATTTAAATGTTTTTAATTTCAAAATAAAATATTAAAAATGTGTACAAAATGTGTTTTCTGCTTTCGAATTTTTTAAAAAAATATATTTTGAAAAATTTTTGAGGTTCTGTCCTTACTTATTGATTGAAATGTGTTTCAATCATGTGTATTTATACATGAGTGTATAAAAATTTTCTATATTATGTTACAAAAATGTTGAATAAGGACAGTAGGTCTTCCTTAAATTGCACATAGGTTGCTTTAAGAAATGCAAGAGTGCAATCTATAAAGCAACATGAGAATGTGAATGAAGATTTGAGCTGATAATATTGATGCAATAGTGCATTATAAAGTAAATGTGTGAGAACAAATGCAAGAGTGCATTTGGACTGGTGGTCTAAGTATGAAAATGGAACTTTGATTAGAGTTGCCAAAAAAAAGGCAAGTGTTGAGGAGCAACAATAAAATTCTATGATGGTGTTGAGAAATGGACGGAGCGTGCATTGTCCATGGCTTCATTAATGGACTTATGAGTCGCTTGATGAATTGATTAAATCGGTCAAAGATATAATCCTAATAACTAAAAAGATTTTATGAAATCTGGACTTCAATAATAGTTGACATAAGTGTCAATTTGAGTTGGCATTTATTTTTGTTAAATAGGATTTATATTTCCTATTGATATTTGACATGAGTGTCTTATTTTTGGGATTATTGGATTTTATTTATTGGTTAAATAAATGCATTTATTTAAAATGATGGCATTTAACTTTATAATAAATGTGTTTATTTTCATTGTTAATTGCCTTACAATATTTTATGAGTAAAATGATTGCATATTTATTAAGTAGAGGCTTAATAAAAGTCACCTCGTAAATTTGAGAACTTAATAATCCAATAATTCAGATTTATTATGCATGAAATTTTAACCCGTAAGGTTGAACATTAGGACTTGGAGGGTAATTGGATACTATTAGTAACCTTTTCGAATTTGAGCCTAATAAAAAATTTTACTAGGTTATTATTTCATATGCATAATAAATTGCATATGTTGCCTTTTCTCCCTTAAAAATGTGCAATATTATTCCATTTGAGATCAGAGGATCTTAATGGATGCTGCTTCCAAGTCAATTGTCACCCTTAGCAAAGATATGAAGCTAAATGCTGACAATTATGAAATCTGAAAAATGAAGATCCAGTGTGTGCTTAAAGAGCAAGAGGCACTTGAACTCTCAAGTTCGGTTACGGCTGAACCTGAGGATGGCACTACAGTCCAGCATAGGCGGGACCAAAATACCTATATGGCATGAAAAAATAAGAATTCCACTGCTCATATCATCTTCCTAAGTGCGATGGAAGATGATATCACTAAACAATTGCACAAGTATCAAAATGCAATAGATCTGTGGATCACTTTGCAGGAGAAGTTTAGAGATGTGACTCTGAATAAACTCCGATCATTAAAGATCAAATTTGATACATATCAGAAAAAGTCTGATTATTCGATGCGAAAACAACTAAGAGAGATGAAAAAGAATAAATGAGTTTAGTGAACTTAGTCATAAGTTGACTGACGAGCAGTAGGTCCAAACTGTTGTCAATTCCTTATCCAATAGTTGGTACCATGTAAAGATGAAACTAACTCACATGGATAAGCATAAAGACATTTGAGGATGTCGCTTGTCATTTGGAGCTTAAAAGGGACCGTCTGGCAGTGATTAAGGTCAATGCCATAGTGCATATGGCACAGTCCTATTCTAATAGAATGAGTTCTCATTAGAACAATAAAACAAGCTTCAATAATAGGGATAAGGAAAAGGCTCGAGAGCCTAAAAAGCAAAGGGAACGGAATCACTAAAGGTCCTAAGGCAAAAATGAGGTAAACAATTCAAGAGTGAAATATTTCAATTGCCTATAGAAAGGACACTATACAAAGAGACTGCATTGTGCCTATAAAGATACAATATTTGACTCAAAAGTCAGTGAAATTTATGTATCCAGTTTTGAATTTCATCCTTTGTGGGTGATAAATTTAGAACTAATGGACCGTGTAACAAGGGATCGAGATACCTTTGTTATGAAATTTAGGTTCTGCTCTTGCTTAATTGAAATTTGTTTTCAATTTATATTTTAAGGATGATAGTATATGCTTATACTTGAATGATTTCTATTATGGTTCTGGTTATGGATGTGGACCATGACTATTTTCCTTTAATTTATTATTTTTCACATTGTTATAAGAATAATGTGAAATTATGGCATGCTACAATAAATCATATTGGACAAAATCGAATGAGTTGGTTAATCAAAAAAGGTTTAGTAGGCGATTTAAATAAATTTGAATTGCCTATATGAAAGTATTGCCTAAAAGGAAAAACTAGTTAGAAAATCATTTGAATAAGGAACTAAAGCCAAATTTTCATTGCAATAGTTCATTCGGACGTATGTGGTCAAATGAATGTGAGGGCAAGGCATGGGGCCTACTATTTCATCACATTTATAGATGATTATACCAGGTATGGTCATGTCTATTTGTTTTCTCACAAGTTAGAAGCATTGAGTTGCTTCAAGACTTATATGAGTATAGCTGAGAATCGATTAGATAAAAAGATCAAAACTTGAAGAACTGATAGAGGTCAATAATATCTTACAAATAAATTTAAAGTTTTATGTGATGAAAAAGGATTGAACATTAGTTGTTCATTCCTATAAATCCACAACAAAACGGTGTTGAGGAAAGGAGAAATAAGACTCTCTTAGATATGGTTAGATCTATGATAGTAGAGGCAAATTGCCTATCTCCTATCGGGGAGATATTTTATTAATTGTCACATATGTTCTGAATTATATGTCCTCTAAATCTGTCATTATCATAACTTATGAGTTGTGAACTGGTCAATAAGTTGACCTAAGCCATTTACAACTTTTGGGTTGTAATGCTTGCGTTCATGATACCTCAATTTGGTAAATTTTGAGACCAAGAGGGAAAAAGAGTATCTATGTGAGATATTCTGAAGTATCAAAAAGATACATTTTCATGGATAAGTAAGAAAATGGCATAATGGCAGAATTTGAATCACTAGACGTTATATTCTTAAAGAATAAATTTCCTAAGTTGGGCGAAGTGAATTAAGATCGCACTTTCTATTAATCTCAGGAAGAGGAACTATCAGGATCACTCCATTCGAGTGGGAGGAATTTAGAGGAAGAAGGTTAAGACGTTCATCCTCCAAATGATTCGAATGTTCGAGACCTGATTCGAGTGGGAGCATTCTTGACTCCAGTGGGAGGAAAGAATATGGTATTCCTGACTCCAGTGGGAGTATGAAACATGGTCCTAGTGGGAGTATTTTAAATCACGATAAATATATGAGACATGTTTATCAAGATTCAGAACTGTAAAAATCTAAAAGGATAAGTGTTCCATGCCAACAATTTAAAATCGAAGGCTTAAACGAAGCCCTTTTGGTTATCCCACAAGATAAGAAAAAGCATAAAATATTCAAAAGGCTTTTTCATGCCCATCTAAGGAAAAATAGATTAAAGCAATGGAAGAAAAAAATGGCAACTATGAGTCAAACCATGTTTGAGAACTAGTTGATCTACTAGAAGGACGCAAATTGGGAATAAATGGATTCTCAAAGTGAAGCGAAAGGCTGATAGAGGTATCGAAAGATATAAGACTCAACTAGTCGCTAAGGGGTTCATACAATAGAAAGAGATTGACTATGAGTAGACTTTCTCATCTATTGTAAAATTTACGTATATAAGGTGAATTCTGGCTATAGTGGCAAGTTTGGACCTAGAGTTTCATCAAATGGATGGAAAGACTGATTTTCTCAATGGAGAATTAGATGGAACAACCTATGTGTTTCATCGAAAAAAGCAGCAAATATAAGGTTTGCTGATTGATGAGTTCAATCTATTGCCTTAAACAGTCTTCAACACAATGATCCTTGAGACTTCATCATACAATTATAACGAATGTGTTCAACATGATTGATAAAGATCATTGTGTTTATAGTAAAAGCTTTGAAAATGAATTTATCATTTTGGCATTGTATATAGACGACATACTTAAAGCTAAAAATGATAAATGGTACGTAAATGAAATCAAAGATTGATTGTCGTCCAACTTTGAGATAAAGAATATGAGTCATGCATATTACATTCTTGAAGTTAAGATTTCGAGAGATAATTCAAGAAGATTGTTGTCTGTTTCTTGAGAGAAATATATCAACAAAAATCTTGAGTGATTTAATATGCAAAACTGCAAACTCATAGATAACCCAATTGCCAAGAATTAGTTTCTTAGCAAAGATGTGTGTCCTATGAAGTCAGAATAAATGAACGTATGAGGAACGTTCTATATGCCAATGTCGTGGGTAGTCTTATGTATACAGTGTTGTTTACAAGACATGATATATGCTATGCAGTGAGCATGGTAAACATACAGTGTTTATAGTAAAAGCTTTGAAAATGAATTTATCATTTTGGCATTGTATATAGACGACATACTTAAAGCTAAAAATGATAAATGGTACGTAAATGAAATCAAAGATTGATTGTCGTCCAACTTTGAGATAAAGAATATGAGTCATGCATATTACATTCTTGAAGTTAAGATTTCGAGAGATAATTCAAGAAGATTGTTGTCTGTTTCTTGAGAGAAATATATCAACAAAAATCTTGAGTGATTTAATATGCAAAACTGCAAACTCATAGATAACCCAATTGCCAAGAATTAGTTTCTTAGCAAAGATGTGTGTCCTATGAAGTCAGAATAAATGAACGTATGAGGAACGTTCTATATGCCAATGTCGTGGGTAGTCTTATGTATACAGTGTTGTTTACAAGACATAATATATGCTATGCAGTGAGCATGGTAAACATATATCAATCTAACCCAGGCAAAGTACATTGGAAGCAATTAAAAGGATACTTATATATCTTAAAAGTACTGCAGACTATTCACTCTATTATCAAGAAAATGATCTGCATTGAGAGAATATAGAAACATTGATTGAGTAGGAGATGTGGATGAGAGGAAATCCACTCCAGGTTTCATATTCTTGTTTGGCAAGAGTGCAATCTCATGGAGTAACAAGAATTAAACTTGTGTAGCCCTATTAATAGTAGAAGTTGAATGTCACTTTTTCAGCTGCAATACAAGAGACAGTTTGGCTAGAATGGTTTGTGAGCCATTTAAGAGTAACTGCCTCAGAGGTAATAGTGACAGTTTGTAGTGACAGTCAGTCGTTGATAGCTTATAGTAGAGCTAAGTATATCAACATTAAGTATCTATATACGAGAGATATTATTGCATGAGGAGAAGTAAACTTACAATACGTTTCTACGCATGCAGATCAATTAAGTAAACCTATAACAAGAGATGTGCTTTGAGAGACACATTAGATCTCGAGGTTTGCGTAGAATTTTAATTAGTACTGTTATATTTTATATAATCCCTTAAACGTTATTATTTGTGAATAATAACCAAAGTTCATTGTTGGCAATACATGAGTGTGAATGTTTATGTGTAAACATTTACTGTTATTGATATGAGATTGAGCATGTCAGACAGAGAAGTAACCCACTCACAAGGGTGTTTACCTTAATTTTGTCAATGAGTTGGCAAAGACTAAGATGAGGCAATTTTTGAACAAATGAGAATGCTCGAGAGCCTATTCAAAATAAAAGTGCCGTCTTGCAGAAATTATAAGATGAGCCTTATTAAGGTGCGAGATAAAGACATACATAAAGTTTTATACTTTGGATTGAGATCCAAATTAAGGATTGTATGGAATTCGATGGTCAGTTATATGTAACTACCATGTCCTGTCTAAAAAGCCAAAAGTAGTATTTAAGTAAGCAGACTAAAGTTGGGTGCTTCGGTGCATCGCAACCTTACGCTTCTATATGGTGTTTGATATACACATTATAGAAATGTGAGACATGCGCTCCTTTAAAGGGAAGGAAAGAACACCATAACACATATGTGACCAAAGGGATGGGAATTTAATAATATTAATGATCTCAACTTTTCCTATTGTGAGACCCTATTTATATTTCGACCCTTAGAACCCTTAACTTATCCCTGAATTATGGTTCAATGTGGCTATCTTAGTTAGTTTCCAAGAGGTCCGAGAAAAGTTTAGGCCTGAAGGATCTAACTAGAAAAGCGAGTTGAAACATGATGGATGGCATACAGTAAGAGGGGAAGATAGCCTTTTGATCACTTTCATAAGGTTTTGTGGTTCACTGGCTAGCCTATTGTAGTTTCTATGAGTAGAAACATAATAGTGAACACGAAAATTATTTTATGAGATCATTAGTTAGAACAGTGAATGTGAGAAGGCAATCTAGGGTTAGGCATACATGAAAAAGAGGATCTTGTTTTCCGAGACGCTATATATCCCTAACAGGTGTATAGCACTAGTGCTCTCAAGGTATGCTGATCACACAATCTATCTGCCAGTATAACTGAAGATTAAGACTGGAATGTGTTCCGTCATGTGCAAGTGGGAGATGATAGAGTTGGGATACGCCCATGACTCTATAATGGATTGAGTTCCAATTCAAATTAAATTGAGTTATTTAATCTGATTAAAATTACCAAATCTTATCTCAGAAAAAGTCTGAGTTAAACTAGAGTTAGCCCTCTAGATTTTAGGATCTATATAAATAGAGGTGAGGTCCTCATTATTTGGTAACGAGAAAACGTACACGCCGCAAGACTGCTCGTTCCCACTCACAGTTTTTTGGCATATCTTTTAGGGGCATTTCAATTGTGAACACTAGTTGCTCTTATCCCGAGTGGGTAAAAGCCAGACCGGTGACCAAAAATAAATGGATCCTTGTAGACGCTTACACAACGAGTTTCTGCGCTAAAATAGGTAGGTACCATTTTTTAATGTTTCCTCCGTTAAATTATATTTGTTATAATTTTCATCATTCTCTAGATTAATTATCAAAAAATCTGTCCATTAATAGAAACAATGATGTTATAAAACTTACTACATAAATCTATTAACAAAATTAAAGAAAATGACAAAAAAATGATATTACCTTTTTTATAGCAAGAAATATGATATTTTCAAAACTTTTTTGAAAATTAAATGGAATTTGTGATTTGTAAGAGAAAATAAAAATAGCTTTTATGATTTATAAGAGAGATGAATTAGGAGAATTTGTGATTAATAAGTGTAGTAGTTTTTATGGATGGTTGGATTTGAAGTAAACTAAAAAAAACTAAACAACATTTTAAAAATAAGTTCAAAGATGCAAAACTTTTATTTTGCTTTAGTATTCGAGGGTGCTACCGTGCACCTGTAAACTTACAAGCTTTTATTAAAAAAATATTAATTTTGTCTGGTGAAATTATGCATAGTTCTGATAAAAATTGGCAATGTTAGTGTCGGTTTTTGACATAAAAAATGGGTAATGAGTGCTAATTTCTGTTAGTGCTGTGTCAAACTAGACAGAAATTGGCATATTGGTTGCCGATTTTTATATAAAAAATTTTATCCTTTAACAGATTTCACATAGTCAAAAATTCGGTCCAACTGCCAATTTCTATCATATTATTTTTCAAAAATTTTTGACAGTGTTATCAAAAATTTAAATATTTTTATAAATTGCATTAATTTTTAAAAATCTCTAGTATTTATATCTAATAAATAGTAATATTTTAAATAATTCCTGTTTTATAGGAAAACATTGAATGCCTAACCTTTTGTGCTCACTACCAAATTATTAGTCAGATTATATATTATTGTTATGATAATAGTTGTAGCAGTAAATTATTTTAATCTTTAGTATTAAAAAAAATAAAATTTACTGACGGGTAAAAAGAAAAGATAAATGTGAGTAGGATACAGCTGTCAAATTTGGTTTAACCTAAATATTTTTCTCCTTTAAACCCTCCATTGAAGACCCCGAGAACTCTTTTTCAACTTGCTCCACAACCTCAAATCTTCGTTACTCTCCTCTAAAGCCTCCATTGACATTGATAATCAGATTTATCTTAAATCTCTGAGGGTGGTTGATTTTGGGCGGAATCATTTTGAGGGCAACAACTCTCTTACAATTTGATCAAACCAGATTGTCAAATAAATAACGTTCTAAGAAAAATCGGGGTTGATTTTATTCATAGTCACTTAATTTATGCCAAATTACGTAAAAATAAAAATAAAAATCTTTCAAAAAAATCACTTAACTTAAAATTTTTATACACAAAAATAATTATAACCGATTTTCAGTGATAACCCTGGCCGGAAAGTCCAGTTTGCACGCCATATCAGTAATTTGTGCACATGTGGACACATTTTTTATTTCACTTCATCAGCTGACACATCACTTTTGACACATGTCAATTTTCTATTTGTCCAATTGACAGCTGACGTGTCAAAAATGATGTGTCAGCTGACATGAAATGAACAGTGTGTCCACGTGTGCACAACTTGCCGATATGGCCTTTCAACTGGACTTTCCGGCAAGGGTAATAATTGGAAACCGATAATAGTTATTTTTATATATAAAAATTTTAAATTTAGTGACTTTTTTAAAAGAAAAAATTATTTTGTTATTTTTGCGTAATTTTAACATAAATTAAGTGATTATGAGTGAAATTAACTTGAAAAATCGTGAGTTTTCAATATCTCTTAACATGCATCTCTCTTGTAATGTAAGTGAAATTTCCTCAAACTTAAATCTGCCTCTTCAATTTTGGTATTGCATACATGTATTAAATGTAATACACTTATGGGTTCTTTGATGTTTTCTGGAAATTTTGGCTCTTTGGTTTTCTGCATTTCTGTAGGTTTTTTAGGCTTTTATTTTATTTTATTTTTTTATGTTTATGGTTTTAGATTTTTGAAGCTAAGTTGATGAAGATAAAGGAAGGATGCTTGTGTCTCATGACTTCTTGAGCTGTTTGCGTTAATTCCTTGCTGTAGAATGTCTTGATTACTTGTGAAAGTTAAAATTGACAACTTTCACTTGTTTTAAGTTTGTATATGTATCGTGGCACTTGGCTGGTGGGTAAGGCTGTGTATCGGTCGGGTTTGGATCAACCCGACAAGAAATCGAACAACCTGAGAACTGAAAAATAACCTAAATATCAACTCGATCCTACCCTAATTATTAGTAACCCCAAACCGAATAATCCGATTTTTTTGGGCTCCGAACCGAATAACCCGAATGATTCGAAATTCTATTTCCCTATATCATCAATAGCTGAACCATCCACACAAAAAATCATTTTTACAGGATTTGCAATCTATGATTTGCCCATCTTGGCCTTCAAATTTGCAGCATTTTAACCAAATTACAAACTAAAAACTACAAATATTTTACAAAATAATCAAAATCAAATGGAAATCATTTTTACACCATCTTGCAACCCATCGAATTTACCCCTCAAATCTGCAACATTTTAACCAAATTACAAACTACAAATACAATTTCACAAAAAAATCAAAAGTTTAACAAAAAAAATAAAAATCAAATGGGGACAGAGAGAGGAGAGGGATTTTGATTTATTTGATATGGGTATGGGAGAAAGAAAGAACATAGAGAGTAGAGAGATGAGATGGTTATGGAATAGGAGAGAGAGCAGAGAGAGAGGAGGGGGTGGGATTTTTATTTTTTGATATGGGTATGGGAGAAAGAAAGAACACGGAGAGCAGAGAGAGGAGATGGGGTGCTGAAATAGGAAAGTAAAACAAAGAGAGACAATAATTAAATACAAAAAATCGTTAAAAGAAAATTCGCATAGCCTAGGAATTGAACTCGGGTAAATAGGAAGGGGAGATTAATGACTTCACCACTGGGCCAACTCTCATCAAGTTATATTAAATATTGTACATAATATATATAGGATTTTGGTTGGGTTCGGGTTAGGCAAGGTTTTCACCCGACACGACCCGAACCCGAACAAAGTCAAAACCCTATACCCGACCCGAACAATCCTACCCGAATGCATATTTCGGGTCGGGTTGCTCGATTTCTTCGGGTTGGGTCGGGTTTTGCACACCCCTATTGGTGTGTGCTTTCATATGCCTTTTGTTTAATTACTAAAATTATTGGCTTATATGGAACAATGGTTATCAAAACCAGTTTAAACCAAACGGTTGAACTGGTTTTACTTCGAATCATATCTCAATTTAGTACGGTATACCTTTAAAAACCCATTTTCTTGAAAACCACAGTAAAACCATTCAATCGACCTTTTCAATCGGAACTAATTTTGCAGGTTTTCATTTAACTCAATAATAACGATGTCGTTTTATTACAATTTTCTTCCCACACAATTTTCTTGGCCCTTAAGTTTTAATTTCTCTCAAATTCTCCTTCTATCTTGTCTTCCACTCTCCCTCAACTGGATCCAAATTCTCCATTGTTTACATTTTTCAATTTTGGCAGTGAAATTATCTTGTTTGAATCAACATGAGACAGCTATGCAATAGAAGATGTCAAGAAAATTATTTAAGTGGTTGTGACGCGCGCCGGACACGATCGCTTCCCGAAAACCCGCTTTTAGGGTCCAAAAGAGTTCGTGTCTTTTGATCTTGGGCGATCATAAGATATTTTGGAATCACTACCCAATAGAATATTGGAACAGTTTATCTAATTCCATGAAAACCTTTAGACACTTTTAAAATATTTTGGATCTGCCGCCCAATTTACAAGAAATTGGAAAAGTTCATTTAACCTTGGGGTCTAAACCAGATAAACATTTGGAACTTCACTCTTATTAGTGCATTGGTTAATTATAAATGAATTTTTTTATTATTAAATTCCTGTCTCTCTTCTCACACGGTCATGCATTAAAAATAAAGTGCAAATCAAGCAGTAAAAGAAAGCGGTAAAGAAAGTGACAAAATAATAAAGTAAACTACAAAAATAAAATTAGGAAAAAATACAATTTCTCAAAATAAAGAGATATTAAAATCTGGGACAAAAATACAATCTTCCAAATAAAATCAAACAAAATATAAATAAATAGCAAAATAAAATAAATAAATAAACATTTATAAATCATGATATTTATTTAGGATAAGAACATTGGTTCATTCATGTTCATTTAGAAAATAGAAGAGTTATTTTTAGGCATTATTAGAAAAATCGGGATGAGTTATTCCATTTTTAAAAAGTTAACTTTTCTTTTTAAAAGTGAGTTTTTATGGATTTAAATTAGGATATTGGTTCTATTTTATTAGAAAAAATCCCAATTTATTAATAAAAATATTTTTATGTGATTTTTAATTAACTTGTATAAAATAAACTAAATCTATTACATATTACATAATAAAAACAAAAATAATAAAAAATAATAAAAACAATAAAAATGACAAATCCAACCAAAATTATGCCTTCAAATCTCCATGAACTCTCATTTGCCATTGAAAATGCTCAAACATAAAGAAATAAGTATTGCAATAAAAAAAGACACAAATAAAATTGATGTTAGTAAGTAGCACATAAAATAATAAAGATGAATTAAAACAAATAAAATAAAATGCATTATAAGTGATAAACTAATTAAATGACATAATGAAATAAATAAATTAATATATTAATAATTCAATATACATAAAAACAAAAAAAATAATAATAATAATAATAACAACAACAGTAAACAACAACGACGACGACGACGACGACGACAACAACAACAACAACAATAATAATAATAATAATAATAATAAAGATAAACAATCAAGCAAGTAAAAAGAAATAAAATAAATAAAGCTTGTTAAATCTATAAATAAAATCACACAAAAAACAAAAAAAAATAATAATAGATCTAAAAATTTACATGATTGTTAATTAATTATAAACAAAAAAATAATAATAGAAAATAAAATTAGACCTAAAATACTTACTTTCAGAATTGCATTTGATGAATGAACGCAAATAATTGATTTTCTTGTCTTGACTTGCAAAAAAAAGATTAGAAAAAAAAAATAAAAGAAAAAAAATTTATATTTCAATAACAAATAATTAATTTTTTTGTCTCAAAAAAAATTGTTAAAAAGGAAAAAAATTTCCAATAACAAAAAATTGTTTCCTTTGTCTCAAGAATTATCTTAGAAAAATCAACTTAAAACCTTAGGAGAATGCTCTTGAAGAAGAAGAAAAGAAAATATTTTTTTGCTTAAGAGAATTCTCCCAAATTCTCTCTCCGAAAAACTCTTTTATATCCCCCTAAAAATCAGATTTTTTGAAGAAATTAAATCAATTTAATTCCCATTAAACACAAAAAAATTTGAAGAATTTTAAAGGCCAAAAGAAAAAATATTTTTAAAATTTAATTCCACAAAAAAGTGAAAAAAATAAAAAATAAATTGGCCAAAAAATGCCGAAAGGGGCTGCTGGGGCATCTGGGCACGCGGAGGGGAGCTGGGCAGGCGGAGGCGACGGGTGTCGCTCGTGCGCAGAGACGCTCGCGCAGGCGAGCGACGGGCGCGAGCTACGTGCAGTGGCGCATGCCTGGCGCGCGAGAGCATCCGAAAACGCCCGATTTTTTTTAAGAAAAACAACTTTAACTAGAACACCATAATTTTCAACACCTTTTTATTTTTATATTTTTTAAATATTTATTTTATTTATTTTTTAAAAAAACAACTTTAACAAGAAAACTATAATTTCCAACTTTATTTTTACCTATGAACAAGCACTTAATTTTATTATTGGATAACTCCGATCTGAACTGATTCGAGACTCCGTGTATACACTGATATTATTTTCTTGCCTGATAATACTCTATTCTAATTAAATTCATGCACTAAAATACATATAAAATTACCAATAGATAAAATTTGCAGCTAGTAGGGCTGTGCAAAACCGAACCGGAACCGAAAACCGAACCGAATGCATTTTGGTCTATTTGGTTCGGTTTGTTCGGTTTTCGGTTATTTCGGTTCGGTTCGGTTCTTAAGATTGAAAAACCGAAGGGACCGAACCGATCGAAGTTTTTTAAGCTCACTATTTTATATATATATATATATATATATATATATATATATAATCTAAAACTAAATATACATTATAGTTATATTTATTTACATGTATATTTTTTTAATTAAAATATATTAAATGTATTATTAATAAAAATTTATGTTGTATTTATTTTTAATGTATATTTTTTTAGTATAATTTTGCTTAGTATTTATTAGGAAAATAATATGAAAAATTTATTTATTTTTTTCCTTTTAGTTATTTTAAATGGTTTTATTTTGTTGAATATAAGTTAATTTAATTTATAAATCCATATAAGTTAAAAATCTAAAAAAAAAAAGCCTATATTTGTGAAGAACCGATTGGACCGAACCGAACCGACTGAAATTATTTCGGTTTCAGTCCTAAAAATTTCGGTTCTCGGTTCGGTCCTAAAAATTTCTAAACTTCGGTTTTCGGTTTATTCGGTTCGGTCCAAAACCGAACCGAACCGACCATTTGCACACCCCTAGCAGCTAGTGTTCCTTATTTGCAATACATATATTTGTAGTTTTTTTTTTTTTAGTTTTTTATTATTAACTTGAATGCAAGACTTGATAAACTAGTATTACACCAAAAAAGCAATTAAGTAAATAGTTTTTTGTTGAGTTGCGTGAATTGGGCATATCCAATAAAGTAAAATAGTTTTTTGTCTACTAAAATAATGCACGTTGGTTGTTTGATGATATGCCACAATGGCTTTTTTGATGTACACTTTGCATGAGCTGTTATATTAATTTAGTGATAAAGGTTTTACTAGGACTTTTACGTAAGTTGCTTGATGATATGCCTTTAAAATCTGCCAATATTTTTAACAATATTGAATACTTCAAAGTTTGATGAATTAATTTCACCTAAATAAAATTAATATAATAAAAAAATTTATTTTTTAAAAAATTACTGAACTTAAAACATGTATATAAAAAGTTATTTTAACTGTTTTTCGGTAAACGAACTGCCGGAAAGTTCAGTTGGCGTTTACACTCAGCACTTTCAAGCTACGAGACATGTTGTGTGAAAAAAAATGATATATAAATATACCACGTAGGTAGCTGATTTGTCGAAATATTTTCACGTAATATGTCACATATGCAAGGGTTGTTGAGTTTGCTGGTTCTTTGATATTGTTTCTGTTTCTTGTTCTTTTATAATGCTATAAGTCTCTCCTGTTGGCTTCTTTGCTTTGGTTTGTAAGTCCTAATTATTTAATAAAATTCTATTGGTTTATTTAAAAAAAAAAAAAGCTAATCTTCCTTCCATGTTGTGCACTTTATGCATTTATTTTCGTGGCAATATATATATATATATATATATATATATATATATATATATATATAATGATTTTTTTGACTTTTCGTGCCATTCTGTTATTAATTTTTTTTTTCACTTTTTTACATTATTTATATTTTATGTGAGTTTTTTTACTTAATTTATATAGGAATGGAAGATCAATGTATAATTGCCTGTATCGTGCATCTTCATTTAGAGTTGGTGGAATCAGTAGAATGAAACTACACTTAGACTGGGATAAAAGGCCAAATATCATCATGCAGAAAAAGTTCCACATGAAGTTCGTCTGCTAATGTAAGAAATTATTAAGGAAAATTCCGAGAGAAAAAATGGAGATAAAATGTCTTACAAGCGAGCATATGGTGATGATGATGAAGAAATGCCTAAGGAGGTTCAAGAACTGCACGAGATTAATGCACCCAAAAAAGGGACAATGATTTAAATAATATGTTCTTTTAAAACAATAAATTATAAATTTGGAGTGTTATTCAAACTTTCTTTTTTTTTTTTAAAGGCTGGTCTTTTTCTTTTTCTTTTTCTTCTATTTTTTTTAAGCTTTTAAATATATTTTTTTTAAAAAAATTGTTATTTTTTTTTAATGAGTAATGGTTAATATTCTTTTTAGAAATTCTAAGACTAATGTAATTATAAAAATTTTATTTTGCACATATGTTGCTTTGAATTTTTTGTAAAAAAAAAATCTACAAATCGAATCAGTAAAAAATTATTAGATACATTAATTAATTTGTAAGTATTATATTTGTCAATTCGTTACTATGGAATTAATTTGTATATGTACATGTGATTTAAATAATATGTTACTGTGTTTCTATTTATCCAGTTCAGGGGAGATAGGCTAATAAATTAAAAAATTATTATAGATTTAAAAGAATCAGAAAAATAGAAATACCTTTTTCGGATCTTGAAAGAATATATAGAAATATATTTTCTATACCTATCAAGAAATAAGTAAATAAAACAAAAAAGAGATGACTAGTTAGTTACAAAAATGGAAGACATTAAAATAATAAAAAAATAATTGATACACCGGGCACTGCAGATATTGTCCGCTTTGGCCCTGATCCCTAGGAATTTTTTTTTTTTGGTGTAAAAATAAAAAAAAATTAGAAAAGTAGGGGTAGAGTAATTTTATTTAGGAAAATGGTGTGTCAGAAAACGGCAACTTAGGTTGCCGTTTTCAGACAGGGTGGATCCCACGAAAAAAGTACCCTGAATTGCCAGAAAACGGCAACCTAGGTTGCCGTTTTTTGACAATTTTATTTTATTTTATTTTTTGTCCAGGCTAATTTGGAAGACTGAGTGGGACCCGGTTGTCAGAAAACGGCAACCTAGGTTGCTGTTTTCTGACATTAAGAGACCGGATCCCACTTGTCAGAAAACGGCAACCTAGGTTGCCGTTTTCTGACATGTATATATATATATATATATATATAAATGGTTGAACCAAATCAATCTACATCCACATAGTGACGGGGAATACTAACAATAATTTCTCTCTAAATATTTAGAATAATTTTTTTTTTCAAACTAAGTGTATATATTAAATTTAAAAATCAAGCCAATAAAATATAATAATTATTTTATTTTTCCAAATATAAAATTGTTGGCAAATAATACAATTCGTAAGAGCTTTTATATATATATAGGCAACTTGCAATTGTTTTGGTACGTTAGATGAATTCGGAGTAGGCTCAAATCCGGCAATGATCAAGGATAATAATTCAAATAATATTTGTTGTATCTTTTAGGTTTAAATGTTTGAATTTTAAATGTTTCTGTATTAAGCCCCAAATTTAACTTGCCAAAACAATCTAAAATATTATTTTACAATACAATAATGGAAACAAACATGTAAACCTCTATCCAAACAACCCATAAATCTATTTATTAATAATTAATTGTGGAGCTGGCAATTTAAAATTTAGTTAATTATAAATTAAATCATTAAAAATAAAATATAATTATATCATGCAACTAGTCACCCTTTTTCAAACTCCTCGTGACTTTTCCATAATGGAAATCATATCCCTTCATAAAATTAATTATCTCTAAAATTCTTCTTTTTATCATATGTACCCTAGAGAAATAAGCATAACTAGTTTTTGCATCATTGACTTGCAGACCTGAAACATCTTTGAAATGGCTCATTACGTTTGCAATTCCCTTGATGGATTTAATGTAAACAACACCACCTCGGAAGACCGTATAATGTCATTTACAAAGCATATTAGGCTTTTTACCATTTATAAAATATATATATATATATATATTTACATGTCAGAAAACGGCAACCTAGGTTGCCGTTTTCTGACAAGTGACCCATCCGGTCTCTTGATGTCAGAAAACAGCAACCTAGGTTGTCGTTTTCTGACAATCGGATCCCATTCGCTCTTCCAACCAAACCTGGACAAAAAATAAAATAAAATAAAATTGTTAGAAAACGGCAACCTAGGTTGCCGTTTTCTGGCAACCAAGTGTACTTTTTTGTGGGACCCACCCTGTCAGAAATCGGCAACCTAAGTTATCGTTTTCTGACACACCAATTTTCTAAATAAAATTACTGTAGCTCCACTTTTCTAATTTTTTTTTTTTTTTACACCAAAAAGAAAAAAAATCACTGGCCCCTCACGATTTTAAAGGCTTCTGCAGGGAAAGGTGGTCATGACTTTATAAGATCCACTTTTAATTTTTCGCCAGCTGATGTGGGATAGGAGGATAGCGATGTTATCACTATCCCCCTCCCGATGAGAGGTTTTCGGGACTGGCTACTTACGGGACTGACCGCTTTGGGCGCTGCTTTCGTCTCTCAACAAAAGTACCAATTGCCCTCGTCTCTCAACAAAAGTACCAATTGATACACCGGGCACTACAGATATTGTCCGTTTTGAGTCTGAACCCTCACGGTTTTAAAAGACCTTTGCAGGGGAAGGTAGTCATGGCTTTATAAAGTACACTTTCAACTTTTCGCCAGCCGATATGAAATAGGAGGATAGCGATGCTATCAATAATGCTTAAAAAATTAATTAGTTATAGAAACGAAAAAAACCAAAAAGTAGAGATTATAATAAATAAAAAAATTCTTAAAAGGGTTTAACCATTAGCATCATTGTATTCGATTAACAGAATTGAACTATTTTTTAAGAAGAGTGAGAGGAAATTGGTCTTTGATTTCAAAGGGCGGAAAGACCTTTGATTAAATTTCTATTTTTTTTTTTACAAAAAATTCAAAGCAACTTTATACTTGCATTACTCTTATAAATAAATTTTAATATACAAAAAAATATTAACCATTATTCATTAAAAAATAACAATTTTTTTTGAAAAAATATTAAAAGCTGCCAGACCTGTAGCTTTTAGCTGTCAGTCTGGCAGCTACAACATTTAAGAAAAAACAAAAAGAAAAAAGAAAGAAAAAGTCCGTCTTTGAAAACTGACAGCATTTTTTTAAAAATAATTAAAATGTCTGAAACCGCAGTTGATAGCTTCAATTTCATATTAAACTTCAATCCCGTAATTAGTTTGAAAAACACTCCAAATTTATATTTTTTTGGAAAAATACATTATTTAAATCATTTTCTCCCCAAAAATGGCTTTTCAAGAGCAACTGAAAGGAAAAGGGAAGCAAGCAACAATTGATAATTGTTTTTCTCCAAGAACATCTTAGGATAAAGTGTTAGTTAAAATAGGGTTTGTATAATACTTGTGATTAGAGGTGAGCAAAATGATTAATGGTGAGCAAAATTCAATTTTAACTGAATATTTGAACCAAGAGGACTAAAATAAATTAATCAGTTTGGTTTCAATTATTAGTTATTTTGATTCGATTTTAAATGTAAAAACCACAAAATAACCAAACCGATCGAAATTTATAAAAAAATAATAATAATTTTTATTATAAATACAAATTATCTAAATTTTAAGTCTATATTAATATTCTTGTATTTTTTTCTCGAAATATAGTGATATGAGTTTAAATTTATTTTTGTTATATGGTTTGAATAGTATATAATTGGATTTCTTGACTTTTTTGTTATTATAAAAGTCAAATTATATATAATTATGTTGTCAATATTAGGATTTTTTGAGTTTTAAATTATGTTAATTTTATTTATTCATAAAATTTATTTAAAATTATAATAGATTTAGGTCTTATAAATAAACCAATTTTGAAAAGCCCAATTCAAAAAATTAAGCCAAGCCAAAATATTTCAATTATTTCGATTCGATTGTATAATATATCCGGTTTGGTTTCAGTTCCCAATTTTAGAAATAATTCGGTTTTTAGTTATTTCAGTTTGGTTAATGAATCGAATCAACAGATGCAAACCCCTACTTGTGAGACCTTGTTCAATGGACTAGATACAAAGTTAATTGTGCATGCCAACCTAGGATGGGTTCTTCATGTCCTCGTCCCTCGATTTGGTTGGCACATATTGTTGGTACCCTAAGGTTCAATGTTGATGCTGCTTTTGTAAGAAATTCAAATAAATCCTTTTAGTGCTACGAACATAGATTTTTAAAGTCATTTCATTGAAGCATGAGCAATGTGCTCTAATGTTACCTCTATTATAGTTAAAGAAGTTATGGTGGTTAAAGAAACAATTTTGTTGGCTATTATACCCTAAATCTCACATGCGACATTCGAATTAGACTCATGCATTTTGATGGAAATTCTAGATAGACAAAAAAATAAAAAATAACAGTGGAAGATTTCTTCGATTATAGAAGATATTTGAAGTTTAAGTTTTTATTTCATGTTTATATCTTTTAATTTAGTTAAAATAACTGCCAACAGAGCAGCTCATCATGTGTTAGCTGCATATGCCAAACAATGGAGCGGGTTTATACTATAATCTTTATTCCCTCCTAAAGAGTTGTATGATGATTTTGAGACTTTTGTATGTTCTTAATGAAATATCACTTCTTAAAACAAATTGATTTTAGCAATGTTATTGAAACCGGACCGGATAAAGAACTGGCAAAACTGAGGGTTCGTGGTTCGATCGGGCAATTTTTATAAATACTACTACTCAAAAAAAAAAAAATCAATCAAAACATTTAATATATACCTCAAATATACTAGTAATAATATTTTTTTCACCTTTTATTTTTTTTAAATTATTACTTGATTAAATATTTTCTGTTAAAATATTTTATTTTATGAGTTTTAATTTAAAAATTAAATAATTCAATAACTGTAGGTAAAATTAAAAAAAAGGATAGAAAATTATCTTTAAGTTCACCAATTTTAATAATTTATTCAATTTTTATTCTATTGTATTTTATTAAATTATTAAATCATTATATTATTTTCATTAAGTTCAAATGTGATTAAATAGTAAAAAAATCAATTACTTGTTAAATAAAATTTATTAGATTATTTATTTTTTATTTTTATGAAAAAATACTTATTTTATTAATTATTTTAAACTAGACCCGGTTTGGCCGGTTCAACCCGGTTTTGGCCAGTTCAATTCGGTTCTTCCCAGTTTTTTCTCAATCCGATTTT
Source organism: Excoecaria cochinchinensis (assembly GCA_947683425.1). Taxonomy (NCBI): domain Eukaryota; kingdom Viridiplantae; phylum Streptophyta; class Magnoliopsida; order Malpighiales; family Euphorbiaceae; genus Excoecaria; species Excoecaria cochinchinensis. The sequence continues at coordinate 10,457,276 of CANTUQ010000105.1, forward strand.
CTGCAGTTGAACCAACCGGTTCGCGGTTCATCCGGTTGAACCGGCCGGTCCGGTCCGGTTTTAATAACCATGGATTTTAGAGTTAAAAGAAAAGTTACATATTCATCTCTTCAATATGGTAGTATTAAGATTGTTGACTCAAAAGCCTACAGCCATTTATACTCAGCCATTATATAAATATAAATTGAATAAAATATGCATGATGATAACATTTAAATTAGCTTCCATGCATGCTGATATTGCTTATAAGTTCTTAATGTAAGATCATGGGATGCTTCCCCCATACCCATAAATTGTTGTTAGATCTAAGATATTAGAATGGATGATTTATTTTTATGTCTCTTTAATCCATTGTAATAGAGCATTTTATTCCAAAAAATGTAAATAACCCCACATAATGATTTATATTTAGGATTAATAAATAGATAATTTAATAAAGTGATCTCATAACAATATTCCATAAATAATTAATCAATTAATTTGTGATTTCTACATTTAAATGAATAATATTTTGGTGGATCAAGCCAACTTCCCAAATGTATTGTCACCATAAAATAGGAATTTCCAAAATGAAGGATTTGTTACCTCCTCAAAATAAATTGTGTTTTCAACTTCATGAAAAATGTTTCCAATTAAAGATTCATTTAGAATAAAACGAAAACAAACTCCCATATCTCTTTTCTAAAACAATAAAATGGACTTTTTTTCCCCATATATCAATCATGAACAATGGTAAAGACATTCCTTAGAATGCTAAACTCACTTCCACTTAAGGCTCTTGAGCTAGTGAACCGGATAGAGTACCTTACCATTATGAAGTAACTGACTTTGAGGAAGGCATAATAAAATGAACTAGGACAAAATACCAATATTCTAATCCAATAGATAGGCTGAAGGCCGGTCTAATTCACCTAAATAATGAACTAATATCCAAAAAGAATAAATGAAACAAACCCGTTTCGATAAACATGCATTGTAATTATAGGATCACTCACTTTTTATATGAGATGTTGCATAGATTTAAGATATATAAAATGCATTTATATTGAAAGTAAAATAATAAACATAGAAACCATCAAGAGTTTTAGGATATTAATTAAAGGCAAAAATAAGACAAGATTCCCAAATTCAAAATCTCAAGTTCATGTTCCAATTTGACCCACTGGATGGTGACCCTCACTCGCTTGTAATGAGCAAGACCCACCTCATAGAGAGAAGCATCCTTAATGCTGGTTTTCCATAGTGTTGATCATTACTCATCATGCTCTCTCGAATGGGACGAGTGTTTCTATTTGGCATATTAGGCCTTAAACCTTCCCACATCTACACCCACATTGTTTCCTCTTTCTTCCTCCTAAGCCCAAATCATAACTTATATGATTGTGGCTCATCTGTTTTTACATTTGGATCCATTTCCTAATATGTACATTGTAACACTCTATACCCGTATTCTGATACGAGTATTAGGCGTCACATAGTGACTTAATTCTAGTTCTTAACTATCGAGTCAACTTGATACATACGTTAAAGCACTTGACGATTTAGTGGAAAATTTTTTTCCCCTCAAACCACAATACAATGTCCATATACATATAACATTATTAAAAATCCATACATACCTTTTTAAACTTTCTATTTATACATATCTACCTGTCTAATCATATAACTATAACTTGTCACTTTATTTCAGCCTGTCTAATCATATAACTATATACATGCCATGACTTTAAATATCTCCAAGCTTGCCTCTTCTCTTTCCATTTTGTAGTCAAATCCGGATCGCTCCAGACTCTTGTAATTCTCCATAACTTACATGCAGTCAAATAACTGTGCGCTAAACATAAAATGTCTGATGGTGGATATAATTCTAATGCTTCCTATCAACGACAAACACAAACATGCATGCACGTTTATTTCGCATATACAATTACTTAACACCTATTATAATTACTTATCACGCTTATATATATAAATAATTTACCTTTATTCATTTTTATTCTAAATGTGAAATTCCCATAACCTATACATATGTATTCTCTACATTGCTTTCTTAATTTCTTTATTTGTTAATTTAGATTTACTATTTTATTTTCATATTTTATTTTATTTTATTTTTTATTCAATAATATGAATGATACTATTAAATTCTATTATCATTATTAAATTACTATCTTATCCTTCTCATTTCCATTTCTTATAAAAGCTAATATTTAGTCCTCTAATTTTTCTTTTTATTTCGAATTTACCCCTCTTTTTGTTCATATTTACTATATTGCCACTAGCCTTTGTTTTTCATTCTTAAGTTACCTATTTACTCTTACATTACCTATTTAGTCTATATAAATCTAGTTTTAAGCATTTTTCACCTTTTAACCTCATTTCTAATATTTTATCTTATATTTACCCATTTAGTATCCTTTTATCCTTTTTACTCTTTTAACCTAAATTCTTGTACAATTGTTGTTTACTCCCTGTTGTTTCTAATTCTTTATGTAATTGCTATTTCTTTTACTTCTACATTCATTTCATATGTATAAATTTTAACTTTAATTTCCTTATTTACCCATGAATTACAATATTACCCTTATTTCATTTAATTTACGTGTTAATTATCACTACAAGAAAATCGCATTTTAGAAACGAAAAATAGAGACGGAATTCCGTCTCTAAACACAAATAGAGATGGAAATATACCGTCTTTATTTGGTCGGTTGCTAATTTTAGAAACGGAATATTTCCATCTCTAATTTTAGAGACGGAAATATACTTTATAAAGACGGAAATTTATATTCCGTCCCTAAAAATAGAGACTGAAATATACTTTCTGTCTCTATTTTTAGAGATGAAAAGTAAATTTCCTTCTCTATTTTTTAAAGGTTTTTTTTTTTTGAAATATATGTAATAATAAATAATATTAAAATTATAATTGCCAAAATTTCCATAATGAAACAAGTATTAAATAAAAAATAAATAAATTTGATAAAAATATAATTAATAATGTATTAATATATATATCCTTCCCTTTTTTTTCTTTTTCTTCAAGGTCACCTCATTTGAATCTGCTGGTTTTTTATAAGCCATAGAATTGACCCTGTGCTTAATAAAAATTTCATGTAAAATAGAGTAGACTCTCTTTGTAGAGTGCTGGAATTCTATGTATATGAAAGCTACTCGAATGGATAATAATAGAAAATTGCCTCCTTTCACCAAATTCCAAATTACTTTGTTTGTTAGAAGCCACTTCATCCTATATATAGTAACATGAAATCTACATGCACTGAGCATTGTTATGGGCTATATGCTAAACAGATTTGAACGCAATATTCATAATGCACACTTGGGACAATAAATCACAAGATTCTATTTATTTAACAGTTAATGTTCCATAAAAATATCAGCTACTCCAAAATAATCTGTGTAATAAAATGTTTTTACTGGTATAAAAATCAGTTCTGGACCCTGCGTACTTGGATATGGTGAGTAGACTCTCGACGCCATATTGCCTAGGCTCCACTTTGAACAAGAGCAACGTGCTGTCCTTCTACCAACAGACCCCTTGTTCTGAAAAACGAAAGGTTTTCAGTTAAGATTAACCTCAGCAAGTGCTGATCAAAGAAGAAAAACAATATGAAATAAAAAGTCACCAACCAGTAATAGTTTGAGTGCTCTAGAGAAAGTCTCCTCTGCATCACTAGAGAACTGCATATATATTGACATCACACCCCGATAGAGTGACAGTCTCTGCTTAATCCTCTCCCTATCCAGCATCAAAATGTATCATGAAATATTTACAAATAAAAAATTAAATTCTAGATGCAAAACACTACACCCTGTAGCAACTATGCAGTTCAAAAAAGAATTCAAATATGCAGACAGAATGAGCAAGCTAAAAGTCAAGTTTGCATGTGGTAGTACAAATTCCAATTGGACCTTGAATCAGTAACGAATCATGATATGAAAATAGAAAAACAAAAATATCAATGGTATTCTCAGAAGGAAAAATAAATGCAGCATCCCGGCCTTTTGTCCTTCTAGATGCAAACACTAATAAAACCAAAAACTAAACAAATGTGCAAAATCACACAGCTATAAAAGAGAATCTCTTTAGGTTATTTATTTGATCTTCTATCTACCAATGTATTCTGAACTTTTGTTTATTTTTTCTTTTTATTTTAAATTGAACCGTTGGCAAACATGTAGTCACCTCAAATTTTTTTACTGCAATAAAGTTTCAAAACCATGGTCCTCGGCAGCAATATAAGGAACTTTATCACGGTTACAAACCCAAAAGCAAGTAATTTGAAGAAAGAAAAAAACAAGAACACTTTATTGCAAACTGCTTCTGATACTTACTCATTTGTGAAAGCAAATATTGTTGATGCAGGTTGATAATGACTAAGAAGTATAGCCATGGATCCTGTTCTTGTGAAAACAATAATGGGTGTGCTAAGAGTGTTCGCCATAATTGTGGAATGAAAAGCAAACATTTCTCCCATATGACCCTGGGAAAGAATGCCCACCAAGTAATCAGACTATGAAAGAGGATTCAAAGAGAGAATCAAAGGTAAAAAAAAATATGTAAATAATTGCAGAAGTGTCATAAATTCCTTATTTCAGTTCTCATTGAACCAGAACTCAAAAATCCAACTTCTTTTAAGTTTTAAACATCGATTTTTCAAAATTATATTTCAAATCCCTACAGATTCTGCTCCTATATAAAATCTATTAAGTTTCTTAATTAATAAGCATTAACACTTACTTTGCTACTATTGTTCAAAGAGGGAGAAGTGGTGGCATTTTCGGTGACCGGCGGCGGCTGGATTGGCGGAGGAGAGGGCCACGTTCGAAGCAAGATCGCGTGAGAGAAGGGGTGTTGTTCGCGCGGGAGGGGAGAAGGCAACTGGCGACACCAGCGGCCCATCGAGGGAGGAGCAGAGGGCGGAGACACGCCGGAGAAGGCGGGAGCAGATCGGGGGGAACACGGCTGGGAACGGGATCGGGCTGGTTTGGGGGCTGCCAAAACGGGAAGGAAAGAAAGAAAAGAAGGAGAAAAAAAGAAAGGGAAGAGCCAAAACCACCTAGTTTTGGCCAGTTTTGGCCAGTCAGGGCTTTAAAGACGGAAATATAATTCCATACACGAAGAGCGACCAAAATGTTATTCCGTCTCTGTTAGAGATGGTATTTAGTACCGTCGCTATTTAAAGAAGAAAACTTCATTTCGTCTCTATTATTAGAAACTGAAATATAATTACCGTTTCTAAATATAAAAGGAAATTAATCCCACTACTTTTGACGTCTCAATTCATATTCTGTCGCTAAATTTAATGATTTGCGACGAAGATTTATTGACGGAATTATTTTTGTCTCTATTTAGAAACAAAAATTATTTTCGTCTCTAAATTTCCGTCTCTATTTTTAATTATTTTTTTAATGTATGGTCATATCCTTTTTATGCATATACTAACCTTATTCTTTTATTGCTCATGTCTTGTTTTATGATTACCACTTTGCGCTTTCATCTTCTATTCATTTACATATTTACTATTATGCAACTAATTTTTACTTTATTTACAAATTTACACTTAAATATTTACTTTCTGGTATAATTATCAATTTAACTCTTACTTTCATTCTTATTATTTTACTTACTTGAATTTACTAATTTACTACTTATTTTTACCTTTGTATTCTCAATTTGCCATTTAGTTCTTTAAATCCTATTATTCAATTTATTTCCTAAATCTATCAATTTACCATTCTTATTCTTATTTTTTTACACATGTACCATTTTACTTCTTTAATCCTCCATATTTTACATAATTACTAATGAGTCCTTAACTTACACATTTATCCCATATATACCAGTTTAGTCTTAACCTTTCTAATTTGTGCATATATGCATATTTATTATTTATTTTATGTACTTATCCTAAATGGACATTTATTTATAGAGAATTATTTCTTTATAAAGAATTATTTCTTTCTTAATTTATTTACTTATATTTATATCTTTTATTTGTTTATATTAATTTTCCCACATATTTACCCTTTAGCTCCTTATTTCTCATTTTCTTACATAATTACCATATGATCTTTTAAATTACACATTTATTTCATATTTATCATTTATTATTTACATTTATCATTTTATCCTTTTAGTTCTTGTTTCTTTACATAATTACCAGCTTGATCCTTAATTTATTCATTTATTTCATATTGCCATTCTTACCCATAGTAATGTCCGATAGAAATCTTTGAAACGGATATACGGGACGTAGACCCCATTAGGCCTAAAGCCATAAGAGGTAGTGACCACTAAAGATCACTAACTCTGGGAACCATAAGAGAATGTAACCACTAAGGATCATGCAGCTGGTTTTGAGTTACCTGTTGTCTTACAAAGTGAAAGTCAAGGGCGACATGTTTCATGCGAAAGTGGAACACAGGATTTCGACAAAGATAAGTGGCGCCTAGATTGTCACAATAGATAGTTGGTGGTAATGTGAAGGACTGGTGTAGTTCTTTGAGAATATTCGTAATCCGGTTTAACTCAGCTGCAATGGATGCTGAAAGAGTTATTGGCTGAACTGAATAATTCATTAGAATAATGACACATTTATACAGCACTAAGTAGAGTCCTAGTACAACACAAATAAAGATAAACTAAGAAACAATATACAGAATCGGACTAGAAACAGACTAGGAATAGAACTCTTCCTTATCACCCTCCCACAAGTTGAACGGTAGAGTAGACGTTGAGCTTGGAACTAAGTAAATGAAACTAAGCACGAGACAACGCTTTGGTGAATATGTCTGCCACTTGATCAACAATAGAAATGTAACGAATAATCAAAGTTTTGGAACGGACTTTATCTCTAACAAAATGAAAATCAATCTCCAAATGCTTACTATTAGAATGGAACACAGGATTGGCAGTAAGATAAACTGCACTAAGATTGTCACACCATAAAATTAGAAGACGACAACAGACTGGCCAAGTTCACCGAGTAACATTGTGAGCCAACTAACTTCAAAGGTAGCAGAAGCAATGGACCTGTATTTCGCTTCAGTGAGAGAACGGGAAACCGTTCATTATTTCTTTGAACTCCAAGAAACTAAATTGGACCCCAGAAAAATAGTATAACCCGAGGTAGACTTACGATCATCTTGATCACCACCCCAATCAGCATCAAAATAACAAGACAACTGATTAACAGAGGATTTGGTAAATCGCAAACCATGATCAATTGTTCCACAAAGGAAGCGCAAAATTCTTTTAACCGCTGACCAATGATTCAGAGTGGGAGCATGCATGAACTAAGATACTTTGTTAACAGCAAAGGCAATGTCGGGGTGAGTGAATGTCAAGTACTGAAGACTACCCACAATACTACGGTAAAGACCTGGATCAGAAAAGAATTCACCGTTTTGTAATCGTAACTTAGCAGTAGGATTCGCTGGGCTAGAGATGGGCTTGCTGTCCTGCATGTGCACCTTTGCTAAGATAGCACGAATATATTTGGAATAACATAACAATAGTCCAGAATCAGACCAAGTAGCCTCAAGACAAAGAAAAAAAAAATCTCCCCAAGTTGCGAATACTGAAATATTGTTCAAGAAAATGAACCAGGTTGCTCAAGAGAGATGAATTAGTACCAGTAAGTAATAAATCATCAACATAAATAAGATAATAAAGTCTGGTGGAACCTTTGATAAAATAATATAGTGAAGAATCAGACTTGTAACCAACAAACCCAAATGATTGAAGAGCCATGGTAAGTTTTTCATGCCACATTTATGGAGCTTGTTTAAGCCCATAAAGGGATTTGCGGAGTTTAGAGACATGCTAGGGCTGAAGTGGATCAATGAACCCCTGTGGTTGAGTCATAAATACCTTTTCCTTTAGATCACCATGCAGAAAAGCATTGGAAATATCTAGTTGAATGATATTCCAATTTAAAGAAATAACCATAGAAAAAATGACACGAATAGTGGTGGGTCAAACCACAAGACTAAAGGTATCTGTAAAATCTATACCAGGCCATTGATGAAAACCCTTTGCAACCAATCAAGCTTTATAGCGATCCATAGAGCCATCAGCCTTGGTTTTGGTTTTAAAAACCCATTTGCACCCAACAAGATTGGCATTGGAAGGTAAGGACACTAATTCCCAAGTACCATTGGCAATAAGAGTATTATATTCCTCTAACATGGCCTCACGCCAATGGACAGCTTTGGCAGCCTGAGCATAGCTCATAGGAGCTAAATCATATGTGGATGAATTCAAGGCTTTAGGTTTGAGGGAACTAGTTTATAAACGAGTAACCATACGATGTTGCTTATTCGGAATAGAAGCTGCCTTATCAATAGAGAGCAAAGGAGCTAGAGGTGGATACTGGAGAGGATCCAAAGTGCCATAAGTGCATAGGTCAACAGCTAAAGGAATAGCTGGAGGTTGAGGTCTAGGTGAGATTGGAGCAGAAGAGGGAGCAGGTTAAGGCGTATTTGAGTCTAGAGAAGAATTGCATGTTTGAGTTAGGGGCACATGATTGAAAGTAGCAGGAGAGGTTGGCGAAGTGACAGCTAGTGGAGAGGTGGGCAGTGGCGTAAATGGAAATAGTGGAAAGATGACAGGTGGAGCTATGTTGGCAGTAAGAGAATGATCATGGATACCGTTGTGTTGACTGTGCAGACCCTCAAAAGGAAAATCATGTTCATGGAAAATAACATGGCGTGAGATATAAATCTTGTTTGCAATTGGATCAAAACATTTAAAGCCCTTGTGAATTTTGTTGTAACCTAAGAAAATACAAGGGACAAAACATGGGCATAATTTATGGGAGACATAAGGACGCAGCCAGGGATAACACAAATAACCAAAGGTTCGTAATTGGGAAATATCAGGCAATGTACCAAATAACTTGTGAATGGGCAGATTAAACCCAAGAGGGACAGCAGGTAATTGATTTATAATGTAAATTGCAGTGTCAAATGCATAAGTCCAAAATTTAGCTGGTAGTTTGGCATGGTTTAACAAAGCAAGCCCAGTGGTAATAATGTGTCGATGTTTACGTTCGGCACACCCATTTTGTTCAGGCGCATATGGACCAGGATGATCTTTGAGAGATACCATTTTCAGTGAGATACGAAGTAAGAGCTTGAAATACATCCCCCCCCCCCCCCCCCCCACACACACACACACACAATTAGCCTGAAAAGATTTAATTGGACACCCAAAATATTTCTCAACAACAAAATAAAATTTAATAAAGGTAGACAGAATATCATATTTGCATTTAAAAAAATAGATCTAGTAATATTTACTAAAGTGATAATAGAAAAGAACATAATAAGAGAAACCATCATGAGATTAAATACAAGAAGGACCCTAAACATCAGAACATATTAGTTTAAGCGGTTGCTTGGTACAAAATGCAGATTTAGAAAATGGTAACTTGTGAATCTTACGAACAGCATAAGCATGACAAAAGGTGTTGGTTTTATTGGAAACAGAGATTGAATTTTTATCTAAAAATGATCTAACAACTGGAACTGAAGCATGGCCAAGCCGAGCATGCCATGTTGACAGAGATGCCAAATTAATTTGAACAGGAACTGATGAAGAGACTGGAAGGTAGTATAACCCATTTTTACTCTGGCCTTTGAGAAACACCTCCCTCGTTGCCAAATCCTTAATAAAAAAATGGTCAGAAAAGAATTCAACAGAAATATCATTAGAGGAGGTTAAAGAGCCAACAGAGACTAAATTCGGAGAAGTAGAAGTAACATATAACACATCTCGAAAAGATAACAACTCACCATTAATGGAACAATTGAAGGAACCAAAAGAGTGAATAAGGAGTTTAGAACCATTACCTAAGGTAACCTCTTTAGGACCATGATATTCAGAATGAAGGGCAAGATTTTTCAGATTTGAGGTCAGGTGATGTGTGGCACAGGTATCCATGACCCATGGTTGAGAAGAAGAGGTGGAGGCAGAGGTAAATTGAGATGATGGTGGGGTTTGAGCACATTGATCTCGGGTAAGTTTGGGGGATGGACACTGACGAGCAATGTGGCCAATACCTTTGCAATTATGACAAACAATAGAGGTAGTATCAACTGGTGCAGTAGTTGTAGAAGAAGTAGCAGGTGAGCGATTGAATGAGGAGCTGTTAGAGGAACATCCTCTGTTGTGTCTCCCACATCCTCGACCTCTATGAAAACTGTTCTAGCGATGAGCAAAGTCGGCACTAGGAGCAAATGAGTCCCCTTCATGATCACGAGCTAACTGCAATTCTTCATTCAACAGCAAGTCGTACAGATTATCAAAGTTAATTGGTTCAAGTCGAGCTTCTAAAGCACGAACAAAAGGACAATAAGTAGGCCCCAGGCCAGCTAAAATACAATCCACAAAGTCAATTTCTGACATTGGACTTTGTAAAGCAGTTAACTGATTATAGATACCCTTGGCCTTTTGCATGTAGGCGGTGATACTATCACTCTCACGCTTGAGGGTTAATAGCTGATAACGGTAATTACAGATTTGTGGTCTCGAACCAGCAGAGTATGCCTGATGAAGCTTCTCCCACGCTTCTTTAGCAGTCTTGACACCAATAATTTGGGGCAAAATAGACTCCAAAATTAAGGCAAAAATCCAAGAGAGAATCTGATGGTCCTGCTGTTCCCAAGCACCAAATACAGGATTAACAACACCATCAGTCAAGTGGGCTGCGGGTGGTGTGTCAATAACATGAGAATACAACTTGTATCCTTTTAATTTCAAAGTCATTTGAGTTTGCTAATGTAGAAAGTTATGTGCTGTGAGCTTCACGGACAGATGATGCGATAAATGAGCGGAGAAAAGATTGCTGGGTATGGATGACATAGTGGAAAGGGCGAGAGTGGGGCTATCAGAGGACAAAGTGACATATCCAGTGGAGAGGGCGGCTGTGAGATCAGTTGACATTTTGATAAATTAGATTTTTAAACCACTTATGGCTCTGATACCATGAAAGAGTTATTGGTCGAACTGAATAATTCATTAGAATAATGACATATTTATACAACACTAAGTAGAGTCCTAGTACAACATAAATAAAGACAAACTAGGAAACAATATATATAGAATCAGACTAGAAACAGACTAGGAATAGAACTCTTCCTTGTCAGATGCGACCATTCGGTACTCTGCCTCGATGGAGCTACGTTTTTTGTTTCTTTAATGCCCAACTAATAGGAGTATTGCCAAAAAAAACTATATATGCTGAGGTAGAAGTAAAATCATCTGAATTTTTGGCCCAATCTGAGTCTAAAAAAGCATGGAGAGCAGTATTGCTATTTTTTAAAAATGTATGCCATAGTGAGCAGTACCTTTGAGGTAGCATAAAATGCATTTAACAGCTGACCAGTAGATAATGGTGGGATTATGCATGAATTGTGACAATTATTAACTGGAAAAGAAATATCAGGTTGTGTTAGGGACATGTATTGAAGTGAGCCAAGACTTTGTCGAAATTTAGTGGGATCGATTTTAGGGGTACCATCATGTAAGGTTAAAGCAATTTTATTAGAAAAGGGGTGAGAATCGCTTTTGCATCAAGCATGTTAGTTTTGCTTAGTAAATCAGTAATGTATTTATGTTGGGATAAGAAAAGACCTTGAGAGGTTTTGTTAGCTTCTATGCCCAAGAAATACTAAAGGGGACCTAAATCTTTTTGAGAAAATCGTGAAGCAAGGGACTGTCTAAATTTTATAGTAGTTGGTGGGTGATTTTCTGTTATGATAATGTCATCGACATAGACTAAAAGATATATGAGAGTTAAATTATGATGATATATAAAGAGAGAGCTATTAGAGATTGAATTGTAAAAATGGTGGTGGAGAAGAAAGGATTGAAGTTTATGGTACCATGCCCTAGGGGCTTGACGCAAACCGTATATGGCTTTGTGAAGTTGACTTACATAAGTGGGATTTTTTGTATCTTCAAAACTAGGGGGTTGCTGCATGAAAATAGAATTAGTTAGAATACATTGGAGAAATGCATTATTTACGTTAAGTTAGCGCAATTCCAAACCAAAATTGATAGCAAGACCGATTATTATTTGGATGGTGGTAGGCTTCACAATGGGGCTGAATGTTTCAAATAAGTTGATGCCGGGTTTCTGATGAAATCCTTTGGCTACGAAGCGTGCTTTGTATCTTGATATAAACCCATCTGGATTTTTTTAATTCAAAAAATCTATTTTCAACCGACCACATTCTAATTTGAATTAGGAGGAACGAGAGACCAAGTGTTGTTCTTGAGGAGAGAGTTGTATTCATCATTCAGTACAGCACGCCATTAAGGTATTTTTAGAGCTTGTTTTACTGTGGTGGGTTCAATGGGAACAAATAGTGTAATAGTAGTGTGGAGGTCAAGTATTTTCTGAGGTTTTAGTGTACCTATCTTAGAGCGAGTGATAATGACACATGAAGGTTGTGGTGGTAAAGTAATTAAAATGGACGATGGTGAAAAGTGGGAAGTTGAATTTGATGTAGTATGTAGAGTAGTTAAAGTAGATAAAATAGGTGAAGATATGTATGATGGAGTTTTAGGTGTCGCAGGGGATAGGTGTTTATATGGTGGTAAATGTTGTCGATTAATGATGGGTAGAGTAGGGAGTGTGGTAGGATTGTTGGGCACGTCATTAGTGAGTATAAAGTTATTGTTAAAAAATTAATAAACTTAATTTTCTAAATTAAATATTAAAAAAATAAAAAAGAAAAGGAAAAAGAAAAAGGAGTGTTGAAGAATAGAACACGTAAATTGTTGCTAGACAGTGTTTTTATTTTGTGGCATAGAATTATTTCCAACCACTTGAGTTGATGCCACTAATTTTTTACCATTTAAAGTTTTTTTCTTTTGAGTTGGCAAGCATGTGTAGCTGCCATTTAAAGTAAGTATTTCTTGTCGTGTTCATTTCTTTTCTAGCTCTATAAATAGAGCAGAGACTTGAGTGTAATTGGAGTGTGCAAGTCCATTAAAAAATTGGGAGCAAGTTTTCTTATTTTTGTAATTTTATTGTTATTATTATAATAAATAATTAGTGTGTTAATTATATTTAAATTGTCCTCTTCCTTCCAACAAAGTGGTATCAGAGCCTAGTTTTTTTTCTTAGTATGCTTTGTGGTTGCAGCGTAGTCTGATCTTCCACATCAGAAAAGAATTTTTCCTTAGGCTATAGTGAGTGTTTGAGGGATCCTAAAAAAAAAATGAATGCTAATTCAAGTATCTCTTTTCAATTCTCTCAGCTTACAAAAACTAATTATACAAATTGGTGCATTCGGACGAAAGCCTTATTAAGATCCCAGAATGTTTGGAAAATTGTTGAAAAAAAACTATGAAATTCCGGCAGACGAGATAGGACTATCACAAGCAGAAAAAGATTGTCTCCAGAAAAATCGTAAAAACGATCAGAAGGCACTTACTCTCATCCACCAAGGATTGGATGACATAATGTTTGAAAAGGTAGCCGATGCTACTACTTCTAAAAAGGCATGGGAAATTTTACGAGTTTCTCTTCAAGGTGAAGAGAAAGTAAAAAAGGTTCGTCTGCAGATGCTGAGAGGAGAATTTGGAATGATGAAGATGAAGGAGACAGAAGGAGTTATCTATTACTCTTCACGAGTAAAATCTATCGTTAATCAAATACGACAGTATGGCAAAAAAATTAAAGAATTAAGAATAGTTGAAAAGATCCTGCGATCACTATTGCCAAAATTTAACTACATAGTGGTAGCCATGGAAGAATCCAAAGACATTAGTACTATGATTGTTGATGAAGTCATAGGGTCCTTGCAAGCTCGTGAAGAAAGAATTATGAAGCAGAGAGAAGAGTCAACAGAACAAGTCTTGGCAACAAAGACTTCATTCAAAGATAGAGAAAATGACCGACAAAGAAACCAATTCGGAAGAGGATGCGGTAGAGGACAAGGAGGAAATGGAAGAGGACGAGGACGTGGACGTGGACGAAATCAATAACAAGGAAGAGGAGATAATAATTATGACAACAATGAAGGAGGCACTCATTTCACAAGAGGTCGAGGACGTGGACGTGGACGTGAAAGAGGAGTCTGGAGGCCGAATAATGGAAGTGACAAATCCAATATCCAGTGTTATAACTGATCCAAATACGGTCAGTATGCATCAAAATGTTGGAGTCTTTCCAACGAGATAGAGGAGAAGGCCAATACAATTCAAGATTAGGAGGTGACAGGTACGGTGCTGCTTATTTATAAAGGAGAAAAAAGCCACGAGAATAATATATTGTATCTTGATAGTGCAGCGAGCAACCATATGTGCGAAGATAAGAAGATGTTCGTGGAGCTGGATCAATCTGTCAGCGGCAATGTTATATTTGGAGATTTCTCAAAGGTTCCCATCACAAGCAAAGGAACCATTCTTATTCGACTAAAGAATGGTACTCACCAATTTATTAACAATGTTTATTATGTTCCAAATATGAAAAGCAATATTTTGAGTTTGGGATAACTTTTGGAGAAAAATTATGAAGTGCATATGGTGGACCGAAAATTATTGTTGTTGATCGAGAAAAATGAGCTGTTAGCTAGAGTACCCATGTCAAAAAATCTCATGTTCACACTCAACATTCAGTCGGACGTGGAAAAATGCTTAAAAGCTTGTGTGAAGTGTTCTCATTAGCTTTGGCATCTGAGGTTTGGGCATCTCAACTTTGGAGGCCTAAAGCTATTGAGTCAGAAGAAGATGGTGCATGGCTTGCCACCTATTGATCAACCACATCAACTTTGTGAAGGATATCTTGTTGGGAAACAATCAAGAACTAGTTTTCCAAAGGAGTCCATGTTAAGAGCAAGGGCACCACTTGAACTAATTCATGTGGATGTTTGTGGACCAATGACTCCAATATCATTAGGTGACAATAAATATTTCTTACTATTCATTGATGATTATAGCAGAAAGATGCGAGTTGACTTTTTGAAGGAAAAGTCAGAAGTTTTTGGAGCATTCAAGAAATTTAAAGCTCTCGTTAAGAAAGAAAGCGGCCATTACATCAAAGCCCTACGATCTGATCGAGGAGGAGAATTCACATCCAATGAATTCAAGAGATTCTGTGAGGATATGGCCTCTGTCATTTTCTATTTGTTCCCAGATCTCCCCAACAGAATGGTGTCATGGAAAGAAAGAACAGAACGGTGCTTGACATGGTGAGAAGCATGTTGAAGAGCAAAAATTTGCCAAAGGAGCTGTGGGCAGAAGCAGTTGATTGTGAAGTCTAAATTTTGAACCGGTCTCCAACAGCAAGTGTCTGGGATAAACACCTCAAGAAGCATGGAGTGGGAGAAAGCCAAGCATTTCTCACTTGCATGTTTTTGGGAGTGTTGCACATGTTCATGTACCATATGAAGAACGAAAGAAGCTTGATGACAAAAGCAAGAAGTACTTGTTCGTTGGCTACTCAAAACATTCAAAGGGATACAAAATGTTTGATCCTAATTCTCGAAAGATAATCATTAGCAGGGACGTGACTATTGATGAAGAAGCAGTTTGGGATTGGAGCAGTGATAAGCAGAAGAATTATAGTTTTTATCCATTCATCACGGATGAAAACAATGATCGTGATCTAGAGGAAGCAACCACAACACCGGAGTCAAATACACCTCTCTCAAGTGCATCTCCTAGAGGAGATAAAGACCAGAGTGAAAGTCCAAGACAGAGGCCGAGAAAGTTGAGACGAGTTAAAGATCTATATGATGTCATAAGAGATCTTAGTGAAGAACTAACTTTTTATTGTCATTTTGTTGATAGTGAACCAATCGATGCGGAGGAAGCAATGAAAGATGAGCAATGGAGAAAAGCCATGGAGGAGGAGATTCAAGCAATAGAGAATAACAAGACAGGGGAGTTGACCTCACTTCCAGCTAACCAAAAACCCATTGGTGTTAAATGGGTGTTCAAAGCTAAGAAAGATGCAGTATGAGAAGTTATGAGACATAAAGCAAGACTAATGGCAAAAGGGTTCAATCAAAGACCCGAAATTGACTACAACGAAGTTTTTGCTCCAGTTGCTAGATTGGAAACCATCAGGATGGTAATCTTGGTTGCTGCACAAAACGGGTGAAAAATTCACCAGATGGATGTCAAGTCAGCCTTCCTCAATGGATACTTGGAGGAGGAAATTTACATTCAGCAACCTTCTAGTTATTTTGTCAAAGGGCATGAAGATAAAGTGCTAAAATTGAAGAAAGCATTGTATGGGCTCAAACAAGCACCACAAGCCTGGAGCAGTCGCATTGACAAATACTTTCAGGAAAATGGTTTTGTCAAATGCCCCACGAGTATGCCATATATGTGAAAGCAAAAGATGGAGATATGTTGATTGTTTGTTTATACGTAGATGACTTAATTTTCACAGGGAACAATACGCAAATGTTTGAAGACTTTAAAAGGACGATGGCTCGTGAGTTTGAAATGACTGACATTGGCCTCATGTCATTTTATCTTGGCATTGAAGTGAAGCAGAATGATGATGGAATTTTTATTTCTCAAAGTGGCTTCGCAAAAGAGATCTTGAAGAAGTTCAAGATGGAGAATTGCAATCCTGTCAGCACTCCTATTGAATGTAGCCTAAAATTAACCAAGGATGAACATGGAAAGAAAGTCAATTCGACAATATTTCGAAGCTTGATTGGAAGCTTGAGATATTTGACATGTACAAGATTCGACATTCTATATGCAGTTGGACTAGTAAGCAGATACATGGAGTCACCAACGGAGTCACATTGGAATGCAGCAAAGAGAATATTCCGATATCTGAAAGGTACAACTAATTTTGGTTTACATTATTCAAAATCTCAAGATTTCAAATTAGTTGGCTACTGCTATAGTGCTTGGGCTGGTGACAACAATGAACGAAAAAGCACTACAGGCTTTGTATTTTTTCTTGGTAACACAGCGTTCACTTGGAGTTCAAAGAAGCAACCTATTGTGACCTTGTTAACTTGTGAAGCTGAATTTGTTGCTGTGACCGCTTGTGTGTGTCATGCAATATGGCTGAGAAGATTGTTAAAGGAATTACAGATGGCTCAACACAATCCAACGAAAATTTTTATTAATAATAAATCGGCATTGGCGTTGGCGAAAAATCCCGTCTTTCATGATCGAAACAAGCACATCGACATGAGATATCATTTCATTAGAGAATGCATCGAACAGAAGGAGGTGACATTGAAATATGTGAAGACTCAAGACCAAGTTACAGATATTTTCACGAAGCCGTTAAAATATGATGTATTTAGTCAATTAAGAGTATTATTAGGAGTCACACAAAATTAAGTTTAAGGGGGAGTATTAAAAAATTAATAAACTTATTTTTTTAAATTAAATATTAAAAAAATAAAAAAGAAAAGGAAAAAGAAAAAGGAGTGTTGAAGAATGGAACACGTAAATTATTGCTAGAAAGTGTTTTTATTTTGTAACTTAGAATTATTTCCAACCACTTGAGTTGGTGCCACTAATTTTTTGCCATTTAAAGTTTTTTTCTTTTGAGTTGGCAAGCATCTGTAGCTGCCATTTAAAGTAAGTATTTCTTGTCGTGTTCATTTCTTTTCTAACTCTATAAATATAGCAGAAACTTGAGTGTAATTGGAGTGTGCAAGTCTATTAAAAAATTAAGAGCAAGTTTTTTTATTTTTGTAATTTTATTGTTATTATTATAATAAATAATTAGTGTGTTTATTGTATTTAAATGGTCCTCTTCCTTCCAACAGTTATTGTGTGGTTGGGTATAGTCTGGTAATGCATGGGATGTGTTATGTGGCAGGTCCCAAAGAGACATGAGTTTTGTATTTTGCTTTGGACTCTTAACATCTGTACATTTGAATGGAAAAATAGTTTTACAAAATATAACATGTCCGCTCACATGGTGCAGGTTGAGTGGTCATGGCAAAGATAAGAATTATGTTGATTTAAGTATCCGATAAAGATGCACGCTTTGGAGCGTGGGTGCAACTTGGAAGTGGCATAAGGGCGAAGGTAAGGATAGCAAAGACAACCAAATGGTTGAAGTTTGTTATAATTAGGAAGATGATGAAATAATTTTTCATACGGTGATTGGAATTTTAGGTGGGACGTGGGCATACAGTTGATGAGGTATACTGCTGTTTGGAATGCAACAATCCAATATTTAAGAGGTAGTGATGAATGATGAAGAAGTGTGAGTCCAGTTTCAACCACATGTCGATGTTTCCTTTTAGCTATGCCAATGATTTGTGGAGTGTATGGTGGTGATTGTAAGTGTTGAATCCCATGAGTTGTGAGAGTTTGAGAGAGTCGGACATACTCACCACCTCCATCTGAGTATGTTGTCTTTATTTGCACCTGAAAAAAATTTCAACAAGAGTTTAGAATTTTTTGTAGACGTTAGTGACATCAGATTTTTGTTTGAGTGGATAAATCCAACTGTACTTGGTGTAAAAATTCACAAAAATAATATAATATCTGAAGTTATCGAAGGAGAGAAAAGGAGTTGGACCCCAAACGTCTGTGTATATAACTTTGAGAGGTGAGTTACATTAAATAGAATTTGTGCCAAAAGAAAGCCTATGGCTTTTATTACTAAGACATGCATCACAGTGAATAAAACCATACTTATTTTTTGAGATAAACATCTTGATAGGAAACTTGCAAAGAAGGTTGTAAGATGGATGGCCTAGTCTCTGGTGCCAAAGATCCGGAGTAAAGATTGTTGAAGTATAGAGAGAAGTGACAAGAGTAGGAGTTGACTGGAGAGGCCATTCATAAGCATCATTTTTATTCTGGTCGCAGACCAAGGATGCCCCCGTATTTAGATCCTTAATAAGAAAAAAATACGAAAAAAAATCAATGGAAGTAGAGTTAGTCTTATAGAATTTAGAAACAGACAAAAGATTATTTTAAATTTGTGGTTAGCATAACACATTATTTAATTGAAAAAAATTATTAGAAGAGGGTAAAGAAGTTGAGCTTGTATGTGTGATTGGAATGGCATTACCATCTCCCACCATGATATCTTCGTTGCCCTTGTATTCGAAATGGACTGAGAGATTGTTCAGGTCTGATGTAATGTGATGGAAAGATCCTGAATCAACTATCCAGGAATTTCATTTGGTATTTTCTTCTGTACTGGTGATATTTACTTGGGGTCAATTTGGAGAAGAAAATGGCTTTGGACGAGATCTGCAAACTTTTGCTGTATGTCATGCTTTGTCGCAAAGCTGACAAATTGGATGTTGAGTTGAGGGACAAGTTGGATGCCATGAAGAAGGAGTTTAGTAGTTGTTATGTGGGTTAAAATTATAAGATGAGTAGGTATTGGTGTATAGAGGACGTGTGTTTAGTGTGTTGGTGTATGAAGTGGTGTTTTGTAAAGAAGATTTTGGTTGGGTGTTGGTCCCACGATGGAAATTTTCATTCAACTAACATGGTTTTTGGTTGGAAGATCTTTGGGTATATTAGGCTATAATGGGAGTTGTATTTTTCTTACCTTCTTCCCGCTTGATGAAAGTCTCATGATCAAGAAGTTTACGTGAAGTTCTTCAAAAGTCATGATTGTCTCACGTTCTCGGATTGCAATATTAATATCTTTATAATCACTACTTAATCCATTAAAGGTATGTGCAACAACTTCAGCATCGCTTAGAGGATGGCCTATTAAGGCTAAATCATGAATGATCGTCTTGATTACTTGCATATATTCTGCAATTGAGAGTCCTTCTTGTGTAGTTTTCATTAGTGTTGATAAAAGAGTAAGCATTCTGGTGTTGGAGCGATTGGCAAATGTGACTTCAAGTTTTGTCCAAGCTTCGGGGGAGGTCTGATAAGTTGAGATTAATGGAGCAATAGTGTCAGCCAATGAGGCTTAAATGGCTTATAGTATTTGTCGATCTTGCTATAGCCATAATTTTCTTGCAAAAACAGCTTCAAGATCTGGTGTGGAATTGTCTCACTTTGTAAGTTCAGGTGTACATTGATGAGTGCCATCAATATAGCCTAATAGGTCATAGCCAAAAAGAAGGTTGGAGAACTGAGATCGCCAAGAAGCATAATTGCCACCTCAAGACAGTTTAAATGGAATTTGAGTGGCTGTATTTATTGAAATGAGGCCATTGTTATGAGAAGGATTATTGATTGTAGAGGAGATAACAAAAGTTGGTTCAGAAGATGAGGAAAGTTTGGAGGTAGGTGTTGTTGCCATTTAAGAGGTGTGTAGAATGAGAAGTTGGAAGCTGTGTGTGTTAGTAGAAAAACAAATATATATATATAATGGTAGTTGTGCTCTAATAACATATTAAAGATGTAGAATAGTGAAGGCAAGAGATAAATATTTTATGCTATATTTATTTGAAATGATACATGTACATATATATAGATATTTACAACTGAATTTGTTGCTATGAAAATGGATCCACTTCTTAAATAATTGTATTTGTGGAACTGAAAAAGGTTGAGCAGATCATGCCTCATTTTCATCCTGTAGAATAGGTCTTTTACCTCCTTCCTAGAAACAGGGTCTTACTTGGTCCATTTTTTGATCCTTGAAGACCCAAGGTGGTTCCCAGGTCATTCATAGGTCCTTTTAAATCTCAGAGACAACTCAAAACACAATTTATTTGAGAAAACCAAAACCCAACAAATGATGGTCTAATAAGGTTAGAAATGAGATTTTTATTCAAAACCCATTCTTAATAGCTTATATATGAATTACAAAACTGTTGGTAATGCATATTTTACAAACACAAACATAACAGTATATACTTATATACATATATGCATATTTTACAAGAGAGAAGAGCTCCTATATAGTTAAATCCTCAGGTGTAAACCTTTTGAGATTTGATGTAAGGTTGAAGGCTATCTTTTTTAAGAAAACCTAAAAATCCAAGCTTGTTAGGAGTTTAGTGTATTGTGTGTAGGAGATGATTAAGAAGCAAGAAGAGAAAGAGGGAAGCTCAACCTATTTATAGGTTTATGGTGGGACATAAAGGTAATTATGCTCCCAGGACACATACTCAAGGATTTCATGTGGAAGAAGAGGTTATGTCCGTACGAACAAGTGCTTATGTCCATATGGGCAAAGGGTTTAAGTCATGTGGACCAAATAGCTAGGTCTGTTGGGACAAAAATGCATCAAATTGAAAGATTGTGCAGTGTTGTACTATTCTTTAATTTTTTACTTAAGTTCTTTGAGTAAGCTTAACAAGATAGTATCTTATTCTAATTATTTCATGTAATTCCATCATTGAATTTCTCCTGAACTAGGAGGCCTCAAGATTAATATCTACACCCATGCATATTGCTCCTGATGTTCCCAAGTTCCAACACTGAAGAATCGTCTCCATAACATAGTGCTAATCGTTGTCCCCTTCATCGAAACTGAATTTAGAGTTTCTCTAGATCACATTCTATTACTCTCTATAAATGGTTTTTGGTTAAGACGATAAAAAGATGAGATTCTTATTGCTATTTTTTTTTTAATTTTTCTTTTGGTCGCCAACTGAATTTTTAATACATCTAGTCACCTGTTAAAATGGATTTAATATTCAACGGTAAAGATTACAAGTAATGGAGATCCAAATGCGTATCAGTAACATACCAATTTTACTCCCAAAATCATTTTGTTTAGTCAAGTTTAGATCAATCTCTTGAAAAGGCTAACAATAATTTGGAATTTTGATAAAATTACATGGGACGAAATTACAAATCCAAAAATAGTGGGAACACAGCACCAGCACCATCTCAACAACTTTAACTCACGGAGAAACTCACCCGGTACAAATTGAGCTTTGAAACATATGACTCTAAGCATTAATTGTCCAACAATTATTTAAGGTTCAAAATTTAATGGAGTGAATTGAAAGGCATCCTTCAATTATTAATTAGCTAAAGGCAATTGTCCCCTAGAAAGAATATATTTTTAATATTTTTTATCAGTTTTTATTCTTAAAAACAATAAAATTGTTATTTTTTTCTTCCAAATATACTAAAATGGTTAGTTTTTACTACTAAAAATACCGTAATTATCAATTTTTGCTATTGAAAATATTAAAATAATTAATTTTGATCTTTTTTGAGATAAAAATTTCAGTCAATTAAAGGGATAAAAGGGATAACAGAAGTTTGTGTTTGGGTGTTTATTTATTCTTTTGGAGGAGAAAAATCATTTTCAAAAGTAACAGCTGATTGGTATATACATATACCAATTTAATATTTTCAGTTTTCCGTGACAAAACTTATCATTTTAATAGTTTTAATGATATAAATTGATAAAAAAAAATTAAGAAATTTTTTTTTTTTACTCAAAAGGAAAATTATTAGAGCAAAAATGGCCTCTAACCCATTTTTAAATTAGACCTTTCACCCTTTTTTTTTTCTTATTCGATCATTTATTTTTTTCTATCTCTTACAATGTATTTGGATGCAATTTCCTCTGGCGAAAAAATAATATGAGAAGGTGAATTTTAGTGTTTTCATAATGTTTGGCTACCTTAATCAAACATAAAGCAAATTAAATTTTCTCTTATTATTTTTTTAGAAGGTGAAGGGAAAATAACATGCCATATGCATATTTGGAGGTAATATAATCGGGTTATATACTATCTACCCTTGTAGTGCAGATATTTTGGCGGAAGCGATAACAAGGATCCCTTCTGGCGTCACTGGTCTGACTGATATTTACAAGCAAGATAACGACAACTAAACCACAGTCTAAAAGCTCCTTGGAGTGAAAAGCAGGTAAAGGGAGAATCCAACAAAGTTTCAGTAAAAGAACTTTTTCTTCTCCCTTCTCATCTTTACATTAGCCCTATTTATAGAGAGCCTTATGCTCTTAATTAGGAGGGCTATTAATTAAAAAAATTAATAAGAAATGGCAGTTACAAAAATAATGCAAATTAAATGGGCAGTTACAACTATTAATTAAGGAATTAATATGTAATCTATCTTATTTAATCCATTTAATTAAAGGACAAACGCTTAATTAAAGGACCTAATATGGAACATTTTTTATACCTGTGTAATTCCCATATAGATATGGATTCGGCTCCATATCGGGAGTCATGGGCGTATCCAGACTCCAACATCTCCCACTCGCACATAACGGAACGATTTTCAGTCGAGTTCTCCAGTTATACAGGCAGATAAACCGTGTGACCAGCATACATCGAGAGCACTAGTGCTATACACCTATTAGGGATATGTAGCGTCTCGAAAAGACGAGATCCTCTTATACACGTATGCCAAACCCTAGATTGCCTTCTCACATTCACTGTTTTAACTCATGATCTCATAAAATAATTTTCTTGTTCACTATTATGTCTCTACTCATAGAAATTACAATAAGCATGCCTGTGAACGACGAAACAATTGAATGCGATCAAAAGGCTATCTTTTACTCTTACTATATGCCATCCATCAAAATTCAGCTAACTTTTCTAGCCAGGTCCGCCAAGCCCAAATTATCCCATGGCTTTTTGGAGACTAACTAAGCTAGCCACACTGAACTATACTTCAGGAATAAGTTAAGGGTTCTAAGAGTCAAAAAATAGTAGGGTCTCACAATATAAAAAGTTGAGATCAATAATATTGACTTCCCATCCCTTAGTCATATAAGCACACATGGTATAAAACATTTGATATGGTGTTCATTCCTTTCCTTAAAGGAGCATATGTCTTACATTTAAAATGTATATATATAACACCATACAGAAGCGTAAAGTTGTGATGCACTGAAGCATCCAACTTTAGTCCATTTACTTAAGGACTACTTCTGGCTTTTTTAGATAGAACATGGTAGTTACATATAACTTACCATTAGATTTCATACAATCCTTATTTGGATCTCAATTTAAATCATGCAACTTTATGTATATCTTTATCTCGCACCTTAACAAGATAAATTTTGTAATTTCTGCAAAACGGCACTTTTATTTTGAATAAGCTCTCAAGCAATCTCATATGTTCAAAATTTGCCTCATCTTAATTTTTGTCAACTCAATGACAAAATTAAGGTAAATAGTCTTGTGAGTGGGTTATTTTTCTATCCGACATGCTCAATTACATACAAATAACAGCAAATATTTATACATAAATATTCACACTCATGTATTGCCAACAATGAACTTTGGTTATTATTCACAAATAATAACATTAAGGGATTATAAAAAAATATAACGGTACCAATTAAATTCTACGCAAAACCTCGAGATCTAATGTGTTTCTCAAAACACATCTCTCGTTATAGGTTTACTCAACGGATCTACATGCGTAGAAACATACTGTAAGTTCACTTCTCCTCATGCAACAATATATCTCGTAAATTGATACTTAATGTCAATATGCTTAACTCTACTATAAGTTATCAATAATGTAAACTGTCACTGGTACCTCTGAGGCAGTTACTCTTAAATTGCTTACAAAACATTTTAGTCAAACTGTCTCTTATACTGTAGTTAAGAAAGCGTCAAATTTAGCTTCCATTGTTGATAGGGCTACACAAGTTTACTTCTTGCTACTCATATGAGATGGCACTCTTACCAAGCAAGAGTAAAAAACCTGAAGTGGATATTCTCTCATCCACATCTCCTGCCCAATTAATATCTCTATATTCTCTCAATTGTAGATCCTTGCCTTAAGAACATAGAGAATAATATGTTGTACCTTTAAGGTATATAAGTGTGACGCGCGCCGGACCTCGCGGCCGCCCCTCTGACCGCCCGCTTGAGGACGATCGGGCAATTGAGGATCCGTTGGCAACTTGTAAAGATATTTACAAGTGCGTCTATTTTGGGCAACAAGGAGGTTTCATGGAGTCGCCACCCAATAGAATATTGAGAAAGTTTCTCTCGCCTCGGAGAGCCTAAGACTGCGCTTAGTATCCATTTTGGGCCAACCAAAGGGGTCTTGGAGGGTAAACCTCTCGCCCTAAGGAGCCTAGGATTAACGTCAGAATCTCGTGACACAAGAGGTGTCTTGGAGGTCATAGTTCCAATGAGTGATCGGATAGACCTCTCGCCTCTTTGAGCCCAAAGACCAGAGCTGGGTTCGGGACTTCTCATCTATTTCTACCTTGATTATTTTATGATCAAATTTTAATTTTCATTAATTCGCTTTCTCTCCACACGATGCAATTGAATCAAAGCGCATTTATTCACATTTGGAAAGCGGTAAATGAACGAGTAAATAATGAAAGCCATAAATTACAATAACACAAGGAGCGGAATACAACTCCCTTTTATAAATGTGCGATACATACACAAATCGGGGCATTGTTTACTTTGAGGACTTTGGTCCTCGCATGCATCATTATTAAAATGGATATTTCTATTGTGAGGATTTTATTGGATAAAAATAGGACATTGGGTCCTTAATTTTATGAAAAATTCAGTTTATTAAATATAAAACGTTTGGCCGATTATTACATTAGCGAGAAATACAACAATTTTGTCATATACAGGAGAAACAATAAATAAATACATGAAATAAAGAGAGAGGAGGATAGGGAACTAAACCAGGCGAACTTTCCACATACAGGAGAACTCCCTCAGGCTTCAGCCAGTCTAAGAAACAAGAACATACTCTCACAAAATAAGCCAAAAGGATGTTAAGATACAGAAGAAAAGCTGTAAATAAACATAAAAATTTGAGTGAACAGAAAAGGAAAAGAAAAGATTTGAAAATGTGGGACAGAACCCACCGACGGGCTATGCTGAATGACCAACGGGCATCGGTTAAGGTGACCAATACAGCCCGTCGCTCACTCGAAGGGAGCCGTCTGTGAGGGTGATCGACGGGCTATGCTTGAAGGTGACCGACGGGCGTCGGTCACAGCAGATGACCCGTCGGTCGCCTCTGTCCCAGAAAAACAGAAGCTTTTCAAAAAGCAAAAAGATAAATTTTACGCAGATTCAAGAAGAATAGTAGCAAGAAATGAAAATAAGGGCAAGAGCGAAGATAATATAAATGAAGGTAAAAAAAAGACAGAAAAGGGTCCGGAATATTTACCCTCAGAACAACCTCTTGGTTGGATTCCTTGTTGTTGTCTGGCTTCTCGCACGCTCTACGAGAAGGTCCGAACAAAAAGACCAAATGTTGAAGATAGAATGTGTCTTCAACAGTTCGACGAAAATTGAGTTTTGGAAATCAAAAACCCGTGAAAAATCAACTAGATCCTCTTTCTTTTGAAGATTTGATTCTTGAATTAGTTAGATCTTTTTAGACATGTGTTTGTTGGAAGAGAGAGAAAACGCGCATGAATTTTGGCAGAGTTTCCCCTATTTTTGCAAATTTTCCAACCCCTTTTATGAGAAAATTCAAAGCTTTTATAGGCCAGGGATGACCGACGGGCGTTTGTGGGTTCACCGACGGGCGTCGGAAGAATCCTACTAACATAAGGATTCATCCGACGGCCCTGCAACCTGACCGACGGGCTTGCCATATCAACCGACGGGCTTCGAAAAAATCCTTCTGACACAAGGATTCATCTGACGGCCCTGCTATTTTGACAGACGGGCGTCGGAAGAATCCTTCTGACATAAGGATTTACCCGACGGTCCTTCCCCTGACCGACGGGTTGGTCCCTTGACCGACGGGCTGGTCCCTTGACCGACGGGCTAGCCGTCCGTAGAGAAAAACATACTTTTTTGGACTTTAAAAACTCTCCCGTTTTCTCCCCTTCTGCCTACGAAAGGTAAAAAGACTCGTTTCTCGCGGAGCATGGGACTAAAGCCTCCGAATCCAAACCGTTTGTACAGGCTCGGATGCCGATTTCATCATAGGGTAATCTCTGATTCGGACCGCTCCAGGACACGGTGCTTACAGTTGCCCCCAGTTTTGGGAAAACTAGTGCACGAGCGCCTAGATGAGCCAAAACTCAGAGAAAGGACAGAAAGGAAGAAAGCGTACCTGTAGCGGTTCTTACCTTTCACGCCTTTTACCGGGTAGACCTCGTCTCAGTCTATTCGGCGGGTGAAGATATCCCTATCGGTCTCGTCTCGACTTGCAGGTGTTGGTGAGATGTAGCATTCTTTAGCCACGGCCTCGATATGAAGAGCAGTGTTTCTTTAACCACAACTTCGATTGTTTCTGCTGGCCTCGTTTTGGCTCGCGCAGTGTTGAGGAGATGTAGCACTCTCTGACTACAAACTCGATGTGAAGAGCAGTGTTTCTCTAACCGCAACTTTGATTGGTGAGAAGCGGTACTCTCTGACCACAGTATCGAGATGAAGAGTAGTATTCTCTAACTACAACTTCGATTTGTGAAGTTCCCTTGCTAACCCCCATCCGATCTGCAAGGTGCGTAGCACTCTCTGGCTGCCGCGTCAACTGTGAGATGCAGCACTCTCTGGCTACAATCCCAGTTGTGAGATGTAGTACTCTCTGACTACAATCCCGGCTTGTGAGGTGTAGTGCTCTCTGACTACAACCTATTTTTGTGAGTGCAGTGTTCTCTAACTGCAGTCCCGGTCGCGATCTGCTCTATCGCTGATGTTTATCTTGAACTTTCTTTTTTTTTTGCAAAAAAGGAAGACGCAAATTTGTAGGGTAAATTATAAACGAGATACGTACTTGTGGCAGTACCTGCCTATTGGGGTCGTTGTCAGTTTACGCTCACTGGGAGACTTTGATGCTCACTGGGAGGCTTGGATGCTCACTGAGAGACCTCGATGCTCACTGAGAGACTTTGATGCTCATTGATTGCCCCCCGGCACAGCGTGGATAGGCTTGCTTTTCTGGGTGGTTTCTGACAACGTTGAGCTGAACCGATTATCTGGATCACCTTTAAGTATTGTGTCTATTCGGACCTTCCTTCTGAGTCACGTACATGGCAATATATACAAAATATTGTGTGTGTGTATGGGAGCATGTGCGCGAAATGTATACATACATTCGAATTCGGATTTTGTACACTTCGTGTGATGTGTGTGAGCTTACATCTTATGATAGAAAAACTTACCTGCTTGCCCTCGGTATGGCATGCATGAATAGGCTTGCTTTCTTGCTCAAAAGACTTTCAGATTTCGCCTCCTCAGAGGACTTTGAGATCTTTGCTTCCTCAGAGGACTTAGAAAATTTTTGCCCACTCGGATGACTTAAAGGATGTGCCTCCTCAGAGGGCTTGAGAAACGCCGACATGTGAAGTCACGAGGTGGAGATTGACGTACATCATCTAGTGGACACGGGACACTTCGTATGCATGGAATGCATGTGAGAAGCCATGTATGCATGGAATGCATGTGAAAGGCTATGCTTTTATGAAATGACATGCAAAGGACTATGATCCTGAAATGCTTATGCTGACGTATGTATCTGCCAGGTGGATTTTTACCGACGGGCAGGCCGTTGTGTCGTCGGTGGCGCTTCTCTATAAATTCCTCAAAAAATTTTGCTTTTTTGTGTCTTTTCATTTTCCCAACATCTTAAGCCCCTCATTCTTCTCAAAATGTCTTCCCCTCTTCTCCAAAGAATGCACCGCATCCTAGATGACAAGCACACTTGGGAAAAAGGTGCCCTTTCTTCTCTGTCTGGGCTAAAATATCTGTGTCGGGTCAAAGTTGACCAGAACCTTCTTCTGGCGGCGACTCACTTCTGGAACCCCCGGTTTCATGTCTTCCGGTTCACTTATCAGGAGTTGTGCCCCCTGCCTGAGGAGTTAGCTGCCATTCTTGGAGCTTGGTATCCCCCTAACATTCTTCCCTGCGTCCCCCGTTGTGGTCTACTCCAGACTCGGGATATAGCTATGGCTCTCGGCATACCCCCTTCTGAGGCCGCTCGGCTGGTTTCTCCGGGCTCTTTCTTTACTTTGGAGCCACTGATCGAGGCTCTAGATCGGTTCACTGATGTCCCTACTTACCGGGTAACCATCATATTTCTGTTCTGCATGACGAACTTTCTCACTGTGGTTCCAGGGGGTTTGACAGGCGACCCTCGCCTGTTCGGGGTTCTGAGCGACTTTCATCGGGGATCATCACCCTTCCCACTTATTTTAGCTGAAACCATCCTGGGCTTGGACTCTGTGAGTTCTAGATCCACCACTACTTTCACCGGCAGCCCCTTATTGCTCCAGGTACGTCATTATTTTAAAGGTAGTGCGTCCCTTGTAGATTTTCACACTAGCTTTTCTTAGCGGGAGGTGCGTCCTTTCGGATTTTCACACAACCCTTTGCCTTACTTTTGCCTGAAGTAAACCCTACTTACTCCAGCGGCTTCTTCTTCTTCTTTTTCTTTTTTTGTTTTTTAGATCTGGCTGCAAGAGAAACTGAGGATGCTGTCTGAGCCACCTCCTCGGGTCATCCCACAGTACTCGCTGAGCCATTTTCTTTCGCGTCGACGGCTGTATGAGTGTGCCACTGCTGGTGAAGGCGTTACCAGATTTGGTGAACTGTCAGATGACGATATCAGTTTCACGTTTGCCTGGCTCCCACTGTCTCATGTGGTCATTGATGGGCTATCGGGGTGTGTTCCCCTCTGTGGGCTCCGTCAAGCCACTTTCTGCATCACTTCTCGATGTGCACGTCAGCTTGGGATGACCCAGGATGTGGTGAGGGTTCCCTTATCTTTTCGGGGAGGAGCTCTTTCGGCTACCTTCGCCTCAAGGTATCATGAGCTGTAGAGCAAACTACAGTGAAGACTGTTATTCCGAGGTTCGGCGATCACTCCGTGGCTTCAACCAGCGAGTTCAAGAAATGGGTCCTCAGTCCAGCATCCGATAATAGGACACGAGGGCTCAAGCATCTGGCTGGCGAGAGCAGTGGCAGGACTTAGCTTAGCTTATATATGTATTTCTTTTTGGTACTTGTTTTATTTCATGAAATTGTGTACATTTCCATGTAATTTCAGCATGCATGATCAGTTTTGACATTAACTCGACCGTGTACGCCCTATTAATACATGAAACCAAATTTTAATAACATCAACTCCTATTACCAATCGGCCCTCTCGGATTTTCACGATTAGACATTTTCTCTCGTGCCTCTTATTTTTGCACAGGATGCCTTTTTTCGGTTTTCACCCTGTCGAGGCGCCCAATTTTAGCACGGCCGCCTTTTTTTCGGTTTTCAACCTACAGGGCATTTTATTCTCTTTTTTTTTTTATTTTGGTCTTTAGCCATGGAACCTCTTGAGTCTGTCGACATTGATCGGTTCTTTGAATTTATTTCCATCGCTATCCGACAAGATTGCAGCTCCTTTGGACAACAGCCTTTTAAGGATATACGGCCCCTCCCAGGTTGGTCTGAATTTTCCTCTGATATCCGGTATACCTGGCCTCATCTGCTTGAACACTAAGTCCCCTTCCTTCAGCGGATGCTTTCTCACCTTCTTCCCGAATGTCCTGGCCAACCTCTTCTGGTAGATCTGATTGTGATAATAAGCCTTCAGCCTACTCTCATCCAGTAAGTTTAAGTGTTGTAGCCTCTGTCGTGCCCATTCAGCCTCCGAAATTTGAGCTTCCATAATCACCCTCAACGATCGGAGCTCTATATCAACTGGCAATACTGCCTCCGTCCTGTATACCAGAGAATATGGCGTAGCGCCCGTAGATATCCTCACCGTTGTCCTGTACCCCCACAGTGCGAAGGGTAGCTTCTTTACCCAGTCTTTGTAAGTTTGGACCATCTTGGATAAGATCCTCTTCACATTTTTATTGGCGGCCTCTACTGCCCCGTTAGCTTATGGTCAGTAGGGAGAGGATCTATGGTGCTTTATACCATATTTCTCAAGGAGCTTCCTGGTTTCCCCCATGAACTGTACCCCATTGTCAGACACTATGTGATGAGGGAGGCCATATCTGCAGATCAGATTTCTCTCTATGAACTTGGCCATATCCCTTGCATCAATCTTTTTGAAGGATTCTGCCTCTACCCATTTGGTAAAATAGTCAATTGCGACTATGATGTATCTGTGTCCGTTAGATGCCGTAGGGCGAATCTCTCTAATGATATCTATCCCCCAAGCAGCGAAAGGCCAAGGCGATGTCAGGTTGTGTAGCTCTGATACTGGTAGATGTCTCAAATCTGCATACTGTTGGTATAACTGGCATTGCTTGACATACTTTGAGCAGTCATTGTCCATCGTAAGCCAGTAGAAGCCTTGCCTCATGATCTTTTTTGCCAGAGTTAAACCGTTCATGTGAGCCCCACAGACGCCTGCATGGGTCTCTTCCATTACCTTGCGGGCTTCTTTTTCATTTAAGCACTTGAGCTGGATCCCGTCTGCCTGTCTTTTGTACAACGCTCCTTCCAAGGATATGAACTGAGTAGATAGCTTCCGGATCATCCTCTGGTCTTTCTCGGTAGCTTCCTCTGGAAACCTAGCGTTTTCCAAATAATTCATAATGTCAAAGTACCATGATTTTCCATCCGCCACTTCTACTCCCATTACTGGCTTGATCTCAAAGCTGGGCTTCTCAGAACTCGAAATCAGCACTGGTTTCATAGCTACTCCTTCAGGATTATCCCACATCGACACTAGGATTGCCAACGCATCAGCTAAACGGTTCTCATCTCTTGGCACGAAGTGAAAAGTACAGGTTTCAAACTGACCACAAATCTATTTCAAATATTCAACATAGGGTATCAGCCGCTCTTCTTTTACAGCCCACTCACCTCGGATCTGGTTAATCACCAAGGATGAGTCACCGAAGACTTCTATGTTCTTTGTCACCAAAGACTTCTATGTTCTTGGCCCCCAAAGCAGCTAAAGCTTCTAACCCGAACGTGCATGCTTCATATTCGGCTTCATTGTTGGTTGCTTTGTACCTCAACTTCTTGCCTAGAGGGAGTTTCTCATTATCTAGGGTTGTCAAAATAATCCCAACTCCGGCCCCCTTGTTATTCACTGCCCCGTCAAAGTGTAACTGCCATTCTTGGACAAAAATCGCGACTATGCTCTCATCAGGAAAGGTAAACTCGGGAGTGTCTCCTTGAATAGGATGCTCAGCAAGAAATTCGGCTATGGCTCGCCCTTTAATAGTTTTGCGGGTGATGTATTCTACATCAAACTCCTATAGCAAAAGCAGCCACCTCCCCATCTTACCAAGCAAAGACGGCGCTTCTTGCAAATATCTCAACGGATTCTGCTTGGCCACTGCCTGAACTTTGTACGAATGGAAATAATGCCTCAGCTTCTTTGATGACCAAATTACTGCGAGGCAAATCTTCTCTACCTCAGCATATTTTATCTCATAAGCTAGGAACTTCTTGCTGAGGTAATAAACTGCGAATTCCACTCCAAATTCATCCTCCTGAGCCATCATGGCACCCACAGAACTGCCTTCCACTGGCAGATACAAGATAAACGGTTTGACTAGTTGCGGCGGCCTTAACACTGGCGAATTCAACAGATATTCCCTGATGCTGTCAAAGACTTTCTGGCAGTCTTCGTTCCAGACCACAAGCTGATTCTTTCTGAGTAGCTTAAAAATGGGCTCGCATATCGAAGTGAGCTTGGCAATGAATCGGTTGACATACTGCAGCTTGCCAAGAAAGCTCCTTACATCCTTCTCCTTTTGTGGCACGGGCATCTCTCTGATGGCCTTTACCTTATCCGGATCAATTTCTATTCCCCTCTGACTGACAATATGTCCCAATAGTTTCCCTGAAGTTACTCCGAAGATACACTTCTTGGGATTAAGTCACAGATTGTATTTATCGATCGTGGTGAAGAACTTCTCTAGAGCTTCAAAATGGCCCTCTCGAATAGCTGACTTGACCATCATGTCATCGACATACACCTCCACCTCCTTGTGGATCAGGTCGCTTAGAATCTTGGTCGCCATTCTCTGGTATGTGGCATAACTCGGTAGGCGTAGGTCCCCCATTCTGTGATGAAAGCGGTCTTAACCCGGTCAGCTATCTTGTTTAGGATCTGGTTGTAGCCCACATAACCATCCCCAAAGCTGTACATCGTGCAGTTGGCGGCACTGTCTATCAACACATCAATGTGGGGTAGTGGAAAATCATCTTTAGGGCAGGCCTTGTTCAGATCTCGATAATCCACACATACCCTGACCTTCCCATTTTTCTTCGCTACAGGGACCACGTTTGCAAACCATGTAGGATACTGCACTTCAACAAGGAACTTGGCCTCAATCTGCTGCCGAATCTCCTCCTTGACCTTGTCTGCCCATTCTGGCCTGAGCCTTCTCAATTTCTGTTTTACAGGCTTGTGATCTGGATAAGTCGGGATAGCATGTTCTGCTATGTTCCGATCGATCCCTGGCATGTCTTCATAGGTCCAGGCAAAGACTTTTTCATATTTTCTTATTATTCTCTCAAATTTTTCCCTCTCATCAGGAGTTATATTTGATGCTATTAGAATTTCCTTCGGATTTTTCGAGATTCCAAGACTAAAAGGCATTGTATCAGTGGAATCAATATCAAAAATTGATGGAATATGATCATGTTCATGCATGTTGAAATTATTGAAAACATCGCACAAGTAAGAGAAATCATTTGCCTTATTAATAATATTATAATTGTCATTTACATCATAAAAAAGTTCTGGAATAAAAAGACAATCTAAGCTAGAGTCTTCTTCTGCCTCCCTAGAGGTTGATGCTGCTGCCGCTAGCTCATCGGCTTCTTGATTCAGCAGAGGCCCTTCAGGTATTCCTGAGGAAATCTTCAAATCCCCAATGTTCAGTTATGTTTCCGCTATCTTCTCTTTCTCCTTCAGCCTAGCAATCAACATCTTCTCGGTGACAACCTCTTCGGGCTCACATCTGTCCTAAGCAATGCGCCGAGTCATGACCTCTTCATCCCAGAAGTTCTCAGCGGTCTTGATAACCCCGACATCCCAGTCAAATACATCGCTGAAGATCTCAAATCTGGGGACAATCCTCCCATTCCCCCACTGCGGTTCGTTTTCACCTGTATAAACACATGCTGAGGATGCTTGTATGAAACTTTCCGAGATATGAGGGATCTTATCTGCCGTCTTCTTCTTGCCAAAACTGCCTCTGTACCCCAGACCCTTCCGATTCTTCTGACCTCGAGTGGTGATCGTAGTCTGCAGCCCCTGAGAGTTTCTACCCAAACCAGCCCCAGGGAGATAGTGCATCTTCTTCATCATGTTAACCACTGCTGGGTTATCCACTGATCCGTGCTCTTCTCCTATCATTGACATGTGGAAGCCACTAAATAGCTGATTAGCAATTTCAAGAGCCGACAGCTGATTCTCCCTGGCTGCCTTAATAGTTACCACCTTCCCTTCATGTGGGAACTTTATTATTTGATGCAGCGTGGATGGTACTCCTCCTAGTCTGTGAAACCAAGGTCTCTCGAGCAGGGCTGAGAAATTAGCTGGAATGGGCAGAACCACAAACTCTACTTCTACCTCAATGGGTCCCGTTTTGACAAGGGTCTTGAATGTTCCCAAGGCTTGTCTTCTTGAATTATCATAGGCTGTAATCGTCAAATCTGATTCACTGAGCATATCCTCACTCAATCCAAAAGCCTAGAGAGCTATCAGAGGGCAAACATTGATAGAAGATCCATCATTTACCATAACGCAAGCGGTGTGCTTGTCGTTAATTTGTGCTTTGATATACAAGGGTCGGTTATGATCACGGCCTTCGACTGGCAGGTCGGCATCGGAAAAAACCAATCTCTCCCCCGATCCTCCTTTAACTAGACCCAAAAGCTCTGAGGGGGAAATTGCGGTGGCAACAGTGGACTCAGTCAAGGCCTCTACCACTTTCTGCCTATGAGAAGGAGACTGTCTTAAGAGATCCCAAATGGATATCTAAGCCGCGGTCTTTTTCAACTGCTTAACAATCTGGTTCTCATTCGGTTCCTTTTCCGTCAATGGCTGTGCTGGTTCTGGTACCCTTGTAATCTCAGGGACCACTCTCCCACTTCTTGTCACAGCCCCTACCTCTTCTTCATCCTCATCAGATCTCCACAAATCAGAGTTCGTCTCTCCTTCCTCTTCGGCCTCTTCACCCCTCTCACTGCTTGACCAACAATCAAGGGTTGCTACAACTGCTCTTCCTTCTCCATCCCCAGAACAAACAACAGCAATACCCTTGCTCCCATATAAGTCCTACAGTACGTACCACTCTGGCAAGCTGGATCCAATCATAAAAACTGGTGGCAGCACGGCATTGTAACCAGGCTTCTTCTTGGATTCCCTCTTCTCTGGGTCGAAAATCTGCTTGTCATCAATCAGATCTTCAATAGAGTGTCTCAGCGCCTTATACTTGTCTGTTAGATGGCCTGTGTGCTGATGAAATGCACAATATTCATTGTCCTTGTGACCTGGCATCCCTTGCATTTTAGCTGGCCTAGGAGCCAAAGGCTGCAACTTTTCTTCCTTCATCAACCTTCTTAAAACCCAAGACAGTGGTCTTCCTAAGTTCAAAAATTTCCTCGCAGGCTGGATGTCAGTAGCGGACACCTCAACAGATCTTCTGGTGCTGCTACTGGGACCAGTTGGCCTACTGGTTCCCTGACCGGTGCTAGTCCTTTTTGCAAAACTATCATTGCTAGCTTTCCGGGCTAAGAATTCTCCCTCCGCCTCAATGGCTATGTCTTTTAGAGACTCCCAATCCTTTAGCCCTTTCATCTTCAGACCATCCTTCAAATACGGGCTTGCATTCTTGATAAACAGGCGGATCTGGTCTTGGGTGTCTGGCTTTCTTCGCATTTTCATTACCCTGTTCCGCCAGCGGGTGAGATAGTCGTGAAAAGGTTCCTCAGCCTTCTGCTGGAGCAATTCAAGGTCCTTAAGAGTCACCTCCATCCTGGTGTTGCAGTCATATTGCCTCAAGAACTCCTCTGTGAGTAGATCCCAATCTTCCTTAGTTCGATGATCGAGGCTATGATACCAGTCGATAGCAGGGCCAGTCAGACTCAAACAAAAGTACTCCACCTTCTGCCTCTTAAACAAAGTGGTTCCTTTCATAACCAGAAAGTACTGCTTCACATGGGCAGTCGGGTCAGAGGTACCGTCAAATTTTAGTACATCAGGCATCTTGAAATTGTAAGGAATCGGATCTTCTCCCTCCAATTCTTTGTCCTACGGGTTCATCCCCTGACCTCTACTCAGCATACGGGCCATGGCTTCAAACCTCTCTTCCATCTTCTTCAGAACGAACTCATCAGTTTGGGGTGCCTTCCCTCTCTTAGATACAATACTCATTTTGTCGTCCTCATCATCCCTGTCATCATCTACCCTCAGCACTGGTCTTCTCCTCTGACCTCTCGAAGCTACTGACCTCAGCTCTACTGGTGGCGGCCGAACAGGTTCTTCTTGTCTCTCAGCTCTTTCCTCTTCTCGCTCATTTTTTCTCATGGGAGGAGGAGGTGGTGGTGGATTCTGCGGAGAATTCTGTTGTGCCAAAGCAGTTAGCATGTTCATCATTCTGCCCTCAAACTCTTCAAACCGTCGGCCCACTTCTTCTGCAATCATGGCCCTGGTGGCATCATTACCCCTAGGTGAGTTTGCCATCTCAGATACGGTACAGCTGACTTCCGGTAAGATCTCTGGAAGGCCTTCTCTATCTAGCAGTTCAGATGCAGGAACTCGGATCAACCATCCGGTAGGCGCTCTAGTCCACCTAGGCAGATCTATGATGGCTGTAGGGACAAGGTGTTAAATGTGATGCATGAAATGCAGATGCAATGCATGATCGTGATATGCAACACCCACAAAACACAAGCAAGCAGGTAGGTCCTTCCGCCCTTATTTCTCCCACACACGTGGTCGCGCGTTCTCTTTCCTAGGCGGAATTAGCCCAAGGGTCAGCGGGGGACCCAATGGACGCGCATGGTGCAAAGCGAAAAACCGGCAGCATGACACTCCTACGCTAATGTACAAGCGAATGGATAATGATCATCATGTATTTAGACATTCCAAAAATTTTGACATGGCCCTACCGGGGCATGAAAGCCTTTGGTTAGGTTACCAAGCAAGACATCTGGACTCACCCAATACATAAGGATCCATACAGCAAGCATGGAATTACGGTTCATATCACCTATGGAAAGTAGCTACGGCCATTACATGAGCTTTAGACCAGAGAGATGTTACTTCAGGGCTACCTAAGTATGATCCCTGCCGACGGGTCTAGCTCATCATGAGCATAACGACCGATCGGGTCATCATTTGATATACCATTAGGTACGAAGCTTGGGCTGGTGATTATCCTTAACACTTTTCCACATTGAGTGAACGTAGGGTTGTGCTTCAGGAATGCACCGAGGTTAAGAAGGGACCAATCTAGCATATTCTAAGGCTCTAATGGGATGTAAATGCAAATTTGAAAGAAAGCGAATTTATGAATTAAACTTTAATCATAAATGTTAAGCGAGGTATTTTCAAATCAAAGTCTCGAACCATAGTCCCCAGTGGAGTCGCCACTGTGACGCGCGCTGGACCTCGCGGCCGCCCCTCTGACCGCCCGCTTGAGGGCGATCGGGCAATTGAGGATCCGTTGGCAACTTGTAAAGATACTTACAAGTGCGTCTATTTTGGGCAACAAGAAGGTTTCATGGAGTCACCACCCAATAGAACATTGGGAAAGTTTCTCTCGCCTCGGAGAGCCTAAGACTGCGCTTAGTATCCATTTTGGGCCAACCAAAGGGGTCTTGGAGGGTAAACCTCTCGCCCTAAGGAGCCTAGGATTAACGTCAGAATCTCGTGACACAAGAGGTGTCTTGGAGGTCATAGTTCCAATGAGTGATCGGATAGACCTCTCGCCTCTTTGAGCACAAAGACCAGAGCTAGGTTCGGGACTTCTCATGTATTTCTACCTTGATTATTTTATGATCAAATTTTAATTTTCATTAATTCGCTCTCTCTCCACACGATGCAATTGAATCAAAGCGCATTTATTCACATTTGGAAAGTGGTAAATGAACGAGTAAATAATGAAAGCGATAAATTACAATAACACAAGGAGCGGAATACAACTCCCTTTTATAAATGTGCGATACATACACAAATCGGGGCATTGTTTACTTTGAGAACTTTGGTCCTCGCATGCATCATTATTAAAATGGATATTTCTATTGTGAGGATTTTATTAGATAAAAATAGGACATTGGGTCCTTGATTTTATGAAGAATTCAGTTTATTAAATATAAAACGTTTGGCCGATTTTTACATTAGCGAGAAATACAACAATTTTGTCATATACAGGAGAAACAATAAATAAATACATGAAATAAAGAGAGAGGAGGATAGGGAACTAAGCCAGGCGAACTTTCCACATATGGGAGAACTCCCTCAGGCTCCAGCTAGTCCAAGAAACAAGAATATACTCTCACAAAATAAGCCAAAAGGATGTTAAGATACAGAAGAAAAGCTGTAAATAAACATAAAAATTTGAGTGAACAAAAAAGGGAAAGAAAAGATTTGAAAATGTGAGACAGAACCCACCGATGGGCTATGCTGAATGACCGACAGGCGTCGGTTAAGGTGACCAATACAGCCCGTCGCTCACTCGAAGGGAGCCGTCTGTGAGGGTGACCGACGGGCTATGCTTAAAGGTGACCGATGCCGCAGATGACCCATCGGTCACCTCTGTCCCAGAAAAACAGAAGTTTTTTAAAAAGCAAAAAGATAAATTTTACGCAGATTCGAGAAGAATAGTAGCAAGAAATGAAAATAAGGGCAAGAGCGAAGATAATATCGAAAATGAAGGTAAAAAAAAGACAGAAAAGGGTCCGAAATATTTACCCTCAGAACAACCTCTTGGTTGGATTCCTTGTTGTTGTCTGGCTTCCCGCACACTCCACGAGAAGGTCCGAACAAAAAGACCAAATGTTGAAGATAGAATGTGTCTTCAACAGTTCGACGAAAATTGAGTTTTGGAAATCAAAAACCCGTGAAAAATCAACTAGATCCTCTTTCTTTTGAAGATTTGATTCTTGAATTAGTAAGATCTTTTTAGAAATGTGTTTGTTGGAAGAGAGAGAAAATGCACGTGAATTTTGGCAGAGTTTCCCCTATTTTTGCAAATTTTCCAATCCCCTTTTATGAGAAAATTCAAAGCTTTTATAGGCCAGGGATGACCGACGGGCGTTTGTGGGTTCACCGACGGGCGTCGGAAGAATCCTACTGACATAAGGATTCATCCGATGGCCCTGCAACCTGACCGATGGGCCTGCCATATCAACCGACGGGCGTCGAAAAAATCCTTCTGACACAAGGATTCATCCGACGGCCCTGCCATTTTGATAGACGGGCATCGGAAGAATCCTTCTGACACAAGGATTTACCCGACGGTCCTTCCCCTGACTGACGGGCTGGTCCTCTAACCGACGGGCTGGCCGTCCGTAGAGAAAAACATACTTTTTTGGACTTTAAAAACTCCCCCGTTTTCTCCCCTTCTGCCTACGAAAGGTAAAAAGACTCGTTTCTCGTGGAGCATGGGACTAAAGCCTCCGAATCCAAACCGTTTGAACAGGCTCAGATGTCGATTTCATCATAGGGTAATCTCTGATCCGGACCGCTCTAGGACACGGTGCTTACAATAAGTATCCTTTCAATTACTTCTAATGTGCTTTGCTTGGGTTAAATTGATATCTGTTTCCCATGCCCACTGCATAGCATATATCATGTCTTGTACACAACATCACGTACATAAGACTACCCACGGCACTGACATATAGAACATTCCTCATACGTTTATTTCTTCTGGCTTCTTAGGACACACATCTTTGCTATGAAACAGATTCTTGGCAATGGGGTAATCTATAAGTTTGCAATTTTGCATATTAAATCGTTTAAGGTCTTTGTTGATATATTTCTCTCGAGAAACAGACAACAATCTTCTCGAACAATCTCTTGAAATCTTTACTTCAAGAATATAATATGCTTGACTTATATCCTTTATCTCAAAGTTGGAAGATAACCAATCTTTGATTTCATTTATGTACCATTTATCATTTTCAGCTTTTAAGTATATCGTCTACATACAATGCCAAAATGACAAATTCACTTTCAGAACCTTTACTATAAACACAATAACCTTCACCAATCATGTTGAATACATTCGTTATGATTGTATGATAAAGTCTCAAGTACTATTGTGTTGAAAACTAGTCAAGGCCACAGATTGAACTTATCAATCAGCAAACCTTATGTTTGCTGCCTTTTTCGATGAAACCTATAGGTAGTTTGATCCAATTCTCTATTGAGAAAAGCAGTCTTTCCATCTATTTGATGAAGCTCTAGGTTCAAACTCGCCACTATGGCCAGAATCAACCTTATGGACGTAAATTTTACAACAGATGAGAAAGTCTCCTCATAGTCAATCTTTTCCTATTGTGTAAACCCCTAAGCGACTAGCCGAGTATTGTATGTTTTGATACTTTTTTCAGCCTTTTGCTTCACTTTGAGAATCCATTTATTCCCAATTTGTGTCCTTCCAGTAGATCAACTAGTTCTCAAACATGATTTGATCTCATGGATGCCATTCCCTCTTCCATTGCTTTAATCAATTTTTCCTTAGATGGGCATGAAAAGGCCTTTTGAGTATTTTTTATGCTCTTTCTTGTCTTGTGGGGTAACCTAAAGGACTTCGTTCAAGCCTTTGATTTTAAATCGTCAGCATGGAACACTTATTCTTTTAGATTTTTGCAGTTCTGAATCTTGATAAACATGTCTCATATATTAATCGTGATTCATAATGCTCTCACTAAGACCATATTCCATACTCCCACTAGAGTCAGGAATACCATATTCTTTCCTCCCATTGGAGTGAAGAATACTCCCATTCAAATCAGGTCTCGAACATCCGGATTATTTGGAGGATGAAGGTCATTACCTTTTTCCTCTAAATCCCTCCCACTAGGATGGAGTGATCCTGATGGTTTCTCTTCCTGAAATTAATAGAAAGTGAAATCTTAATTCACTTCACCCAACTTTGGAAATTCATTCTCTAATAATATGACGACTCGTGATCTAAATTCTGTCACAGTGCTATTTTCTTACTCACCCACAAAAATGTATCATTTTGATACTTCAGAATATCTCACATAGATACTTTTATTACCTCTTGGTCTCAAATTACCAAATTGAGGTATCATAGACGTAAGCATTATAACCCAAAGGTTGTAAATGGCTTAGGTTAGCTTGTTGACTAGTCCACAACTCATAAGTTGTGGAAGTGACAGATTTTTGAGGGCACATAGTTCAGAACATATGTGGCAGTCAATAAAGTATCTCCCCAATAGGAAATAGTCTAATCTGTCTTTGCTATCATAGATCTAACCATATTTAGGAGAGTCTTATTTCTTCTTTCCTCAACACCGTTTTGTTGTGGATTTCTAGGAATGAACAACTGATGTTCAATCCTTTTTCATCACATAAACCTTTAAATTTATCTGTAAGATATCACCGACCTTTGTCAATTCTTAAAGCTTTAATCTTTTTGTCTAATTGATTCTCAACTAAACTCATATAAGTCTTGAAGCAACTCAATGTTTCTGACTTGTGAGAAATTAAATAGACATGACCATACCTAGTACAATCATATATAAATGTGATGAAATAGTAGGCCCCATGCCTTGCCCTCACATTTATTTAACCACATATGTCAGAATGAACTAACTGCAATGGAAAGTTGGCTCTAGTACCTTTTCGAATGATTTTCTATCTAATTTTTCCTTTTAGGCAATTCTCACATGTAGGTAATTCAACCTTATTTAAATCGCGTATTAAACCTATTTTGACTAATCGACTCATTCGATCTTTTCAAATATGGTTTAATTTAGCATGCCATAATTTGACATTGTTCTCACAACTATGTGAAGAGAAATGAATCAAAGGAAAAACTAGCTTTCTTCAAATAGTCATGGTGCACATCCATAACAATAAAATCATTTAGCACTTTACTAGAATCATAATAATCATCATTTAAGTATAAGCATGTATTATTATCCTTAAAATGTAAATTGAAAATAAATTTCAATAAAGTAAGAACAGAAACAAAACTCTTAACAAAGGTATCTCGATCCCTTATTACATGGTCCATTGATTTTGAATCTATCACCCACAAAGGATGAAATTCAGAACTAGATACATAAATTCCACTCACTCTTAAATCAGAATAGTGTATCTGTTTGGGCACATTGCATAGTGTCCTTTCTATAGGCAATTGAAATATTTCACTCTTTAAACATTTACCTTCTTTTTGCCTTTGGACCTTTCGTGATTCTGTTTTACTTTTTGCTTTTTAGGCTCCCGAGCCTTTTCCTTATCCCTACTTTTGAAGCTTCTTTTATTGTTCTGATTAGAACTCATTCTATCAGAATGGGACTGTGCCATATGCACTTCGACATTGACCTTAATCGATGTCAGTTAGTCCTCTCTAAACTCCAAGTGACAATCGACATCCTCAAATGTCTTAATGCTTGTCCATATGAGTTAGTTACATCTCACATGCTTCTAACTCTCGGGTAAGGAACGGATAACATATTGGACCTGCTGCTCATCGGTCAACTTATGACCAACCTCACTAAGCTTACTAATCTTTTTCATATTTCATAGATGTTTTCGCATCGAATAATCAGACTTCTTCTGATAAGTATCAAATTTGATCACTAATGATAAAAAAACTTAGTTAGAAACACAACTCTGAACTTTTCTCGCAAAACGATCCACAGATCCATTGCATTTTGATACTTGTGAAATTGTTTAGTGATATCATTATCTATTATACTTAGCAAAGATTATACAAGCAGTGGAATTCTTCTTTTTCCATGCCACATAGGCATTTCAGTCCCGCCTATATTGGGATGTAGTGCCATTCTCAAGTTCAACCATAACCGAACTTAAGCGTTCAAGAGCGTCTTGCTCTTCAAGCACATACTTGATTCTCATACTCCAGATTTCATAATTGTCACCATTCATCTTAATATCTTTATTAAGTTTGGCAACAATTGACTTTGAAAGCAGTATCCATTAGAATCCACTGATCTCAAATGGAACAATGTTGCACAATTTTAAAGGAGATAAGGCAATAAATGCTATTTACTACACATCTAAAATAATAACCCAGTAAAGTTTTCTATCAGGCTTCAATTCGAAAAGGCTACTAATAGTATCCAATTACCCTCTAAGTCCTAATATCCAACCTTACAAGTTAAAATTTCATGCATAGTAAATCTGAATTATTGGATTATTAAGTTCTCAAACTTAAGAGGGGAACACTATTGGTTTAAATTTATTAAGCCTCTACTTAATAAACATGCAATTATTTTACTCATAAAATATTGTAAGGCAATTAACAGTTAAACAAATACATTTATTATAAAGTTAAATGCTATTATAATAAATAAACGCATTCATTCATCCAATAGATAAAATCCAATAATCCAAAATATGACACTCATGTCAAATAACAATAGAAAACATAAATTCTATTAAATAAAATTAAACGCTAACCAAAATTGACACTCATGTCAACTAATTTAAAAGTCTAGATTTTCGCAAAATCTTTCTTGATACTGGGACTGATTCTTTGACCATCTTTATCAATTCATCAAGTAACTCATAAGTTCGTTGATGAAACCATATACGATGCACACTACGTCCACTTCTCAATTTCATCACAGATGTAGTGTTGCTCCTCAACACTCATCTTTTAGCAACTCTAGCTAAAAAATGGATGATAAATTTTTTATAAATTCTATCTCCAATGTATCAGGTAGTTTCTAACAACTCCCTGAGTTCTGGATGATATACAAATGAGTCAGTCAACGCTTTGAACATGACTCTATCATTCTTTCTCATACTTAAACCACCTGACCAAATGCACTCCTGCATTTCTTCATGTATAAATATTATGTGATGCACTATTGCATCAATATCATCAGCTTGGATCTTTCTTCGCATTCTTATGTTGCTTACTAAATGCACTTTTGTATTTCTTAAAACAATTTCAAACGGAGTGCGAGGAACCACAGGAGTCCATATCATCACCATTTCTATAACACATCACAGAAACAAAATGTAGTTAATACACTCATGTATAAACATATATAATTGAAACACATTTCAATCAATAATAAGGACATATCCTCAAAATTTTTCAAAACACATATTTTTTAAAATTATTTAATGGTAGAAAACACATTTTCAATAATTTTATAAAATTTTTAATAATTTAAAAATAAGAATTTATTTTCTGATCATCAAAAAATTTTGGAAAAATAAC
Organism: Excoecaria cochinchinensis; assembly: GCA_947683425.1. Taxonomy (NCBI): domain Eukaryota; kingdom Viridiplantae; phylum Streptophyta; class Magnoliopsida; order Malpighiales; family Euphorbiaceae; genus Excoecaria; species Excoecaria cochinchinensis. The sequence goes on from CANTUQ010000105.1 coordinate 10,501,498, forward strand.
AAAAAAATAAAAAATATTTTGAAAAATGGTTTTGTAAAAAATCGGAGCTGATTCGGTAGTCGAAAAAGGCTGCATGCGCCCACACGCGTCGCTAGAGGAGGGATGACGCGCACCACGCGCGTCTCTCACTTATCCTGCCACGTGTCACAACCACAATGTGACATGTGTCGGAATATGGTTGGTCCACCTGTCGCCAACGTGGCAGCGGTGGACACGTCATCACCACGTGGCCCGACACCTATCGGACACGTGGCATCAACCTATTGGGCCACATGGCATCAGTGACACGTCATTGTGCTGACATGGCCCGACTCGTGGCACGACTTCATTCGTCCACGTGTCACCCCCTGACAGGTCCACGTGGCACCTTGTGGACATGTCATCGCCACGTGGCTTGATCTGGGTGCCACGTGGCAGAATCCGATTAGGCCATGTGTCCACAGTGATGCATCACTGTGGACCCGCGTTTGCGACCGTGTGGGCCACCGCCCACGTGCATGTGCCAACGTCTGGCGACGCGTGCATGCCACGCGCCACTTTTCCTTTGGATCTGAGCTCCGAATTTCTACCGGTATGGGGTTTTCGGGGTCTGTGATTTTAATGGTATGATCAAATATTAAAAATTTTAATTTCTAGTCTAGCGTTTTGAATACCCATATTCATCCCCTCAAATTACGGTGAACACATACACGATTTTAGACCCAAAAAATATATACAAATATATATTTTAACACAAAAATAAATGTATTGTGTTCATGCATCCTAAATCTACCAATTTTACGTATAAAATTTTAGATTCAATTTTAGCCACATGTCAGGACACCAAAAATTTAAGCTCTGATATCAATGAAGGAAAAATAACATGGCATATGCATATTTGGAGGTAATATAATCGGGTTATATGCTATCTACCTCTTGTAGCGCAGATATTTTGGTGGAAGCGATAACAAGGATCTCTTCTGGTGTCACTGGTCTGACTGATATCCACGAGCGGGATAACGGCAAGCAAACCACAGTTTAAAAATCCCTTGGAGTAAAAAGCAGGCGAGAGGAGAATCCAGCAGAATTTCAGTAAAATAACTTTTTCTTCTCCCTTCTCATCTTTACCTTAGCCCTATCTATAGAGAGATTTATGCTCTTAATTAGGAGGGCTATTAACTAAAGTAATTAATAAGAAATGGCAATTACAAAATTAATGGGAATTAAATGGGCAGTTACAACTATTAATTAAGGAATTAATATGTAATTTCGCTTATTTAATCCATTTAATTAAGAGATAAACCCTTAATTAAAGAACCTAATATGAAATATTTTCCATACCTATATATTTCCCATATAGATATGGATTCGGGTACATATCGGGAGTTATGGCCATATCCAGACTCCAACAGAAGGAAAAGTTCCTCTTATTATAAACAAAAAATAAATAAATAAATTTTATGAAATTAAGCAAATTTTATTTATTTTCATTTCTCCCCACTTTCTCTCTACTATCCTAAAAACAATGTGTTATCTTCCAATGGAAAACGAGACAAAAATTGAAAAATTTCTTCATCATCAAGCAATTTTGCTTCCTTATCAAGCATAGTCTCTTTCCTTCCTAATCTTTCACAAACATTATCCATAACATTATTGACAAAAATCATCATTTGCTGTGAGGACTTAGGTAAAATTTTAAACTTTTTTTTTATAATTATATTTTTAGGACCAGAATAACTGTAATTCAAACTCGATCAATTATAAAAATTTAAAATTAAAAAAATAACATTAAAAAGAGTAAGTTTGATTAAAAATAATATTAAAAAATAAATAGTCGTAAATTTTAAATATATAAAAGAAAAGTTTTATTTTTGAAAAGATTAATTGTCCTATTATCTATCGCGTGGCAATAAAAGAAAAGATACTAGAACCTCCCAGATGCCCAACTTAACATTCACATTTGACACCCTTAATATCCAAAGCTCTCATCCGTCCACGTTTCTTACCCCAAAATATCCCATTTTGCTCCGACCCCCCTCTATATATAGCTGCTAATAATTTTCTGACCTTATCTACACGAAGATTATAATATATTGTATTTGAATCAGAATCAACAATGGCAGCCAAGAAGGAGATGGGTGTGGTCAGAGGGTTGGATATAAATAGGTACATGGGGAGATGGTATGAAATAGCTTCATTTCCATCCATGTTTCAGCCAAAGAATGGGGTAAATACAAGGGCTACATATACCTTGAATGAAGATAGAACTGTTCATGTTCTTAATGAGACATGGACTGATGGTAAGAGAGTGTCTATTGAAGGTACTGCATATAAGGCTGATGCTAATAGTGATGAAGCTAAGCTCAAGGTTAAATTTTATGTTCCTCCTTTTTTACCCATTATCCCTGTTGTTGGGGATTACTGGGTTTTGTTTCTTGATCCGGATTATACTTATGCCTTGATTGGCCAACCCAGCAGGAAGTATCTTTGGGTATGTATTGTGTTTTTCTGTAATTTTATTATCTAAAAGTGTATTCTGAAATGGGTGATGGCAATTTTGGTGTTGTTTTTCAGATATTGTGCAGGCATACTCATTTGGATGATTCGACTTACAACCAGCTGGTGCAGAAGGCTAGAGAAGAAGGGTATGATGTGAGCAAACTGCACAAGACTCCTCAGAGTGATCCACCACCTGAAAGCGATGAAGGCTCTAAGGATACAAAGGGAATTTGGTGGATCAAATCAATTTTTGGAAAATAGATTGCCTTGACTAGGTAGTTTATACTTGACTAGGTATTGGCTTGTGTTGTGTGGGAATTTTATTTTGTAAAATTCTGAATGCTTGGTCTTTAATGATTTTCATTACCAAAATTGCCTGCATTATTTTCTGAACATTTGTTTGGTGTGAACTGTTGTTTACTTGGACCAAAACTTGCTCTAAAGCTAATAGCTTTTATTTGTGGGTATTGACAAATCGTGAATGGCGTCAGTGCCACTTTTCAAAATCTAGATTATCCGAATTTGGGACCCATCTGTTCTTTAAAAATTCTCGGGTTAATCTATTAAGGCCCAATAAGCTGAAAACAGTGAACTTAACATCTTAATTAACTTGGGTCCAGTTAAAAATCTACATCAACAACACAAACATTTCACAAAGAACAAATATATTTTACTTTTAAGAGTGTAACAGAGATCTCCATTCAGGCACCTGTGGAAGCGAATTATGCTAATCAACAAAATGTCCCAAACTGTGGTAAGAAACTCTAGTTTTGATATTCTTTTTTGACCTAGGAGCAGATATTTCATATTTCTGCCACACCAACCAATGATAAATGATATAAACATATTACAATCACTTTGTTATCCTCCACCCTCAAAGCCACAACAAGTGAGTTTGCATCCACAACAAGTGAGTTTGCATTATGCTTGCCTGCTATGACAAGTTACAGTATAGTACAACATTGATTGGTTTTCTTTGCTTGCTTGTAAAACATCTGCACCACCAACCACAACAAATTGTGTTAGTGAGTATACAAGTGACGAGCGTGACTGGCTTTGAGACTATAAATAAAGCTTAAAACAGATTTCAAATACAAAATATAATCCATTTTGACCAATTACATTTTTCTTCCTCTCCACAAAAATTGCCAAGTTAAACGAAATGACAACGCCTCTGAGTATGATTAGCAACACAAAACTGATTGTTAGCAAGTACCACCTCAAACCAATCTCTGTCAGAAGGTTTGAGGCACAGCCCAACCACATGGAACAGATCAAGGGATACTGAAAGTCTGAAAACATTTAGAATAATTTAGTACTTAGCTGCAATTGACAACATTCTGTTACCAGTTCTTAGTCAGATATACCTATGATTGCATTCAGATAGAAAATGTTTTTTTATCACTCAATGTGTCAAGGAGTGGAACAGAAAACTGTTGAAACGCTTAAAATCCAACCGATTTGAAAAGAAAAAAATTATAATGCTTCTGGCCATGAGGAAAAAAAAAGCAGCAGCAGCAGAAGAATAAGAAGAAGATGAAAAGAAAAGAAAGGAAAAGAACAACATCTAAAGAACTAGCAAGCAAACAAAAGGAAGAGAATGATATGAATGGGAAAAGAAAAATTTTTTCTCCCTATGATAAGAAGGAATTGAAGCATTTGAGTGTAAAGCATGGTTATTAAAACCGGACCGGACCGGCCGGTTGAACCGCGAACCGGTTGCCTAACTGGTTGGTTCAACCGGAAAGAACCGGTCAAAACCGGGTTGAACCGGCCACAAACCGGTCTGAATTAAAATAATTATTTTTTCATAAAAATTAAAAATAAATAATCTAATAAATTTTATTTAACAAATAATTGATTTTTTTACTATTTAATCACATTTGAATTTAATAAAAATAATATAATGATTTAATAATTCAATAAAATATAATAGAATAAAAATTGAATAAATTATTAAAATTGGTAAACTTAAAGATAATTTTCTATCTTTTTTTTAATTTCACCAACAGTTATTGAATTATTTAATTTTTAAATTAAAACTCGTAAAATAAAATATTTTAACAAAAAATAACTAATTAAGTAATAATTTAAAAAAAAATAAAAGGTGAAAAAATATTATTAATAGTATATTTGAGGCATATGTTAAATGTTTTGATTGATTTTTTTTTTTTTTGAGTAGTAGTAGTATTTATAAAAATTATACTAATTAATAATATTTTAAAAAATATAAAAAAATCCGGTCGAACCACGAACCCTAAGCCTTGCCGGTTCTTTATCCGGTCCGGTTTTAATAACATTGGTATAAAGTAAATCAAATTTACCTTGTTTATACTTTTTATTGTTTGGACGATAAATCATTGAGCAAATTAAAAGTAAATTGAGGTAAAAGCAAGTAAACAATTTACTTTAAATCACTCTTATTAACCTCTAAGGAGGAGGTAAAGGGGTGTAAATAGAGTAAATGTCACATTTTTCTTTCTTTAATTGTAGGAGAGAAATTTAACTTCCCTAGTGTTTTGTTAAAGTTAACCAATAATTGAAAGTAGATTAAGGTAAATCTCTGTTCATTTTTTCTTCCCATATGATTAAAGTAAATTTAATTTCTCTTGTAATATACCCCCATCCAAACATAGGCATAGACAAGGGGATAAAGCCTTCACATTTCAACATGGACAAAAATTTTGAAATACAAGTAGCCAAATTTATGAAAAAAGTACAGTTTTCTATTGAGAACCATTAGACCAACTAAGAACAAACAGCTAATATATATATATATATATATAATAGAGCCAAAATGCATATCACCTACCATTAACCAGCATAAGAATTTTGAAATTTTATTTTATTTTTATTTTTTTTTAAATGCTCATATAAATGCATAGCTCCCAACCTTACATGATCTAAGTTCAAGTTTGAAAACATTTTTTAGCATGGCATTAATTAGGCCTTAGCATTATTAGACAGTATTATGCACCCAAAAAGAGAAATGAAGCAATACTGTGATCTCCCTAAAACGCCTTATTTGGAAAATTAGTACCTACATTACCAATCATAGATTAGATAAACCAATGTTAAATTGACAACAAAAAGCAAAAAGTTGCAAAACAATTTTCAATTCAAAGGAATTGCTAGGTATCCAAAAATAAATGAATAAAAAAATAAAATTAAAACTGAATTAAAATAAATTCAACTATTATCAATTTAAAAAATAAATAAGTATTATTGGGAGGCCACATTAGTTCTTGTTTCCTTTTTCAAATACTACTCTCTCCGTTCCTTTTTATCTGTTACTTTTGAAAAAAAATTAAATTTTATTTATACGTCACTTTTAGATTTCCAATATAATTTAATTTATTTTTCCAATTTAATTTTGTTTTCCAGTACAAATTAACCAATTAGATTTAAGTTTATATATTGACACACTCAAATTTATCTTAAATTTAAACCTAATTAATACTCCTTAATTCTAGTAAAAACAAACAGATAATAAACAATGGATGGAATAACTCATAAACAGATTTTCACATTTCTGTGCATAGATTCTCCAACAGCAGAAATCCAACTTGAAGAAGTAACTTGTTATCTTCAGACATTTTAACCTTCTTCACAAACTCAATGGAGTGTATAATACAAATTAACTTCTAAGCCTTAAAAATTTCAAATACCCTCAAATTAGATGGACCAATAATGAGGCTAAGTAACAGAGCTAACAAGTCTAATGCAACCATATACGTTAACAAGTTCTCAGAAAAAGAAAAGAGGGGCAAGAAGCATTTTCATGACAAGAGAAACAATTATGAAATGGTAGCAGACAAGATCGTGTTACCTGTGATGCAGCACTGAGATCCGAACTCTTTTCAACTAGACTGTCCAGTTTCTCACCTCGTGCAAGCACACTGTCAATAGTTTTATGCTGCAGCAAAGACATTTGAAAAAAAATAAAAAAATAAAAAAATAAAAAAAGAAAAAAGAAAAAAAGAAAGGTGAATACATACATCAGAGATAGATAACATAAGAAACCAAGAGTAACAGGGTTGAAGAACAAATGGATGACTTGCAAGCTAAGTTCAGAAATAAGTGGTGAAAAAAAAAAAAAAAACTAAATAACTCCTCCAATTCAACATTTGATTCTCCTTCCATGAATTTCCTTGTAGCAGCTAATGTCAGGTTAGAGCAGAGTTAGTTAAAGAGTCTCTTTCAATTTTTAACTCAGGATTCTAATACTTTTACTACAAGTTAATTGCCTTCCACTTTTGCATAACAGTTAAAAAACCAAGTTCTCAGGGTGCTAATTCCCCATGCTCATTCTTTTCGAGGACATATGATAATATATTAATCAATCAATTTCCCTACATGCAATAATAGCACACAGAAAATACATGTGTAAGAATCAATCTTTAAAACTTCTGCTTTAATTAAAAAAATATTTTAAAAAAAAAAAGAATGCTCCTAAAACTTTTCAGCTACCTTCTTGTACCCCAAAATTCTGATACTATATCCAAGATTGTGAATCAAGATGAAATATGAACAAATTAGAGCACAATAACAAGATATAATACATTCTAGATTATTTATTATTAAATGCTGTCTCAGGCCACAATGGAAGAACTCTGGACCAGTTAGTATGATACAAATACAAGGTTCCGAGAGAGCTCAAAGCTCTAGGTGCCATTAATGGGGTTTTACCAAGATTCTCAGTCAAGCATGGACCGAGTGCATTCATGGAGCCAAAGTTAAGTATTTGGCAAACATTACTAATAACACCTAGACAATACCCTCCAGAATAACAGTTGGCTTAACATAGTTGAATAAGTTCATGAAGTACACAGTAGACAAAACAAAAAACCCCCTCCATCCAATCTTGGTTAACTTCACTGTTAGCCTCCATTTGTTTCTTCTCTCATCCCTCTCTCCTCCTCCTTAATCTCTCCATTCTCTCCCTTCTTTTCTCTCTTTTGCCTTCCCAAATTCAGCACCTCCTCTCCAAAATACTCAACCAAATGCTAGGCAGATCCTCATCATAAATTTACATCCAACAAAACTGATGAAGATCTTAGCTTCTCTTTTGCTGGAAATTAAATGGTATAACCAATATCAACAAGTTAACAACATAAAATCCACCACTTCAATGGGCAGCAGCTGCAAAGCCACCAATGAAGCCTACCACCTGAGGCAAAACTAGCAAAGCCGCCCTTGGTAGAAGCAGCTGTCACAAACCTATCACCATTGGCAGCACCCAAAAATTACGGATGAAGGTGGTGGGTTGGTGAAGCAGAGAAAAAAAGAATGAATGTATAATTCCCTAGGGCACAATACAAAGATATCCCAAACCAACACTTAGACAAGAGAGTGAAGCCACTGACTGGAACAAAGTACAAAAGAAAGCAAGGTCACCATTCATCTCTTAATCGAAATGATTTGATGTCTTCTGTGAAACTGTCAGAACTAAACTAAGGCACATAATCTCACCAGTTTCAGCTTCTAAAAATTGACAAATAGACACCATAGAGAATCCTGACTCTGTCTTGAACTTTTTTAGAGTTCACGGTTTGACTTGGATCCCCATAAAGAATTTAATCACTAAGCAGCTGCTATTGGTTTTAGCCAATTTAAACAATGTCCTTAACCCTAATTTTGAGTTGTTCAAGTCTTTGGGGAGTGTTACCCTAATTTTGAGTTGTTCAAGTCTTTGGGGAGTGTATGGCCATAGTCTAGCCAAACTGATTTGGAAGGAACAAAGAATGCTAGAGATAAATACAAATACAGTGGTGAGAAAAAAAAAAAAAAGAAGTAGTTTCACATTTAAGCAACCCACATACTATAAATACAACATGTACTGGAAATTAAAACCAAAGTTGGAAAAAAAAATTCAGGTCCTGGGTTCTCTAAGCTTCATTTTGCAGAGATTGTGTCAGAAGAGCCTTGCATGCTACAAAGAAGCTTGAAAAACCAACCTCTGCCTTGTGTTCAAATCCTTAAGTGTGTTGTTGGAGACAATACATATATCGGAAAAGCTAGAAAATCATACTACCAGTAACTACGAATTAATGTGGAAAAGGTGATTGAGCCAAATATGCCAATGCTATGAAATCACATGATCGCAGGGTTCAAATATTGAAGATTACAAAGCGAGATTGTTAATGAAGTTCAGAAATTAGGATTCAATACCGCTAATTTTGATTCATGTTAGCTGATTGTTCCATGCAACGCTAAGCAAAAAATTTATAAGAGCTAAAGTTGGAAACCCATGATCGTTTTGGTTTGTAGAAGGATGAGATTACTTTCACAATTAAACATCAACACATATGTATATGATGATACCAACAAAGAAATAAGGGAAACAATGAATTTCTTTGTCACCAGAATGAGCACGAGTCCTTCAATAATAAAACATGACCCAAAAATTATGGAAGAAGATGGTGGGTTAGGATAAATCACACTAGACATGTTCCTCCATCACCACACAATGGCAGCAGCCAAGTAGAAGATTAATGCGAACAAAAGGATATTCCCAAGGTCTGTAAAAGGAATGTGATAAATAAAATTCTTGAGACTGATGATGAGGATATCCTACAGTTAAACAAAGCAAAAGAATTGGAGATGGAGGGTTTAAAAGGAATGCAGGCTAGGTCTAGCAGAAGGGAGGAGGAGATTAATATCATAAGAGAAGTGGGTAGATAAAAAAATGAGCAACTGCAGCAGAGGGAGGAGAGACTGAAGCAGCTGGTAGGGGAGGGGGAAAGGAAAGATAAAGAGGAGAGCAAAGAGAAAGATTAGGAAAAAAAGGTTGACACGTCAACAGTACATCAGCATGCTAATGGGGAATTAACGAAGACCTCAAGGAGAACTCTTATGTTACAATTAGTTTTGTTTAGTCATTTTTGTGATACAAAGTGAAAGTGGGAACATCGAGTGCATTACTATTAAGGTGGGGCACAATGGGTGTAATTTGTCCACAAACAAGTAGCTTTAAGTCAAAAACAGGTGAGCTACTTCCACAGCATAAATTACAGAAATAAAAAAATTGGTATTAGAACAAACTATGGTGGGCACAAGATCGATCAGAAGATAAGGAATCAATATCTAGCTAGAATTGCATATAATGACCCCTTTTAATCCTTAGTAGAGGTCCAATAAAATGGGAAATGCAATTGTGCAAAAAGCCAGATGCAGGTAATTTAAAGCAGCAACGAACTTACAAGTATAATCTTTGTCTCGTCCAACTCCCTTTGAATTTTCAACAATTTGTCAGCCTCCGCAGGATCCTGAAAATTGAGAGCAAGGGGATTAGACAACCTTTTTTGTTTCTACAAAGAACATAGATCCCCACTCCTAGATTGTAAACATTTATAAGAAAATCACCTAAGAACATTAAATTACAATTTTGAAACAACTTAACACTACTTGAGGATTAAATAAAGTTAACTTACTTGGAACTTGGTTAAGGCTTCAACCAAATATGGCCACGGTTGAGTGGCATCTGCCTGTGCATTCCTCCATGATTCGCCAAAATTCTTCTGATACTCATCTAGCACCTGAAAACATTACAATTTAAAATCTAATAATCAAATGATTGCATTACGATTTTAACTATGGAACCCGTGAAACTTTAATGCAGCAATTAAATGGTGCAAACAATAGCTTTCCCAACTACGCAACGTCTCGATCAGCATTACAGATCAAAGGTCATATTGATATTGCATACAGCTGAAGCTATAAAGTAGCATCCACGAAAGAGAAATAAAAATAAGAATCACCTGATTGAGAAGGGAAAATGAACTCCGTACAGGATAATGATCATCCATAAAGCCCAATGCACAGAGGCCATTTCTATTGTATGCATGCACCTTGTACTCTATAACATCAAAAGGCAACAGCTTCAGTATCAATTTTCATTGCTAAGGCACCAAAATTCCAATCTCTCAAAAATTAGATCTTAAAATCAATTCCAATTCTTCCAATCAAATTACAAGAAATCCAGATTCAAAACTTTAATAGAAATTAAAATCCCCAAACCATAAAAGTGAGAAGAGCTAAAAAAGAACCTTCATGCTGTACGGACTGCCGTTGGCCGGGAGGGGTGCGTCTGGCGACGGTCCGGCCGACAAAAACAACGAATTCTTTAACGCTTGACCTCTGAAAATATCCGAAACGGCTCACATCAGACGCGTTTGCTAAAATAATCGGATCCGATCCCTCCGGTATGCATTTCAATACCAAAAGTGCCGTGATCTTCATCTCTCTGTCTCCAGAAACCAAAAATTCCTTCTTTCTCAAGCGAAGATGGGTTCACTTTTGTGTAACGGTTCGGTGCATAATTTTCAATAATATTGGCACCGTAAAAGGTGAAATACGGTGGGGACGATGATTAACTGTGTTCAACTTTACTTTTGAATTCTTTCTTAGTCTTACGTGGAGACAAACTATTGGCTCTAATATGCCCGAGGGTAGAATCTGACCGTCTGACAAGGAAAAGCATCATGATCCGTTAGATTTAATACGGTGCGTACAGCCACAAAAGAGAATCTGGTTTTCTTAGTGCGCCCACGCATTTGTTCGTTTCCTGCACCAACAGAAGTGGGATGGTCATGGTGCTGTATTTTTCATCTCTCAATTGCAAAAAAAATTTATGTGCATTGGCAGGTTTAGCTTTTGAAATCGGCATTTAGGGGTGCTAGGAGTGTTTGTTTTAGCTAATAAGAGGAATGGATTGCTATTTTTCGAATTAATCTTATTCATGAGCACTAAATTATGGCAATTATAATGATATGATCACTATTTTAAGATTTATAATGAAAAAATAATTTCATTATTATTTTGTAATAAAAAAATAATAAAATTCGGAAAATGAATATTCCGACAATCGGAACGTATATTTCACGTTCACCCATCTATCCATGTCATCTCAATTGTTATGTCAGCCACTGAATAAAATTCACGTGGCATTAAGTTAATTTTATCTGTAGTTACTCAATTTCTACACATGTAATATTTTAGTCACTATATTTCGATTGGTAATAATAAAATAATTCAAGTACTATTTTGTAATATTAAAGTCAAAAACACCGAATAATTGTATTTCTAGTCACTAGCATGCTTAGAAATCAGTAGTTGATTGATAACCACTCATTAGGGCAAGGATAGGGGGTCTAATTGTTCGAATATAAGGAAAGAAAATAGTATTTGACTTTATTGAGTCAATAACTTCTATGTGTGCCGATGACCGAAAATATAATTATCTGGCATTTTTGACTTTATTGTTACAAAATAATACTTGAGTTATTTTATTGTTATCAAATGAAATATAATAATCAGAACGTTACTTATACAAAAATTGAGTGATTACGAATGAAATTATCTCTTTTAACTTGATGCCATGTAAGATTTATTCAGTGGATGACGTGATAATTAGGATAACGTGGATTGGTAGGTGTGACGCGCGCCGGATCCCGATGCGCCGCCCTTTCGGACCGCCCGCACGTGGGCGATCGGGGCATTTGCGGGTCCGTTGACAGCTTGCAATAAATCGCAAGTGCGTCTATGTTGGGCAACAAGGAGGTATCATGGAGTCGCTACCCAATAGAACATTAGGAAAGTTACTCTCGCCTCGGAGAGCCTAAGACTGCGCTTGGTATCCATTTTGGGCCAGCTAGAGGGATCATGGAAGGTGAACTTCTCACCCTAAAGAGCCTAGGATTAGCGCTAAAGGCTCGTGACCCAAGAAGTATTTTGGAGGATAACCTCTAACCTCTCGAGCCCAAAGACCAGAGCTGGGTCCGGGATTTCTCATCTATTTCTACCTCAATTAGTTTATGATCAAATTTTAATGTCATTAATTCGTTCTCTCTCCACACTATGCAGTTTGATTAAAAGGCGCATTTATTCACATTCGGAAAGCCATAAATGATCAAATAAATAGTGAAAGCAATAAATTACAATAATACAAGGAGCGGAATATAACTCCCTTTTGTAAATGTGCTGATCATACATAAATCGGGACATTGCTTATTCTGAGGACTTTGGTCCTTGCATGCATCGTTATTAAAATTGGATATTTTCATTTGTGATGATCTTTATTGGATAAAATAGGACATTGGTCCAGTTTTGTGTAAACCTCGTTTTATTAAATATAAAACCATCGAGTCATTTTTATACATCAACGGGATATGGAAGGAGTACGTCCATATGCATAAGATAATCAATAAAAGAAATGAAACAAGAGGATTAGGAAACTAAACCGGGCGAGATTCTCTAAACATGGTAGATAGTCGCTCAAGCTCGGGATGATCCAGGAGGACCGATATACACTCACAGAAAGTTAAGAGAGGTTAATATACATCAAATTTACACATAAGAAGTCAAGGAGACTGAGTAGAAATGAAAAATGATTTGAAAAGATGGAGACAGAACCCACCGACGGCCTTCCTTGGTTGACCGACGGGCGTCGGTTTGGTTATCCGATATGCCCGTTTGTCACTCAAGAATGGGCGTCTGTAGGTGGGTGACCGACGGGCGTCGGTCATGAAGATGACCCGTCGGTCACCTCTGTCTCCGAAAAACAGAAAGGAAAAAAGAAACCTTTCAAGGTCAAAAAGCAGGTTTTATCCCAAAAGGAGATAAGAGAGTCAAAATGAAAGAAAGTAATGACAGATATTCAAAAATTTCACAGAATAAATAAATGAAAAATTAAATATGAGATGAAATGGAGGAAGGATCCGAAATATTTACCCTCAGATAATCACTTCAGGTGAGATTCTGGTGTCGGTTAGAGCCCCGCGCGTTCCACGAGAAGCAGAGATGAAAGATTAAAGAGAGAAAATGAGATATTTCACCTTCAATCCTTCAAAAGAACGATTTTGGAGTCAAAATCTAAAGAAAACTAATTAGCTTTTAGTTCCTTTGATTGATTTGATCCTTGATTCAATAGAATTCTTTTAGAAAAAGTGTTTTTGGAAGAGAGAGAAAATGCGCTTGAAATTGGGCAGAGTTTCCTCTTCTGACAATTTTTTCAACCCTTTTCAAATGAAAATCCGGAGTTTTTATAGCCAGACACGACCGACGGGCGTCGGTGTATAGAGGCGGGCGTCGAAAGAATCCTTCTGACACAAGGATTAGTCCGACGGCCCTGCCACATCCACCGACGGGCGTCGGAAGGGTTGCGTGCTCCGGGAAACCAGGCGGCAATCTGACAGGGGCGGTGATTTTCCGACGGGCGTCGGAAAATACCCAGAGCCATCGGTGACTCGGAGCGACGGGCCGGCTCGACAGACGGGCTGGCCGTCTGTCGAGGACAAAAAGCCCTTTGACTCGAAAAAACCTCTGTTTTTCTCTCCTTCGGCCCAGGAATGATAAAAACCTCACTTCTCATGGAACGCGGGGCTAAAACCTCTAAATCCAACCTACCATACAGGCTTGGACACTGATTTCATCATAGGGTAACCTCTGATCCGGACCGCTCCGGGACACGGTGCTTACAGTTGCCCCCAGTTTTGGGGAAACTAGTGCACAAGCGCCTAGATAAGCCAAAACTCAGAGAAAGGTCAGAAAGGAAGCGTACCTGCGATGGCTTTTCACCCTCCTTGCCTTTGGCCGGGTGGATCTCGTCTCGATCCGCTCGGCGATGCGAAAATACTCTCATCGGTCTTATCTCGACCTGCGAGTATTCGGTGAGGTGCAGCAGGCTTTGGCTGCAACCTCGATCCGGTGAAATGCAGCATGCTCTGGCTACAGTCTCAATCTGGTGAAGCGTTGTATGTTTAGACCATGGCTTCGATCTCTGGCTGCCGTGCGATTAGGTGAAGAGTGGTGTTTCTTTAACCACAGCTTCGATTTGGAGTGTGGAAACTCCGCTGGTTTCCTTGTTTCAAAGGAGATCTTTTTAATCGATGTCTGTGTTCGGACTAGTATTCCTCTGTACCTGTGAGATAAAAGATTTTGTTAATTTACGTTTGAGTGGTCATCTTTTGACCTGTCTATTGATGGCGTGACCTTGCTTTATTGGCTATGTCATGTTTCACCTTTTATTCATTTTTTTTATTGAGATGTTATCGATTATCATTTTTGTTGTTTGTTTTTGTTTTGTATTTTTTTTATATTGTCATTTTTATCGACATGTAAGTAGATATGAGAACATACACTTTCTGTGATGTGATTAAGCAATTAACAATCGAATGATCATGCAATAAGGAAGCAAAAGTTTTCCACTAGAAATGTCATTTTTGTACAGTGCATATACAAAATATATAAAATATACAAAAGATACAAAAATAACTCCCTGAAGATCAGAGAGGTGTGTAGTCTGAGAGCTCATCGGGATCCTCGTCATCCGATATATGTACGGTCCCTGGCGGAGGTGGACGGGCCGGAGGTGGTGGCGGAGCTGTGGAGGGTCCTGCCTCATGATCATGGGCCTGCCTGAACCGGATCTGAGCATAACCGTCCAAGAAGGGCTGGGTGCAGGTGCTCATAAACCCTAGGGTCTCAGAAACCTTCTCTCCCAACTTCTTGAAGGCTTGGCTCAACTGAATGGTCTGCTCGCTGGCGGCCCTTCTCCTCTGCTCCAGGCTCTGCTCCGTCTGCTCCCTAAACTCCCTCATGGTCTGAGAAAGAGGGGGGAGAATCCCCTCCATCGCCTGGACGCGGGATCTCAGAGAGTCAAGTGACTCATCAATCATCTGTAGGGTCATATCGACCCTCTGAGACGCCTGGTCCTGTGACGTCCTCACATCATGAGCGAGCTGCTGCCTCAACTCCCTCTGACCCTGAGCAATCTGCTCAATCAACCTCATCTGCTCTACTCTGAAAGCCTCCAGGACCCGAGTCTTCTCATCCCTAAAGGCATCCACGGCCCGAGTCTGCTCCCGAGTCGTGTGCTCAATGTAGCCCGCCTGCTCCCGAGCTAAACGCTCCACTGACTGGGACTGCTCCTGAATGGCAGCCTGCTGACGATCTAACCTCTCGTGGATAGCCCTGTCTCGCTCATCCTGTCGCCGCTCCAAGGCTGTGAACATGGAGGTGAGGAGCTGAGAGAAGTTAGGCTGCACAGGCTGCTGCGGTGCTGGCTCTGGTGGCGGTGCCGAGGAGGTGGATGCCCCGGGGTCACCTCGGGAGTACGGATGGTATCTCTCGGAGGGCCCATGGATAGACCTCTGTACCCTGGCGCTCGGTGATGGGACTGGAGTCGGCACTCTGGATGCCGGTGAAGCGGCAAAGAGGTCGTCCATCGTGATCTCAAAGTCAAAATCTGAGGGGGTCCTAGGTGGCTCCTGCTGCTGTGGTGGAGGCACCGTCCGCGGCTGAGGAGGCTGGTGCTCCGGCTGAGGCTCTGGCTGTGGAGGCTGAGGCTGGGGCTGTGGCTCGGGCTCTGGCTGAGGCTCTGGCTGTGGAGGCTGCTCCTCCTGGTGCTCTGGGTGATCAGGATCTGCCCCCAAGGGTGGAAGCGAGAACAGCCGCCGGGTCTCATGGATGGTCAACACCCTGTAGGCCTCTGCCTGGCCTGGAATCTGAGAGATCATCCCCATCTGAACTGCCGCTGCGGCGTCTACATGGATCCCCTCCGGCAAGGGTCCTCTCAACCTCTCGGGGTTAAACCCCAATCCCAATAGTAATCGGGTGATGACTCCTCCTACCATCACCACCGGTGTCAACCCTCTGCTGACTCTGGTCAGGTTGGCCAAGATCTCGTGGCTAATGTTGAGACGCTGGCCTGCCACCATAGCCCAGAGGCTCCAGATCTCGGCCGCGTTAAGCGACCCTGGATTACCAGCTCGACCGAGGTACGAGCTGGAAAGCACTCTATGCAAATACTTGAGTGCCTGAGACACCAGTACGGTGCTCTTCGCTGTATCGTGATCGTACAGCACTCCTGGTATAGCAATGGCCGCCCAATGGGCGCGTCTCACCGCTCGCCGCGGGATCTCGACCCCCTCCTCCGTAGGGAGCCCCATGGCCTAAGCAAACCTCTGCCTAGTGATGCTGACATGGTCGCCATCGAACCAAAACTGAATCACCCCCGGGTCGGTATCTGCACTCTGAAAGCCGGTGTAGCGGAGAGTGGCCAAGACCTGGCGGGTAGCCTCTGGAAATGTCTGGAAGGCGGGCTCAAGGAACTCTGTCCAACCAGCACCCTCGGCAAGTAGATCAAACTCTGGGGCCAACCCAAGGGCCTCTAGAAATGGGCGAGATACAAAACGGCTGGCCCGAAACTCTACCTGAGCCAACGCTCTGTACCTCTGAGCGGACTCATCATCCATCCAAGCTGGAGCTACAAGCTCGGGCTGGGCCTGTGGTACTCTACGTCTGGGAGGCATCCTGCGAAAAGGGAAGAGATTAAATATCAAAAATTTGGCGAAACAAATATTTTTAAACTTATTTCCGAGGTGAAGGCCGATTTAGGCCTCACCGGGGCAATAGCGGCCCAAAACAAGATAAAGACATGATAAACAAAACGAAAAGAGCAAACATCCTGTCTAAGGAAATAGCTCAAAGTGCCTCGCACGCATCATGGCAAAAGCAAACATGCAATCAGCATGGAAATAATTAAAGTGAATAAGGATGGGCCTTCAAGGTCCCAAGGCATGCATTATATATGAAAAATAATCAATTCTAGAATAAATAATAAAAATTTGGGCAGCATCCCGGCAGGGATATGCCCAACCTCCTGCACGAAAAGGCAAAAACATAGGCCTCAGGCCTCACACACATGTAAATGGGGCGCACCCCGGCAAGAGTGTGCCTCCAACAACACAAAATAATGGCCTCAGGCCGCAAAAGCAAAACATGCACAGAAAGGTGCGCTAAAAGGATGCAATTATAAAGCACCAAGATTATGGAAAGATTCTACTTCTATGTGATCATGCGAAAAGTTCGGATTTAATCACAAAAATAATAATACAGAAAATTGGGCAGCATTCTCCCTAAATTCCTAAGGCATCTAAGGCATCCTAAAGTCAAAAGGAAAAAAAATGAGGAGATAAATTGAATAAAATTCAAAAAAAGTAGTTATTTACTTACTTGTAGTCGCGGGAAGTGTAGAAACTGGAGAAAATATGAATATCAAAGTGCCCGGCGGGTAGAAAATGCGAAAATATGAAGAAATCGCGAAAAAATAAGGAGAAAAGCTTTAAAAACCGCTAAAAAACCGTTTGAGAGAGGAAGAAGAAAGGGACATCAACGTTTAAACCGTCTGTCACTCGCCCTTATATAGAAATTCTTGACCGACGGGCAGGGCGTCTGTACAAGCGACCGACGGGCTGACCGTCTGTCATGCAATAAATGCGAGTTAATGCGTGTGATGAATGCAATGCTGACGTATGCATCTGCCAGGTGGACCTATACCGACGGTCAGGCCGTCTCTGTGGGGAGGCGGGCAGGCCGTCCCTATGTAAAGGCGGGTAGGCCATCCCTGTGAAGAGACGGGCAGGCCGTCGGTGACGCTTGCCTATAAAATCTTGCAAAAATTTTGTCTCTTCATTTTCCCACATCTTGAGTCCTCCATCTTTCTCAAAAATGTCCTCTCCTCCTGCCCAAAGGATGCACCGTATTTTAGATGACAAACACACTTGGGGAGAAGGCGCCCTTTCCTCTTTGTCCGGGCTGAAATATGTGTGCCGGGTGAAAATCGACCAGAACCTCCTGGCAGCGACCCACTTCTGGAACCCCAGGTTCCACGTTTTCCAATTCACCTATCAGGAACTGTGCCCCTTGCCTGAAGAGTTAGCTTCCATTCTGGGAGCACGGTTCCCTCCTAGTGCTCTGCCTTGCATCCCCCGCTGTGGCTTATTCCAGACCAGGGACGCAGCCCTGGCCCTGGGCATATCCTCTTCGGAGGCCAAACGGCTGATTCCTCCGAGCTCTTCCTTTTCTTTGGAGCCACTGATCGAGGCTCTGGATCGGTTCACTGACATCCCCACGTATCGGGTAAGCGTCACATTCTTATTCTGCATGGTGAACTTCCTTACTGTTGTTCCGGGAGGTTTGACAGGTGACTCTCGTCTGTTCGGAGTCCTGAGCGACTTTCATCTGGGTCTGTCACCCCTTCCACTTGTCCTGGCTGAAACCATCCTGGGTCTGGACGCTGTGAGCTCTGGGTCCACTACAACCTTTGCCGGCAGCCCCTTATTACTCCAGGTACGTCATTATTTTAAAGGTAGTGTGTCCCTCATGGATTTTCACACTAGCTTTTCTTAGCGGGAGGTGCGTCCTTTCGGATTTTCACACAACCCTGTGCCTTATTTTTTTCCTGAAGTAAACCCTACTTACCCCAGCGGTTTTTTTTTTTTATTCAGATCTGGCTACAGGAAAAACTGAAGATGCTGTCTGAACCACCCCCTCGCGTTACTCACCAGTACTCGCCGAGCCATTTCTTGCCTCGTCGACGATTGCATGGGTGTACCACTGCTGGTGAAGGCATTACCAGATTTGGCGAGCTGTCAGACGACGATATCAGTTTTACATCCGCCTGGCTCCCGCTGTCTCATGCGGTCACTGATGGACCATCGGGTTGTGTTCCCCTCTGCGGCCTCCGTCAGGCCACCTTCTGCATCACCTCTCGATGTACACGACAGCTTGGGATGACCCAGGATATAATGAGGGTTCCCCTGTCCTTCCGAGGAGGAGATCTCTCGGCCGCATTTGCCTCCCGGTATCATGAGCTGTGGGGTAGATTACCCGTGAAGACCGTTATCCCGAGGTTTGGCAACCATTCTGCATCTTCGACTAGCGGGTACAAGAAGTGGATCCTTAGCCCAGCCTCTAATAACAGGACCCGAGGGCTCAAGCATCTGATCGGCGAGAGCAGTAGCAGGACTTAGCTTAGCCTATATGTGTATTTCTTTTGGTGCTACATTTCTTTTTAATGCAGAACTAGAAAATGACGAAAGTGAAAAGAATAATATTCATCTTTTTTCACGAGTTTTGTGTACATTTCCATATAATTTCAGCATACATGATCAGTTTTGGCATTTACTCAGCTGCTTACGCGCCATCAATACATGAAACCAAATTTTAACAGCATCAACTCCTGTTACCTATCGGCCCTCTCGGGTTTTCACGATCGGACATTTTCTCTCATGCCTCTAATTTTTGCACAGGATGCCTTTTTTCGATTTTCACCCTGTCGAGGCGTCCAATTTTAGCATAGCCGCCTTTTTTCGGTTTTCGACTTGCGGGGCATTTTATTCTCTTCTTTTTATTTTGGTCTTTAGCCATGGAACCTTTTGAGTCTGTCGACATTGATTGGCTCTTTGAATTCGTTCCCATCGCTGTCTGATAAGATTGCAGCCCCTTTGGACAACAGCTTCTTAAGGATATACGGCCCTTCCCAGGTAGGTCTGAATTTCCCCCTGATGTCTGGTATCCCTGGCCTCATCTGTTTGAACACCAAGTCTCCTTCTTTCAGCGGGTGCTTCCTCACTTTCTTTCCGAAAGTTCTCGGCAATCTCTTCTGGTATATCTGATTATGATAATAAGCTTTCAGCCTACTCTCATCCAGTAAGTTCAAGTGCTGTAACCTCTGCTGCGCCCATTCGGCTTCCGGGATTTGGGCCTCCATGACCACCCTTAGAGATTTAAGTTCTATCTCTACTGGCAATACTGCTTCTGTTCCGTATACCAGGGAAAATGGTGTAGCGCCTGTAGATGATCTTACCGTCATTCTGTATCCCCACAGGGCAAAGGGTAACTTTTCAGCCCAGTCCTTGTAGGTTTGGACCATCTTGGACAAGATCTTCTTCACATTCTTATTGGCGGCTTCTACTGCTCCATTCGCTTGCGGTCGGTAGGGAGAGGATTTATGATGCTCAACACCATATTTCTCGAGAAGTTTTCTAGTTTCTCCCATGAACTGCACTCCATTATCAGACACTATGTGATGAGGGAGGCCATATCTGCAGATCAAATTCCTTTCTATGAACTTGGCCATGTCTCTTGCGTCAATTTTCTTGAAAGATTCTGCCTTGACCCATTTGGTGAAATAGTCGATTGCGACTATGATGTATCTGTGCCCATTGGACGCCGTAGGGCGAATCTCTCCAATGATATCTATCCCCCAAGCAGCAAACGACCAAGGTGATGTCAGGTTATGTAGTTCTGATACCGGCAGGTGTCTCAGATCTGCGTACTGTTGGCACAACTGACATTGTTTGACATACTTCGAGCAATCAGTGTCTATCGTAAGCCAATAAAAGCCTTGTCTCATGATCTTCTTGGCCAAGGTCAAACCATTCACGTGGGCCCCACAAACCCCTGCATGGGTTTCTTTCATTATTTTGCGCGCTTCTCTTTCATTCAAGCACCTGAGCTGGATCCCATCTGACCGTCTTTTGTATAACACCCCTTCTAAGGATACGAACTGAGTAGATAACTTACGTATCATCCTCTGATCTTTTTCAGTGGCTTCTTCTGGAAATTTATTGTTTTCCAAGTAATTCATGATATCAAAGTACCATGGCTTCTCATCTGATGCCTCTACCTCCATTACTGGCTCGGTTTCAAAACTAGGCTTATCAGAGCTTGAAATTAGCACCGGTTTCATGGCCACTCCTTCAGGGTTATCCCACATTGACACTAAGGTTGCCAACGCATCAGCCAGACGGTTCTCATCTCTGGGCACAAAGTGGAAAGTGCAAGCCTCAAACTGCCCACACATCCCTTTCAGATATTGAACATAGGGGATCAGTCGTTCTTCTTTAACAGCCCACTCACCTCGGATCTGGTTTATTACCAAGGACGAGTCACCAAATACCTCTACGTTCCTTGCCCCCAACACCGCTAGAGCTTCTAACCCGAAGGTGCACGCTTCGTATTCAGCTTCATTGTTGGTTGCTTTGTATCTCAGCTTCTTAGCAAGAGGAAGTTTTTCATTATCTGGGGTTGTCAAGATGATTCCGACTCCGGCTCCTCTGTTATTCACTGCCCCCATCAAAGTGCAACTGCCATCCCTGAACTGAGATCGCGCCTATGCTTTTATCAGGAAAGGTAAACTCGGGGGTGTCCCCTTGGATAGGATGTTCAGCAAGAAATTCGGCTACAGCTCGCCCCTTGATAGTCTTGCGGGTGATGTATTGCACATCGAACTTTTGTAGCAAGAGCAGCCACCTCCCCATCTTTCCAAGCAAAGACGGTGCCTCCTGCAAATATTTTAACGGATTTTGCTTGGCTACTGCCTGAACTTTGTATGAGTGGAAGTAATGGCTCAGCTTCTTTGATGCCCAAATCACTGCAAGGCAGATCTTCTCCACTTCAGCATATTTTATTTCATAAGCCAGGAACTTCTTACTGAGGTAATAAATTGCAAACTCCACCCCAAATTCATCCTCTTGAGCCATCATGGCGCCCACTGAACCGTCTTCTACTGCCAGGTATAGAATAAGCGGTTTGACAGGTTGCGGAGGCCTTAGCACTGGCGAATTTAACAGATATTCCCTGATATTATCAAAGGCTCTCTGGCAGTCTTCGTTCCAGACTACGGGCTGATTCTTTCTAAGCAGCTTGAAAACAGGTTCGCATATCGAAGTGAGCTTGGCAATAAACCGGCTGACATACTGCAGCTTGCCCAGGAAACTCCTTACATCTTTCTCTTTTTGTGGTACAGGCATCTCTCTGATAGCTTTCACCTTGTCTGGGTCGATTTCTATCCCCCTCTGGCTGACGACATGTCCCAACAGCTTTCCTGAAGTCACTCCAAAAATGCACTTCTTGGGGTTAAGTCGCAGATTATACTTATCAATCCTGGTGAAGAACTTCTCTAGAGCTTCAAAGTGTCCCTCTCGGGTGACTGATTTGACCATCATGTCATCGACATACACCTCCACCTCTTCATGAATCAGGTCACTTAAGATCTTAGTCGCCATCCTCTGGTACGTGGCCCCTGCATTCTTCAGGCCGAAAGGCATGACCCGATAGGCATAGGTGCCCCACTCTGTGATAAAAGCAGTTTTAACCCGGTCAGCTATCTTGTTCAGGATCTGGTTGTAGCCCACATAGCCGTCCCCAAAGCTGTACATTGCGCAATTGGCGGCACTGTCTATCAACACATCAATATAGGGTAGTGGAAAATCATTTTTAGGGCAGGCTTTGTTAAGATCTCGATAATCCACACACACCCTGACCTTTCCGTTCTTCTTTGCCACAGGGACCACATTTGCCAGCCATGTAGGATACTGGACTTCCACGAGGAACTTGGCTTCAATCTGCTGTCGAATTTCCTCCTTAACCTTATCAGCCCATTCTGGTCTTAGCCTTCTCAACTTCTGCTTCACAGGCTTGCAATCTGGGTAAGTTGGGATGGCATGTTCCGCCACGTCTCGGTCAATTCCCGGCATGTCCTCGTAGGTCCAGGCAAAGACTTTTTCATGTTTTCTTATTATTCTCTCAAAATTTTTTCTCTCCTCAGGAGTTATGTTTGATGCTATTAGAATTTCTCTCGGATTTTCCGAGGTTCCAAGATTAAAAGGCGTTGTGCCAGTGGAGTCAATGTCAAAAATTGATGGAATATGATCATGTTCATGCATGTTGAAATCATTAGAAACATCGCACAAATAAGTGAAATTGTTCATCTTATTAATAATATTATAGTTATCATTTACATCATAAAAGAGTTCTGGAATAAAAAGACAATCTAGGCTAGAGTCTTCTTCCGCCACTCCCGAGGTTGATGCTGTTGCAGCTTGCTCACTAACTTTCTGACTTAGCAGAGGCCCCTCAGGCGCGTCAGAAGAAATCATCAAATCCCCCATTTTCAGCTCTAATTCCGCTATCTTCTCTTTCCCTTTCAGCCTGGCTACCATCTTTTCAGTAACGACCTCCTCAAGCTCGCACTTGTCCCAAGTGATACCCTGAGTCATGACTTCCTCATCCCAAAAGTCTTCAGCAGTCTTGACGAACCCGACGTGCCAGTCATACACATCATTAAAGATCTCAAAGCTAGGGATAATCCTCCCATCTACCCATTGTGGCTCATCTTCACCAGTATACGCACAAACTGAGGATGCTGGCACAAAGCTCTCTGAAATGTGGGGGATCTTGTCTGTCATCCTCTTCTTGCCGAAGCCACCTCTATACCCCAGGCCTTTTCGGTTCTTCTGCCCTCGAGTGGTGATCGCGGTCTGCAATCCTTGGGAGTTTCTACCCAATCCAGCCCCGGGGAGATAATGCATCTTCTTCATCATATTAACCACAGCTGGGCTATCCACTGATCCACGCTCTTCCCTTATCATAGACACATGGAAGCCGCTGAAAGGCTGATTGGCAATTTCCAGCACTGAGACCTGGTTTTCCCTGGCCGCTTTGATAGTCACCACCTCCCCTTCGTGCGGGAACTTTATCATCTGATGCAGTGTGGATGGCACTCCTTCTAATTTATGAAACTAGGGTCTCCCAAGCAAAGCTGAGAAGTTAGCAGGGATGGGCAGAACTACAAATTCTACCTCCACTTTGATAGGTCCTGTCTTGACCAAAGTCTTGAAGGTTCCCGAGGCTTGCCTCCTCGAGTTATCGTAGGCTGTGATAGTCAGATCTGATCCGCTGAGCATATCCTCGCTTAAACTAAAAGCTTGTAAAGCTATCAAAGGGCACATGTTGATAGAAGACCCGTCGTCCACCATAACGCAAGCAGTGTGCTTACGGTTAATCTGTGCTTTAATGTACAAGGGTCGGTTGTGGTTGCATCCTTCAACAGGTAGGTCGGCGTCGAAAAAGACCAATCTCTCCTCGGATCCTCCCTTAATTAAACCCAAAAGCTCTGACGGGGAAATAGTGGTGGCGACTGTGGCCTCAACTAAAGCTTCTACTACCTTCTGCCTATGAGAGGGGGATTGCCTCAACAAATCCCAAATGGATATCTGAGCCGCGGTCTTCTTCAACTGTCTGACAATCTGCCCCTCCTCTGGCTCTTTCTCTGCTGATGGCTGTACCGGCTCAGGTAGCTTTGTAATCTCGGGGATCACCCTTCCACTTCTCGTGACAGCGCTTATCTCTCCCTCGTCTCCATCGGAGCCCCACAAATCAAGGTTCAACCCTTTTTCATCCTCGGCTTCTCCACCGCTTTCACTGCTAGACCAGCAATCAAGGGTCGCCACAACTGCTTTCTCCTTCCTATCCTCGGAATTACCAGCAGCGGACTTCTCACTCCCATACAGATCTTGTAGCACGTACCACTCTGGCAGGCTGGATTGGATCATAAATACGGGTGGCGGTACGGCATTGTAACCGGGCTTCTTCTCAGTTTCTCTCTTCTCAGGGTCAGAGATTTGCTTGCTATCAATCAAGTCTTGGATAGAGTGCCGGAGCGCCTTGCATTTATCAGTGATATGGCCTGAGTGTTAGTGGAATGCACAGAATTCGTTATCCTTATGTCCCGGTTTCCCTTGAGTCAAAGCTGGCCTAGGAGTCAGAGGGCGCAATTTCCCTTCTTTCATCAACCTCCTCAGGACCCAGGATAATGGTCTTCCCAAGTTTGAAAACTTCCTCTGGGTGGTTACCTCAGTAGCAGACACTTCACCCATTCTTCTAGTGCTGTTACTGGGACCCGCCGGCCTGCTGGTTCCTTGACCGGGGTTAGCCCTTTTGGCGAAATTGTCATTGTTAGCTTTTCGGGTCAAGAACTCTCCCTCTGCTTCGATGGCTATATCTTTGAGAGACTCCCAGTCCTTTAACCCCTTTATCCTCAATCCCTCCTTCAAGTACGGGCTCGCGTTCTTAATGAAAAGACGAATCTGATCCTGGGTGTCAGGCTTTCGGCGCATCTCCATCACTCGGTTCCGCCATCGGGTAAGATACTCATGGAAGGATTCCCCGATTTTCTGCTGAAGTAGCTCAAGGTCTTTCAGAGTCACCTCCATTCTGGTATTACAGTCATACTGCTTCAGAAACTCCTCAGTGAGCAGATCCCAATCTTCTTTAGTGCGGCGGTCAAGGCCATGATACCAGTCTATGGCATGAGAGGTCAGACTCAGACAAAAGTATTCCACTTTCTGCTTCTTGGACAATGTGGTCCCCTTCATGACCAGAGAATATTGCTTCACATGTGCGGTGGGGTCAAAAGTACCATCAAACTTCGGCACATCCGACATTTTGAAATTATAAAGGATCGGGTCCACTCCGTCCAACTCCCTATCCTCCGGATTCATCCCATGAGCTCTGCCTATCATACGAGCCATAGCCTCGAACCTCTCTTCCATCTTCCTTAGAATAAAGTCATTAGCTTGAGGCGCCTTCCCCTTCTCAGATGCCACGCTCAACCTATCATCCTCGATATCTCTATCGTCATCAATTCTTAACACTGGCCTTCTTCTCAACTCTCCCGAAGCCACTGATCTTAACTCTACTGGCGGCGGCCTAACGGGCTCTTCCCGCCTTTCAACCCTTTCTTCTTCAGGCTCATTCTGTCTCATTGGGGGAGGAGGAGGATTCTGTGGAGCATTCTGCTGAGCGTTCTGCTGTGCTAAGGCGGTCAACATATTCATCATCCTGCCCTCGAATTCCTCAAAACGGCGGCCCACTTCTTCCGCAATCATGGCCCTGGTGGCATCTTCCCCCCTAGGCGAGTTTGCCATCTGAGATACTGTACCACTAATTTCTGATAAGATCTCCGGTAGACCCTCTCTATCTGACAGCTCAGGAGTAGGAACTCGGATCAGTCGCCCGGTTGGTGATCTAGTCCACCTTGGCAGATCTATGATGGCTGCAGGGACAAAAGTTAGAATGATGCATGAAATGTAGGTATAATGCATGATCGTGATATGCAACATTTACAGAGCACAAGCAAGCAAGTAGGTCCTTCCACCCTTATTTCTCCCACACATGTGGTCGTGCAGTCTCTTTCCTAGGTGGGATTAGCCCAAGGGTCAACGAGGGACCCGATGGACGCGTATGGTGCGCAGCGGAAAACCGGCAGCATAACACTCCTATGCTAATGTACAAGCGGATGGATAATGATCGCCACGTATTCGGACGCTCCATAAATTTCGACATGGCCCTACCGGGGCATGATAGCCTTTGGCTAGGTTACCAAGCGAGACATTTGGACTCATCCAATACATGAGGATCCATACAACAAGCATGAGATTACGGTTCATTTCACCTGTGGAAAGTGACTACAGCCATTACATGAGCTTTGGACAAAGGAGATGTTTCTTTGAGGCTACCCAAGCATGATCCCTGCCGACGGGAGCGTAGCGACCGATCGGGTCACCATTTTGATATACCATTGAGGTACGTGGCTTGGGCTGGTGATTATCCTTAACACTTCCCCAAATTGAGTGAAAATGAGGAGGTGCTTCAGGAACGCACCGGGGCTAAAAGAGGGACCAAACTAGCGTATTCTAAGGCTCTAATGATATGCAAATGCAAATTTGAGAGAAAGCGAATTTATGAATTAAATTTTAATCATAAATGTTAAAAGAGGTATTTTCGAATTGAAATCTCGAACCATAAACATCCCCAGTGGAGTCGCCACTGTGACGCGCGCCGGATCCCGATGCGCCGCCCTTTCGGACCGCCCGCACGTGGGCGATCGGGGCATTTGCGGGTCCGTTGACAGCTTGCGATAAATCGCAAGTGCGTCTATGTTGGGCAACAAGGAGGTATCATGGAGTCGCCACCCAATAGAACATTGGGAAAGTTACTCTCGCCTCGGAGAGCCTAAGACTGCGCTTGGTATCCATTTTGGGCCAGCTAGAGGGATCATGGAAGGTGAACTTCTCACCCTAAAGAGCCTAGGATTAGCGCTAAAGCCTCGTGACCCAAGAAGTATTTTGGAGGATAACCTCTAACCTCTCGAGCCCAAAGACCAGAGCTGGGTCCGGGATTTCTCATCTATTTCTACCTCAATTAGTTTATGATCAAATTTTAATGTCATTAATTCGCTCTCTCTCCACACTATGCAGTTTGATTAAAAGGCGCATTTATTCACATTCGGAAAGCCATAAATGATCAAATAAATAGTGAAAGCAATAAATTACAATAATACAAGGAGCGGAATACAACTCCCTTTTGTAAATGTGCTGATCATACATAAATCGGGACATTGCTTATTCTGAGGACTTTGGTCCTTGCATGCATCGTTATTAAAATTGGATATTTTCATTTGTGATGATCTTTATTGGATAAAATAGGACATTGGTCCAGTTTTGTGTAAACCTCATTTTATTAAATATAAAACCATCGAGTCATTTTTATACATCAACGGGATATGGAAGGAGTACGTCCATATGCATAAGATAATCAATAAAAGAAATGAAACAAGAGGATTAGGAAACTAAACCGGGCGAGATCCTCCAAACATGGTAGATAGCCGCTCAAGCTCGGGATGATCCAGGAGGACCGATATACACTCACAGAAAGTTAAGAGAGGTTAATATACATAAAATTTACACATAAGAAGTCAAGGAGACTGAGTAGAAATGAAAAATGATTTGAAAAGATGGAGACAGAACCCACCGACGGCCTTCCTTGGTTGACCGACGGGCGTCGGTTTGGTTATCCGATATGCCCGTTTGTCACTCAAGAATGGGCGTCTGTAGGTGGGTGACCGACGGGCGTCGGTCATGAAGATGACCCGTCGATCACCTCTGTCTCCGAAAAACAAAAAGGAAAAAAGAAACCTTTCAAGGTCAAAAAGCAGGTTTTATCCCAAAAGGAAATAAGAGAGTCAAAATGAAAGAAAGTAATGACAGATATTCAAAAATTTCACAGAATAAATAAATGAAAAATTAAATATGAGATGAAATGGAGGAAGGATCCGGAATATTTACCCTCAGATAATCACTTCAGGTGAGATTCTGGTGTCGGTTAGAGCCCCGCGCGTTCCACGAGAAGCAGAGATGAAAGATTAAAGAGAGAAAATGAGATATTTCACCTTCAATCCTTCAAAAGAACGATTTTGGAGTCAAAATCTAAAGAAAACTAATTAGCTTTTAGTTCCTTTGATTGATTTGATCCTTGATTCAATAGAATTCTTTTAGAAAAAGTGTTTTTGGAAGAGAGAGAAAATGCACTTGAAATTGGGCAGAGTTTCCTCTTCTGAAAATTTTTTCAACCCTTTTCAAATGAAAATCCGGAGCTTTTATAGCCAGACACGACCGACGGGCGTTGGTGTATAGAGGCAGGCGTCGGAAGAATCCTTCTGACACAAGGATTAGTCCGACGGCCCTGCCACATCCACCGACGGGCGTCGGAAGGGTTGCGTGCTCCGGGAAACCAGGCGGCAATCTGACAGGGGCGGTGATTTTCTGACGGGCGTCAGAAAATACCCAGAGCCATCGGTGACTCGGAGCGACGGGCCGGCTCGACAGACGGGCTGGCCGTTTGTCGAGGACAAAAAGCCCTTTGACTCGAAAAAACCTCTGTTTTTCTCTCATTCGGCCCAGGAATGATAAAAACCTCACTTCTCATGGAACGCGGGGCTAAAACCTCTAAATCCAACCTACCATACAGGCTTGGACACTGATTTCATCATAGGATAACCTCTGATCCGGACCGCTCCGGGACACGGTGCTTACAGTAGGCGAACGTGAAATAGACGCGCTGATTGCTGGAATACCTATTTTTCGGCTTTTATGACTTTTCTGTTACAAAGTAACAATGAGATTATTTTTCGTTAAAAATTGTAAAATAATGACAATATCTTTACAATCGCTAAAGTTGAGTGATCATTGATGAAATTAGCCCCTATTTCTCCCCAAAAGATAGGATATATTCGGTGACCACTAATTTCTTAATGCAATATGTAATAAGTGCATTTAACCTTATCAAGTAATAAAATGATGAGTAGAATATCATTTTCAAATAGAATTAGTTATGTACAATGCAAATAATTTTTGAATGTATGGTCATATAGTTTATGTATTTTATAAAATGTTATTATAAAAAATTTATTAGTTGATAGAAATTAAGGAATTTATCCAAAAGTAAATAAATGTTCTATAACTAATAAATATAAAGAAGAAAATTGATATACTCTTGTCATATATATATAGTTGTCCAAAGATGCTATATGTTTTGGTGAAATTTATTTAATTTTCTTATAAAGTTTAAATGGCATTTGAATAATAGGGATAATATATATTGTTGTGTTTACCGAAAGGAAACTTATAATATATTTGATGTATGTGTTTCCTGTATGAATTTGTTAATTAGTGAGCATTTATATGTTTGCAGTTATTAGCCTTCACTCTCAAGCTTTTCTTGTTAGCTTTTTTCACTTATGTGAATTTCTTTTAATAGAGCGAACAAGCCATTTTCCATTTAGATGCTTTAGATCTTGACTTGGCACTATTAGAGAATAAGTCTGCTGACCTTAATGATACTAGTACAGAGGTTGAAAAGGCATACCCTAACGTGGGTAAGGTCTAACAGGTTATGTTTGAATTTTATGCGAATGACAATTGCTAGCAATATTAAGTCTACTTTTCCTAGCACTGAAAATCAAAATACTGAAGATTCTTTTAAGCATGTGGAAGATAAGCTTCGTTTTGCTGATAAGGCACTTGCAGGGACACTTATGGCTGAACTCATGACCATGAAGTGTGATAAAAGTATGCAGCAACATGTCCTTGATATGACTAATATCATAGCAAGACTTAAGACACTAGGTATGATTGTGGAAAACTCCTTCTTAGTACAGTTTATCATGAACTCACTTTCTACTGAATATGGACTGTTCTACATCAATTCTAACACATTAAAGGATAAGTGAAATATTGATGAATTGTCCAATGAGCTCATTTAGGAGGAAGTAAGATTAAAGAATTAAGGAGTTCATTCTTAACCTAATGGGTCAAGGAGCTAGAAAGGAATCTAAACCAAAGGCCAAGAATTTCAAGAAAAAAGAACTTGCTAAAGTTTCACAGGTTGCTGATTGATAAGTCCACATTTATGCTTTATTTCATATTATTTTTAGTTAATTTTGGAGTCTTGTCGTTGTTATTTTAGGTTATTTTTGTTTAGAGTGATCTTAGATTTTGAAATGGACTAACTTGAACAATTTTGATGTGTTTTGGCTGATTTTGATGAGTTTACATGGCTGTAAGAAATTTCATACCGTTGTGTATAAGAAAAAAGCCAGGAAGAACTTGCGCAGAATGTCACATGGCAGTAAGCAATTTCCATACCGCCATGTAATCGGGAAATCCAAGATTTTAAGGAATTTATAAGGTGGGCAGAAAGTACCTTACCCTCGTGTAAAGTGTCAAAGAGCCAAATTGTAGCCGAGTAGCTGTTTATACGGCGATTAGGAAATGCCAAACCGCCTTGGAAACTTGGGAAGATTTCGAAGTTTTCGTCCAGTAGCTGTTTACACAGCGGTTAGGGAATTCCATACCGCCGTGTAACTTGTCATTTTTAGCTGTAACTAACTCTACAAGGTAGTAAGAATTTCCATACCGCCGCGTACCATAATTTTCTATTTATATCTGCAATTTCAAAAATTGAGGGATCTTATCTTGCTTTTCCAAACAACTTTTGTCTTCATTTCTTTTTCTCTATAATCCAAAGTTAGGGGTTTTATTTTAACATTTTTTCGCTCAGTTTTAGGGTTTTCATCTTATCTTAGCTTTAGAATTCATCGTTGGTGGAAACTTTGAGTTGTAATAGTTGATTTAGATTGAAAAACAACTTTTAATATTGTAAGAACTTCATATTCAAACTGGTAATGGGTAATATCATTTTTTTTCATCTATTTCAATGTTTATTCCAATCATGAGTGAATAGTCTCTTACTTGCTAATGGATTCCTTGAATCCCCATCATCCTTGTGGAAACTCTGCTCTTATTACTTATACATGTGCTCTAATTTCATATTTCTTGTTATTGCTCTATATGTTTATAAATCAATAATTTTGTTTAGATTTAGTCCAGTTTGGTTATCTAAATGAATGGCTTTGATGATTAACTCATATAAATGCTTTGTTCTTGTGAGTCTTTTCATTTATTTTCTTAACTAAGCCCAGATTTGGTAGGTTGAGATTATTTTTGATAGTGTTACTAGGTTTAGATATGTGAAATATGAATGAGTTTGTATATGATTGAGCCCAGATTTAGTAGGTTATCTCAGATTTAGGATTTGATAACTCAAATTGATGTTAATCAATAAAATGAATCCAGATTTGGTAAGTTTATCGATTAGAATAGCTGAATCTAGATTTGGTAGGCTTGAGTTTAGAAGAGTTGTCCACCTTGAGCAAATGTGATGTTTTGAGAGTTTTTACATGGTAAATTTGGAGAGGATAGGTATTCCTTAGCAGGGTTTTTAGTTAACTGATTTTATATTATTTTTCTTATCTTAAGTTTGTTGTTTACTTATGTAATTCATTTCATTAATTAACTGTTAGTCTTTAGTTATTTATCAAATCA
Organism: Excoecaria cochinchinensis; assembly: GCA_947683425.1. Lineage (NCBI taxonomy): Eukaryota > Viridiplantae > Streptophyta > Magnoliopsida > Malpighiales > Euphorbiaceae > Excoecaria > Excoecaria cochinchinensis. The sequence continues at coordinate 10,533,327 of CANTUQ010000105.1, forward strand.
ATGTTTTTAGTTTTTAAAGTCAAAAAACTCATTAAACACTTGGGATATTTTTTAGCAAAACTTTAACAAATTCAATTTTAATCTCTTTTCCCTTCGGTACGATATTTTATGGGTTATAATTATATTTTTCTATATTACTTAACTAATTCAAGTTGCCGAGGATAGGAGTTTTAAGATTTTATTTGTTAGTTTTATGTGTTTATATTTTGTTAATTTTCTATTTTTCTATTCTTTTTAGGTGTTAATGGTGTATGCGCATATTGAGACTTCAATAATTATTGCCATTTGATGCTAAAATTGAGCGAACTTCTCATCGTAGAAGGAGGGAGAATAGAGAGAATCAAAATATGAATATCAATCCACCTAATAATGATGTACCACTTGAGGAACAACAAGGAGTGAGGCAAGAGCAGAATATAAGGGATGATCCTAGACCAAGGACCATCCGGGATTATGCCACTCTAAGATGGAATGAGGAGTATAGAACCATTGTGCTTCCTTAACAACGACATTTCGAGCTTAAATCGGCTACCATTACTATGGTTCAAATGAACCAAATTTCTGGTATAAAGATTGAAAACCCGGCTCAACATCTAGACATCTTTTTAGAAATCAGTAACATAGTCCGAATATAAGGGTTTTCAATAGATATGGTTAGGTTGAAGTTATTTCCATTCACTTTGATGGGGAAGGCAAGAGATTGGCTGTAAATATTGGGAAGCCAATCCATTCAGTCATGGAACCAAATGCAAGAAAAATTCTTAGTAAGATTCTTTCCCCTAACCAAAACTGCTAATATAAGAAATTGCACTTATAATTTTCAACAATTGTTTGAGGAGGCCTTTCATGAGGCTTGGGAAAGATTTCGGTGGTTATTGAAAAGTTGTCCCCACCACGAGGTCGCCGTGCACCAGCTTATGTCCACATTCTATTCGGGTTCTAACCCTAACACAAGATCTTTATTGGATGCGACTTCGGGGGGTAGTTTTATGAACAAGATACTTGAAGAGGCTTTTCTATTGCTTGATGAAATGGCCATGAATGAGGCACAATGAGCTAACACAAGAGCTATAATAAGAAGCAAGGGGTGCATAGTCTTGATGAGGTAGTTATGCTGAAAGCACAAATGGAGCTGTTTAAGAAGGAGTTCATTGGGATAAAATTGCAGAATGTGTCATTTTTATCTCAAGGAAGTGATTCGTATAGAGGAGGCAATGGGTTGAATGAACAAAAGGAAAATGACTTTTACAACCAAAGGGTAAGTGTAGACACCGGGTCCCGAGGCGGTCCAAGATCAGGATTACCCAATGATGAAATAGAAGACCGATTTTCGGCAAGAAAGGTGAGAATCGATCGTTCCTTGTCAAAAGGTGTGTTTTTCAGAAAATAATTAAAAATATATATTTTTGGGGAAATTAAAATTAAGATGGAGAAAAAAAATATATATTAATTTTGTGTCAAAATTTAAAATTTAAAATAAATAAAAAAAAGGTCACGAAGGCCGCCTGCGGCAGCGCGGGGCTGCCTGCGCGGCAGGCTGCCCCAGCACGCAGGGGCGCCTGCGCAGCAGGCCGCCCAGCGCGCAGGGGCGCCTGCGCGCAAGGCAGGCGCCTCGCGCGCAGGCCCCCTGCGCGCGAGGCGGGGGGCGCCGCGCGCGAGGCAGGGGGCCTCGCGCGCAGCCCCCTGAGCGCGAGGCAGGGGGCGCCGCGCGCCCCCCCCCCCCCCCTGCACGCGAGGCAGGGGCCTCGCGCGCACCCCCCTGCCTCGTGCGCGCGCCCTTGCCCTGCCTCGCGCGACCTGGTCTTCGCCTGTCCGTTTTTTTCGCTGTTTTCAGTCTGAATTTTTTCAGTCTGACTTTTTCATTGTTTCACCATTTTGTGATATTTTGGATTAACTAAAAATAAAAGGTTTTTTGTCTTTTGCCATTTTTGGCCAAGACAAGATTAAATGAGAATTTGGTACTCATTTTTAAGGAGGACGACAATTATTTTGGGGTCTCCCTTTTTTTTTTGAACTTTTTTCTCTCCAGGGGCCATTTTTGCTTTAGCTACTATTTTTTTCTCTTTTCTTAAGTTTTAAATCTTGATTTGCTCTTCAAAAAAAAGATATAATCCATCTTATTGAGTGATTTGGGTTGGGAAAATTAATTTCCTCTTACTCAAATCATCCATCAAAAAATATTTTCATCAAAGTATTTTCTTGATTTTATTTCAAAACATTAGATTCTACATTTTCTTCAAATATTCATCAGTACAAATCCGACAAGGAAAATCGACGGGACACCGTTTCCCCAATCTAAAAATTCTGAGGGTAAACATTCTTGGACTTGTTCTCATTATTTTTGCATATTATTTATTATTGTTAATATTATTTTTTTGCTATTAATATATTGTCTATTATTTATTTTTAGCATTTCACTGTGTCAATACCATCATTAATATGTTATTTGTTGGCTTTAAATGGGTTTTCATGTTCATGTGCTAATATTATTATTATTATTTATCGTTATCACTATTCATGCTTGTGTTCATATTTAGGCTCATGTTATTGTTTGCTATTGTCATTTTTTTTATTATTCATTGTTATCTCACGTAGTTATTATTATGGTTATTCTATGGGCCATCCATTCCCTTATTTTTGGCATTATTATTACTATCATTATTATTATTATTATTGTTATTATTATTTCTAATTGATTATTCTGTTTTCATATTATTTGTCACTTACTACTACTATTATTTGCATTATTACCACCTTATTATCACTATTATTATTATTATCATTATTATTATATATTCATGTATTTTATGTTTATTATTAACTAATCGTCGCTATTATTATATTTATTTATTTGCTATGTATCATCTCTTTTTTATTATTATCATTATTATATATTCATTGTATATTTATTGATATTATGTTATTATAATTGTTAGTATTATCATCACCTACTTATTGTCATGCTAATGTTTATGTGCCATATAATATTATTATTTGTTATCATAATATTATTGTCGTTATCATTATTTATCATTTATTATTATTGTTATATTTTGCACTTGCTTGATTAATTTGCCTAAAATATTTACTAATATTATTTTTGATATTATCTTTGTATGAGTTTAATTTGGGTCGGGTAGTGTAAGCGTTCTCACGGCTCCCCGGATGGGTCGCGACACGTGGAATATCGCCTTGCTCGGTGAGATCTTTCTTAATTCCTTCTCTTTATGTGTTACATGTTTACTTGTAAGTACTTGTTTTATTTTTGTACGCGTGTGATAAAAAGTCACAAAAATATTTTTACAATTAAATTGGATTCTTCACTAATAAAATTGGGACCAATGTCCCTTGTTTTAGCCCGACAATAAAAATGTCACAATTAAAACGAAGAGTCAACTTTTCTACAAAAATGGGATCACTCATCCCGGTTTTTCAATTCAAGCAATCAAAAATGACTCTTCGAACCCTCTTCAAATTAATACGAAGGAACCAATGTTCCTAAATTACGAACAAGCGCGAAGGAACCAACGTTCCTCAAATAATGTCCCGATTTATGTATGTTCTTTTATTTTGATCTTAAGTGAGTGTTTTAAAATTCAAGTTCATTTCTTTTGGGGCCCTTGTAATTAATTTTGGGGCAACTTTATTTATCTTTTGGGGATTGTATTGCATCCCCATTTACATCTTTAACCTTCTTTTATTGGGGTTGTATTCCGCCCCGATTTCTCTTGTAATTGTGTGCTTGGGTGTTTACCGCTTTTATTTATCGCTTTATCTGTTGCGTTTATTTTATTGCTCTCGAATGATTGATATGCGCATTTTAATTTGAATGCATCGCTCGTATGAGATGAGAGATATAATTTTAAGAATTTAAAAACCCATTTATAATTAACCAAAGCATAAATAAGAGGGAAGTTCCGGACACCATATCTCTGGTTTAGACCAATAGAGGTGAGAAACCTTTTCCCAATTTCTTGCAAATTGGGTGGCGATTCCAAATACCACAAAGGTGCCTTTAGGCGTCAATAAGCTAGGTTATTCTCCCCAATGTTCTATTGGGAGGGATACACCGATGATGTCTCATGGCGCCCATGATCAAAAGACGCGAACCTTCATTCCTCGAATCCTAAAGCGGATTCAAAGAGAGGGCCCTTGCTGGGTGATCGGGTCCGACGCGCGTTACAGTGGCGACTCCACTGGGGACTTAGTGTTTGAGACTTCACTCCGAAAGTGCTTTGGTTAAAATTTATAATTGGGTTTTTAAAACTTAAAATTCTATCTCTTTTCAAAAAAAAAAAAAAATTGCATCATATCATTTTAGAGCCTTAGACTTACGCTAGTTGGTCCCTATCTTACCTCGGTGCGTTGCCGAAGCACGACCCTACTTTCACTCATTGTGGGGAAGTGTTAAGGATAATCACCAGCCCAAGCCTTGTACCTTTTGGTATATAAAAATGGAGACCCAATCGGTCGTTATGCTCGTGATGAGCTAGACCCGTTGGCGCGGACCATGCTTGGGTAGCCCTAAAAGTTTTATCACCTTGACCAAAGCTCATCTAATGGCAAATAGAAACTTCCACTAGGTGGTATGCTCCTCAATATGATGCTTGTGACATGGGCCGTCGCATATTAAACAAAATTAAGCGAGTTAAGGGGTCTTTTATCAAAGGCTTTCATGCCCCGGTGAGCCCACCTTAACTTGATTGAATTGTCCAAATACGTAATGGCCAAAACTCATACGCGTGTACATTAGACTAAAGCTGTTATGCTGCCGGTTTTTCGCCGCGCACTTCGCACGTTCATAGGGTCCCCTGTTGACCCATGGACTAAGCCCACCTAGGAAAGAGACCGCATTGCCCTGTGTGCGGGAGTGATAAGGTTGGAAGGGTTTGTTTGCTTGCATGTGGTTGTGGATGTTGCATCAACACGACCATGCACTCTTAATGCCATCCATGCATCATGCTAACGGATTGGATTTTTTTCAGCCATCATAGATCCATTTGAGTGGTCCAGGGATCCTAGCGGGAGGTTGGTCAGAAATCAAGTAGTTGAGCCGTCAGCTTTGACATCAGCGTCAGGTTCAGATTGGGATAGAAACTCAGGCTCTTGTTCAGAACAATCCTCCGGATCAGTAATGGCAGAATTACCGCAAGATTCGGGTGCTGTAACAACACAAGACTTGGACAAGAGATTCGAAGACTTTGAAAGGAAAATGCTTGCTATGATGGGGAACCTTGTCGCCCAGATGATGCCACACGCTGGACAACCGTCCGGAGCTCCAGTTGTTGACTCGGTCGAAGCACCTGTTGTGGAGACCACTATACCAACTACCACTGTACCACAGCCAGTCACTGAACCTAGAGTGGCGGCACCACTCGAGCAACCGAGGGTGAGAATTCCAGATCCAAGGGATGATTTCTTAGGGGAAGAGGAAGATGAGCCAGTAGTTCCCCAAGCGGTGAGGTGCAAAGCTCCTAAGCTAGAGGATGATGTGGTGAGGAAGATGGAGGAAAGAATGGAGGCCATCGCACGAATGGTGTCGGTCGAAAAGGGGGTCATCCCCGAAGATGTAGACTTGGGTGAGGAGGAGCTGCTGCCTCAGAGATTTAAGATGCCAGATTTACCAAAGTTTGATGGCACGTCTGACCCTTCGGCCCATCTTAAACAATATGCCTTGATCATGAAGGGCACGGGTCTTACCAAGAAGCAAAAAGTGGAGTACTTCTGCCTTAGTTTGACGGGGTCAGCGATTGATTGGTACCACGATTTGGACAGGAGGTCGAAAGAAGATTGGGTTTTGCTTACAAGTGATTTTATGAGGCAGTACGACTGCAGCACCCGCATGGAAGTGACGTTAAAAGACCTCGAGCTCCTGCAACAAAAGTCTGGTGAATCTTTCCATGATTACCTTACGCGGTGGAGGAATCGCGTTATGGAAATGAAGAGGAAGCCCGATACCTCGTACCAAATCAGACTATTTATCAAAAATGCAAGCCCATACTTGAGGGAGGGGCTTAAGATGAAAGGGCTCAAGGATTGGGAATCCTTAAAAGACATAGCAATTGAAGCCGAATCGGAGTACTTGGCAAAGAAGGCCAATAATGACAGTTTTGCTCGGAAGAACTTTGGGAACCAAGGGGGAAATAGGTCGAGTGGCGCTGGAAGCAGCAGTAACAGAGTGGGCAAGACAGCGGAAGTTTCAGCCACTGATGTGAACCAGAGACACTATTCAAATTTGGGAAGACCATTGTCCTGGGTCCTAGAACGATTAATGAAGGAGGGAAAACTTCAGCCATTGCCAGCCAGACAAGCTAAGACCTACGGCCAGCCTAACCATAGAGGGGACCAATACTGTGCTTTCCACCAGCACACCGGTCACCTCACTGACTCCTGCAGAACTTTAAGGGATCGGGTCCAAGATCTCATTGACAGTAAACAGATCTCCGACCCTGAAAAGAGGGAAAAGAAGAAGAATACCGGGTATAACGCCGTTCCTCCCCCAGTCTTCATGATAGGATCAAGTTTACCAGAGTGGTATGTGTTGAGGGATCTCTACGGCAATGACTACATGGCTATCGTTCGCCCCGAACAGGAAGTCAATAGGGAGAAGCTCCAAGTCAACATGATAGAATGTTGGGACTCAGCCAGTGAGGGTGAGACTGAAGAGGCCGACGAGCCGAAGGATGTATGGAACTCTGGGGGTGAAGAAGACAAAGTGCAAGAGGTACAGGCTGTTACTCGCAGCGGAAGAGTGGTGCCGGAAATTGAGAAGCAACAGGACCCGATGCCTCCGACGGTGGAGCAAGAAACGGAAGAGAATCAGATCCTGAAACAACTAAAGAAGACGACAGCACAAATATCGATCTGGGACCTATTGAGGCAATCCCCGAGCCATAGGCAGAAGCTAGTTGAAGCCTTATGTGAATCAACAGTCGCCACCACTATCTCACCCTCCGAGTTATTGGGCATTGTGAAGGGGGGATCTGAAGAAAATATAGTCTACACCGAAGCCGACTTGCCAGTCAAGGGTCGTAATCACAATCGCCCTCTATATATCCGAGCTCAGATCAATGGTAAGCACACGGCCTGTGTCATGGTGGATGATGGTTCCTCCATTAATGTGTGCCCACTGGTGGCGCTACCTTCACTTGGATTGAATGAGAGCATGTTGAGTGAATCTGATCTGACTATCACTGCTTATGACAACTCGAGAAGACAAGCTGCGGGGACTTTTAAAGCTCAAGTCAAGACCGGTCCAGTTGAGATAGAAGCTGAGTTTGTTGTCCTGCCAATACCAGCTAACTTTGCAGTGCTGCTTGGAAGGCCTTGGTTTCACAAGTTGGGAGGGGTTCCATCTACGCTCCACCAAATGATTAAGATTCCCCATGAAGGCCAAATTGTAACAATTAAAGCAGCTAGTGATAATCAAGTGTCAGTGCTCGGAATTTCCAATCAGCCCTTCAGCGGTTTCCACGTGGCTATGGTGAATGGGGAAGATGAGTCGGTGGTTAGCCCTCAAGTTGTCAATATGATGAAAAGGATGAACTTTCTCCCCGGGGCTGGTTTGGGTAAGAGCTCACAAGGGATTCAAGAGCCCGTCACCACAAGGGGGCAAAAGGATAGGCGAGGTTTGGGCGACGCTGTTGATGCCAAGAAGAACAAGCCAGCAAGGAAGCCTGCGGAAGTGCCGCACATTTTGGAGACTTTTGTACCGGCTGCATCGGTGTGTGCCTACTGTGGGGAGGCAGAGCCTCAGTGGATTGATGGCAAGATCACCCCGGGTTTTGAAATCTTCAATGATGTGTTTGACTGGTCCGAGGGGATGGTCAAGGCAGTGGAAGCCTTCTGGGATGAGGAAATCTTCAATCAGACTCTAGCATGGGATCGAGAAGTTCCCGAGGAAGTTATCACCAAAGGCCTGCTGGCTGCTCAATCAAAGGGTAAAGAGAAGATGGAAGACGGAGCGGCAGTGCCAGAATCGAAGAGTTTGAATGCAGCTGAGGTTCAAGATGAGGGGCCGTCGGCTTCAGCACCAGCACCAGTGGAAGATGATAATGATAGCTTTGCTGATGTACTTTTTATTCCCGAACTATTTGACAATTCTGTCTGTAATTCTGAGTACTTTAATAATATGAATGACTTTGCTTACTTGTGCGATGTTTCTCATGATTTCATTATGCATAATCACGAGCATGACTCATTTATATTTGACATTAACTCAACCAATACCACCTCATTTAATCTCGGGACTTCGGAAAATCCGAAGGAAATCTTGATAGCATCCGACGTAACTCTTGAGGAAAGGATAAAATTTGAGAGAATTTTGAAAAAATATGAAAGAGTTTTCACCTGGACCTATGAGGATATGCCAGGGATTGATCGGGCAGTTGCTGAACACGCCATTCCGACCTACCCAGAGTGCAAGCCGGTCAAACAGAAGCTCAGAAGACTGAGGCCAGAATGGGCAGAAAAGGTAAAGGAAGAGGTGCACAAGCAGATCGAAGCCAAGTTCCTAGTAGAGGTCCAATACCCCACATGGTTAGCCAATGTTGTCCCCGTAGCCAAGAAGGATGGGAGAGTCCGAGTATGTGTTGACTACCGAGACCTGAATAAAGCCTGCCCAAAAGATGACTTTCCCCTACCCCATATTGATGTACTAGTGGATAGCGCGACCGCTTGTATGATGTACAGCTTTGTGGATGGGTATGCGGGATACAACCAAATCCTTAACAAGATTGTGGATCGAATCAAGACAGCTTTCATCACAGAATGGGGAACGTTCGCCTACCGAGTAATGCCTTTTGGGTTGAAGAATGCCGGGGCGACGTACCAAAGGATGGCTACCAAGATCTTGGATGACTTGATCCACAAGGAAGTCGAAGTGTATGTCGATGATATGATGATCAAGTCAGCAACTCGAGAAGGACATTTCGAGGCCTTGGAAAAGTTCTTTCAGAGGATCGACAAGTATAATCTTCGCCTCAATCCTAAGAAATGCATTTTCGGAGTCACCTCGGGTAAGCTGTTAGGCCATGTGGTAAGCCAAAGGGGAATAGAAGTGGACCCTGATAAAATCAAGGCAATCAGAGAAATGCCAGCGCCCCAAAAGGAAAAGGAAGTTCGGAGTTTTCTGGGCAAATTGCAGTACATCAGTAGGTTCATTTCCAAGCTCGCTTCAGTGTGCGAACCAATTTTTAAGCTCCTCAGGAAGAACCAGCCAGTCAGGTGGAACGACGATTGCCAAAAGGCTTTTGATGTCATTAAGGATTACCTCTAAAATCCCCCAGTGCTACGACCGCCGCGGCCTGTTAAACCTTTGATTCTCTGCCTAGCAATCGAGGAAAATTCTGTAGGAGCCATGATGGCCCAAGAGGATGAATTCGGGGTCGAATTTGCGATTTACTACCTCAGCAAGAAATTCCTCCCTTATGAAGCCGAGTATGTTGAAGTGGAAAAGATCTGCCTGGCAGTAATCTGGGCATCCAAGAAACTGAGGCATTACTTTCATTCCTACAAAGTGCAGGCTGTTGCCAAGCAAAATCCCCTCCGATACCTGCAACAGGCACCCTCTTTACTAGGGAAAATGGGAAGATGGTTGATATTGCTACAAGAATTTGACGTGGAATACATTACTAGAAAGACCATTAAAGGTCGAGCAGTGGCCGAGTTTCTTGCTGACCATCCAATTGAAGGAGACCAGCTATTGTATGAATTCCCCGACGAAAACGTGGTAGCCATCACCGTGCAGAAGTGGCAGATGTATTTTGATGGGGCAGTAAATAGCAAGGGAGTCGGAACAGGAGTGATTCTAGTGACCCCAGACGGAGAGAAGCTTCCCTTAGCCAAGAAACTAAGGTACAGAGCCACCAATAACGAGGCTGAGTATGAAGCCTGCATCTTTGGGTTAGAAGCACTCTCAGCCGTGGGGGCAAAAGTAGTAGAGGTCTTCGGGGACTCATCTTTAGTAATCCACCAAGTCAGGGGTGAATGGGCCATCAAGGAAGGGCGGCTGTTGCCATATGCAAAGTGCTTGAAAGAACTTAGTGGCCGGTTTGAAATTTGCACTTTTAACTACGTGCCCCGAGATGAGAACCAATTGGCAGATGCCCTAGCTACCTTAGTATCCATGTGGGATAACCCGGAAGGAATAGTTATGAAGCCTGTGCTCATTTCCAGTTCGAGCAAGCCATACTTTGAGACCGAACAAGTCGGGGATGTTGAAACTACTGATGGAAAGCCATGGTACTATGATGTCCTGAATTATTTAGAGAGGTCAATATTCCCGGAAGAAGCCACTGAAAAAGACCAAAGGCTAATCCGCAAACTGTCCACTCAATTCATCAGTGTAGATGGGGTGTTGTACAAGAGACAAGCCGATGGCATACAACTCAGATGTTTAGATGAAAAAGAGGCCAAAAGGGTTATGGAAGAAACCCATGCAGGGGTCTGTGGGGCCCATATGAATGGTCTGGCCCTAGCAAAGAAAATAATGCGGCAAGGATTTTTCTGGTTAACAATGGATACAGATTGCTCTAAATATGTGAAGGAGTGCCAATTATGCCAGCAGTATGCTAATCTAAGACACCTGCCGGTGTCGGAATTGTGCAACCTGACGTCTCCGTGGCCATTTGCCGCATGGGGGATTGACATAATAGGAGAGATACACCCGACAGCCTCTAACGGGCACAGGTTCATTGTGGTCGCCATTGATTACTTTACCAAGTGGGTTGAAGCTGAATCCTTCAAGAAATTAGGCGCCCGGGAAATGGCCAGGTTCATCGAGCGACACTTGATCTGTAGGTACGGTCTCCCTCATCACATCGTGTCAGATAATGGGGTACAGTTCCAAGCTGAGACTAAGCAGATGCTCAAGAAATACGCCATCCAACACCATAAGTCCTCTCCATACCGACCACAGGCCAACGGGGCGGTCGAGGCGGCTAATAAGAACGTCAAGAAGATATTGGCTAAGATGGTGCAAACCTATAAAGACTGGGCCGAGAAATTGCCATTCGCACTATGGGGCTACAGGACCACCGCTAGAACTTCCACAGGGGTTACCCCTTTCTCCTTGGTTTACGGGACGGAAGCAGTTCTACGAGTAGAAATAGAACTCCAGTCATTGAGGGTGGTAACAGAAGCTCAGCTACCAGAAGCCGAATGGGCCCAGCAGCGGCTACTACAGTTGAACCTATTGGACGAAGATAGGATGCGGGCATACTACCACAACCAGATCTACCAGAAAAGACTAGCCCGCTCATTTGGGAAGAAAGTAAGAAAGCACCCATTGAAGGAAGGAGACCTAGTCTTCAAACAGATGAGGCCAGGGGTTCCGGATTTTCGAGGCAAATTCAGGCCAACTTGGGAAGGACCCTTCGTTCTGAAGAAGCTTTTGTCTAAAGGAGCTGCGATACTGACAGATAGTGATGGGAATGAATTCAGGGAGCCGGTCAACGTCGACAGATTGAAAAGATTCCACGGCTGAAGACAAAAAAAAAAATAATAAATAATAAAAAAAAGAGAGAGAGAGAAAAATGTTCAATCAAGAAAACCCGAGAGGGCTGATTGATAACAGGAGTGTGACGCTTTTGGGATCTATCTCGAGATTAGATGTGGTCTGGTATCTTGGGGCCTAATGTCAAATGATGATCATGTGTAATGAAATCACACGAGAAACGTGTACATGTATGCAATTATGCACTCAGAGAAGTTCTTTTATCCAATGAATGTCCATAGTTCTTTTCAGACGAGTAATATGTCACTGCTGTCACTTCCCATTCGAATGAGCACAATTTATCCGTGCAATCGACAGAAATTTATTAAAAAAAAATAATAATAAATAAATAAATAATAATAAAAATAAGGCCGTTAGAGATGAAAACCGTGACTGGCGCTCTAAGCAAAAGTTAGGCCAAAGGGCAGGGTGAAAACCTGGTAACAGGCAGTCTGCCCTACAAAAAATGAAATAAATAAAAGCCGCTGGATTGGGTTGGGTCCATTCCAGGCAAAAATAAGGCACAGGGTTATGTGAAAATCCGACAAGGACGCATCTCCCGCTAAGAAAAGCTAGTGTGAAAATCCACGAGGGACGCACTACCTTTAAAACAATGACGCTTGGAGTGATAAGGCAGCATTACCTTGGGCAACCCCTTTCAAGCAAAGACACACATCGGGCAATCCTCCCTGAAGAATTATGAGTCACAGTCCATGAAACAGGACATCGCTTACAGACGCTTGGGGGCATGATCGACCAAACAAAGACACGAGTCGCTTCAGCAAGAGTTATCGCACCTCGACCACTGGGCCACTTAGATGAACGGTGTCACCTGCATCCTGCATGACATATGCATATGCACGTGCATAACTTACCCTTGCATACAAATCTCTTTTGTTTTCGCAGGAAAGCCTGGCGCCTTCACACACCGACAAGCTGGTGTTTATCAGTCACTCAGCCGTGGTTTCACACTCCGACAAGCTGGTGTTCTATCAATCACGTTCTCCAAAGTCTGGCGCCTTCACACACCGACAAGCTGGTGTTTATCAGTCGTTCAGCCGTGGTTTCACACACCGACAAGCTGGTGTTCTATCAATCATGTTCTCCAAAGTCTGGCGCCTTCACACACCGACAAGCTGGTGTTTATCAGTCGCTCAGCCGTGGTTTCACACGCCGACAAGCTGGTGTTCTATCAATCACGTTCCTCCAAAGTCTGGCGCCTTCACACACCGACAAGCTGGTGTTTATCAGTCGCTCAGCCGTGGTTTCACACGCCGACAAGCTGGTGTTCTATCAATCACGTTCCTCCAAAGTTTGGCGCCTTCACACACCGACAAGCTGGTGTTTATCAGTCGCTCAGCCGTGGTTTCACACGCCGACAAGCTGGTGTTCTATCAATCACGTTCTTCCAAGTCTGGCGCCTTCACACACCGACAAGCTGGTGTTTATCTGTCGCTCAGTCGTGGTTTCACACGCCGACAAGCTGGTGTTCTATCGATCACGTTCTTCCAAGTCTGGCGCCTTCACACACCGACAAGCTGGTGTTTATCTGTCGCTCAGCCACGGTTTCACACGCCGACAAGCTGGCATTCTATCAACCGCGTTCTTAAAAGTCTGACGCCTGCACGCACCGACAAACTGGTGTTTATCAGTCGCTCAGCCATGGTTTCACGTCGACAAGCTGACGTTTCTCAATCATGTGACCGGTAGTAATCCTATGATGCCGACAAGCTGGCAAGACCAAGTCCCGGACAGCGACCGCCTCAGGTACGTATCTCTCCCTCTCTTTTCTGAATTTTGGTTCACTTGGGCACCTAGGTTCTAAGTTCCCCAAAATTGGGGGCAACTGTAGACACCGGGTCCCGAGGCGGTCCAAGATCAGGATTACCCAATGATGAAATAGAAGACCGATTTTCGGCAAGAAAGGTGAGAATCGATCGTTCCTTGTCACAAGGTGTGTTTTTCAGAAAATAATTAAAAATATATATTTTTGGGGAAATTAAAATTAAGATGGAGAAAAAAAAATATATATTAATTTTGTGTCAAAATTTAAAATTTAAAAAAAAAAAAAAAAGGTCGCGAAGGCCGCCTGCGGCAGCGCGGGGCTGCCTGCGCGGCAGGCTGCCCCAGCGCGCAGGGGCGGGCGCCTGCGCGCAAGGCAGGCGCCTCGCGTGCAGGCCCCCTGCGCGCGAGGCGGGGGGCGCCGCGCGCCCCTCCCTGCGCGCGAGGCAGGGACCTCGCGCGCAGCCCCCTGCGCGCGAGGCGGGGGGCCTCGCGCGAGAGACAGGGGCCGCCGCGCGCACCCCCTGCGCGCGAGGCAGCTGCCTGCCGCGCGCGGTGCGGGGGGCACCACGCGCGCAGCAGGCTGCTGCCGCGCGCGCCCTTGCCCTCTCCGCGCGACCTGGTCTTCGCCTGTCCGTTTTTTTCGCTGTTTTCAGTCTGAATTTTTTCAGTCTGACTTTTTCATTGTTTCACCATTTTGTGATATTTTGGATTAACTAAAAATAAAAGGTTTTTATTCTTTTGCCATTTTTGGCCAAGACAAGATTAAATGAGAATTTGGTACTCATTTTTAAGGAGGACGACAATTATTTTGGGGTCTCCCTTTTTTTTTTGAACTTTTTTCTCTCCAGGGGCCATTTTTGCTTTAGCTACTATTTTTTTCTCTTTTCTTAAGTTTTAAATCTTGATTTGCTCTTCAAAAAAAAGATATAATCCATCTTATTGAGTGATTTGGGTTGGGAAAATTAATTTCCTCTTACTCAAATCATCCATCAAAAAATATTTTCATCAAAGTATTTTCTTGATTTTATTTCAAAACATTAGATTCTACATTTTCTTCAAATATTCATCAGTACAAATCCGACAAGGAAAATCGATCGGGACACCGTTTCCCCAATCTAAAAATTCTGAGGGTAAACATTCTTGGACTTGTTCTCATTATTTTTGCATATTATTTATTATTGTTAATATTATTTTTTTGCTATTAATATATTGTCTATTATTTATTTTTAGCATTTCACTGTGTCAATACCATCATTAATATGTTATTTGTTGGCTTTAAATGGGTTTTCATGTTCATGTGCTAATATTATTATTATTATTTATCGTTATCACTATTCATGCTTGTGTTCATATTTAGGCTCATGTTATTGTTTGCTATTGTCATTTTTTTTTATTATTCATTGTTATCTCACGTGGTTATTATTATGGTTATTCTATGGGCCATCCATTCCCTTATTTTTGGCATTATTATTACTATCATTATTATTATTATTATTGTTATTATTATTTCTAATTGATTATTCTGTTTTCATATTATTTGTCACTTACTACTACTATTATTTGCATTATTACCACCTTATTATCACTATTATTATTATTATCATTATTATTATATATTCATGTATTTTATGTTTATTATTAACTAATCGTCGCTATTATTATATTTATTTATTTGCTATGTATCATCTCTTTTTTATTATTATCATTATTATATATTCATTGTATATTTATTGATATTATGTTATTATAATTGTTAGTATTATCATCACCTACTTATTGTCATGCTAATGTTTATGTGCCATATAATATTATTATTTGTTATCATAATATTATTGTCGTTATCATTATTTATCATTTATTATTATTGTTATATTTTGCACTTGCTTGATTAATTTGCCTAAAATATTTACTAATATTATTTTCGATATTATCTTTGTATGAGTTTAATTTGGGTCGGGTAGTGTAAGCGTTCTCACGGCTCCCCGGATGGATCGCGACACGTGGAATATCGCCTTGCTCGGTGAGATCTTTCTTAATTCCTTCTCTTTATGTGTTACATGTTTACTTGTAAGTACTTGTTTTATTTTTGTACGCGTGTGATAAAAAGTCACAAAAATAGTTTTACAATTAAATTGGATTCTTCACTAATAAAATTGGGACCAATGTCCCTTGTTTTAGCCCGACAATAAAAATGTCACAATTAAAACGAAGAGTCAACTTTTCTACAAAAATGGGATCACTCATCCCGGTTTTTCAATTCAAGCAATCAAAAATGACTCTTCGAACCCTCTTCAAATTAATACGAAGGAACCAATGTTCCTAAATTACGAACAAGCGCGAAGGAACCAACGTTCCTCAAATAATGTCCCGATTTATGTATGTTCTTTTATTTTGATCTTAAGTGAGTGTTTTAAAATTCAAGTTCATTTCTTTTGGGGCCCTTGTAATTAATTTTGGGGCAACTTTATTTATCTTTTGGGGATTGTATTCCGTCCCCATTTACATCTTTAACCTTCTTTTATTGGGGTTGTATTCCGCCCCGATTTATCTTGTAATTGTGTGCTTGGGTGTTTACCGCTTTTATTTATCGCTTTATCTGTTACTTTTATTTTATTGCTCTCGAATGATTGATATGCGCATTTTAATTTGAATGCATCGCTCGTATGAGATGAGAGATATAATTTTAAGAATTTAAAAACCCATTTATAATTAACCAAAGCATAAATAAGAGGGAAGTTCCGGACACCATATCTCTGGTTTAGACCAATAGAGGTGAGAAACCTTTTTCCAATTTCTTGCAAATTGGGTGGCGACTCCAAATACCTCAAAGGTGCCTTTAGGCGTCAATAGGCTAGGTTATTCTCCCCAATGTTCTATTGGGAGGGATACACCGATGATGTCTCATGGCGCCCATGATCAAAAGACGCGAACCTTCATACCTCGAATCCTAAAGCGGATTCAAAGAGAGGGCCCTTGCTGGGTGATCGGGTCCGGCGCGCGTCACAGTAAGGGATGTGAATGCACTTCATGACTTCAAGAGAAATGACCCCTATAGTAACCATTACAACCTGGGTTGGAGAAATCACCTAAACTTTTCATGGAGGGAGGGAAACCAAGCTTCAATATCTAGTAATCAACCGAGAGCCCCCTTTAACCAAAAAACCAACCACTAGTCCACCCACAACTAAGCTTATCATCAAGGGTATCAACCTCAAACCCAAACAAACTTTCAATCACTTTTCCTTCAACAACAAGCGTAACAAAATTACTAACCACCTGGTTTTACACCGAAGCCACTACCACCACTACCTCAAGAGAAAAAGCCAAATTTAAAAGACATATTTGCTAGTTTTATGACTTACTAAGTACAGTTTATGTCTACTCAAGACTCTAGGTGAAAATCTCAAGAGCGGTGGAATAGGAATCAAGATGCCTTCATGAGAACTCTTGAAACATAATTGGGACAGCTTGCCAACAATCTCTCTAATAGAACGCAAGGGCTATTTCCCTCTGATGTAGATAGAAATCCAAAGGGGGTGGTAAATTCTGAAAAGGGTAACTCTTCTACAACTTTAGTGGAATCTGCACCGGAGGTAGGTGACTCTGATCCCAACTTGGTAGTCTTATTTCATTGATGATGACCTCTAAAGCCTATTTGAGGTAAAGGATGCATAGGAAATCAAATGGAAAAAGTTATGTCCTAAAAGTGAAGTAAGTGATTTTGAGTATTATAATTTGATTTGATGGTTTTTATAGAAATATTTAAGGTTGTAGATTATGATTATGTAATTAGATTGAATTATAGAGCAAGGAAATGAAGATTATATATGAATATAGGTTCGGCCGCTAATAGAAATCAAAGGAGATTATGGTGTTTCAAGGAGTTAAGGCTAGAAAAAGATGTTTAAGGCGTGGAGAATAAGAGAATAAGTGTAGACACCGGATCCCGAGACAGTCTAAATCAGGATTACCCAATGATAAAATTAAGTGTGTTGATTTATAGGCAAAAAAATGAAAGTTGGAAGTGATAATTTTCTTGTCGTTTTGATTTGTTAGGAATAAATGAAAATATATTTTAAAAATGTTTTAAAAAATTATTTTGGGGTAAAAAAAGTGAGTTTTTAATTTTTTGTGTTCTATATAAAATTTTAAAAAAAAAATCGCGTGAATGTCGGGCTGCGGCAGCGCTGGGCGCACGCCGCAATGGCCCAGCGTGCAGGCGGAACGCGCGTTGGGCGACGCCCGTCGGGAGCACCGACGGGCGTCGCTCGCCCCTGTGCGCCCGTTTTCGCCCCCGACAGCCTTTTTGGCCATTTTGGCCCTTTTTTCTTCATTTTTAATGCTTTTTCTTCATTTTTTTATAGAATTTAATTCTAAAACCTTTTAAATTCCAAACCCTTCAAATTCAGCTGTTTTTTTGTGTTTATGGGAATTAAATAAAATTTAATTTCTTAATTAAAAAATTCTGAATTTTGGGATGAATAAAAAGGAATTTTAGAGAGAGAATTTGGGAGGATTTTTTTTAGAAAATTATTTTCTTCTTCTTTCTTCTCTCAAAAACAAATTCTCTCAATTTTTTAAATGATTTTTCCAAAATAATTCTTAAGGTAAAAAGATTAATTTTTGTTCTTGGAAATTTTCTTCTTTTCATTTAACAATTTTTTTTTTGAGACAAATAAATCAATTATTTTTTTTGAGTAAAAATTCAATTTTCAATATTTTATTTTTCTAATTTTATTCTTACATATCAAGACAAGGAATTGGATCGTCTACCTTCATTTTTTCAAGATAAATTTTGAGCGTAAACATTTTTTGTTCAATTTCTTAACTTAATTTTTAATTTCATTTTTTTGTTTCCAATTAATTAGTTATCATGTAAATTCTCCTAGATCTATTTTTTTTACTTCTTATTTCTTATTTTTTTATTTAATTGTTTATATTGTTATTATTGTCATTATTTTTTGTTCATATATTATTATTGTTATTAGTATTATCATTTAATAGCGGTGAGAAAAGAAACCGATGGACTTAGTTAACCGAAAAAAAATGCGAAACCGAACCAATGGACTGGTTAACCAATTGTAATAGACTGGTTAATGGTTAGTGTTTTGAAAAAATCGATATTAATGGACTGGTTAATGGTTTTTGACTCATGTAACTGGTTAACCGAACCGAAATCGAATTTTTAGTTAATTTATTAATTTTTTAATAATTTATAACAATTTATATAATAATTTATCTTAATTAAAAGTGATCATGTACTGTTTTTCATTATACTAATTATTTTAAAGTTTTTAACTTTTTTAAATTGGCTATTAGTAAGTATAACAATTTATCTAATTAAAATTGATTATGGACCGGTTAATATATTTACTTATTAAATATTAATTTTTAAAAACAAATTTGCTTATATCTACCAAATATTTTTATTTTAACAACAATAATATTATATTATAGTGAAAAAATTTTAATTTTTAAGTATTTTGAACATTTTAATTTTATTTATGAATATATTTATAATTATAGTGGTTAACCGAAAAATATTGGGTAACCGATCCGAAAATCCGAAATCGATGGACTGGTTAACCGATGGTAATGGACTGAAATTTCAAAAAACCGCTATTAATGGACTGGTTAATAGACTGGGGCTCATGGACCGGTTAACCGACCATTCTCACCCCTATCATTTAACATGTGTTAGCATAATTGGCTTATTTTATTTCTTCATTTTATTCTTGCATATTTAATTTGATTGTTAATATTCTTTGATGCTATTATTATTATTATTATTATTATTATTATTATTATTATTATTATTATGTGTTAATTTATTAATCTACTAATTTATTTATTTTCATTATATCATTTAATTTATTTGTCATTCATAATACATTTTATTTCATTTTAATTCAATTTTGTTTATTATTTTATGTGTTTAATTGATTTTTTTATTTAATTATTAACGTTAATTTTATTTGTATTTGTTTTTGGTTTTAATACTTGTTTTTTCCATGTTTGAGCACTCTCACTACCGAAGGAGGAGATACAGGAGATTCATTTGGCTTGATTTATTATTTTCATTGCTTTTTATTACTTTTCTTTGTTTTGCCTTTTATTTATTTGTCATGTAATTTGTAATACACTTATTTTATTTTATGCACATTAAAAAGAAAATCACAAAAATATTTTTATTAATAAATTGGGTTCTTCTAATAAAACCGGACCAATATTCTAACCCAATAAAATATCACTTTCAAAAGGAAAGTTAGTTTTTATAAAATAGAATCACTCATCCTGATTTTCTTAATAATGCTTAAAAATAATTCTCCAATTTTTTAAGTGTGCATGAAAGAAACCAATGTTCATATTCTAAAAATAATGCCCCATTTTCTATATGTCATTTATTTATTTACTTTAACTTTCTATTTTTGTACCAATTTTCATCTTGTAATTTATTTTTGTAGTTTATTTTATTTTATTTATTTATCGCTTTTTTATTGATTCTTCTGATGCTTGATATACGCTTAAATTAAATCGCATGACGTGTGAGAAAAGAGATGGAAAATTTACTGTTAAAATGTCACTTATAATTTAACCAAGGTAGTAATAAGAGTGAAGTTCCGAAACCACTCTCTGGTTTAGACCTTCGATATTAGATAAACTTTTTCAATTTTTGTAAATTAGATGACGCTTCAAAATACCTTAAAGGTGCCTAAAAGTTTCATGGGATTATATGAACTTTTCCAATGTTTTATTGGGTAGAAATTCCAAAATATCTCATATTACACAAAATCTAGACGTGAATCCTTTTGGACCCTAAAAGCGGGCCTCTCAGGAAACATAGCAGGTTCTGCGTACGTCACACCATAGTTTCATAAGCTTAGGGTAGTGCCGTCAACCTTACACCAAATGATCAAGATCCTTTATGATGGGCAGGTTGTGACCATTCGACCTACAAGAGAAAACCAGGTCTCCATCCTAGAAATCTCGAAATAACCCTTTAGCGGTTTCCATGTGGGCGTGATCAAGGAAGAAGAAGATGTTGCGGGAAGTCCCCAGGTGGTCAATATGATGAAGAAGATGTCCTTCCTCCTAGGAGCAGGCTTGGGAAAGAACTCTCAAGGGCCCCAAACAGCCATCACAACAAGGGGTCAAAAGGACCGAAAAGGTTTAGGGTATGAAGGTACCACTATGAAGAACATAAAGAAGACAAAGGAGATCCCCCACATTAAAGAGAGTTTCGTATTGGCAACTTCAATTTGCGCTTATACTAGAGAAGTCGAGCCTCAATGGATCGATGGCAAGATCATTCTTGGGTTCGAGGTCTTCAATAATGTATACGATTGGGACGTCGGATTGATCAAGCCTGTGAATGATTTTTGGGAAGAGGAAGTTATGACTCAAGCTGCTATCTGGGATTGAGATGCACTTGAGGAAATTATCATGGATAAGCTTCTAGCTACTAGAGTGAAAGGAAAGGGGAAGACAAAAAATGAAGCTATGAGCAAGATTTAACTGGAGGTTGCTAAAGATCCCCCAAAAAGCCAGGATACCACCCAACCGTTGGCTGCAACATCTGCGTTGGCAGGAAATCATGATGATAATTTTTTAAATGTTATTTTTGTTCTTGAACTTTTTGATGTTGATGTTTCAAACTCGATTATCAATAAAATGAATGATTTTGCGTACTTGTGTGATGTTCTTTATGATTTCAATATGCATAGTCACGAACATAAATTATCCATATTTGATATTAATTCTATTGAAGCTACACCATTTAATCTCGAGACTTCGAAAAATTTGAAGGAAATCTTAATAGCATCTTACGTAACTCCTGAAGAGAGAAAAATTTGAGAGAATAATAAAAAAATATGAAAAAGTCTTTGCCTGAACCTACGAGGACATGCCAAAAATTGATCGAGTAATTTCCGAACATGCCATCCCGAGTCTAAACCTACCAAGCAGAAGCTAATGAGGCTTAGGCCAAAATGGGCACAGATGGTAAAAGAAGAGATACACAAGAAGATCGAGGTTAAGTGTAATGGCCCAAATTCTAGTCTAGAAGTTAACAGTGATAGTTACAGTGTCCTAAGTGTGATTTTTAGGTTCAGAGTGATGATATGAGTGTTTACATATATAGTGGAACCATAAATTGAGTGTGCTTAATGTATAGCAAAACCGGGATAGTTAGTTTCGGGACAGCTATACAGTGGAAACTGACAGTAGATGCCAAAAATTATTTTTGGTAAAATTGATCAGTGGACGGTTAGGAGTCTAGTGGTGAAATTTGAAGTGAAAATGAGGTCAAATAGGGCTCCGAAAGTCATTCCAAAATTGGCTTCCGGTTCGGTGCAATTGAATCGAAGTTTGATCGAATTTTGACTGAATTTTTAAAAATAGTTATTGAGTTTAAAAAAGTATAAAGTGGGAAGTGTAAAAACATAAAATAATTTTTAGTATTTTTTACGGCATTAGAATGGTGTTTTACGGTAGAACCGAACGGGTTTGAATTAGACCGATTTAAGTGAACCGGGCTCCAAATGGACTTTAATTATGCTAAAATTTTGTAAGAAGGCTATTTTTGATATTTTGAGAATGATGGAATTGATTGGGAGTGAAAATAAGTTGAGAAACATATAGATCTCTTGAAACAGTGAAAAATTACTGAAAAATCGAAATTTTAGTTCAAACCGATTGGACCACTTTGGATTGACCAGTTCGGTTAAATTTTAACCTATATAAGGCATTAAGAGGTCAGATTTCTCTAGAGAAATCCAGCCATAAATCGCTTCTCCTCTTCCCCTCAAGGCTGAATTGAAGTTTCTTCAATTTTCTCCATTTTTCTTCATTCTTTCTTCAATCTTTCCTCAAATCTTAGCCTCCTAGACAAATATCAGCCCCTCTAAAACCTAATAGAAGTGATTGGAGTCCATTTGAAGCATTTAAAGTGGGATTTTTCAAGTGTTCAAGGTTTAGGGTTTAATTTGAGGTATGTGTTTTAGGTATTTTTAATTGAGTTTATGAGTTCCTATTTAAGTGTGTAGAGTTCATTTATGAAGTTATTGTAAAAGGAAAGTGTGGAATTGATGATATCCCATTGATTGTGTCATCCACCATAGGTACATAAGGTGAGGAGGAGATTTCCAAAGCCAAAGGGAAGGAAAAGGAAGCCTAGAGAGGCTAGAGCAAGAATTTGAGATTTGTGGTTACAAAATCCCTTCATTTCCATTAATTAAAGTTGAGTTTTAGGTTATGTCTTAGTATGAACTTGTGATAAAGGCATGATTAATTGAATCTAACTTGATAAACATGATTAGTGGGCTATGTGTTATGTATGATGGAGTGATTAAAGGAATGAAAAACAAACATGGTGAATTAATGTAGTATTGGCCGAATGGAATATTAAAGGAATTAATGAGATATTTTGGTTAGTAAGGCATGTAATTGATATTTATGATGAGTATAACATGTAATTGGCATGATTAAGTGATTAAATGAATTAAATATATCAATGGTAGAAAATTGACGCTTTGGCCGAATTGGACATGTGAGGTAGTTAATGTGTATTTTGATGTTTTATGGTATATTATGGCATACAATGATTAAATAATGATGAATGAGTGTGTATGCAAATTTATAATTGGAAATGATGACATAGCCGAATGATACATGTCGATATAATATATGATTTAAGTAAAATTTTGATATTATTTGCCCTTAATAGTGGTCTGATAGTGAAATTTAGTTCAGGATATAATTGGCTAGCCATAGAAATTTCACACCGCAGTACGAGTTATGACGACTCGCTATTGATAGGTCAATACCGTTCTGTCACAATGTATAATGATTAAAGTGAATAGTATAGTGCAATGCAATAATGAATGGTTCTATTAGAATTATTCTATAGTATATGGATCTGTGGGGTCCACATCGCTTATATCCGATTAGTAGATTTTCTATCGGGTGTATACTAGGGGTATAATGGTAATTATGTGATAAAATTGATTAAAATAGTAATAAATGAGAAAATAAGTGAAATTGGGACTAAATTAAATAAAATAGAAAGTTTAAGGGTAAAATAGTAATTTTACACCTAATGGATGAGAATGGAGTAAGTTAGGTAAAAAATGTAACTTAAGGGTTCATTTGGTAAATAAATGAAAATGTAGGTTAAAATGGTAAATTGGCATAAAAGTGGTTAAGTAGGGACTAAATTATAATTTGGTAAAATGTTAAGGGTTAAATGGAAATTAAGTATATATAAGGGTAAAAAGGTAATTAAGAGTAATAAAAGGGTATTTTGATAATTAAGTGAAAATAAGGGACATAGATGTAATTATTGAAAAGATGAGGACATAGAAGGAATTACTGTAAAAGATGGGGACGTAATTGGAATTATTGGTAAAGATAGGAACCTAAATGTAATTGATGATAAAGGATATCTTGTAGAACGTCTCCTTGCTTAAGTCACCTGTAAACACAAGGAAATCGACGGGTTTCTGACAAAGGATACTCTGACGATTAAGTTAGTAATTTAGATTAACTGAATTTGTTGTAAGAAAAAATCTCCTTTGAAATGTACCTTTCTCTTCCTTTTTATAGCCTTTCCCTTGATTCATAACAGTTGCCCTCTTGATGGGTTT
The DNA here is from genome assembly GCA_947683425.1 of Excoecaria cochinchinensis. Classification (NCBI taxonomy): domain Eukaryota; kingdom Viridiplantae; phylum Streptophyta; class Magnoliopsida; order Malpighiales; family Euphorbiaceae; genus Excoecaria; species Excoecaria cochinchinensis. The sequence continues at coordinate 10,557,249 of CANTUQ010000105.1, forward strand.
TTATTAGGTAACAACTCTCTTCATAATGAGATTTTATTGAGTAACGGCTATCTTCATGATGAGCCTTTATTGAGTAACAGCCACTTTTATGGCGGGAGCCGAGCTATCTCACACTGCTGAACTGTTCTCAGTAAACCGAGCTATTGACGTGGAGGATTTCCTGAATAGCCCTTTTACCGAGCTACTGTAAGTGTCCAGTTATCAGATAAAATTGATGTGAGCCGAGCTATCAATGTTTTTCGGGCTGTTGTTAAGAGACTTCCGGACACCTTAGCAACCGAACTCAAAAGCATTGTGATAACCGAACTAATTAGAAGGTTGCTCGGCTATCACAACTCCCTCCCCAAGTACGCGACATTCATGTTGTTTAAGCGGCTCTTCAAAAATTCAAAAAGGTAACTGCTAGGCGCGTGAAGCATGAAGTCGGAAAGGACAGCGCCTCGCTTCACGCGAAATGATGGCCAGGACTCCCAGATGCCATCATTGTGGCGCTTTGATACCCGCGCTTGCCTTAATGACCTCTGACATAGCCCTTCATCAATTGCCACCTGTCTTCTGATAATTGGCCTGCCCTGCTTATAAATGCCCTTCTAATTTAGGGATTGCGCTTCTTCTCTTTCATGATTTTGACTCCGAATTTCACTGTTCCTCATTTTTGGGTTTTTCTTTTCTGTTCTCCCCTTTAAGATTTTCTTTTTTAGATCTATACTTTCTCAGATTTTGTTGTTCTCACGAGCGATCATCTTCAAGCATTTCTTGATCTAATCTCATTCAGATTTACTTTAAAGCCACTTCCCCGAGATTTTCAGGTTTGTACCCTTTTCTTTCATTTCTTGGCAACATGAGTGCTTATGAGAGTTTTATTGAGAGGGTAAGGGTAGAAGAAGGGCTCACTGCTCAATGTCCTTTCGATTCTCCCAGTACCAGCCAGCGAAGACACGAAGGGAGAAAGGAACCACGAAGACTCCCCAGGGTAGGCAGTATAAGTTCCATCCTGACACCCAGCGATATGAGCGCGCTGAAGGAAAGACTTGGTATTCCTTACGAGTACCAGATGCGTGCTGCTGGTGCCTCCCTAAGGGCCAATGCCAAATTGCCCGGTAGAAAGGCCATAATTATCTATGAAGCAGACTTCGAAGCTGGGGTGAATCTCCCCTTGACTGCCTTCGAGCTTGAATTTCTTAACTTCTATCACATGACGATTAGTCAGTTGCATCCCAATACCTGGCACACCCTTTCGGGGCTGCAAATATGGTCTGCCGAGCACGAAATAGACCTCACTGTCCGACTCTTCCGAGCTACTCACAATGTAGGGCTCCGGGCTAATGGGGAAGATCACAATTATATACAATCCCATCCTGGGTATGGGGTATTTGCCGGGCACCTCGAGTCTTTAAAGAAGTGGAAGGACCGGTTCTTTGTTTTAAAGAGTGAGTTGGATTTTCCTTTCCGAACTCACTGGGGTCGGTTTGTAAATAGGAACGACAGCCCGCTCCAGCTGAGTGATGAGGAAGAGCAAACCCTAGCTTGGTGGAGGGAGCTGGCCAAAGAGAAGGTCGATATAAACTTGCAACTCCAGTGCAGCATACCTCCTCCCCCACCAAAACCAAGTTCAATAAGAAAGGGTAAAGTGAACTTACTTATACTCCTTAGGTTCTGATCGGTTTTTTATTGTTTGCTTTTTTGCAGCCTTTGAGAGGAGCTCCAACCCTAGCGTCACCGAGCTGATAAGGGCGCAGAGGAAGAAAGTAGGTGGAGGCCCTTCTGCGTCCGACGGCCACACGGTACCCCTAAATCCAGACTCCCCCACCGCATCTCCGAGCCCAAGCGTCCCCACTCGGAGTCCCTCGATGGATCCTCCATCCGCAAATAACCAAGCTCCTCCTTTTGATCAGCCTTCCGGGAGCTGTGAACAGGCGCATGTCTCTGAACCACATCCATGGACCGAGGAGCAAAAGACTCTGTTTGACGGCATCCGCAGGTTCTACCAGCAGCAGGGGACATCCTGGTCAAAAGATAACCTGGAGTTCAACACCTTCGCTCATCTAATGTCCTGCATTCCCTATAAAACCTCGCAGCTGTTGCAGCTCAGTGCCGAACAACTAAGCCATGCCATGAAGAGGCACGAGGTGGAGATAAGTTGCGAGACATGGTTCTTTAGTATGTTTGTAGAGTCATTTGCTTACCAACTGTGCTTTCAGGGTTGCATACTGGTGGGAGCCGCCATTGGCAAAATAAATAAACTCATCTCCCTCCGGAACAAGGCAGATCAGGAGGTGACCCGGCTCCGATTCCAACTTGGTGAAGCAAAGGCTAAGATGGAGGCAGCGGAGAAGCGTGCTCTGGAGGTCGAGAAGAAAATGCTCGTCCAGGGATACAAAGTAATTGAGGCCAAAGAAAGTGCTGTAGTAGCTGAAGCTCTCTTGACCCGAGAGAGAGAGAAGAGCCAGGCTGCTGAGTTGGGCTTGGAAAAAGCGTGCCAAGAGCAGGAGGCTACTAATAAAGAGAAAGCCGAGCAAGAACAAAGGTGTTCGGAGCTTGAGTATCAGGTGGAAGACATGACAGCTGATAAATGTATTGCATTCGGGGGTAAATTGATTCAGTCAATGAAGGACCGGCATCCGAACATGGACTGGTCCTGGTTGGATGAAGTTTACCCTGACGAATGAAGAGCCGATCTATCGGATTTTGTGCTTGTTCTCAATTGTAATTTTATTCAATATATATGCAATTCCGACTTTAGTAATCGTATTGAGTTATTGCATTAACTTGGTTAAATAATTCCGTATGCTTGGAAAGCCAAAAATTGACTGAATAACTGTGGCCATATTGCCAAGTTTTTTTTATTAATAATGAGCTATGCTTGGATAGCAATTTAGTTGTACCCAGCTTATAAAAATTATAAATGCTCGTGGCGATCCTGCCGAAATGAGCTTACAAGAAAAAACGTTGTGGCAAACCTGCTGAGTTGCACTACTTACTGAAAATAACTCTTCAAATTGGAGATGTTCCAAGAATGGGGGAGCAACTTTCCCAAAAGGTCCTTCAATCTGTAGGCGTTCCCTTTGACCTCATGTACTGTATGAGGACCTTCCCAATTTGGATTTAGCTTTCCGACCCCAGAGGCTATGTGGGTTGCAACAACTTTCTTGAGAACGAGCTGTCCAACCCAAAAAGACTGGGATTTAAGGTTCCGATCATGATATGATGACATCCTCTACTTATATATTGCCAATTGTAATTGGGCGGACTCTCCAATTTCCTCCAACCGATAAAGATAATACAAGAGATTTGCTTCATTTTCTTCAGCATCGTATGATAAAGTTCGAATGCTTGGAATGCCGATCTCACATGGGATGACTGCTTTCGATCCAAATGTCAAAGAGAAAGGAGTGAGGCCGATCACTTCTCTTGGGGAACTGTGGTATACCCAAAGAACATTGTTGAGTTCGTCGACCTAAAGACCCTTTGCCTCATCAAGCCATTTTTTTAGACCGGCTAAAATAGTTCGGTTTGTGACTTCAGTCATACCGTTTAATTGGGGATCATAAATCGAGGTAAAACACAATTGAATGTTCAAATCCGCACAATCACTCTTAAAAGAAACACAATCAAACTGTTTACCATTATTGGAGATGATTGCGTGAGGGATTCCAAACCTGGTGACTATGGCTTTCTGCACAAATTTGATGACATTCGTCGGCGTAATTGTAGCCAAGGGCTCTGCTTCCGCCCATTTTGTAAAATGATCCACTGCCACCACTAGAAACTTTCTCTGTCCGGTGGCCAATGGAAAAGGGCCAACAATATCAATTCCCCACTGAGCAAATGGTCATGGGCTATGAATGGGTACTTGTGGGGCAGACTTCTGATGCAATATGTTGCCGAACCGTTGGCATTTATCACACTTTCACACAAGTTCCTTGGCATCCTTCTCCATCATAGGCTAATAGTACCCCTGTATTAATGCTTTCCGAGCTATTGCTTGTGTGCCTTCATGGGCGCCACCAATGCCTTCGTGGATTTCTCAGAGTATTTAATCACCTTCTTCGATGCTTAGACATAAAGTCTAGGGATGCGAGAAGGATCGCCTGTACAACTTATCATCCAGAATAGCATACCGGCTTGACCTCCGAACTATTCTCTGAGCCTCAACCTGATCATCTGGGAGAACTCCCGAACTAAGGTACTGATATATCGGTAAATGCCAACCCTCCATCGGCTCATTCAGCTGAATTTTGTATGTCTCATATGTTGGCACCGTTATGACTGTCCATACCATGTCATAAAATTCATGTAGAAGGCCATAGTCACCAGGTTCGGAATCCCGCACACAATCATCTCTGATAATGGTAAGCAGTTTGATTGCACTTCCTTCAAAAGTTATTGTGCAGATTTAAGCATTTAACTATGTTTCACCTCTATATATCATCCCCAATCCAACGGTATGACTGAGGTCACAAACCGAACCATTTTAGCCGGTCTAAAAAAGAGACTAGACGAAGCGAAGGGTCTTTAGGTCGATGAACTCAACCATGTTCTATGGGCATACCGAACTTTCCCAAGAGCAGCAACCGGCCTCACTCCCTTCTCTTTGACATATGGGGTAGAAGCAGTCATTGCATGTGAAATTGGCATTCCAAGAATTCGAACTTCTTCATATGATGCTGAGAAGAATGAGACAAATCTCTTGTATCACCTGGATCGGTAAGAGGAAATTAGGGAGTCCGCCCAGTTACAATCAACGATATATAAGCAGAGAATGTCATCATATCATGATCGAACGCTTAAAGCCTGGTCCTTTCGGGTCGGACAGCTTGTACTCAAGAAGGTTGCTGCCACTCACTCGGCATCGGGGGTCAAAAAACTGAGCTCAAATTGGGAAGGTCCTTACTTAATACACGAACTTAATGGGGCCGCCTACAGGTTGAAAGACCTTTCGGGAAAGTTGCTCCCTCATTCTTGGAATATCTCTAATCTGAAGCATTATTTTCAGTGAACAAGCTCATTTCGGCGTGACTGCCACAGGCTTTGTAATTTTTGTAAGCTGGGTATAGCTCATTTTGGTGTGATCGCCACAAACATGTGTAATTTTTATAAGCTGGGTACAACTAAATTGCTATCCGAGCATAGCTTGATATCAATGAAAAAGCTCAGTTCGGCAAATATTGCCAAGAGCATTTTAATTAATTATGTTTAAGTACGTAATTATGCTTGTGATTATCTGAACATTTGGAATCGTTCACGATAGTATATGCAAACTCAAGATAATTATCCAATTCGGAAGAAGTCTATTTTACACAAAAAAAAATTTATTACAATGGGCAAGTCAACATTTATTCATCAGGATAAACTTCATCCAGCCACGACCAGTCCATATCCGGATGCCGGTCCTTCACCAACTGAATCAGTTTACCCCCAAATGAAATGCACTTATCGGCAGCCATATCTGCTGCTCGGTATTCGAGCTCTGAGCACCTTTGCTCCAACTCGGCTCATTCTTTATTCACTGCTTCTTGTCCACGTTGGGCCTCTTCCAAGCTAAATTCGGCCACCGCTGCTTTCTCCTTAGCCTCAACAACTTCGCTTGCCTGTGCAAGCATCTTTCGCTCTGCCTCCAAAGCCCACTTCATAGCATCTCCATGTTTGCCCTCGCCTCACCGAGCTCATGTTGGAGCCAAGATGCCTCTTTTTTTGCATTATTGCGTAGGCTGATAAGTTTGTTCATTTTGCCAATTGCGGCTCCAATCACCATGTTGTTCTGTAAGCACAAGGGGAAAATAAATTAGACGTCTGACAACGAAATAATTAACAACCATCGACACAAACTTACCTCCACTTTGAGTCTCTTCATAACCTGACTCAGTTGCTCGGCACTAAGTTACAGCAATGGGGCTATCTCGGCAGGGACACATGACATCAGGTGAGTGAAAGTAGTGAAATTCGGGTTGTATTTAGACTAACTTCTCCCTTGTTGCTGCTAGAAATATCGAGCATTATCAGTCAAAGACTTCAATTCCTCAGTCCATGACCTCGGATTAGGAACATATATTTTTTCTCTGCCTGGGCAAGGGTGTTCGGCAGAGGTCGAAGGCGGGGGAGAGCCATTAGGCACCATTATCAGGGACACCAGCAGAGCCGTGGATAGAGGACTCCGGGTTGGAGTGCTTGAGCTTGGGGCAGCAGAGCTCGGGGCAGTGATAGCTGAAAAACCTTCGTTCAGGTTCAGGACAGCAGTAGAGGGGCCTCCTTTAGATTTTTGGCTCTTGGCTCTTATTAATTTGGCTACGCTCAGATTGGAGTTTCTCTTTATAGCTACAAAAAAGCAAGCAATAAGGAACAAATTAGAACTCAAGGAAACAAGGAGATTTCATGGTGGAGCTCGATCTTCGAGGCGGTGGAGGTATGTCGCACTGGAGTTGCAAGTTTATATCAACCTTCTCCTTAACCAGCTCCCTCCACCGGGCCAGGGCTCGCTCCTCATCATCACTGAGCATTAGAGGATTATCGTTCCTATTCACGAACCGACCCCAGTTAGTTCGGAAGGGGAAGTCTGTTTCACTCTCGATAACAAAGAACCGGTCCTTCCACTTCTTTAGTGACTCAAGATTCCCAGCAAACACCCCATACTCAGGCTGAGATTGTATGTAGTTATGATCTTCCCCGTTAGCTCGGAGCCCGACGTTATGGGCAGCTCGGAAGAGTCTGATAGTGAGGTCTATGTCATGCTCAGCAGACCATATTTGCAGTGCCAAGAGGGTGCGCCAGTGTGACGCGCGCCGAACCCTGTATCTTCCCGAAGGCCCGCTTTAGGGCTATCAGGAGAGGTTCATTGAAACTTGTAAGGTATTTACAAGTGCGTCTATTTTGGGCAACAAGGAGATTTCATAGAGTCGCCACCCAATAAAATATTGAAAAAATTCATCTCGCCTCAGTGAGCCTAAGACGGCGCTGCTATGTCCATTTTGGGCAAGCCAGAGGGGTCTTGGAGGTCCCATCCTAATAGAACATTAGGAGGGCCCTCTCGCCTCGTGGAGGCTAGGACTATGCAAGTTAAAGCCTTTTTACGGGACACAAGAGGTGTCTTGGAGATCCCATTAAAATGGGTCTCTCGCCTCGTTGAGCCCAAAAACCAGAGACAGGTTCGGGATTTCCCATTTATTCATACCTTGGCTAAGTTTATAATCAAGTTTTGAATTTAGCGTTTCATCCCATTTCTCATTCAATTTTAATGCAATTTAATTAAACACATATCAATCATATAATAAAAGCGATAAATAAAGTAAATAAAAGCAAAATAAATTACAACAAAACTAGGAGCGGAATATAACCCCAATTTGTAAATAAAATACAATTCATACATAAATCGGGTAATTTATTAAAATGAGGACATTGGTCCTCTCATGCATAATTAAAGAAAATAATTTTAAAGTGATAATTTATTTTGAATGAAAAAAAGTTAGGACATTAGTCCCATTTTATTTAGAAAAAAAATAAATTAATTAAGTAGAAATATTTTTATGGTTTTTTTAATTAACGTGCATAAAAATAATTTATTACTAATTACATATTAGAAATAAAATAATGAAAGCAAAAGAAATGAAAATAACAAAAAATAACAAATCAACTCCCAAATGGATCTTCAAATCTTCATGGGCTCCCACTTGGTATGGAAAAGAATCACACATAAAAATAAATATTAAAAATAAAAGAAAAAAAACAAATAAAAGTGAAGTTAGTAAAAAATTAATTAAACATATAACATGAAAACAATTAAATTAAAGCAATCAAAATTGCATCATGTATGACAAGCCAATTAAAATGATATAATGAAAATATGCAATCTAATTAATTAACAATTTAACATGCATAGAAAAAAAACATGGTAATAATAAAATTCAACATGCAAAAACAAGTATAAAATAATGATGATAGAATTTAACATGCATAAAAATACAAAATAACAATAACATCCAATCATGCATAAAAAGCAAAAGAAATAATAAAAAATCAGCATACATAAAACATAAATAATAATAGTAATAATAAAATTAAACAAGAATAAGGATAATAATAATAATACTAATGATGGTAATAACTACAATAATAATAACACAATAATAACAAAGAATATGAACAATCAAATACAATAATGAGATTGATGATGATGATGATGATGATGATGATAATAATAATAATAATAATAATAATAATAAAAGAAGATGTACAATTCAATTAAATATGGAAGCACAATATGAAAATAAAAATAAGCCAATTATGCTAAAACACGTTAAATGATAATACTAATAATGTATGTGAACAAAAATGATGACAATGATATGAACATGAATAATTAAAGAAGAAATAAGAACAAGAAATAATAGTATGAACAATTCAATCAAAGAATAAGAAGTAAAAACATGAACAATTAAATAATAGATCTAAAAGAATTTACATGATGATTAATAAAATAAAATCAAAAGAATAAAAAAAAGAATAAAATGATAGAACTAAAAGAATTTACATGTTAATTAATTAAATAACAACAAAAGAATGAAATTAAAATTAAATGAAGAAATTGAGCCAACAATAATTACCCTCAAATTTATCTTGAAGAAATGAAGATAGATGATCCAATTCCTTGTCTTGATTTGAAGAATATGATTAGAAAAATAAAATATTGAAAGAATGAACTTTACTCAAGAACAAACAATTGATTTATTTGTCTTAAAGTAGAAATTGTTTGATGAAATGAAGAAAATTCTCAAGAACAAAAATTATTCTTTTTGCCTTAAAAATTCACTTGGAAAAATTCTTTAGAAAAATTGAGAGAGCTTGGTTTGAGAGAAGAAAGAAGAAGAAAAAAAAATTCTAAAGAAAATCCTCCCCTTTTTCCTTCAAAATTCTTCTTTTATTTTTTCCCGAAAAATCAGATTTTTAATGGAAGAATTAAATTGAATTAAATTCAATAAAATCCAAAAAACTGAAGAAAATCAAAAGTTTGCAATTTTAAAAGTTCTACCATTGAATTCTACAAAAAAAATTGAAGAAAAATCATTTTTTGAGGCCAAAATGGAAAAAAATCGGAAAATGGGCGACCAAGGGGCGACAGGGGTGCCCAATGGGCTTCCCGCACGCCTTGCCGTCACCAGCGCAGCGGGCTCGTGCGCCGCCCAGCGGGCGGGCGAGCGCTCCCGGCGTGCGCTGTGCCTGCGCGCCGGGGCGCGCGCCCAGCACTGCCATAGCCCTACACTAGCGCGAATTTTTTTTAAAAAAATTTCTATAAAAAAACAATAATTTAAAAGCTAACTTTTTTTACCCCAAAATAATTTTTAAAACATTTTTAAAATATTTTTAAAATACATTTTTCTTCATTCCTAACAAATCAAAACGACAAGAAAATTATCACTTCCAACTTTCATTCTTTTTGCCTATAAATCGGCACACTTAATTTCATCATTGGATAATCCTGATCAAGACTACTTGGGACCCGGTGTTTACAGTTGCCCCCAATTTTGGGGAGGCTAGTGTGTGGGTGCCTAAGTGAGTCAAAATTCAGGAAAAGGAAAGAAGCGCGTACCTGAGGCTGCCTCCTTGCAGCTGCTCCCTCAGGAACAGTGTTGTGATTCATCCTCTTGAGTTGCACTGAGTCGCTGACAAGACTACAAAATGCCAGGGAACCATCCTAAGATGGTGATGCGCCGAGTCGTTGACAAGACTACAAAATGCGAAAGATAAATCGCACCGAACCGCTGACAAGGCTACTAAAAGTGCGCTGCACGGAGTCGCTGACAAGACTACTAAACGTACAGGTGCAATCCGCAGATAGCGATGCGCCGAGCCACTGATAAGACTACTAAAAGCACTAAATAAAAAATCGCACCGAGCCGCTGACAAAGCTACAAAAAGTGCGCTGCACGGAGTCGCTAACAAGACTACTAAACGTGCAGGGTTCCATTCTAAGACGGTGATGCGCTGAGCCACTGACAAGACTACTAAAAGTGCTGAACAAAAAATTTCACCGAGCCGCTGACAAGGCTTACAAAAGTGCGCTGCATGGAGTTGCTGACAAGACTACTAAACGTATAGGAAAGAACTACACCGAGCCACTACCAAGGCTACCAAAAGTGCACTGTTCCATCTTCTGATGATGATGCGTCGAGTTGCTGACAAGACTACGAAATGCGAAACTTGCTCTTCTGAGCTACACCGAGTCTGCTACAGACTACTAAAAGTGCACTGCACCGAGTCGCTGACAAGACTACTAAAAGTGCAGGATTCCATCTTCGAATGGTGACTGTCTTCTTTTAGATATTTCCTACAAAATTATGTGCATAAAAATACATACAAGAAAACGTGTGTGTATGATATGAGATGTGAATGCTTGCAAGAATGTATAGACCATGCCCTAGGTGGCCCAGGGTGTGCTGAAGATATAGCTTGGTTGCTCCACCATGCCCCCGGAATCAAGAGGATTGACATCTTGGCCTTAGGGATTCTGTCCCCAATAAGTTTTCTGAAAGAGACATCCAGTGCATCTTTGCCCCCTGACCAATGATCGTATGCCTAGGACTCTGACTCATGCATTATCTGACTGAAGAATGATCATCTGAAGTAATGTCGCCTTATTGCTCCAAGCATCAAACGTCATTGCTTTAAAAGGTAGTGCGTCCCTTATGGATTTTTACACTAGCTTTTCTTTGTGAAAAATGCGTCCCTTTGGGGATTTTCACATAATCCTTTGCCTAACTTTTGCCTGGCATGGACTCAACCCAAACCAGCGGTTTTTTATTTTTTTCATCATATTTTTTTTGTAGGGCAGACTGTCTGTCTCCAGGTTTTCACCCTGCCCTTTGGCCTAACTTTTACTTAGAGAGCCAGTTACGGTTTTCATCTCTAACGGCCTCCTTTTTTTTCAAGATTTTTTTAATTATTTTTTTTTTAATTTTTTTTGAGCTGCAAGAGAAGGCTATTATCAAAACCACCACTAAGAATGAATAGCACATATCTGCTTAGGCACCTTCCGACAGAATAATTAGACAATAGTCATTAGATGAAAAAGTGATATATTTATTTTTAAGGCAAAACTAGAAGAACAATGTAAACTGTATTCTTTTATTCATTGCAAAATTGAGTACAATTCTATATGATTTCATCATACATGATCCTTATTTAACAAGAATTCAAAAGCACAAGACTACACCTAATCTCGGAATAGATCTTGTAAGCATCAAACTCCTGTTATCAATCGGCCCTCTCGGGTTTTCTCGATTGAACATTTTCTCTCAGCCCTTAATTTTTGCGCAAGATGCCTTTTTTCGGTTTTCACCCTGACAGGGTGCCCAATTTTAGTAAGGCAGCCTTTTTTCGGTTTTCGACCTGCGAGGCATTTATTCTCTTCTTTTCATTTTTTGGTCTTTAGCCATGGAACCTTTTTAGTCTATCGATATTGATCGGGTCTTTAAACTTATTCCCATCACTGTCTGCCAAGATTGCTACTCCCTTTGTTAGCAACTTTTTTAAAATGAACGGACCTTCCCAGGTTGGCCTGAATTTTTCTCGTATGTCTGGCACTCCCGGCCTCATCATCTTAAAAACCAAATCCCCTTCTTTCAATGGGTGCTTTCGTACCTTCTTGCCAAATGATCGAGCTAGTCTCTTCTGATAAACCTCATTGTGGTAATAGGCTCTCAACCTATCTTCATCCAACAGATTCTGTAATATCCTAAAACTGTATATAATAACTTAATTGTTTTGAAACTACTTTTAAGATCATTTCTAAAAATCCGGGTAAATTTTTTTTTTTATCCAACTGTCCTACAACTGTTAAACTATAATATTCATGCAGTCAAAATCCAAAATATATTACTTAAATTCTACCGAAATTTCGGCAGAGTCTCCTCTATAATATTGCCTATCCCCCTGTAAACAGAAAGTTTTTACACTTCTATAATCAAATCTATTTCCATCCATCCAACTCCAATTCAAACTCAACACAATTTGCCCATCCTCCAATTTAGACCCATTCATACACTCATATAATAATTCATAGTATCATCCACACATTATTTACATCAATTATACAAAATACAACGATACTATGATAATACATCATCTATCAACTATAAATAATAATCTAATACAAATTCTTCGATACTATAGTATCCTAGTTAGCTATGTAGTGTACATGCCAAATCAGAACAAGACCTAAATTATCGATTCCCAGAAATTTCATTATCACCTGCTTGTCATGCTTACCATTTAACATTCCTCCTTTAGACCGGTGCTGATATTCACCTGATTTATGTCTTATACCTACGCGAGGATAAACCACGCGCTAAGCTTTACGCTTAGTGGTGACTACCAAATTTACTTATCCAAGGCATGAACATAATATATACACATATAATTGATCATTCATACATTAATATCGCAAATTACTTTTTCCTTTCATAATCAATATAATACTTTATAATTAATATACCAATAGCTATTTAACTCCAAATTAAATATGAATGATTTGCAAGGTAAAGTCATTTTTATACAATACATTCAATATTCTTTTAAAATGCAAGATTTTCTTAAACTTGTATATTCAAGTTCCAAAAACAATAACTGAATTTTCCTAGCATTTTAATAAAGGGCATAACATATAAATCATGCATTACTAATATAATTTCATAGATTGTTAAACAGTCGCTATGCTTCTGACATAACAGTTAATATTTCATTCCTACATGACAATTATTATGGCTTTCATCTAGTCACTAATACCAGCTAATATATATATACATGTATGTAACACACACTATACATGTATGTAACACACACTAGTGATTATGAAGTTTATATACATACAAAAGGCTACTTCATTATATTATTAATTTCATAGGATCATTTATTGATATCATTTACTCAATTAGAATTTTTATCACAGAACCATCAGCTTTATCATAATTCAAAATCATAATATACTTTAGTTAACTTTCAGCCTAATCAATATATACATATACACACATATATATATATAACTTTAAATTTCACTCTTATCTACTAATTAACATCCCTTTATTAGTTGTACTATTTTATCCTTCAACTTTACTTATGTCCTTAAGTTATATTATGGCTTCTTAATCCACATTTACTTTCACACCTGCCACCTAACTTCTTAGGTTATACATTTAATATGGATTACAAAATTTATTATTTAAATTCACCATTTACCAGGCTTCATTTATTAACCATTCAATTTCTTGATTCACACAAATTATTTCACATTCACCAATTCACTTTGCAATTTGTTGCATTGCCCATAGTACAATGCTGGCAGACTCTAAGTACAGGATAAACGGGATGTGAACACCAAAAGTTCACACAGAAATACCAGCGGAGTCCTGTGGGACCACCACTGTCTTTTAATACAGAACAGTATACTTCAGATATTCAGATACAGAAGTAGGACCATCATTGGCCTACTAAAAAGTGAGTCGCCATGCTCACACCCGCGGTCTTATGTCCCTATGGCATGCCAACATATCCTGAACTAGACTTGACTACCAGCTCATCGAATAGGGCCACATTATTGAATGTTATTTAAATAAATCAAAACTTTGATCTTTACATACAATAAGATCAATATACATTTCAATTCAAATTTTCAGAAATAATCCCAGTATCATCCATCATCATTTTCTCATAACATTCCATTTACTTACCACATTTCACTAACTTAGCTTCACAGCAAACCATTAATCATATTTATATATTTAAAATGTGTTAACAATAATGATATACCTCATTTATACCAATATACATTCTGCCACTGCTCTTTCTTTCCATTTCAATTCATTTTTATTTTATTTCGTCAAATTAAATTTATTTCATACCATACCATTAATACATTATTGTTTATATAGGGATTCACTATTTTTCATTAATCCAATTCTTCTTACAAATTACCCCATTTAAACACGTATAACCCATTTTTACATTTATTTATAGCCTGACATTCTGACTTCCTTAACAGACTAATTTACTTTATTGTTATAATTATCTTTAGGCATACTTAACTATACTCTTTATTTGTTAAGTACACTCATTTTCTCTAATTCATTCACTTACCATGATTCCGCTTAAAATACTTTTGTCCTTTACTTATAACTTTTTATACTAAATTACACTTTTAATCATCAAATTATTTATTTCCTTCTGTTATTCCCTTTTTTCACTTTATATTTTCTTATCCACTCTTACTTATTTTGATTCGTTTTCTTCGTGTTGAATTCCATCCTATCTTTATAAATTTAACCTAAATTTCATTTTATTAAAATGATATCTATTATAAGTCCTCAACTCTACCATATTACTCGTAACATTTAACAAAAAATATTGCTTAACAACTTGCACAACTCAAGACACACATATAGATTAAAATTAGTTACAATAACAATTTATGGCAATATGTATAAAATCCATTTTTAATGCATAAATTCAAAAGCACAACTTAAGAAAAATTCTATGGTATCCCCAAAAAAATAGAGTTCCACAATTTACCGTTCCCTACTTGCTTGTATTTCAATAATTTAGCTCAATTCCCCAGTTCAATTTAATTTACTCAATTTATTAAAGCCTTAATTGACCACTCAAAATAAATAACTAAACTAAATCAAATTCACTAAGCAGTCTAAAGCTTATTACAACACTTACTATTGTGTTTATATTATTTCACACTTATATATGTGTAAGAACACATGTGCTTCTAATTTAATCCTAACAGTAATTTAATTTCATGAATAATGGAAATCATACACAACCAGATTTTAATATACTCACATCACATACCTTCAATCCAGTTCATTGAGTTATCTTTAATTCAAACTTCCAATAAGTATATTCGGATTTCCCACTTAACATTTCAAATTTCCATCAATTCTTCAGGCATTACCAATTACAATACCATCACCTAGATATGCACATTATAATACCCATTTATATATATCAATATTTAATTACTAATCTGATTTACGTGTCATAATTTATCCATTACCAGCATTATATATATTTTAAGTCCTATCTTACAATTTAACCTATAATTTTTCAATTACAATTACTGGTCTACTTCCTAATTACTGACAGTTTCTAATTCTTTTCATTCAATTAAAAATCGACAAATCTTAATTTAAGCTCTTTGCAACTAAGCCAATACTCAAGACAGCACTGCCAACGAATCAATGAACCAACAAACATATTGTTCACATACTGTATTTAATTTAAAATCACTCTTAATAAATTTTAACTTATGGAAAAATCACATAGAAAAGTAAATTTGGTGGCCACATACCAATTTTCTGCTATTTTTGGTCCCGTCACCGTCACCGGAGCCTCACCGGAGTCTCGCCGGAGCTCCACCGAAGGCACTGAAACCACCAGAAGGAAGCTCGACGTGTCGGGGTCGATTTTCCGGCGGTCACGCGCCGGAATCGGTGTCGGTAGCTTTTGTTCAACCCCTCTCCGATCTCTCCATCGCCGGCGAGTGCTGAAGATCTATGGCCATCGGGATGATCGCCTGCCCACCGTGAGCCCCGTCGTGGTGTTCGTGTCACCTCTTGCTGTCGGAACTCGCCGAAAAATGCAGAGGAAGCTTTGGTTTCCTCCTGCTCTCCTAGAACGGCGACGTCGCGATGGAGGGGGAGAAAGGATGCTAAGATCGGCGTTACAAGGAGCCGCTGCTCGCCGTCGACCACCGCCAGCGGCTCCGCCCCCTTTCGCCGTGCTCTGTCCCCTCTCCCTCTCTTTCTCTCTTCGGTTTCTTTCCCCTATGCGGCTCACCATTTTTGCCTCTCCCCTCTCTATTGTCTTTCTCTTCTCTTCTTTTATTTTCTATATCATAAAATTCCCACTTATTCTAGTCCATAATTCCCTCTAATATTTGGACACTCTTAGACCAATAAAAATTGTCACATGGAAAAATTATTTATCTTGTCTATTTACTCTTTATTTCTTAGTTTATTATTTTCTTATTTATTTGCATGTAAACATACACTCATATATATATATATATATATAGACTCAAAATTATTTGAATAATTAAATTGAGCAACTTTAAGGAAAATTCCACTCTTATGTGTCAAAAATCAATTTTCAATAAATTTTTAGCGCGTCAATTTATTAAATAAAACCATTGAAATTTTTGGGACGTTACAGATTCAACTGCAACAATCGCTGTTGTGCCCATTCTATCTCTGGAATCTCGACTTTCATGACTACCCTTAAAGATTTCAGCTCAATTTGAATCGGCAGAATCGCTTCGGTTCAGTATACCAGGGAGAAAGGTGTTGCTCCCGTAGATGTTCTGACTGTGGTTCTATAACCCCATAATGCAAAAGGCAGCTTTTTCGCCCAATCTTTATAGCTCTGAACCATCTTGGCCAGTATTCTTTTCACATTCTTGTTCACTGCTTCAACCGCACCATTAGCTTGAGGACGGTAAGGAGAAGACTTGTGATGCTGGATTCCATACTTCTGAAGCATCTGTTTAGTTTCTGCTAAGAATTGCACCCCATTATCAGATACAATATGGTGTGGGAGGCCATATCTACATATCAAATTCCGCTCGATGAACTTAGCCATATCCTTAGCATCAATCTTCTTGAAAGATTCAGCTTCAACCCACTTAGTGAAATAATCAATGGCAATTACAATGAACCTGTGCCCATTAGAAGCTGTAGGACGTATCTCGCCTATGATATCTATCCCCCAAGCTGCAAATAGCCATGGAGATGTCAAATTATGTAGCTTTGAAACTGGGACATGCCTTAAATTTGCGTATTGCTGGCATAACTGGCATTGCTTCACATATTTTGAACAATTCGTATCCATTGTGAGCCAATAGAATCCTTGGCGCATGATCTTCTTCGCTAAGGCTAAGCCATTCATGTGAGCTCCGCAGACTCCGGCATGAACCTCTTCCATAACCTTTTCAGCTTCTTTCTCCGCCAAACACTTTAACTGGATACCATCGGCTTGCTTTTTATACAAAGTGCCATTTACACTGATGAACTGAGTGGACAACTTTCGAATCATCCTTTGGTCTTTCTCGGTGGCTTCTTCTGGAAAAACTGACCGTTCCAAATAATTCTGAATGTCATAGTACCAAGGGTTTCCATCAGTGGCCCCAACATCCATCACCTGCTCAGCTTCAAAGCAAGGCTTTTCCGAGCTAGAGATTAGCACGGGTTTCATAGTAACCCCTGTTGGATTATCCCACATGGACACCAATATCGCGAGAGCATCGACTAATTAATTTTCATCCCTGTGGGTGAAGTGAAAAGTGCAAGTCTCGAATTGGCTACTCAACATTCTCAAATGCTTCACATAAGGTAACAGCCTTTCTTCCTTAACCGACCATTTCCCTCTGATCTGATGGATTACTAATGAAGAATCTCCGAAGATTTCTGCGGTCTGCCGCAGCCCGACACTCCCGCGAATTTTTTTTTTAAAATTTTTATAAAAAAACAATAATTTAAAAACTAACTTTTTTTATCCCAAAATAATTTTTAAAACATTTTTAAAATACAATTTTCTTCATTCCTAACAAATCAAAACGACAAGCAAATTATCACTTCCAACTTTCATTATTTTTGCCTATAAATCGGCAAACTTAATTTCATCATTGGATAATCCTGATCAAGGCTACTTGGGACCCGGTGTCTACAGCCAGGCATTGGGATGCAGTTGGCTAATCGTCATGTCGTAGTAGTTCAGAAATTCTAGCTCGAAGGCAATCAGTGGAAGGTTCACTCCGGCTTCGAAATCGGCTTCGTATACAACTATGGTTTTCTTCCTTTGAAATTTGGCATTCGCCCTAAGAGAGGCGCCAGCAGCACGGACTCTTTACTGATAAGGAATGCCAGGCTTTTCCCTCAACGAGCCCATGTCACTAGATGTCAGGGCGGCGCTTATGCTCCCTACTCAGGGTAGCCTTCGTGGCTCTCTTCTCCCTTCCTATCGTCGTTGGCTGGTGCTGGGAGAGTTAGGGGCACTTTGAGAGGTAAGCCCTTCTTCTACCCTCATCCTTTCAGTGGAGCTCTCAAAAGCACTCATAATAGAAGGAGATAAAAGAAAAAGGTACAAACCTGGAAATTTCAGGAAGAGGCCTTCGAAAGCAATTTTGGGTGAAGCTAGAAAGCGCCTGAGAACGATCACCGGAGAATAATAGCAAACCAAAAACAGGAAGGCAGAAACGATGAAAAGGGAGAAAAGATGAACAGTGAAATTAGGGATGAAAGCGTGAAAGAGAAGCGAAATCCCTAAAATGGAAGGGCATTTATAGGCAGAGCGTGCTAATAATCAGGAGACAGGTGGAAAATGTTGAGAGGCGGTGTCAGGACCCATTAAGGCAAGCATAGTTATCTAAGCATCACAATGATGGCAGTTGAAGGCCTTAGCCGTCACTTCGCGGGATACGAGGCGCTGTCCTCTCCACTTTTCTTGCCTCACGTGCCTGACAGTTGTTGTCTAAGTCCTGATTGGCTGCCCAAATGACACAAATATCATCTTCCTTGGGGGGGACTTATGATAGCCGAACACTCTTTAGGAGCTCGGCCCATCATGCTTACAGGACCGAAAAGTCGAGCTAACTGAAATCCCTCAATAAACAGCTTGGTATAATCCGAAACCTAGAGAAGCATGAGTTCCCCGGGGCCATCCACTCCGCGGGTTCGGCCATTACCGTGCTTTTGAGTCTAGTTGTCGAACCGTTCCAACAACCTCTCAGCAGCGGCTCGAAAAATATGAACAGCTCGGCTTCCACCATGAGGACAGCCGTTACTCATTAAAGGCTCATCATGAGGACAGCCGTTACTCATTAAAGTCTCATCATGAGAATAACCGTTATTCATTAAAGTCTCATCATAAAAGCAGCTGTTATGAATCAAGCAAAGGATCCTATAAAAGGAAGGAGAAAGGTACATTTTTGGGTAAGTTTTATAAAAAATAAACAATCTTCTTTCAGTTATTTTCCTTTACAAGATAGCTCACTAACTTGATCGTTGGAGTCTCCCTTGTCGGATATCCATCGATTTACTTGTGTTTTCAGGTGATTTAGCCAGAAAGGTGTTCTGAAAATTCTCATTGTCATCAATTAGTTATGCTTTCTTATCTTGTTCTTTCTTAATTTCTTAGATACAAGTAGTTGAGAAACTGGTCGATAAAGTCTCTAGACTCCTCAAGAATCTGAAGGTATGTTAATGCCATGAACCCAAAGATGATGCTTTTATTACTTTCTGTGTCATATATGATTAATGATGCAGTAATCAAGCTGGCATCGATTCCTTGGATATATAGATCAACTATCATATGCAACAAACATTTTGTATAAGAATTAGAATGTTTTGTTTCTGTATGCTAGGGCAAACAGTAGGTCACTTAATAAAAGGCTCAATGTTTGGGATAAACTAGACCTTCTCCTGGTGATCAAGCATAATAACTCGTAGGATGCCAATGAGGAGTCAAAGTCTCTGACAAAAGCATCTGCTATGAAAGGTGAAAGTCTTGTGCTTGCTACTTTTTGCATGTTGAATTTTCCACTTCCAGTTATTAATTATTTGTAAATCAATGCAGCTATCAAGAAGAGAATGGAGAAAGATGTTGATGAAGTGGGTAAGATAGCTCGTACCGTCAAGGCCAAATTAGAAGCAATAAACAGAGATGTGATACTCACACCTCCCTTTTATCATAAATTAGATTTGATCATGGACTGTGCTGGGACACGAAAAATGTTTAAAGAACCACATATATCCGGTAAAAATTCGATCGAAACCCGGCAGAAACCCGCCCCATGAACAAGTCTACCTAAAATTTTCTGTTGATTGGTCATTAATTTGTTTTTTTTTTTTTGTTTTTTTCTTGTTCAGAATTTAGCTAATAAACAGAAATCTGGATGTGACAAAGAAACCAGTGTTGATAGAGCAAGAATGAATGTTACAAGGTTTGTTAATTCTTAATTATGTTCTTTTTCTTTAAAAAATTTAATTTATTTAACGCCCATAAAAGTATGGGCTACAATTTCATGCACTATGCACCCATGCACCAAGCTGACCGAATGGTGTGCAGCCATTTGCATAGGAATACATGGCGCATGAGTTTACAATCCTAAAAACATATATATATATATATATATATATATATATATATATGTATTACTTCATTATATTGTATCACAGTGCCTTAACAAAAAGGTTCAAAGATTTAATGACAGAGTTTCAGTATATCTCTGTATGTCTAGTAGGTGGATCATTTAATATGTAGTTCAATACTTTAAGTTTCTCAATTTATTTATTTATTTGTATCAGATTTTAAGATAGAAGATACAAGATGAAGCTATATATATATATATAATTAACAAACATGCTACTGGATGTTTTGATCTAGAACTTGTAGTTCTCCATTGTAAGTCAGTATCTGCAGTTTCATTAATAACTTTTTGTACATTTTGCTATGGATGAATGAGCAGTTACTGGAAACAGACCAGATGAGGAGGTGAGCCTAAATTTTGAAACTAGAAAATATGTTGTTTTTCATATGGAAGCTGATTTTAATTTGTTAAACAATTGATCACTTGATCGAAACTGGGAACAGTGAGCAAATGCTTGGTGGCAGGAACGGTCCAGACCTACTATGGAGGGTTGATTTCACCCATGGTCACTCAACTTATCACTTATCGCGCAAAAATAACTGACTTTTTTTTTTCTTACTTAAATGTCACTGAACTTTTAACATTATTGCACAAAAGTCATGTTGACCGGAATTCGGCGACGATTCTTGCCGGATTGATAAGTTCAACAAATGTTACATTTAAATTAATTTCACTCACGGTCACTAGACTTATCATTTATCTCGCAAAAGTAATTAACTTTTTTTTTTCAACTTAAATATTACTGAACTTTTAACATTTTTGCAAAAAAGTCATCAATCCGGCAAGGGTCGTCGCCGGATTCCGGTCAACATGACTTTTGTGCAATAATGTTAAAAGTTCAGTGACATTTAAGTAAGAAAAAAAAAGTCGGTTACTTTTGCGCGATAAGTGATAAGTTGAGTGACCATGAGTGAAATTGACCCTACTATGGAGAGCTTTGGTCCTCTCAAATATATATATATATATATATGTATATATATATATATATATTCAAAAACTTCTTTTTAAAAATACAGTTTGACTTTTAAAAAGGGGCCAAAAGCTTAAATTTACTCTCTAATATTTGATAAAAAATTTAGTTTTATTCCTAATATTTCAATTACTGTATTATTACTTTTTATGTTTTAAAATTGAGAGATTTTTGTACTTGTTTTAACAATTTCAAAATTGAGATATTTGTGTCCTTATTTTAACAATCTCAAAATTGAAATAAATTTTCTAAATGTGTCACTCGAAACAAGCAGATAAATAGTATAAAAATCTAGAGCACAATATTGTATTAATTGAAATATTGTGGCTAAAATATTTTTTTTATCAAATATTAGGAACAAATTTTCATGTTTGCCCTTCCTAACCTTTTTCAGACCCTTCATACATAATTTTGACCCATTCCTTTCATCTTCGATTGATCCCTGCCAGATAATCAGGTCTCTGCCTTAGTTTGTAATGTTTTGAGGCATGGATTCAGGTGCTAAATGCCTTGGAAGAAATCCAGGAGAGGCACGATGCTGTGAAAGAAATTGAAAAAAAGCTTCTCGACCTGCACTAGGGAATTAATCATCTGCAAGGCTAGAACTAAATGTGGACTAAACATTAAATTTCAAACTAGTCTTAATGTGAGAGTTTTATTTGGCAGATTTACCTTGATATGGCTGTTCTTGTTCAGGCCCAAGGAGAGATCTTAGATGACATTGAAAGTGAGGTTTGTTATTTATTTGAGTTTTGATTGTTTGTATGGATCAGGTTTAGAAAAGTGTTATGCAATCCTAACTTGAGATTAAAATTAAGAAAATATCTTATCATTAGACCCAATTATGTACCGGACTTATACATGAAAAATGTTTAGAAAATCACATAAGTCCACTAAAAATTTGGCCCAAGTCAGAAAAAAATCCAATCAATAAACAAGTCAATTTTTTCATGGAACAGAGATAACAAATTATGAAAATTATGGAAATCACAGGCAACAAATGCAGTGGATCATGTTCAAGATGGTACACAATCCCTTCAAACTGCAAAGAGCTTACAAAGGAAGTCAAGGAAATGCATGATGATTTCCATTATTTTGCTCTTAATTATTGCAATTATCATTGTGCTCTCTATTTTGAAACCTTGTAAGAAGTAATTTTCTCCTTCCAAATACGCAAAATTCCATTACAAAACCCCAATGCAATAGCTTTCTTTTTCTTTCATACAGTTTTTCTCCTTCAGTTTGAGTGCTTTGATGCATTATAAAACAAATAATGCAACAGCTAATGTTGCAGGCCTCGTCCTGTATTCTATTTTTTTTTTTTCACTTACAGAAGAATAAAACAAGAAAGTTGGATTGCTAAGTATTTGTAAAAACAAAGTGGATGAAGAAAGTTGGATTGCCAAGTATTGCGAACATAAGAGAACATGCAAATTACAGTAAAACATAGACATGCTTTTAAAAAAAAATAGAGTAGCTTTAGAGAGCTGAACCAGAAACCATCAACAATAAGAAGCCAAGTGGAAGTGGCTTTAAAATAAAGCCCAGAATAGAGTCATTGCATATCAAATTATTGCCACAAATTATTAACTCTCCAGATCCAGAAATATAGGAACTGGCTAATCTTCCAAATTTAAGGACTGGCTCTTACATCCTAGCCCTTGCCATTACTTCATTTCCTGCGCTGCCCATTTCTGTTGCCCCTGGCCTAGTCCATGTCTCCTTGAATTGCTCCTCAGTTACTCCTGCAAAACAAGATTTAATTTAAAGCCAAACTACAAAAAATTTGGCCATGGCAGTCTATTGATATTCTTATTACCTTTGCCCATGGCAGCAGTGGAAGAAATGCCTCCCTGGACAGTCTTGAGGTACCGATCATAATAGTTAGCACCAGACCATTTCTGATGGGCTAGAGTATCAACTCCATTGTTTCTCTCTTCTCTCTGTATCCTCTCAACATATGCAAGCATTCCCCTCCTGGCAAAATCCTTGGCAAATGTATCAACCACAAGAGCATCAGCATGGAAACCTGCCAGAGTTATAAACTGCCAACAGAAACCAAGCTTGGCAATTCTTGGAATAAAATCTATCATCTGCTCATCGGTCATGCCCAAAACATCCCAGTTGAAAGATGGTGAAAGATTGTAAGCCAACATCTGCTCAGGGTGCTTTGATTTCACCCCTTCTGCAAATTTTGTACACTCGACCAAATCTGGGGTTGAAGTTTCCATCCAAATAAGATCAGCATGTGGTGCAAAAGCCCAGCCACGAACAATAGCTGCCATTACAGATCCTTTGAACCTGTAAAACCCTTCTCTTGTTCTTGGCAAATCCCAATCCCAGAACAGATTATTCACCCCCAGTCTTTCTGCAACCTCTCTGGCTTGCTCATTTGAAAGACACTTGTCATAGCTAGAATAATTCATCCATTCATTCATTCTCCTCCTCTTCTCACCTTCACCAATATTTATATTCTTGATTGCATCCATTACAGCTTCAGAGAACGTCTTTAGTTGCGCCATTGCCAGCCAATTATCCTCAATAGCTTGAAGTTCAGCTCCAGTTTTACCATTTGCCATTCCGTCTGCCAAAAGGGTAGCCAAACTTTTGCCTCTAAGGTTCGGATTCGTGGCACCCAAAATAAACTGATGGTCTCTAGTATCCACATTGGTTTGAATCAAATTAGCAGCAACCGCATCAGTTCTAGCCACCAAAAGTGTCTCTACACCCATAACATCAAATTGCAGCCTAGCTGCCACAAGCCTATTAATATGTTCACTAATAGCAACAAGCACTTTCCCTGCCATATGTCCACATTTCTTAGTCACTGAGGACTGATCCTCAATATGAACACCAGCAGCGCCACGCTCGACAAATAGTTTACACAGCTTAACAGTAGCGGTAGTGCCACCAAAGCCAGTATCACCATCAGCTATAATTGGCTTCAAGTAATCAACAAAAGGAGTCCTGGCCCGTTCCTCGCGGCTCATGCTCATTCTAGCTTCTCTTTGCTTCCTGTCATGATATTGTTGGGCAAAGAATAGATGTTCCACTTTGTTAGGGACAGTGTCATAAGGATAATCAGCAAGATCAGGACCTGGTTCATTGGTGGTGGTGTGTGTAGAGGAGCATTGCCACCCAGAAACATAAATGGAGTCCAAGTGTTTAGCCATCATGGCAACTTGAACAGGGTCAAGTGCACCAAAGGTTCTTGAAGCAGTGCCATTGGCTTGGTGGGTTTTCAGTGTTCTCCATAGTTTCTTAGCCATTTCATTGGACCCATAGCTTTGTTTAAGATTGCCTCTTAATGCCACAACGTCTTTTGCGGTGTACGGCCGCTTGGTTAGCCGGAACCTCTCTGTGTTCCACCATGCTTGCACCTCTGCAACTTCAGCTTCAAATCTCCCTTCCTCTTCCATGATCTGACGATTCACCAAATTAACATATATTAAAGAGTTTTTTAACTTTAAACAAATTTTCTAAATATAAGTTATAATTTGCACAACTTTTTTTGCTTTCTATAACCATAAGAATGTGCAAGTGTGAGAGACAAACAGTAGAGATACAAGTTTCTGTTTTTAGTTATAAACTATGAAAATTATTTAAAAATTTAATTTACCAAGATGTTTATAATAAGGAATCTATTGCCGCGGCCATATTCAAACTTCAAAGCACTTTGAGGTTCATTGCATTTTATTATAAATAATGATATTTAATTAAACATTTATTAAAAAAATATTATATTTATGTTGGTTTCAATAAGAAAAGATTATATTTATGTTATATATTATGTATTTTTTCCTTACTGTATATTTATTTATAAAGGTTAACAAACTACTTGCAAATAAAATTAAAAAGAAAGTATCAATTAAATTTAATCAAACAAATGTCTAAAATATTCTTGTGGTTTATATGGAATAAAATAAAAAAAATGAACATGCTATAATTTTATTTATTTTTTAATTACAAAAGAAGAAAAGTACAAAGTTGGACTATAAATGTCGAATATATTATCTTGATGGCGGTTAATTGTTGATTGAGTGGTCTTAATTATGGTGGTTAACATGCCGTCGTCCTTGGCGGAAATAACAAAAATAACAAACCTCGGGAGAAGAAAAAAAGACCAATATAAAAGAAATTTGAAAAATCAACTGCAGATTATAATACCAAGATATATTATTATTCTTGATAATTAAATACTACAGAAAACCAGCAAGTCAGTGTCCTACCTAATCATATATATCAAATAATTCGGACTTAAGAATTTAATTATGTTCTTTTTGTTACTCAACATTTAATCTCTGATACTTGGTATATTGAAAAAAGTTCAATATAAATAAAAAGAAGTTGCTACCGTCATATACTGGAATTTGCTAGCACAATATAATGTATTTCAAACGATCCCGAAATGAAGAAAATGATCTGTGGCTTTTCCTTAATGAAAAAAGGAACTTTCTTTTCCAACAAAAATAAAATAAAATGAAATAAGATAAAGTCTCTAAACTGAATATTTATGTCGAGGAACATATGCAACAAAATATCTAGGAAATTCTTGAATTCTTGCAAATAATAATAAGAGAATTGGTGGTTTTTATAGGAAAGTAAAAAAAAAAAAAAGAAGAAACTTGGTAACAAAAAACACATAACAAAGAAAGAGAGACGAAGTTGATGATGGTGAGGCATACCATTGAGGGAACTGAGAAAGATCCTGCCATGGTTAAAAAGCTTTATTTCTAAATTGAGAGGAGCAAGCTTTAGAGTGGAAATAATACCAAGATAAGTTGTTCTTTATTGAAAAGGGTAGCCCCAAGCTTCTCAATTTATAACAAAAAGTTGTGGGATTAAGATTTTGGATAAGTGCAAAACAGAAATTACATAACCGATCAATTAATTAATTGAATATTTAATTTTTAGGATACATAAAAACTTCTCATGATTATTAATATTCTATCCATTCTACAATACCCGCCGTTTTTAAAAAATTTCATATTTCATTTTATATGTTATTTTTAAACTTCAATACAATATTAATTTTTTTTTTCAATTTTCAATACAATATTAATTTTGTATTCAATTTCTAATGTTATTTAACCAATTAAATTTAAGTTACAATTTTAAAATTAATAAAAATAAGAATAATTTAGTCATTCTCTACTATATTTAATTTTAAATTTAGGTCTAATTAATATTTTTTAATTATAACGAAAATAATAAAAGTAATAGATATTATAAAACGGAAAAAGTAATAAATATGAAAATATTATATCACCACTTAAAAGAAAAAAAATTATCTATGTGTGAACATTTATCTTCATTGGAGAAAAAAAATAAAAACATTTATCTTCAAAACTTGAACGATATATGTGCCTTGGGAGATGCACTTTTGGGCACGTACTTTCCTGAGCTTGCCATCCTACCGTCTTACTCTATTTTGCGTGATGTCACACTTTATTTAGTGGCGCTACAAATTGTAGTCTACAATAACTAATTTCCGTTTTTCTTTTTGTCTTTATATATATATATATAAAGAAAGTACGTGCCCAAAAGCGCATCTCCCAAGGCACATGTATTGCCCAAAAGTGCATCTCCCAAGGCACATTTTTATTTTTTTTCTTCAATGAAGATAAATGTTCACACATAGATAATTTTTAATTAAATATCATTATTTATAATCAAATAATATTCAAACGTATTGATATATAAAGGATCAAATATTTCGATGATTTTTAAATGACTGTGCGTTATTGTGGTTGGTATGTGAGTCAAGATGCCGCCAATATCTTGTTTGACAAAAGTTGGTGGAAAATTCAATTGAAAAAACCATTCAAATACATCGCTTATAAGAGACAATTATATACATAACCACCTTTGCATTGCAGCCCACCAAAAATACTTAAAATCACAATTTCTAGTACATCACATAAGAACAAAGATACAGAATTCCAAACCCTTTTCTGAGGCAAGTACTACAATACAATCTCATAATAAAAGTAAAGCGGTCCAAATACAGCTTTTAGAAGTGTTCCATAGGTCACAACTTCCAAAATAATGGAAATCTCAAATCCAAATATTGAATATAATCGGCACATCATCTCATCTTCTCAAGATTGCAATTTCCTTTCTCACCTCATTTTAATAAATGACCAACTCGGAGTCAAAAGAGCTAGCAAATGACCCTGTCAAACATTTAAGTGTTTCATGTATCAAGATTGTACTTCCTTATTCTGACTAGTTAACTTAACAGAGGTTTCCATGAAGATTTCGGGCATATCAGCATGTACGTGTGTGTGTGTGTGTGTGTGTGTGTGTGTGTGTGTGTGTATAAGTGCGAATACATTTCAAAAACCTAAATCAAAAATTTTAGATCATAAAATTAAACCGAGTTCTCTAACTTAATAGTATTTTCCTCCTCAACTCTATTTATGAGTCGGAGCCCAACTAGCATTCACTTAAACGATAATATATCATTTCTAGAGTCATCATTTCTTTCTTTTCCATCTTTGGCATGTACACTCTACGCAACATTCATTAATATACACATCATTCTATTACTTTCTTTCCTTAATCCTTACTTAACTCCTTATTACCTCCAATCTACTACTATCTTTCCATAAGCACATTTATATCACTTCCATACACTCACTACATATCATGCCAGTTTCCTTTCAATTGGGGCATATGCATATAACCTGGTGTGTACTGTGAATGATCACATGATGGTAATGCAATGAAAGTATGATGTTTCATGTATGCAGTGTTATGCGAATGCACATTTCATATAATGACAATGCATATTAACCCATCCCATGCAGACAATGTTCAATAATTGTCCCACTATCAAGAATAACTGACAAGTACCAAAAGTACCACCACTCGTTCATTTCCTATCCAAACTCAATTTTTCTATACCCAGAAATGCCTAAACCGCGCTCTGATACCAATAAAATATAACACCCTCATACTATACGTACACTGAGGTTCTAATGTTTACTGTGCAAATACCATAATTGTCTTAAAACTAATTTTACACTTATTGCGAATTCCGGGTAAATTTTTTTTTTCCCCCACATTACTTCACTATACCCAACTGACCTATAATTGTTCAATTTTTCTATTCATTCGATCAATTTCCAATAGCATAACCGATGCTAGTCTAACCTACCCTCCTACAACTAAACAATTCCACAGCCCATCATAGGCACCACAATTCATTTATCATATATTATAATCGGTATCACCATAAATTTACCTGTTATTAAAAATCATAAACTATTACAAATGTGCCGCTTAATTTTACCGAAATTTCGACAAAATTTCGTCTATAATATTGCCTATCTCCCTGAAAACAAAAGTCCTTTACACTTCTAAAAAATCATACAACCATTCACCCTACTCCAACACAAACTCCAACACAAGTTTTCCTATCCCCGATTTTAGTCCAATCACACATATCATATATTATAATTTACATATATCATCTGCTCTTAATACATAATTCAAATAGACAAATTACAAAGATATAATATTAATACATCAAAACTATCAACTATAAATGATTGTTTGATACAAACTCTTTGATTGAATAGTATTCTAATTATCTATGTAGTGTACATGTCAACTAGAAATGGAATTCAAGTTATTTATTCCCAAGAATGTATCATTACTGCCTTTTTGCCATGACTCCATCCAATAAGTATCATTTGGAACATTCATGCTTATTGCTTTATTTCTATCTGTTGACCTGCGCGAGAGTAAACCACGTGCTAAGCTTTACACTTAGTGGTGACTACCAAATTTACTTATCCAAAACATAAATTACAAAAATATACATCCAATTAAACAACATTTAAGTGCTTAAAATCTTATATCTAAAATCAATAGTTATCACCTTATAGTATTTATACACATATATTAAGTTTTATAATCATCCATTAACTTTACTTCTCTTTTAAGTTGCATGAGCCATTTATAATACAATCATTTCATTATAAATAATCCCATTTAATACTATTTCCAGTTAATATACCTTTTATTAAATTAACTGTTGTATTTCTGCATCTATTTCATACTATACCATTCCTTGTAACCAAGCAACATTTCATGCAATAATTTAACGAACACAGGCAAACGATTAACACTTTGTAAAATATTTATAATCAAGTAGCTATATCAGTAATCAAGCCTCACTACTTATAGACTATACATACCAGATACCAATTCATCATTATTACCTATGCCATAATTCAATTAATAGTTTATATACAAATATCTCATGCATACAGATAAATATTTAGTTCCTAAATATTACTTATAGTCATTTACCTCTCTCTTAGTTATTAGTCTAATTACATGGTTAAATTATTATTTCATATTCTAAATTATACATTTAATTTATAATTATTATTTTGCCCCTAGTAATATCCGGCAGAAATCTCAGAACCGGATACATAGGACGTGGACCCCATAGGTCCAAAACACTTTAGAGTGATCCCGAAAGACCACCCAAACATTTCATTGTACACTTTAACACTTTAACACTTTTGTAGACCGTCATTGGCCTACTGATGCGAGTCGTCATGACACGCTACCGCAGTAAAAGTGTCTCTATGGCTAGCCAATTATATCTTAAACTAGATTGACTACCAGAATACTAAGGGCAATATACTTTCGATATATGTTACTTTCACTTATTTACATCTTTGCCACGTCTATAATATCTCTTATCACAAAAATTTTCCGATATTAACTATTTATTTTACGCTGTACATTATGAAATTACACTTTTCACTTTATATCCACATGTTCACGTCCATAATCACTTCATATCAATACGCATTTATACATATAACTTTCATTCCTTACTCTCATGTTGCATAACACTCACATATCATATTTTGTCACATAATACATTTATTTAACAGTATTTATTGCATTATTTAACTGCATTATTTAACTGCATTACATTTACATGATTTAGGCTACATTATGCGGTCATAAACAATTTTATTGCTTAAATTCCACTTAATCCAACCATCTAATTTCGTCATACTCCTATGTTATTCATCGCCTTTATAGTACATGATACATACCAATACATTTCAATTTACTATAGCTATTTAACTTGGTCTTTCACCTAACTTTAACTTCTCTCATACTGCAAATCATGTATATACTTATCATAACTCATTAAATCAAGTTGAACCTTTATTTTATTATTTACATCTATTAGACCAAAATACTGTTACTATTTCTAGAGTCTTATTTCTAATTTCTTCATCAAATGTTCCTTGTATATAGTATAATTTAGCAAATTATACCTTTACTTTTTAGTTTATTTATAACATACCACCCTAACTATACATTACTCATTATATATGCATGCACTACATTTCACTAGTCTAATTCTTTTCATAAATTACCTCATTTACACACGTATAACCCATTTACTTTTGTTCATGACCTGACACTCTGATTTCTTTAAAAATTTAATTGATTTTATTATTATAATTATCTTTAGGTATACTAAATTGCACTCATTATTTATTAAATACACTTAATTTCTCTAATTCATTCAATTACCATGTGCTTGTTCAAATTACCCTTTTAGTCCTTTATTTAACAGTGATATGGTTAATTTACATTTTATTCTCTATAATTTTACTAAATTACAATTTTACCTTTTATTAGTCCTTTATTATAATTTTTCCACTACTTATTCACTTTTCACCCTTAAATTGTTATTTGACATGTAAAATTACTGTTAGTCCTTAAAGCTTATACTTATGCTAAATTAGACTTTTAACCATTAAATGCTTTATTTCCTTCTATATATATGTATATTTTTGTTTTCAAGCATAACTTCACTAAAATCACTATCTTACACAGCTTCTGCATCTTGGAATTCCCTACTTACCTAAATACCATTTTAGTATATACCCTATTAACAATTAAAAGCCAATAATTAAACATAACACAGAACACAAAATAGGAGATTTCCTAATCAACTAACTACCTGTACAGATTCCATACGCAAAATTCCTACTCTTCTACACATAAACTGACAATCCAATCAATAATCAATCATTAATAACCAACCAACTGAATTATCACACTAAACAAACACAACACAGATCATAAACTTTCCCTAAAACAATTTAGTATATTAAAAATCACGCTAGAAAAGCAAATTTGGCAGTCACATACCAGTTGAAGTCAAGATTCTCAAATTTCTATCTGCCTCTTTCGCCGGAGACTCGCCGGAGCTTCACCGGAGATGAACCGCCGTCATCGGAGGACAGCTCAAGGCGCCAGGGCTCCGTTTCCGGTGGTCACGCGCCCATACGTCGCGCTGCTTTGCCGGAATCGCCGTCGGAAGCTTCGGTTCAGCCCAATGCCGATCTCTTCATCGCCAGCGAGTGGGAAGGATCCATGGACACCGGGAGATTCGTCTGACCGTCAGGAGTCCCGTGGTGGCGCTCGTGTCATCGTACGCCACCGGAGCTGGCCGGAAAACAGAGAAGAAGCTCACGGCACACCGTTCGCGATCTCCTCACCGGCGGAACGTGTGGGTGATCGGAGGGTGCCGAAAGGTTCGCCTGATCGCCGGGACTTGAGCGGTGGTGCCCGTTCTTCCAACCGCCGTCGGAGTTCGCCGGAAATCGCAGGAGAAGCTTCGGTTTTTCTCCCTCTCTCTCCTGTAACGGCGACGCCATGAAGGGGGAAGAGACAGCGAGGACGGCGCTGTGGGGATCGTCAGCATTTCTCCGCCGCGGTCGTCACCGGCGCTGCCCCTCCGCCACTCTCTCGTTCTCTCTTCTCTCTCCCCGTGCCTGTTTCCCCGTTCTACCCCTTCCGTTTCTGCCTCTCCCTCTTCTATTTTCATTTTTCTCCTTAATTCCTCATTTTTCCTTAAATTTCTAGACCTATGGTAATTTTATGTATTATTATTATTATTATTTTTTTTTTTATTTATGTCTATTTACTTATTTATTTAATTGACTATAATTTATTCAATAATTAATTAGATAACCTTTAAAAAAAAATTTCAAGCCTTATAGTCAAAAATCAACCTTCGATAAATTTTTAGCGTGTCAAGTTATTAATAACAATACTGAAAATTTTGAAGCGTTACACGAGTATATTTCATTAAATTTATTTATTTTTTGTTTTGTCTAATTAAGCCATTAAAAATTCAATTTGGTCTCTAACATTCCTTATTTTTGTCAAAATTATAATTTGTCTTTCTAATTTTAACTATTCATTGAAATCATTTTATCTTTTAATTACAAATTTGCCACTAAAGTATCACTTTTACTTCTTATTTGCGGTTATGCCACTAGTTCCTACGTTTTACTGCTTAATTACCATTTTACCTTTACCTTAATGTTTTTTTAACAACATTAGCTACTTTTATCTTTTATTTACAATTGTGCCATTAATTTCTCTATTTTGCCTCTTAATTACCATTTCGCCGTTACTTCTCTATGTTTATCCCATAATTGTAGATTTACCACTACTCGAATCAATTTATCTATTTATTTCTTGTTTTGTCTCCAGTTTGGCAAAGTTTAACATATACTTACCATTATACCCTTAATATACCAATTTCATCCATTATCTATGATCTTTCTCGCTTAGCCTTAATTTTTGTATTATTACCATTTTATTTTACCCATTTTGCACTTATATTTTTAAAATTTTGGCCTTATCTTTTTATACATGCTTTATCAGGAAATTCCCGCTTTACTTGTAATACAGTTCTTTTTTTTTTTTTATAAAAATTACATTTTTATCTCTAAAGTTTCATTTTCTATCCAAATTACCATTTTATCCGTAAAGTTCTATTTTTATGGTAAAATTATAATTTTGTTTCTGAAATTTCAACTTTCGTTCAAAATTACTCTTTTAAACCTTAAAGTTCCATATTATGCTCATTCATAGGTTTTGCCCCAACTTTCACATTTTATTTCCGTTTAGTCCCTAAAATTCAACTTCGTATCAAAATTACCATTTTACCCCCTAATTTTATCTTTTTACCACATAATTACGATTTTATCCTTAGTGAACCAATTTTATTTATATTTCACAAGCATTATTATCATTTTGACCTTGTATTACTAAATATTTTCAAATTATAATTTTACCCTTTTATGTCATTATTTTCCTCAATTTCACATTTTGCCCCAATAACTCCAGAGGAAACTGCACGACCGGATCGGATGTGCGGAACTAGGATCTCCAAAGGTCCAAGCCCATGAAATCTATGTCTCATCTGTACAACATCAATTCTATGTATCAAGTCGGTGAGGAACCGCCTTTGGTCCACTTATGTAAGGCGCCATGACTCGTTATCCCGGTGTCCCTATGGTTAGCCATATGCATCCTATACTCCCAGTTTCTCTACTAGTTACTAATGGCAAAATATTTATCAAGTTATTTTCTTATTTTATGACATCAGTTATATCGTTTCTCATTATTTGACATTAAGTAATTGTACCTAATACAAGTACCATACTTCACATTCATTTCATATCATACATTTCATCATGTATTTTCACAAGTTAGATTTTTAAACCTCAATTTTATCACATTATTATCATTTTGACCTTGTATTACTAAATATTTTCAAATTATAAGTTTACTCTTTTATGTCATTATTTTTCTCAATTTCACATTTTACCTTAGTAACTCCAGAGGAAACCGCGCTACTGGATCGGATGTGCGAAACTAGATCTCCAAAGGTCCAAGCCCATGAAATCTATGTCCCATCTGTAAAACATCAATTCTATGTATCAAGTTGATGTGGACCCGCCTTTGGTCCACTTATGCGAGGCGCCATGACTCGTTATCCCGGTATCCCAATGGTTAGCCATATGCATCCTATACTCCCAATTTCTCTACTAGTTACTAATGGCAAAATATTTATCAAGTTATTTTCTTATTTTATGACATCATTTATATTGTGTCTCATTATTTAACATTAAGTAATGGTACCTAATACAAGTACGATACTTCACATTCTTTTCATATCATACATTTCATCATGTATCATCATATTTCATCACAATTCATCACATTTCTTCTCATCATATACACTTTTCTTCATGGATACAATTCAGCCTTCAACAACTTTTATCACTTTTCATCATATTTCAACATTTCTCATCATATTTTATCATATTTCAACATATCCCATCATGTTCTATCAACTCCCATTCAATCTTCCTTATATACATAATTCGGTCAACATGTTAAAAAATTATTCTAGTTCCTTTTCTCACTATAATTTGTTCCATTCTTGTTTTTAAATCATCTATATTATATTTTTACCCATTATTTCTCATAATTTCATTTGTATATATAAATTCCCATACTCAAATAATAAATACATATTGGAAGTTTTCATTCAAATCTCATTTTTTATGCATTTAACTTTATGAATTCTCTTAATTAACATCCAATATTCGTCATTAAGCATTTCCCATCATTTTGTATTGCTTCTATCAAATTGTACACAAGCTAGTCATACATATATAATTTGGCCATCATGATGCACCTAATCAAATTTATTCCTTTTTACCTTCTATTTAGTTTACTCATGTTCTTATGGCATTTATAATACTTCTTTATCATTATTTCATCAAAAACTCACATTTATCTATTTTATGTCATAGTTACATAATGGTTGCATGTTAGGAATTTACCATTCTAGTTCATTTTCATCCATTTAACCTCATCATTTCACTTAATTTTTATCTAATTTAACTTATTTAACATTAATTTTCAAATTAGTGCATCTTACATACATATTCACACATATACCTAACAAGAATAAGTTGAAATATACAACTTTAGGTATCCACATGCCTTTTCTCCTTTACTCCTATGCTATGCCTCCTTTTTCTAGCCTTTTTCCTTCATTCCTCATTCTTTCTCACTTAAATCTCTACCTAGGCCGAATACAATCCATGGAAAATCACTCAAAATTATCTTTCATTCTTCAAAATTTACATGAATTATATTTTCCTACACTAAATTCTACTTTAAATTGCAGTTACTTAAACTTTTTGCTCTAAACTTGTTCTTCATAAATTCTATCAAATTATCCACTAATTTGAGCTCTTGAGATGGTAAGGGGTTAATTTAGGGCTCCATAATTATTTGGAAGATGAAATTAGCTAGAATTTTGGTGAAGAAATTGAAGAAAATGGAAGAGAAATAAAAGGTGCACAATTTTGCCAAGAGGGAGGTTGGAGAAGAATGAAGAAAACGTGATTCCTTTCTAGAGAAATATGATTTTTTAGCCTTTATACAGTCCTAAATGAAGGGCCAAGATTGGTCCAAGTACTATTTAATTCAATGGCTTATATTGTGCCATTTGTAATCCTCCTATTGGTCCATACTTTTTCGTTTGTATTTTTCTATGAAAATATATCTAAAAATACTGAAAAATATTTATTAGGGTGCATAAAAATTTTTAGGGTCAAAACGATGTCATTTCAGTAATTTGTCTTAGTTCGATGAAATTTTTACCAGTCCGATAATTTTTTTTTCTTAACTAAAAATTAATTTTTCCATTCAATAATACCTTTACAATATTTAAAATAAGTCTATATGATCAAATAATGTTTTTTTTTCAAACTTGGTCAAAGTTTGGTCAACACCGTTACTATTCAAACTGATTCATGACTTATTTTTATTTCTAACTTTTAAGGGCCTATTGTCAGGACCCGAAATGTACCCTAGATAGATTCACCCATGGCTAGGGTATAATGGTGGCTAAAATGTGTATTTGGGTACTTGAAATGATTAAGTGTATTGAGGACATAATCGGTATTAAGTGAAAAGTTAAGGCTATGTTGGTAATTTATTAAATGGTAATTTAAATGGATTAAATTGGATGAATTAAGTAATCATGTGGACCAAATGTTGGAAAATGGATTAATTAAAAGGTATATGTTAAGATAAGAGAAAGATATTGAGCATAAAATCTAATAAAGGGACCAATGAAAACTTAACACTTCGAGTTTATGATATGAATGAATTAAATTGACCATATTTAGGGCTAAGATGGCCGGCCATAAGAGGAAAGAAAGGGCAGATAGCCATCTTCTTCCTTCTTCCTACCAAAATATACTTCTCTCAACTTCATTAAAAACCTTTTCCAAGGAATCACTACAAGAAAATAGACATTTTCCGATGGAAATTACCGACGAAAAATGTGTAATTTCCGTCGGGAAAATAAAATGCCGACGGAATAATTTCCGTCGGCAATAAAGGCGTAGGGAATTATTCCCGACGAAAATGCTACTTCCGTCGGGAAATTACCGACGGATTAAGAATTTCCGTCGGGAATAATTCCCGACGGAAACTCTACTTCCGTCGGGAAATTACCGATGGAAGTAGCGTTTCCGTCGGGAATTATTCCCGACGGAAAATTTCCTTCCGTCGGGAATTTCCCGACGGAATGATTTTTCCGTCGGGAATAATTACCGACGGAATACATTTTTTCCGTCGGGAATTTCCCGACGGAATTCCGTCGGTAATCCGTCGGGAAATTAAACCAAATTTTCCCCATTAACTAACAATTATATTTTTATAATGCATTTTATAACTTGTAAAATTAACTGCAAAATAATAAGCAAATGAAGATGATATCTAAATTTTAATATCCAATAATAGTCGAATTTAATAAAATTGTACTAGTTATAAAGTTAGTAATTATGTAATAACATAATAGTCATGTATAATACAAAATCATAACTAATTAAGCTGATGGCGGCGGCGGCGGCGGCTGAGAAGTACGATCGGACTGCTGCGATGACACCATACCCTTCAAATTTTCCATCTCATTGCGCAGCTCAGATATGAAGTCGAGAGATTGCTGCCATCGAGTCTGTGACTGTTGCAATTCAGATCTCAGCTCATTTACAGTATTCTCAAGTTCATGGACTCGCCTGGATTCAGACCATCTATGTGATGCGGCAGTATTTGAACTTGAGGCATGCGAGTGACAGGATTTGGCCAAAGAACCTAAGCCAAATATCCGTCCTCGCTGGTCTCTACCACCAGACACGTCACAATAAATTTGATTCGCATCAACATAGTCAGAAGTCTGTGAGCGTTGCTGAATTGCATCGTGAACTTGTTCCTGTCGTAGGACAAATGTTTTACAATAAGTAACGATTAATAATAAGTAATATTTAAAATTTGTAAAATATAGTAACTTGGACGTACATGTAAAACCCTTGACCGAGAATTGACGAACGTACGACCATCATGCTTGTGGGTGTGGGTGTGTACAAATACCTCACCATAGGTAGCCGGTCGACCCATCGATGCTCCCTGTAAACATAAAAACAATTAAAGATGAACTATAATTTATTAACTATTCGTACAAGTTTTTACTTAAATTTCGGCAGAGTTTCCTCTATATTTGGAGCATACCTCCTGTATACATAGACAAAAAAACACTTCAAATTTCGAGACTACGCTACAATCCAACATTCAACAACAAAGCAAACTCCTCACACAAGTAACATTCCCATCCTCCTCTATGGTAATAAGATAAAATTCAGACATCCTAACCATTAATTACAGTGGTAAAAGTAATATTTTGTAAAGTTTTTACTTAAATTTCGGCAGAGTTTCCCCTATATTTGGAACATACCTCCTGTATACATAGACAAAAAAACACTTCAAATTTCGAGACTACGCTACAATCCAACATTCAACAACAAAGCAAACTCCTCACACAAGTAACATTCCCATCCTCCTCTATGGTAATAAGATAAAATTCAGACATCCTAACCATTAATTACAGTGGTAAAAGTAATATTTTGTAAAGTTTTTACTTAAATTTCGGCAGAGTTTCCCCTATATTTGGAACATACCTCCTATATACATAAACAAAAAAACACTTCAAATTTCGAGACTACGCTACAATCCAACATTCAACAACAAAGCAAACTCCTCACACAAGTAATATTCCCATCCTCCTCTATGGTAATAAGATAAAATTCAGACATGCTAACCATTAATTACAGCAGTAAAAGTAATATTTTGTAATACTTACAAGTCTATCTGCATGTTCCCGATGCGACAACGATCCTCCAGTATGCAAGCATGAACTGAGTCCCTCAGGTCCTCCCTGTCTGTTACTAGAATTCTGCGATGCGACGGCAATGGCTTCAGGGGTCGTCCAGTACTGTCTCCAATGTGCCCATATATCTTCGGTCATGTAGGGAGGTCGGACACCACCATTTTTTATCAAGGAGACTAAATCTCTGTAACGTGCCCGCGCACGAGTCTCCCACACAGAAGGCATGATATCGTCCAAAGCCGAATTCCAATAACATTATTTCTTATGAGACAGACAGAACAAAAAATAAAATGTAAGCAAGTGTAAAATATAATTTGTTATGTAACCGACTTTATCATAAATGTTTTACCTTGAATTCTTCGAAATAAAAATTCTTGGTTTCCTCTGACACATTCTTCCAGGCAAACCCATCGTATTCAATTCTGTTTTTGAAAGAGGTTGTCATTATGCGTGAACACTTTCCTGAAGAATTCAATCTAAGATACAACAATGTGAATAATGTTAGTACAAGTAATAACTGT
Source organism: Excoecaria cochinchinensis (assembly GCA_947683425.1). Lineage (NCBI taxonomy): Eukaryota > Viridiplantae > Streptophyta > Magnoliopsida > Malpighiales > Euphorbiaceae > Excoecaria > Excoecaria cochinchinensis. The sequence continues at coordinate 10,596,035 of CANTUQ010000105.1, forward strand.
CATTGAAATCATAACATTCTAACAACAATTAACACTAATTAATTCATTATTTTTTTTTAAAATAACAAAAAATAATAAGTCAACACTAATTAAAAATTAATTTTTTCTTTGAACAATACTTAATTAAGTTAAATAATTCATTGTCTACTAAATTAATAATAATCTATTTCAACATTCAACAATAATAATCTATTCTAACAACAATAATCTATTTCAACAATCAATCAACAATAATTCATTGTCTAATTAAGTTAAATAAATTAATAATAATAATAATAATAATAATAATAATAATTAAAAAAAATAAGGCAAAAGGGTTCTGTTGGCTTACCAGACGCCGGAGGAGAGGAGAGGAGGAGGAGGCGGAGGAGGGAGGTCGACCAGGCTGAGGAGGAGAGGAAGCCAACACCGGAGCAGCGGCTGTCGACGGCGGCGAAGAAGACAAGGCGCACGGCAGGGAGGGAAGAAGAAGGGAAGATCGGAGCGGGAAAAAGAGAGAGAAGGGAGGGAAGAGAGGAGGAGGAGGAGGAGGGGAGGGGACCGGCGATCGGAGGGGAGGGGCGGTTGTCGGCGGCGAGAGGGCAGGGGATTGGACACCGGAGGGCAGAGTGAGGGGAGAGGGAGGAGAGAGAGAGAGGATCGGGGGGGGAAAGGATGTAACCTGAATTTAATTCAGGTTTCCCGACGGAATTCAATTTCCGTCGCTAAAAATAGCGACGAAAATTGAATTCCGTCGGTAATTAGCGGCGGAATAAAACTTCCGTCGCTAAAATTATTTTATTTTTTAAATCTAATTTTTTTCGCGACGGAATTAGATAGCCGTCGCTAAATTTAGCGACGGTTTCAATTTCCATCGCTAATTATAGCGACGGAATATTATTCCGTCGCTAAACGTAAATTAATTTTTTTATAACGACGGATTTATACTTCCGTCGCTAATTTCTGTTGCAATTTCTGGAGGGAAGTTTTGGCGCCCTTTTTCGCGACGGACTTTGTTATCCGTCACTATTTTAGCGACGAAAATAATAAGCCGTCGCTATTTAGCGACGGAATTATTTTCCGTCGCTAAATAGCGACGGTTTTGATTCCGTCGGTATTTTTGCTTTTTCTTGTAGTGAATATATGTGTCAAGAAATGGTTTTAGTGTAATTGAAAGCTTATAAAGGTAAGAAAATATTAAGTTTTCTTCTTATCTATGTTTAATTCATTGGAATTGGTAAGGCTGTGATTTGTTTATGTGTTAATGAATTTGATGTATAAATTAGAAGGAAAAGCTAGTGGATTCAAAGAAGTGGAGAAAGAAGAAGAAAGAAAGCATTAGTGTAGCAAAGGGGAACATCAAATAAGGTTTGGGAATTTTGCATGTTTATATGCATAAATTGATGAAATGTATATTTGGAATTGTATATGTATGATTTGTGTTGAATTGAGTTGAATTAGCGTGATTGATTGTATGGAAATGGTTAATTTAGGCATGTTGAGTTTTAAAGGGGAACTTTGCCCAAATTCAATCTAACCTCTAGTACTTATTTTGGTTATAAGTTGAGCTTGAGAGCTCAAAATTGTATGGTTTTAGTTGGGTAATAAAGATAAGACACAAAATAAATTTTCCTTATAAATAACCATGAGCTAATTTTGGCTTTAAGATATTCAAAATTGAGCCCAAATATATTGTATCTGTTCTACTCGAGTAATGAGAGCAGGTCCGGTTCCCAGGGCCTTTTCTAAAGTTATAGGAATCAAAATATTTTGAATCAAAATTCTAATTAAACTAGAAATCTAAGAGAGCAGCATTTATGAAGAGAGTATGGTCAAAATATGTCTTTATTGTTCCTAGTAATTTTTTAAATTTGGGACACAATTCTGTCCTTGGAAATCTGTCTAGAACAATCTATAATGTTAAGGCCATATATTCTAGGATATAAGTCTGAATGACATGATTTGTATTCCATTGGAAACCTAAGACATAGGGAAAGAAATTCCTAGAAGGAAGTTTTGCCTAAAAATACCTCTAGATAGGTGAAAAATGCAGTGTAAAGTTGGACCAGAAGTTTGTCTAGAATCTGCACTGTGCAATGTGGGGCAGAATGGATTTACACGGCTGTTAGGATTCCTGACCATTGTGTAAAAGCATTTTTCCACTTAAAAAACCCATTTTCATTGCCCCACATATCGGGCAAGAATGTCTGACCGCCGTGTGACTTCAATTTTCAGCCTATTAAGTGAATTTTTCTCACCGTTTTGATCCCGAACTTCATCGAAAGTTTCCCATACTTATCCAACACATGACTAGGGTCATGTAATGAATATGTAAATGATTAGTACTTGGAATTAATAATTTATACATGTGAATGATTAAATTATGACATGAGTACAAATAAGATAAATGGTGATAATGCAACTTATATTATAAATTAACATTGTTTAATGGAATACGTATAAGTATAACTTAAATTGTTAGTAATTGTTCTGAATTGATTAATATGAGCACATGTGCATGAAATCAAATGATTATGAAATTTATTTGGCATTGGTATAAAATGTTCAATAGAATTATACTATTATCTTATTTGAATTTGTGACAAGCATTAGGAAAGATTCTTTGCTCAATTATTGAATATTGATATTATATGGTAACCATAAGCAAAGAATTTGAAAGTTGTAAAATTGAGTGAGCAATAATTATGTTGTGGAATGCATAACTGTGTCTTTAATTAAAATATTAAAAAGAACTATGGTGACACTATAAGATATTTGTAGATGTAAGTATTGTACGTAGATATGTGATGGCACATAAGATAATACTATAAATTTTTATACATATTATATGGCTACGAATATGTACATTAAGTGAATATGTGATTGCTAAATGATATTCCTTGAGTTTATGTTTTACTTTACATGAGTATGATTATGACAGAGGTATTGAGTAACAAAGAATGTAATGAGATAACTCAAAATATAAAATGTTGGAAATACTATACGTTAATAACGTGCAATGAGTTGAAAGTGTCATGGTCAATGCATGATCATAATGAACGGATGTGAACTTGATGAGTATAATATTAATACGAAGGATATAAGAATGAAATATTAGTATGTGTATAGCTTGCGTTAACCGAGACATGGATATATAGGCATGCCTATAGGGACCTCTGTTACTGTAGCCCATGTGTTTGGATCCCATTTGGATCCTTATGCATTCTTGGACTTCATTTGGGTCCCTATGTATTTTGGATCTCGGTCGGATCCCTATGTGTATGTGTTAATAATATGACACTTGTATCCTCGAGTATCTATGCGTTTCCCGTTATCCACCACCTTGGAAAGGCAAGCAATCATTAAACACAAGAATATTAAATGAGTAACGTATATTATAAATGTAAAATTGAATGTATCTATATGTGTGAACTTTAAGGGCATATTATCATAAATGTTTATTCTAATGAGTATGTGTGTAGGACTTTTGACTGTACAAGGATGTGTATGTGTGTAATGTATACTTTTAATATGTTTAAGGGTTATGAATACAATTGCTTATATGAGGTCATTATAGAAAATTACTGAAAGTGTTTAATATCTGTATTTGTTATAATAAAGTAACTAGTATGTGACTTATTTGAATGCATTCATTTGCATGTATTAAAGGTGCTTATATGTGTGAACTTGAAGTGCATATTATGATAAGAGTTTCAGTAATTCAGGATTCATGCCTATGATGACTAATATGAGTATGTTTTGCAAGAAATCCATGTGCATTGGATATGTATGAACATTCTTATATCGTCCCTAGGTGAGTATGATAAGTAAATATAGAGTATTAACTCAAAGTAAAGCATGTCGGAGAAGAGATAGATATTGAGATTTGTAAACGTTTAAAGAATGTTTTGGTAAAATTGTATGTGTTATGTTTGAATAAATGTATAAGACAAGTATTAATTTTGAAAGGTACATGATATATGCATAATATAGCTTTAGGCCTTATAAGAATAAAACTTTTGCATGTGGATATTGGTTAAGCATATTGTTACAAGTGATTATTTTAATAACAAAATATGTGTGATCAAATAACAGGGTAAATGTATTTGTATGATTTACGTATGTACCCAACAAAATATTTATCATGATTTAATGAATTATTTATGACTCTATATTATGTTATCATTCGTGTGTATTATTGATGACCACTGTGAGTAGTCATCCATATCATATGCGTTCTCCACTAAGCTATTAACTTAGCACGAGTGTTTCATCCGTGTAGGTACCGAAGATCAATGTGTCATCAAGGACTTTCCGCATCAGTCAAGCCCAATGAGTTTATTGGAGTATTTTAAATAGATTTTGAATTGTTATTTGTAATTGTGACGCGTGCTATATTTCCCGAAGGCCCGCTTTTAGGGTCTAAGAGGATTCAAGTCTAGATCTTGGGTAACATTAGATATTTTGGAATCCCTACTCAATAGAACATTGGAGAAGTTCATCTGATCTCATTAAAATTGAGATAGTTCGTCTAACCTTTGGGGTCTAAACCAGAGAAAGATTTGGAACTTCACTCTTATTAATGCATTGGTTAATTATAAATAAGCTTTTAAGAATTAATTTTTCAACTCTCATCTTACACGTCATGCAATTTATTTAAATCGCACATCAAACATCTAAGAAAAGCGATAAATAAAATAATTAAATACAAATAAATTACAAAATAAAATTGGAACAAAAAAAACAATCCTCCAAAGTGTAACATTAAATAAACAAAATCAATTAAATAAATAACATAAATAAATCGAGGCATTTATTTGGACTAGGAACGTTGGTTCCTTCATGATCACTTAAAAATTAAAGAGTTATTTTGGTATATTATTAAGAAAACGGGGATGAGTGATCTTATTTTATGAAATTATCTCTCATTTTAAAAGTAATATTTTATTTGCTAAAATTGGAACATTGGTCCCATTTTATTATAAAATTCCCAATTTATTAATATAAATATTTTTGTGATTTTCTTTCGATTTTACGTGCATAAAATAAAATAATTTTATTACAAATTACATGAAAAATAAATAAAATGCAAAATAAAGAAAAATGATAAAAACAATGAAAATAATAAATCTAGCCTAATGAATCTCCTGAATCTCCTCCTTCGATCGCGAAAGTGCTCAAACAAGGAAAAAAACAAATATTAAAACTAAAACAAATACAAATAAAACTAATGTTAATAATTAAATCAGCAATCAATTAAAATACATAAAATAAAAAATAAAATAAAAATAAATAAATAAAAAATAAAATAAAATGCGTTATGAACGACAAATAAATTAAATGACATAATGAAACAAATAAATTAACACATTAATAAATTAACACACAGAAAAGAATAAATAAAAAAAAGTAAAAAAAGGTTAAATAATGTTAAATGTATGACTAAAATTACATAAAACAAATAAATAATCAATGGATCTAAAGATCCACATGTTGTTAATTGACTGTAAATAAAAAATATAAAATCGAACCTAGAATATTTATCCTCATAATTCGGAATCGATGGAGGGAAGAAAATGAATGATTTTCTTGTCAAGATTTGCGAAAATTAAATTAGAAAAATAAAAATCAAAATTTTTTCTTTAGAAAGAAAATTGCAAAAAAGATTGTTCAATGAAAAATTATGGAAGAAAATTTGAATATCAAGAACAAATAATTATTTTATTTGTCTTAAGAATGATATTTTTTTTTTCATTGAGAAGAAATCAATTTTGAAATCTTAGAAATTCCCTTTCAAGAAGAAGAAAAATTAAAAGAATCGCAGCTAAATATTCTTTTTTGAAGAAGAAAAGAAAAAAATTGCAACCCTAAATGTCTCTCTTTTCTCTTTTTTTCTTTTTCTATTTATTGATTTAGAAAAAAACCTAGCTAATTTAGGAGAAGAAATTGTATTTTTTTTTCTTTAAAAGCAATTTTGACAAGAACACCATCACTTCCAACCTTTTTTTTTTATTTTTTATTTTTAAAAAGCAATTTTGACAAGGAAACCATTCCTTCTAACCTTTTTGTCTGTGAACAGGTGTTAATTTCATCACTGGGTAATCTTAATCTGGGCTGACTCGGGACCCTATGTTTACAGTTGCCCCCAGTTTTGGGAAAACTAGTGCAAGGGTGCCCAGGTGAGCCAAAACACGGAGAAAAGGAAAGGAGCGCGTACTTGAGGCTGCCACCCTCCTACTATGTTCATGGAGTCGTGGTGGATTTTTGATTAACGCCCGTTTACTGACGTATTGAGCCACTCTCTTGCTGGTCAATTGACTTCATTTTGTTGGCATTTCAAATATCCGTTGTTTTGATGTTGGATAAATGCCCCCTGTAAAGCTAATTGTTCCCTGGAGAACGGTTTTGTGATTTAAATTGTGAATATCATCCTCTTGGATTACACTGAGTCATTTTCTAGGCTTTTAAAGTGCGGATATTATCCTTTTAGATTGCATCGAGTCATTATCTAGACTACAAAGTGATTATGATCCTCTTTGATTACACCGAGTTGTTATCTGGACTACAAAGTGTGAAAATAATCCTTTTGGATTGCACCGAGTCGTTATCTAGACTGCAAAGTGCAAAAATTATCACCTTGGATTGCACTGAGTTGTTATCTGGACTACAAAGTGCGAAAATCATCCTCTTAGATCATTCCAGTGTCTAACCGTCTTTGTTGCCGTAAAGGGACTTGGAATGTTTTGGAAAAATCTTAATGCTCCAATGAGATTTGAAACGATTTTAGTGTTTCAAAAAGGTTCAAAATACCTTGAAAAAGGTTTTATGCTTCAAAATGATTTAAAATATCTTAAAATAGGTTTTGTGCTTAAAAAAGACTTGAAATACCTTAAAAAACAGTTTGTACTTCGAAAAGACTTGAAATACTGTAAAAAGGTTTTAAAGATAATGCTCTACAGAGACTGAGAATGCCTTCGAAAAAGGACTTAATTCTTCGAAAAGTCTGAGAATGCCGTGAAAAAATGACTTAAAAGATAATCCTCCGAAGAGATTGAGAATCTCTTAGAAAAAGGACTTAAAAGATAATGCTCCGAAGAGACTGAGAATGCCTTAGAAAAAGGACTTTAAAGACAATGCTCCGAAAAGACTGAGAATGCCTTGGAAAAAAAAACTTAATGCTTCGAAAAGACTAAGAATGCCTTAGAAAAAGGACTTAAAAGATAATATTCTGAAGAGACTGAGAATGCCATGGAAAAATGACTTAAAGATAATGCTCCGAAAAGACTGAGAATGCCTTGGAAAAATGACTTAAAGATAATTCTCGAAAGAGACTAAGAAGGTCTTGGAAAAAGAACTTAAAGATAATACTCTAAAGAAACTGATAATACTATGGAAAAAGGACTTAAAAGGCAATGCTTTGAAGAGACCGAGAATGCTCGAAAGACATTTGAAATGCCTTAATGCTTTAAAAAGACTGAGGATGCTCGAAAGTGACTTGAAATGCCTTGAAAGGGGACTTATGCTTCGAAAAGACTGAGAATGCTCGAAAGAGACTTGAAATGCCTTGAAAGAGGACTTAATGCTTCGAAAAGACTGAGAATGCTCGAAAGAGACTTGAAATGCCTTGAAAGAGGACTCAATACCCAAAAATTCTGATTTTTGGGTAAAAAATGAATTTTAGACAGCTTGGAGGCAGGGGACGCCTGCCCCTGGCGAGGAGCGGGTAGGGCCACGTGCACGCGCAATGCTGGAGGCGCTCGCCTAGGGCGCGAGGGGCACAACCCTTCATGCGCTGGCGGCAGCAAACCTCTGATTTTTTTTTAAAAAAGTTTTTTCTTTAAAAGCAATTTTGATAAGAACACCATCACTTCCAACCTTCTTTTTTTATTTTTAAATAGCAATTTTGACAAGGAAACCATCCCTCCCAACCTTTTTGCCTGTGATCAGGCGTTAATTTCATCAATGGGTAATCTTGATCTGGGCTGCCTTGGGACTCAGTATTTACACTGGCCCCCAATTTTAGGAAAACTAGTGCATGGATGCCTAGGTGAACCAAAACTCGGATAAAAGGAAAGGAGCGCGTACATGTCACTCTCCTGCTGTGTTCATGGAGTCATGGCGAATTTTCAATTAATGCCCGTTTGCTGACATGTTGAGCCACTCTCTTGGTGGTTGATTGATGTCATTTTGTTGGCGTTTCAAATCTCCATTATTTTAATGTTGGATAAATAACCCCTAAAGAGTTAGTTGTTCCTTGGAGAACGGTTTTGTGATTTAAATTATGAATATCATCATCTTGGATTACACCGAGTCATTTTCTAGACTATCAAAGTGCGGATATTATCCTCTTGGATTGCACCGAGTCGCTATCTAGACTACAAAGTGATTATGATCCTCTTGAATTACACTGAGTTGTTATCTATACTACAAACTGCAAAAATCATCCTCTTAGATTGCACCAAGCCGTTATCTGGACTACAAAGTGCGAAAATCATCCTCTTGGATCGTTTTAGTGTCTATCTGTCTTTGTTGCCGTAAAAGGACTTGGAATGTTTTGGAAAAAGCTTGTCGAAAGAGGCTTGAAACGATTTTAGTGTTTCGAAAAGGTTCAAAATACCTTGAAAAAAGTTTTTATGCTTCGAAAGGATTTGAAATATCTTAAAAAAGGTTTTGTGCTTCAAAAAGACTTGAAATACATTATAAATGGGTTTGTGCTTCGAAAATACTTGAAATACCTTAAAAAGGTTTTAAAAATAATGCTCTGCAGAGACTGAAAATTCATTAAAAAAGGACTTAATGCTTCGACAAGACTGAGAATGCTGTGGAAAAAGGACTTAAAAGATAATGCTCCGAAGAGACTAAGAATCTTTTAGAAAAAGGACTTAAAAGACAATGCTCCGAAGAGACTGAGAATGCCTTGAAAAAAGGACTTAAAAGATAATGCTCCAAAGAGACTGAAAATGCCTTGAAAAAAGAACTTAATGCTTCAAAAAGACTGAAAATGCCTTAGAAAAAGGACTTAAAAGATAGTGCTCCGAAAATACTGAGAATGCCTTGAAAAAAGGACTTAAAAGATAATGCTCCGAAGAGACAGAGAATGCTTTGAAAAAATGACTTAAAGATAATGCTCCGAAAAGAGTGAGAATGCCATGGAAAAAGGACTTAAAAGACAATGCTCCGAAGAGACTGAGAATGCTCGAAAGAGACTTAAAATGCCTTAATGCTTTAAAAAGACCGAGAATGCTCGAAAGAGACTTAAAATGCCTTAAAAGTGGACTTAATGCTTCGAAAAGACTGAAAATGCTCGAAAGAGACTTGAAATGTATTGAAAGAGGACTTAATGCTTCGAAAAGACTGAAAATGCTCAAAATGGACTTAAAATACCTTGAAAGAGGACTTAATGCCCAAAAATTTTGATTTTTGGGTGAAAAATGCATTTTCGGCAACTTAAACGTGAGGGATGCCTGCCTCTGGAGAGGGGCGGGTAAGGCCGCATGCACGCGCAATGCTGGGGGCGCTTGCCTAGCGTGCGAGGGGCACCTACCCTTATGAGTTGGTGGCCACAAACCTTTGATTCTTTTTCAAATTTTTTTCTTTTAAAGCAATTTTGACAAGAACACCATCACTTCCAATCTTCTTTTTTTTTTCTTTAATTATTTTTTATTTTTAAAAGGTAATTTTGACAAGGAGACCATCTGTTCCAACCTTTTTGCTCGTGAACAGGCGTTAATTTCATTATTGGGTAATCCTGATCTGGGCTGTCTCGAAACCCAGTGTTTACAGTTGCCTCCAGTTTTGGGAAAACTAGTCCATGGGTTCCTAAGTGAGCCAAAACTTGAAAAAAAAAAGAAAGGGAATGCATACCTGCCACCCTCCTGCTGTGTTCATGGAGTCGTGGCGGATTTTTGATTAATGCCCGTTTGCTGAAGTGTTGATCCACTCTCTTGGTGGTTGATTGACATCGTTTTGTTGGCATTTCAAACCTTCATTGTTTTAATGTTGGATAAATACCCCATGAAGAGCTGGTTGTTCTCTGGAGAACGGCTTTGTGATTTAAATTGTGAATATCATCCTCTTGGATTACACCGAGTCATTTTCTAGACTTTCAAAGTGCAGATATTATCCTCTTGGATTGTGCCAAGTCATTATCTAGACTACAGAGTGATTATGATCCTCTTGAATTACACCGAGTCATTATTTAGACTACAAACTGTGAAAATCATCCTCTTGGATTGCACAGAGTCGTTATCTGGACTACAAAGTGCGAAAATCATCCTCTTGGATCGTTTCAATGTCTAACTGTATTTGTTGTAAAGGGACTTGGAATGTTTTGGAAAAAAGCTTAATGCTCCAAAAAGACTTAAAACGATTTTAGTGTTTCGAAAAGGTTCAAAATACCATAAAAAAAGGTTTTAGGCTTCGAAAGCATTTGAAATATCTTAAAAAGGTTTTTGTCCCTCAAAAAGACTCGAAATAAAAGATTTGAAATACCTTAAAAAGATTTTAAAGATAATGCTCTGCAGAGACTGAAAATGCCTTGGAAAATGGACTTAATGCTTTGAAAACACTGATAATGCTGTGAAAAAAGGACTTAAAAAATAATGCTCCGAATAGACTAAAAATGCCTTAGAAAAAGGACTTAATGCTTCAGAAAGACTAAAAATGCCTTGGAAAAAGGACTTAAAAGATAATGCTCCAAAGATACTGAGAATGTCTTGGAAAAAGGACTTAAAAGATAATGCTCTGAAGAGACTGAGACTGCCTTGGAAAATTGACTTAAAGATAATGCTCCGAAGAGACTGAGAATGCCTTGAAAAAAGTACTTAAAGATAATGCTCCGAATAGACTGAGAATGCCATGAAAAAAGGACTTAAAAGATAATGCTCCGAGGAGACATAGAATGCTCGAAAGGGACTTGAAATGCCTTAATGCTTTAAAAGGATTGAGAATGCTCGAAAGAGACTTGAAATGCATTGAAAGGGGACTTAATGCTTCGAAAAGACTGAAAATGCTCGAAAGAGACTTGAAATACCTTGATAGAGGACTTAATGCTCCGAAAAGACTGAAAGTGCTTGAAAGAGACTTGAAATGCCTTGAAAGAGGACTTAATGCCCCAAAATTCCAATTTTTGGGTGGAAAACGCGTTTTCGGCAGCTTGGAGGTGAGGAATGCCTGTCCCTGGCGAGGGGTGGGTAGGGCCGCGCGCATGCGCAATGCTGCGGGCGCTCACCTAGTGCTCGAGGGGCACCTACCCTCATGCTCTGGCGGCCGTAAAGCTCTATTTTTTTTTCTTTAAAAGCTATTTTGATAAGAACACCATCACTTCCAACCTTCTTTTTTTATTTTTATTTTTATTTTTTAGTTAATTTTTATTTTTAAAAAGCAATTTTGATAAGAAAACCATCCCTTCCAACCTTTTTGCCTGTGAATAAGCGTTAATTTAATCACTGGGTAATCCTGATCTAGGCTGTCTCGGGATCCAGTGTTTATAGTTGCCCCCAGTTTTGGAGAAACTAGTGCATGGGTGCCTAGGTGAGCCAAAGCTCAAAAAACAAGAAAAGGAACGCGTACCTGCCACCCTCCTGTTGTGTTCATGGAGTCGTGGCAGATTTTTGACTAACGTCCATTTGCTGAAGTGTTTAGCCACTCTCTTGGTGGTCATTGACGTTGTTTTGTTGGTGTTTCAAATATCCATTGTTTAATGTTGGATAAATACCCCAAGAAGAGCTAGTTGTTCCCTAGAGAACGGTTTTGTGATTTAAATTGTGAATATCATCCTCTTGGATTACACAGAGTCATTTTCTAGACTTTCAAAGTGCGGATATTATCCTCTTGGATTGCACCAAGTCATTATCTAGACTACAAAGTGATTATGATCCTCTTGAATTACACCAAGTGGTTATCTAGACTACAAACTGCAAAAATCATCCTCTTGGATTACACTGAGTTGTTATCTGGACTACAAAATGTGAAAATCATCCTCTTGGATTGTTTCAGTGTCTAACTATCTTTGTTGCCATAAAGGGACTTAGAATGTTTTGGAAAAAGCTTAATGTTCCAAAGAGACTTGAAACGATTTTAACATTTCGAAAAGGTTCAAAATACCTTGAAAAAAGGTTTTATGTTTCGAAAGGATTTGAAATATCTTAAAAAAGGTTTTGTACTTCATAAAGACTTGAAATACCTTAAAAAAGGGTTTGTGCTTCGAAAAGACTTGAAATACCTAAAAAAGGTTTTCAAGATAATACTCTGCAGAGACTGAGAATTCCTTGGAAAAAGGACTTAATGCTTGGAAAAGATTGAGAATGCTGTGGAAAATTGACTTAAAAGATAATGCTCAGAAAAGACTGAGAATCCCTTAGAAAAAAGACTTAAAAGACAATGCTCCGAAGAGACTGAGAATGTCTGGGAAAAAGGACTTAAAAGATAATGCTCCGAATAGACTGAGAATGTCTTGGAAAAAGAACTTAATCCTTTGAAAAGAATGAAAATTTCTTGAAAAAATGACTTAAAAGATAATGCTCCGAAGAGATAGAGAATGCCTTGGAAAAAGGACTTAAAAGATAATGCTTTGAAGAGACTGAGAATGCCTTAGAAAAATAACTTAAAGATAATGCTCCGAAAAGAATGAGAATGTCAAAGAAAAAGGACTTAAAAGATAATACTCCGAATAGACTGAGAATGCTCGAAAGAGACTTGAAATGCCTTAATGCTTTAAAAAGACCGAGAATGCTCGAAAGAGACTTAAAATGCCTTAAAAGGGGACTTAATGCTTCTAAAAGATTGAGAATGCTCGAAAGAGACTTGAAATGCCTTGAAAGAGGACTTAATGCTTTGAAAAGACTGAGAATGCTCGAAAGAGACTTGTAATGCCTTAAAAAAGGACTTATTGCTTCGAAAAAACTGAGAATGCTCAAAAGATACTTGAAATGTCTTGAAAGAGGACTTAATGCTTCGAAAAGACTGAAAATGATCATAAGAGATTTGAAATTCCTTGAAAAAGGACTTAATACTTTAGCTCTTTATGGGCTTTCATGATTTCAACTTGCATGGGCTTCATCTTGACTTTATCTTGCCGAAACTGTCCCTTGGTTTGTCCTTTTCCTATAAAGTTATTGGTGTAAAAACATGTACAAAAGATTGTGTATGCATAATGTGTGTTAAATGTATGTGCTATACACATGTGCTATACACAAGAAACATGCACAAAGGATTATGTATGTGAAATGCGTGCAAAAAGCAAAAGAATTATATGCACATGGAAAGTTGCATGCAAAAATGGATAGACCATGTCCCTAGTGGTTAAGGGATTTGTTGAGGATACGGCTTGGCTACTCGCTTCGTCTGATGCCCCCAAGGATCTAGAAGAGTGTCATCTTGGTTTAGGAACTTTAACACCCATAATATTTTCAAAGAGAACCTACTCGTGTGCATCTTTGCCTCCCGATCAATGAGCATTTTGCTAAAAGCTGTACAACGTTTTACCCCCAGGACTCTAACTCATGTCCTGAATTATGCACTATCTGCTTAAAGGAAGGTTATTCGAACTATTGCTGCCTTATCGCTCCAGGCATCGGAAGTCATTATTTTAAAGTAGTCCGTCCCTTGTGGATTTTAACACTAGCTTTTTTTTTGCGGGAAATGCATCATTTTGGGGATTTTCACATAACTCTTGCCTTATTTTTACCTAAAATGGACACAGCCCAATCAAGCGGTTTCTTTTTTTCTTTTTTTGAAGGACAGACTACCTATTTTCAGGTTTTCATCCTGTTCTTTGACCTAACTTTTGCTTAGAGAGCCAGTTACGGTTTTCATCTCTAACAGCTTTCTTTTTTTTGGAAGGGTAGGATTTGTCACATGAAGTGTTGTTATTACTACCTTGAGACTTGCTCTTGCATATGTCCCTATGCATGCCACAGGTTTATCTTGACTATTCTATCGCATGTTTATGCCTAGGTTATGCATGTGTTCCTATCTATATGCACCATATGGCAACAAAAATAATCATGACTAGACATGTGATGTAAAAACACATGTTTTATTCAATTTCAGGGAGTAACACCTTGGACGCATTCGACTCCTATTATCAATCAGTCTTCTCGGTTTTTCTTGATTGAATATTTCTCTCAGCCCCTAATTTTTGCCTAGGGCGTCTTTTCGGTTTTCACCCTAACAAGGTCGCCTAGGGGGTGCCCAATTTTAGGAAGGTCGCCTATTTTCGGTTTTCTACCCATGGGGCTCTCTTTTTTTTTCACTTTTGCCTTTGCCATGGAACCTTCTTTAGTCTATCTGCATCTACTGTTTTTTTGAATTTACTTTCATCATCATTTTTTTTTGGGACAACTGCTTCTTCTAACAGTGCCTTTTTTTTAGCACCAAAGGCTTCATCTTGACCCTAGTGCAAACTGGCTGAGACGGTGAGTTCTCCGTTTGGAACCTGACTGTGAAATCCCGTACCTTGCTTTGGTTGGCTTTGGTGGCTCAATTTTTGAAGTAGCCTTTAATGGTTGAAATTGAGTTACAAGTTAGCCTCATATGGTTTAGGACGAAACTGTTGGTTTTTCTTTTCTTTTCTTTTTTTTTTTTTTTCTTTTATTTTTATTTTCTTTTTCTTCTCTTTTTTTTTTATTGTGAAGGCCTAAAGCTTCATTCGTATTGAATTTGATAGTCCAGCTTCTGAGCCAGCCCCTTGATGATTGGAGCTTGGCTTCGTTTGGTTGCATTGTATGCATCCTAGAAGCTGAAGAAGTAAAGGAGTGGCTTTTGAAACTTCAATTGCTGTTAGGTTGGCAAATTGAAGCAAGTTGTCTTAGCAATGCCCTTATCAATTTTCAACATGTCATTCCAGGTCCAGGCAAAGGCCTTTTCTCCCTTTTTTTATTATTACCTTTTTTTATCTCTCAAATTTTATCTCACTTCAGGAGTTAGGTTAGATGCAGCCAAGATGTTTTTTTTCTTGAAATTGAATGAAATAATGTTTATTGAACCAATGCCTTGATAATAATTGTTACTATGCATGATGCGATAAGATATGACAACGCATACATAAGAAAAGCCCATATGCTATTAAAATAACTAGAGAAACAAGTGCATAACATAGTTCAAAAACACACTTTATATCATAAAAAGAATGGAATTGTAACAACTCTAATTCTTTCTTTCTTTCTTCCTTTGGGCTTAGCATCAATTCTTGAATGCGGTCTCTTAAAGGATGATAGTAGTCTATTCTATGCCCTATGTACTGGTGATATGCACAATACTAATATGTTATGTGTCTAGGCTGCCCTTAGCTTGGGGCAGGCCCCATTGGCTATGGTTATAACATCCCTTCCTTGATGAGATGGGTGAAGTTCCAAGACAATGGCTTTCCTCAGATGGTGAAGTGGTGCTGAGTTGATCCTGTGGCTGAGAATTCTTCTGTCCCAGCATTGCCTCTATTACCATTACTGCTTCCTTTATTTTTGCCAAAGGCCAGGTTTGCAGATTTAGCCATTTTCTCTAGATGCTTGGCCTCAGCTTCGATGATTATATCTTTAAACGACTCCTACTCTTGGAGTCCCTTCATCTTTAGCCCTTCTCTCAAATACGAGCTAGCATTCCTGATAAATAGGCTGATCTAATCTAGGGTATCAAGTTTTCTTTTCATTTTCATGACCTGATTCCTTCATCTGGTAAGGTACTCATGGAATGATTCTTCCGACTTCTGTTGAAGCAGCTCTAGGTCTTTTAAGGTGACCTCCATCCTCGTACTGCAATCGTATTGCTTAAGGAATTCTTCCGTCAGTAGGTCCCAATCCTCTTTGGACCTCCTATCTAATCCATAGTACCAATTGACTGTGGGCCTTATTAAGCTCAGGCATAAATATTCTATTTTCTGCTTTCTGGTTAGAGTTGTACCCTTCATCACTGACGAGTACTATTTTACATGTGCTGTCGGGTCTGAAGTACGATCGAATTTTTGCATGTCAAGCATCTTAAAATTTCAGGGACTAGAATTTTACCATCCAGCTTTTTGTCCTCGGGACTCATACCTCTCCCTACTGCCAGCAAGCGGGTCATAGCTTCGAAACTCTTTTCCATTTTCCTCGAGATGATCTCCTCTAGATTAGGGCCCTTGCCTCTTATCATGACTGGCTCCTCTTGATCTTCCTTCTATAAGTCATCTTTGGGTTTATGAGCTCCTATTCGCTTTACTGGTGCTACCACTCTGGGCTCAACTGCTGGTGGGTCTACTATTGGAGGACCCTCTCTAATTGGTTCTTGTTCATCTTGCCCCCCAACAGGAGCAGCAGGTGGCTGTCCAGCTAGCAGTGCTAGAGTAGCGATAAGGTTCGCCATTATTTCCATCATTCAAGCTTCAAACTCTTTCATCATTCAACCCACTTCTTCAGCAATTAGTGCACAGCTACATCAGATTCTCTTGGTAAATTGGCCATACTTGAAAATTGTTCTAAGTTCTTATTAATTGCACTTGATTTTAATTCTGGTTGCCTAGTCAGAAAAGCCTCTGATAAGGCAGCTGCTGGAACCCCTAAACCAACTAGGCAAATGGTCCATGATGGCTGAAAAATTAAGTAGTTAGAACGATATAGGAATGACATGTTGTAATGGCCCAAAGTTAGCATAGTCGGCATGTAATGGCTTGCATACTGGCATAGTATCGATCAGTGAATTCTATAGAGTGTATAGTGTGGTTTGGGTGTTAAAATACCTATAATTATGCCTTAAAATTCAGTAGAGTTATAAGGTTAAATGTGCTCGAGCCAGGGAAGCCCAAGGATAGATGACCTCCCGAGAATCCAGAAGAGCAAAATATTTTATTGGACAATTGGAAAGTACAAGTTATAAGGAGTCTAGTGGAATAATTTGGAGTAAAAAAGAGATCAAATATGTCCCTAAAGGTCAAATAGGTCCCTAAAGGTCAAAAAGAAGAAAAGCCTTTGGTTCGATTCAAATAGTAACCAGTTTGACCGAGGCTTTAGAAATAGTAAATGACCTCTGAAAATTTATCTGAAGGCATAGATAAACTCGAAATAGTGTGTAGAACAGTTTGGTAGTAAAAAACTAATTTTATGGTGACATTGAAAAATAGATAAATCGGATCGATTTAATTGAACCGGACCGAAAATGGACCCTAAATGAGATGGAACTAAGGTCAAATGAGTTATTAAGAGTAAAAAGTAAGTTCAGGATGAAAAGTGAACCGAACCGGTTCAATTAGTGAATCGGATCGGTCAGACCAGTTGACTTTAGTTTGATTAGTTTGACCAAGGTTTAATTGAGCTCTAAATGATGCTACGAACCTCAAAAAAATTATCTAAAAGCATGAATTTGATTGAAATATTATATAGAATCAAATGGAAGTGAAAAATAAATTTTACAGTAAGATAGAAAATTGAATTATCGAACTGGTAAGAAATTATCGGATCGAGAAATGGTCTCCAATTAAGTTAAAATTTTACGTGGAAGCTAAATTATATATTTTTGGAATTATGGAACTGATTTTGGAAAGAATTGAACTTGAAAAGTGAGATAAATCATTTTAGGTTGGAAAATGGGCTTAGAATTGGGTTGGCCCAATTGGTTGGACCAAGCCCAGCCCAACAAATCAGCTATATAAACCCTAAAATATCATATTTATCTAGAGAAATCTGAAAACCTCTCTATCTCTCCTCATCTCTCTCTTGGCCGAATGTATGTTCTTCTATTCTGCATATTTCTCTTCAAACTTCTTCCATGGTTTCCACCAAATCCAACATCCCTAAGTAAAATTCAGCCTCTCTTTTCATTGGTAATGGTCTCAAAATCCTATTTGAAGTGAGAGAAGTGGAAAAAAGTATGTAGTGAGAGAAGTGGAAAAAAGTATGTGGCAAAAGTTATGTCCTAAAATTGAGGTATGTGTTTTTGAGGTTTTTAATTTGATTCAATGGTTCAAATAGGTAGATTTAAAGGTATAGAGTATATTTGTGTAATCATATTACAAAAAGAAAGTAAATTTATGGTGATTTTGTTCGGCCATTAAAGGAACATAAAGGAGGTGATGGTGTTTCAAGGAGTTAAAGCAAGAAAAGGAAGTTTAAGGAGTGGAGATCAAGAATATAAGGTTAGTGGATACAATATACTTCATTTTCCATTGAAAAGTATGATTTTAGGTTATATTCATATTGTATGTATTTGATTTATGCGTGTTTAACTGAAATAAATTTGATAGACACGTTTAAGGTTAAAAATGTGATTTTTGAATGATTAAAATGAAAAGAAATGAATCATATACCATAGACATCATGTAGGCCGAATGGTATACCTTAGTATACAAGGGTATACTTTGGTCATTAATGTAAATAAATGGTATATTTGTGATAAATAACATGTAATCTAGATAAATTAATGATTAATTGAAAAAAATAAATATTGGTAAAGAATTAAGTTTATGGCCGAATTGTTATCTTTATATTCTTAAGGCATAAATTGATGTTTAAGGCATAACAACTATGCATACATGGTGATTAATATATAATCTAGTAAAATGAATGAATAATGGAAAGAAATTAATTATGGAGGAGGAAATGAAATCTTGGCCGATTATAAATATAAAGAATATTTAGGTATATTTTAAATGTTAAGGTTAATTAAGTGTATATTTATGTTAATTATCATGAAATGAAGTTAATTGAACGATAAAAGAAATTAAAATGAATTTTAATGAAGGAATATGTAACCTGGCCGAATGGGCATACATGAAACCTAATGGTGTATTCTGTTAGTTTAATAAAATAAATGGCATAATGAGAATGTATACTTAATTTGGAGTGTATATTAATTTATTTGGAATTTTTGGTTAATTATGGAATATTATATATCTTGATAATATATTATGTATGTCATGGAAAATAATGGTAATTGTTATATTAAACTGAGATGATGACATAAATGGAATTAGAATTAAGTAATAAGTGAATTAGAAATGGAAAATGATGGAAAAGATATTGTATGAGGAATGATGTGATAGATACTGTACATTATAAAGTCATTACTGTGATAAAAGAAAGTGAACAGGAAATGAGATGTAAATACATGATTATATGGGTATAATGAATTATGTAATTACCCTTAGTGTTCTGGTAGTGAATCTAGCTCAGGATATAGTTGGCTAGCCATACGGATACCCTTACAGCGGTAGCAAGTCAAGACGACTCGCATTTGTAGGTCAATGATGATCTACTGTACTGTTACTGTTACTGCTACTGCTACTGAAATTTACGGTATATTGTTTACCGTTACTGTAGTGGATTCGCGATGAGCCACGTCTCGTATATCTGGTCCAGAGATTTCTACCAGATTTGTACTAGGGGCAAATTAATGAAAATGAATTAAAGTGAATGAATGAACTCTAATAAAGGAAAATAGAGTGAAGAAGGACTAAAATGTAAAGATCTTAAAGTAATAAGGGCAAAATGGTAATTATGTAAAAGATTGAATTAAAAGGGGAAATATGAAGTTATATGTGACTAAATGTTAAACTAAGTAAAATAGTAATGAATTAAGGACTAAAAAGGTAATTTGACATAAAAATGATATTTAAGGAAATGGAAATTTTACATGGTAAGTAATGAATTTAATGTGAAAAGTAAGTAAGAAATGACATTAATGGCATATTTGTAAACATAGTGAAAATAAAGGGAAAAATTGTAATTTAGATGGAATTAAGAGGGCTTAAGTGTAAATTAGTACAAGAATGATATTATAAGGACTAATTGGAAATTTGCGTGTCAAATAATGAGAAAAATTAGATAATTAAATTAGTTAATGGCATTATTGTAAATAAGTAGAAACGAAAGGTAGTACTGCAAATTAATGAAAAGTTTAGAGACTAAATTGTAAATTGACGGTAGTAATGTAAATTTAAGGATTAAAACGAAATTGGCAAGTATTATGAATGATAATTGTATAATTAAATATAAATGAAGAAATTCATGATTTAATAAAAAGAATAACCATAATGATAGTATTAATACTAATATTTAAGTTTATGTTAATATCTAGATCAATGTAAATATACATGTATGTTACTGTTAATATTAATAACAATAGTGGCAATAGTTAAAATAATATTAATTGTAATAAAGACTTAAAGAGTAATGAAAATGTTAGTAAAATGATGAATCAGGTCAATATATATAAGGTAAATAAATTATCAGAAATAAATAATGGTAGTGTTAGTAAACTAATGGAAAATGCTACTGTAGTTATAATAACATTATTAATTGAATTTTATTAGACACTGAAGGTTTTATAATTGAAGTACAAAAAGAAGGAAAAGGGTGTTAGAGGAAAATAAATAAAAGATAGTGTAATATAATTGACATAAGTTACATAATTATGGGTTAGTTATGTTGAAATAAAATAGATGAAATTTAAAGTCCTTAGAATATTGTACACGTGAAAGCAATAATGTTAAAAAATAATTGAAATGTTATTGGAAGGCTAGGGTAGTAATGAATTAATTTAAAAAGAGGCCATATGAGAATGTTAGCGATAAAACGATATACATCAAAGAAAATTAGGACTATCAGTAAAACGTTAAAAGTTAATGAGAAAATAATGTTAACTATTATGATGATAATATTAACAATATGAGTAATTTAGATTTTGCAATTAATAATGGTATTATTAGTCACAGTAACAGTAAAATAAATTGTGAAATGGTTATTAATAGAAATATTAAGTATATAAATAAGTCAGTGTATTAAGTGATAGTATTGATAATTCAAGAGTATAATATAAAATGTAATTGATTGAAATTAAATAGGAAAACAATGTAAATGTATATTGATTACAACTATAATAATGGTATTGTAAAAGAAATTTTTAAATGAAAAATAGTAACATGAACATAAAATGTAAAAAGGCTAGTATAACTAGAAAAGAGTATGGGAAATGTCAAGGAACGATAACTGTTCTAGCAAATAATTCAGTAACTGATACTGTACCTAAATATAGAAGATGAAGGAAATTGATGAATACATTAATAAGATATTAACAAAGATCGTTAATATGACAGGATATTAAATGGTGGACTGAAAATAAAAGTATTAATGTTAAGGATAACAATATATGTAATAATAATACTGATAACTGAAATGAAAATGTTAAGGTATAGTTACAAAAATGATACAAAAGGCATAACGATAAACAACTGAAGTAAAAGATTGAATAAGACATTATTGTAAGATATAAATTAAATAAATTTAAACATTGTAATATTCATATAGTCTAAATAAATAAAAATGTTTGTGTGCTCATGCATGTAGATATAGTTATAGAAAATTTAGGATATGTATCCACTACTGGGCCTTTCAATGCTCAACGTGTAGTATTGTTGCTGTGCGTAGGTTATGAAGATAGGAAATATTAAAGTGGCAGAGATTTTGGTGACAGTCGTTAAGGAATTCAAAAGCAGAGATAAAGGGATAGGCATGGCATGTATATAGCCCTAATAAACGATACGGGTTTATGTTTTATGTAAGATAAGTATCAGTTTTTAACAGAACTAAGTATTAGCTGTTGTATTATTATTGTTTGTTCTCGTGTATCATCGAGGTTTAAATGCAAAATTTTTGTACTGAACTATTTACTATAGCATGACATTATGACTTTAGTATTAATGGGATAACTGAGACATCTGGTTGCCATACGTATAGTATATAAAGCTAAGGGTGTTACACATGCTATGTATGATGGTGCTATGCAACAAATGATCTACAATGGCTGAAAAAACAAAGAGGTTAGAATGATGTATGTAATGCATGGGAAAAATTTATTCATAAGATGATATATACACGTGAAATTATATGCACAGAATAGGATGTACACACATGAAATGAATTTTTTTATTTTTATTTTTATTTTTTTATACATGAATGACAAATAATGCATGAGCATGCTGTGCAGCATCCACAAGGACATGCAAGCAGATAGATCCTTCCAATCCTTATTGCTCCCACACATGAGGTCGTACAGTCTCTTTCTTAGGTGGGTTCGGACTAGGGTCATCAGGCAACCCAATGGGCACGTATGGTACACGGTGAAAAATTGGCAACATAACATCTCGCATTTAAAGCGCGTACGTATGGTTTGGCCATTATTTATTTAAACATTTCAATCAAATTAAGGTGGGCTCGCCAGGGAATGAAAGCCCTGAAGTGTTTTTATAATCTAATGGCTTTTCTTTATTTCAATTTTTAGTTTAAAAGAGATGCAATGGAGGGAGATTTTGCAGTAAAGGATAGTGTAACGAAGCATCAAGCTTTTAGTATAAGGAAATGAGTCAGAATATTGTTTACTCTCATAATGCAATGATCGACCATGCTTAGTCAAGTGTTCTAATCAGACAACATCATTTAGGCAATGATAATAATCAAGACATAGACACTAATGCAATATGCTTTTTCATTTAATTTTAGCAGACGACATTGCAATTGCATTTGATTACAACTCATGTTATCAATCAGAACTTTCAAGTTTCTTGGTTGAAATTTTTTTCTCAATATCTAATTGTTGCCTATGATGCCTTTTATCAATTTTTGCCCCAAAGATGTCCTTATTCTTACCTAAGCTGCCCTTTGTGGGTTTTCAACTTATAGGGTTGTATTTCTTTTATTGTTTCCATATGGAATCCTCTTTATTCTGTGTGTACTGCTTTGATCTTCTAAGCTAGCATCTATTTGATGATTGAAAGAGCAATAGCTCCTTTGGGTTGAATTGAACTTTATGGGTCAAGTGTATTGGATCTTATTCGCTAGTAAAGAAAACCTCATTCTTTCAATTGAGGGCCTTCAACTGGGATAATATAGATGGTGGTAAGGGGTTTCCTTCCATCTTAAAAGTGAATTGCTTTTATTATGTGTGGTAACCTTTCTGACTCTCCTATGCTTATCATGGCTGTCTTGACCCAAACCTTTCACTTGTTCCTTCTCATTCTATTCCTCTTTCTTTTTCTCCTCTTTATTATTATTATTATTATTATTATTATTATTATTATTATTATTATTATTATTATTATTATATTATTCTCTCTTTTTTTTACACCTCCCATTCTCGATTGCTTTCATCTGAAATTTTGTATATAATGTCCTGCACGATCCTTTATAGTAAGAGGGACTATTGACTATGCTCCCAATTTTTATTGAATGATCCTGCCCCTTACTTGTGTGGGTTGGAAACTTGTTGGATTGATTCTTGCTCGGTTTTTATTCATGGTCTTATACTGCTAGAATGGTTTTCAAACTTAGATCTCTTTGCTTGGGGAGGTCATTTGCTCTGCCCCCAATTTGCATTTCTTATCATTTAGAAGCTCTTGTTGACTTTTCTCACATATTTGGGCATCTTGAGAATTATTGTTGTGTCCCATTGATGATTCCTTTTATTTTTAATTCTCCCAATTTCTTTCCTTAGGAGTTATAACTAATCCAATTAGAATCTCATTTAGGTGCCAATATTAAATAGACATGATAACGATGGGCTAATGTCAAGTTTATATCATGATTATCATGATATACATGATGCAATTAGATGAGATGCAATAAGATATGAAAAACCATTCATTTTATTAAAGAAAGTAGAAAATATCATTCTTAAAAGAGTTCTAAAATGTTCATAAAAGAGCCATCTAAAGACTAGTGTAGGATTTTTATTTGAATTATTACTCACATCTATCGCCTTTCCTTAGGATAATTGATTTGCTCGGCGTTGATAAGGTCTTGCATCTTATTTTTAAGCATAGTGCAATTATCTATTAGATAGCCTGTGTATTGAAGAAAATCACAAAACCGATAATGCTTGTGAGTTGGTAGATGTCATCCCTGAGTTAGTTTGGTTTGTAAAGGCTGCAGCTTCCCATCCTCTTGCAACTTCTTTTAAGCACCATGATAATGGTTTCCTAAAGTTGGAATATTGTTTTGTGGTAACTAATACCTTAGCTACGTTGTTTCTATGATAGACCTCAAAACCAGATGAAGAGCTTTTCTTGCCATAGCTATTCTTGGCTTCAGTGTGCTCTTCTTTTAAGTCTATGGCAATGTCTTTGATGGATTCCCAATCTTTGATCCTTTTAGCTTTCAAACCATCCCTCATATAAGGACTAGTGTTCCCGACGAACATTTTGATCTGGTTAGCAATGACCGGCTTATTTTTCATTTCTAGGATCTTGCTTCTATGCTTAGTTTGGCACTTTAAAAAAGACTTATTAATCCTTTGTTTCAATAGTTTGAGATCTTTGATGGTAACCTCCATGTGAGTGTTGTAGTCATACTTAGGTGGTAGTATGGATCAAGAAATTCATTATTGAACTAGGAGTGGTCCCTAGCATTATTGATTTGATATCCTTGTATTGTGACAATAATGGAGCCATTACGCTAGCAAAGAAAGCATGATCTCATCAGCGATCCAAGCATGTTTTTGAATGCTACCATCTCATCCGAGAGATCATAACAAGAAATGATGTGAAGATAAAAAGGGTCCCCACAAATGACAATACAATGGATTCTCTCACTACGGTATCATCCCAGAACAAGTACAATCACCATGTACACAATCTATCTCATTCCCTCTCTCTCTCTCTCTCCGCTCTCTTTGTGTCCTCGTTTGCTCTCTCTTTGTTCTCTCCCCTCTTTCTATGTTCTTATTCCCTCTCTCTCTTATCTATGGCCTAACTGCCCTGGATCTAAACCGATCGGAGCCTCTACATCGCCGACCTACCAGAGCTTCTTTGTCATTTATGGCCCAGCCGCCCTAGATCTAAACATATCGAAGCCTTTGCGTTGCCAACCAAGAAACAACACCTGAGCTTTTTATTACCATCCCAGCTCTTGTCGAAACCCATCCCATTCTCTTCAATCGCATTCTTCTCATCTTCTTCCCCACCACAGTAACATCCTCATGGTTACTCTTTCTCTAATTTTAAATCTGCAAATCGATAGCATCCAAAATGACGCAGCATCATTTATTCGAAGCTAGTGGCAGTAACATCGATGGTGGAGAAGACCGACATTTTTGGGATTTCTGATCTCCGGATATATTACTTTTTTCATTCTTCCATTGCTGTATGATTTTTAATTTTAATTCTTCTAAATTGGTGCTTGTTGATCTGGTTAATGATATGTTGATTTTGTTATTGAACAGTGTATTATACTTGAATTTTCATATATTTTGTGGGTTTGTGTAACACCCCAATACCCCTTTGGAGGATATCGGGTCGCTACACACTCACATACTCAAATACGTATACACATACTTATAATCATACATTGCAGCGGAGAATAATATCAATAAACAGAGTATACCAAAATAAATAAGTTTAAAACTGTACATATTACATGATATCACAGTTCAACTATTACTTATTCATACTTCTATACATATACGTATACAAAAACACTATACTGCTCAAATAAAAAAGATTCAACTACATAAGGCAAAAAGACTCCACTCGAGCTCCTAGTGCCAGCAGATGAGCACTCTCTAATCCAATCTTGCAAACCTACACAGGAAAACACCCGTGCTAAGTGATAACGCTTAGTGGGGATAATAGAACAAAGGACTTCTATTGAAGTCACAAAATATCACACACTGCATATCAATAGTCATGCTCAGCACATTATTAGCATATATATATATATATATATATATATATATATATATATATATATATATATATATATATATATATATATATATCATTTATGCATATAACCTCTCGCTTTATCAATTTCATTACCAATAATTGTACTCATGCAACCCTCATTTATGATACTTAATAACATTTCACTACTTAAACATAAACTCATATACGTATATAACTAACATGTTATTGCTACCTTGTAGAGGCATCAATATACAATAGCCTCCATAACATCTCATGTACACTGCGGAACATTATTAGCCTGAATTCCAATAATGGTGGATACGGGTACTCTAGATATTGATTAACAGTATCAAACATATAGAGACCTAACTCAAAATACGAATACACAAGGTATTCAGCATATAGGCACAACCGGTGCCACTCTAGCAGCTGCACTCTAACCCTTTATAAGCATGATTATCTATCCACTACCATGACCCTTCAAGCTGATACACATAAGTTCTATAGACTGAATCATATACTTTGCACCTACTAATACCTCTATTTAATTCAATATGCATCAACTCACTTTATGTATTAATTAAGCAAACCCTGAGCATGCATAAACATTAATGACATATAAACGATTACACATACATCTAAAATACAATAAATACTTTGCATATAAAGGAACAAATAATTTGTATAGAGAATCCTGGGCAGTATTGCGCTCGTGACAGTGGCCCAGACACTTAGCTGTTGCGCTCGCGACAGAATGCCCAAAGTGGCTTTTATCGCGCCCGCAATAGAGCTTACGCTCGCGATAGAATACGAAAAGGCAAAAACATGTTTACAGGGTGTTTTGTTGTGCTCACGACTCTTGTCGCTCTCACAACAGAACCCAAATTCCATGCTCAAAAACAAAAACACACAATTTCTCATACACAAGCGTTACACACACCTTTTTAAACTCACATGCATGCCTTCTAACTAATTCTCATACCAAAACCAGCCAACATGACCTTCAAAACACAATATTCACATGTAAGAACTTCTCAAATATCATCAATACAACTTGTTGTCCACATGCAACTAGGCAAATTCTGTGCAACCACAAACTTATACTCAAAGAACATGCAAGCAATCAAAATGAACACATACTCATTTTAACATTAAGAATTAGATCAAATCTCTCAAATTCCTAATCATTTGTCACGCATTTAGCAAACAATCAAGTATAATAATAGCTCTATAACATGTATCTAACAAAACCACACACGATCCCAACCTCAAAAAGCAGCTTGTACCACTTCTCTTTTTCAGGTCAAATCTTCTCCTTGTCCTTGTCTTTCCTCTTGTCAACAGATTTCATGCACAAATTCACCCAAACAAAATAATTAATCCAAATTCATTTTACTTTAAATCAAAAATAGAAGAGAGAAGGAAAAAGAAGACTAATAGAAATTTGAAAATCCATCACTTACCTCTTTGAAACTCACTTCAACCCTTACTACACTCTTTAAACTAATCCAAGCTAAAGCTTAACTTGAGGTGCTCAAATGGAGAAGAAACAAGAAGAATAAGCATAAGAGGGACAAGCAAAGAAAGGAAAGAAAAACCAAAAGATACCAAAAGTGTAGAAATATAAAGTCAAAAAGAGAATTGAAGGGAGAGGGGCTGGCCAACTAACCCATTAAAGGCCACCAAACATAATAACTCACTCTATTTAAAACATGCACAATCCAAGTGTCAAACCCTCAAACTGCCACATGTCCAGCTCTTGACAGATCTCCCATGCAGTGTTCTGTTGCGCTCAAGATTGAACCTGGATTCTGCTCACTCCCACTAATTTCTTAAGCCATAATCCACTTTAGTCCCTCAATTAATTTCTTTCCTTGAGAAACTTATTTTCTCTTACAATTACCTTATCTACCCATGATTCCATATACAACCAAATACTTTTATACTGTAGCTATACCATTGACACTGTAAATCCTACTAGGCTCCAAATCGGGTTATTACAATTTGTGTATTCTGTATTGCAAAAGTTGGAACCCAACACTGGAAATGAGTTTGTGGGGTTGATTATTAGCTTTTTTTTCTATGAGATGGCATTTGTGGCTTTCTTTTTGGGATGTAAAGTTTTAATTCTGTTTTAACTTTAGACAATAAGTTCTGATTATCTTTTCGACCTAGAATTCACACTGCAGGAAAAAACATTTTTTGCGACGGACATTTAACGACGGAAGAGATTTTCAACGCTAATTAGCGACAAAAATCATCTTCTGTCACTAAAACCATAGTTAAAAAATTCTCTTTTGTGATGGAAAAATATTAAGGTGTTTTTTCGTCAATAAAAATGGAGGGAATTATATATTTACTCCATTTTATTTCGATGGAATTTAACAACGAAAATTTGCAACCGTCACTAAATGTGGTGGGAAAAAATTGAGCTAAAATATTCTATAGTTTTTAGCAACTGCAAAACCTTTTCATCATTAAAATTTTGTGAAGGAAAGATTATTCCATCGCTAAATTATGAAAAGTCACTAATTTCTATATTTAGCAACAAAATTTGCTTTTCGTCGTTAAAAAAAATTAACGATGAAAAGTTATATTCTGTCACTAAATATTGCTACGGAATATGTATTCCATCGCAAAAAACTATTATTTAATGACGAACATTTTTAACTATCGAAAATTGGAGCATTTACAGACGGAATATTCTTTTCGCCGGTAAAAGTTTACTTTGGCGACATAAAAGAATATTTCGTCGCTAATGTTCAAATATATATATATATATATATATAAATTCATTTCTTTTTTTTTCTCTCTCTCCCTCTCTCTCCCTCCCTCCCTCCCCCTCTCTTTCTCTCTCGTATCTGTCACCCATATCTGCCCCTCCCCCGCCGATCGCTGTCTCTTGGCGCTTGCCTCCATCAGCGTTGCCTTCCTCCCGCCGAGCGCTGCTCCTCCCAGCATCCCTCACATGCACTGTCTCTTCCCTTGCATCTTTTGCGCTTGACGGTCTCCAACTTACCGCCGCTGCTCCAGCAGGTGTGGACATCGCATGTCGCCACCCCCGTCCCTCTCTCCCGCTCCTAGTGTCGCCGCCCTCACACCCAATCCCGTCGTCGTTGCCCCCCTCCATCGTCGGATCTAATTAGTTGATAAATATCGACAATCCCTCAATATTTATCTAAATTGAATTCAAAGTAATTTGTCTAAATTTTGAACTCTAAAGATAAGATTAATAAATTAGTATGATTTAATTAAAGCTTGATTATGGATAGTGATTTTGTCCAGCGAAAAATTTGAAGCTGATATTATTGTACCTAACAATCTATTAGTAATTATAAGGATAGAAAATGGCATTAATTAATAAAATGTGCATAGACATTAATAATAGGGTGGGCATATAAAGTAAAAAAGAGGTTGTTAGAGTTTTATCAAAAGGGTTAAGCAGGAATAATCAACAAAGCATAGGGTCCTTAAGCAATAATATAGATGGAACGTCTTATCTTTTATTGCATTTTTGTTAAGATATGTATGAATATGAACCTTCTGTCTTATTTCGAATTTTGACAATCCCTCAATATTTATTAATTCTTAATTAGGCTTTCCCAATTAATTTGCTATATTACCTTAAAAATATGTTTTATAGTACAGATTAATTATTAATAGCTAATTTGTCTATTTTGGAGCAACCTATCTAAATGCTAATCATTGTCCTGTTTTATTAGTTTTACCATTTCTAGTGAAACCAATAAATCTTCACATGAATATTTTTTTTAACACTCTTTATCATTTTACAATTATGCACGGCTTCAACTATAGAAAGACCAATTATGGCTTCAATTTTTAATCGAGTTGAAAATAATTAGAGATAGAGCATGCAATAAATTGAAACTTTTGAACCTAATTTCTCATTAACCTTTTCAGAACACCAATAATATTAATTAGGTAAAACTTATATCTATTATTTTTTTTCTTCAAATTAAATTTATTTTTGTTAATGTTAATATATTAATTATAAAAGGAAAAAATTCAAAAGAGACATCAAATTATAAATTTACAATTATCCCTACCATTCTTGAATTAACTTACTTATAATCATATATAAATACTTCCAGATAACACTTTTGAGTAATGTAAATCTAAATATAAATTGGAATTAATTTATCTCTTTGATTGGTATCTTTTTTTAAGTAGATATTATCTTCACTTTATTAGTTGAGCAATGTAGTTCTAGTAAAAGCTCACCATGAAACCTCTATTTACAATTAACAGTTTTGCAATAAGGAGTAACAATGATAGATCTTGGATGTATAGAATATTAACACAAGATGGTTTCATTAATGTTGAGTTTGCCAAAGGAGTTCAAAGTTTTATTGCATTTGCACATTCACAACCTGGATGGTCCTAAAATTAGATGTCCATGTAAAAAGTGCAAACATACTTATTATTTTCCTACTGACGAAGTGCAACTCTATTTGTTGAGAAAGGACTTTGAACCAAATTATTTTGAATGGACTAGACATGGGGAGCAACTAATATGTACCACTTCAAGGGGATATAAAGTCAATTCATCAATAAATGTAGGTGAATTTGAAACTAGAATGCCTAGGTTTAACGCAATTGAATCTTGTGGAACTGAAAATCTTTACACCCAAATGGTTTATGATGTTGTCGGTTAGTCATTTTATATAAATATATACAATGTCAAAGAAGATCCAAACTTGGATGAACAAAAATTCTTTGACTTATTAAATTCAGCCGATCAGGAATTACAGCCAGGTTGTGAGAATATGACTCAATTATCTTCAGTTGCTAGAATATTGAATATTATATCTGAAGGTCATATTTCTAATCGAAGTTTGGATAAAATTCTTGCTTGGTATAATGAATCATTGCCTCCTGATCATAAAATGATTGACAGTTTATACAATATGAAGAAGCCTATTCGAGGCATGGGTTTGCTAGTTGAAAAAACTGATTGTTGCATATTGGGATGTATGTTGTTCTGGGGAGAAGATGTGGACTTACTTGAATGCAAATTTTGTAGACAACTTAGGTTCAAATCGAGAAATTGTACAAGTAAGCAGAAATTAGTACCTCGGAAGCATATGCATTATTTTTTGCTAACTCTAAGGCTTCAACGATTATATGCTTCCGAAGTGACTGCATGTCTTATGAGGTGTCATTATGAACATGAGAAAACATATGGGATAATGAGCTATTCATCTTATACACTCGCATGGAAACACTTCAATGACATCCATCCTGAATTTGCTGCTGAATGTCAAAATGTTAGGTTATGATTGTGCGCAGATGGATTTCAACCTTTTGGCCAATCAGGGTAATAATATTTGTCATGGCCAATCATAATAACTCCTTATAATTTGCCAACTTGGATGTGTATGAATGAGGCATACATGTTCTTTACGATTATTATGCCAAAACCTAAGAATCTAAAGCAAAATATCGATGTTTTCTTACAACCTTTGATTTATGAATTGCAACATCTGTGGAAATTTGGTGTGCAAGCCTATGATGTATCCTCAAGCAGAATTTAATGATACGAGCAACTTTGTTGTGGATAGTTAGTGATTTTCCTATATATTCTATGTTGTCCAGATGGAGTATAGCTAGTAAATTGGCTTATCTGTACCATGACAATGATTCTGATGCTTTTTATCTACCTAATAGGTGCAAAATATCATGGTTTGATAACCCCAAAAAATTTCTTCCTTCCGATCACCCATTTAGACGGAATAAATAAAAGTTTATTAGGAACAGAGTGGTAGATAAACCTCCTCCCCCTAATAGGGTTGGTGAGGAAATATTGCAGGAGATTGATGAATTGAGCTTGCTGAAAGTTACAGAACTTAAAGCCAAGGTAGTTAATCGAACTATTAGTAAAAACTTTGATTAGAGAAAATAAAGTATCTTCTGGGATTTTCCATATTGGAAGTCCAATTTGATATATCATT
The DNA here is from genome assembly GCA_947683425.1 of Excoecaria cochinchinensis. Taxonomy (NCBI): domain Eukaryota; kingdom Viridiplantae; phylum Streptophyta; class Magnoliopsida; order Malpighiales; family Euphorbiaceae; genus Excoecaria; species Excoecaria cochinchinensis. The sequence continues at coordinate 10,627,628 of CANTUQ010000105.1, forward strand.
ATTTAGATGTTATGCATATCAAGAAAAACATATTTGATAATATGTTTAACACCATAATGAATATTAACGGGAGGAAAAAGGACAATGGAAAATCAAGAATTGATTTGAAACTGTTTTATTGAAGTAATGAGTTAGATAAAGATCCAACCACAGGTAAATACCCAAAAGTATGTTACACTTTAGATAAAAAAACAAAAAGAAATTTTGTGTGACTAGTTAAAAAGTCTAGAGTTTCCCGATGGATATGTTTCAAACTTAGCTAGGTGCATCGACATGAGAAAGTTAAAATTATTTGGATTGAAAAGCCATGACTGTCATGTATTTATGCAGAGGCCAATCCTAATTGCATTCTAGGAGTTATTGCCAACTAAGGTTTGGGAAGCAATAACAGAATTAAGCTTGTTTTTCAAAACATTAACATCTTCTAAAATTCAATTGGCTGACATGGAAAGAATAAAAAAAGAAATTCCAATTGTCCTGTGCAAATTAGAGGGGATATTCCCTCAAAGCTTCTTCGACTGTTTGGAACATCTGCCTGTACATCTACCAAATGAGGAGAAACTTATTGGTCCTGTTCAATATCAATAGATGTACCCGTTTGATAGGTAAGTAGATAATATATTTGGAGGTGTAAACTAAGCTATGTTTTAAGATAACTAATTTGGATCATACTTATGATGTAAGTATTTGTTTCACCTGAAAAAAAAATGTAAAAAACAAAGCCAAAAGTTGAAGGTTCAATATATAATGCATATCTGGTCGAGGAAGCAAGTACATTTTGCTTGCATTACTTTGAGCCGTATATACAAACAAGACATAGAAAAGTTCCTCGTAATGACGATGGGGGAGAAATGAGTAACGATGATGGAAACTTAGCCATTTTCACATATCCTGGCGATCTATATGGATGCAGCACAAGAAGAATGTTAACTGATGAAGAAATAGAGGCCGCCGATAGTTATATTTTACTGAATTACCAAGAGTTTCAACCTTTCGTGAAGTAAGTTTAAGTTTTTTTTTTAAAATAAAATCCGTTATTTGGTTTTTAATGTTAAGGGTCTTCTCAATTTACATAATATTGTATTTAATTTTTAGTATATACGAGGAATGGTTACGGGAGCTTATACTGGAAAGGGTAGCTCAACCTATCATGCCTGGTGCTATTGGAGTAGATGGAAGGACCTACGTGTCCATTGTTAATAATCAATGAGTGATATATGTTTAAGTTTGTTTTCTAATCGTATTTGATTTCTAATCATATTTGATTTCATTAAGCTTCTGAAATTGCTTGTGATAAGGTTCCTTTGAGAAAGTGCTCCCCTCGCGATCGCGGTAAAGTTCCATGAGAAGATTGATTTGATGGTTACACGTGGAAGAAAGTAACAAAGGAGACAAAGAATTTTTATTTTGAAGAGTTCACGGTAAATAAAATGAATACTTAAATCTTAGTTATTGTAGTTTATTAATATTTACAGATTTTTATTCTTTTTTTTTTTCAGAAACAGTTCTTTTGGGACTCACAATTTGATCACGTCATTTATCGTACATGGGAGAGTCGAGCCCGCACACGTTACAGAGATTTCATGAGTATGCACCACAAGAAGGGTGTACGGCCTCGTTACATCTCCGAAGAAATTTGGGAAAACTAGCAGCAATACTGGTCAACACCTGAGACATTCACTGTTTTTGAGCGAAATGCAAATAATAGATGTGGAGGACCAGAGGGGGTCAGTGTTTCCTTACATAGCAGAGGATCGATGACCCACCGTGAGCATGCAAAGAGACTTGAGATTATTTAAACCTTAGATAAGCATTTTGATTTAATTATATTTGAAAGTTATTTGATCTACAAACTTTATGATAAAAAGATATGTACTTTACATTGAACATAATATATCTATAAAATTCTATTGCCTTGGTTGCTGGATTGTTGAGATAATGTTTTGTTTAATAGGGGGTAAATATCAGATAAATAAAGGAAACTCTGTTGAAATTTTTATAAAGTTTAGTTCAATTATAGCATTTTATTTGTTTGCAGGAAATATCATTGGGCAAGAAGCGTACGCCATATGAGGTGTTCATGCATTCTCACACATGTGAGCATGATGGTGTGACATTTGTCAACCGTCGATTTCAACAAAACCATGTACGTTTAAATTATATTTGAATAATATTTTTATTTATCATGTTAGTTAAAGTTTATGAGTATTTAATTTATATAATTTGTTTTATAATAGGAGCAAATACAAGAGACTCTTCAATAGCAAACACAGAATTCTGAAAATGTTGATGAGAGTCAAACTTTCTATGAGGCAGTTGGTGATAGGGACTGTCGTGTATGGATTTTTAGCTTAAGTGCTTTTGCTAACACCTACTACTCGCAATCCTTAACATCTAGTACAACTGCCTCTAGTAGGGCATCCGCATCGAATGAGAGGTACTTCAACTTGAAAATACAGCACAAATGTTGATGGATCACATAACTTATCTACAACACCAAATGGATGAGATGTAAGCAAGAGACAGCAGTTCATCCCAACAATCTGATCATCCACCATCCCCACTAGCTTAGTTAGAGATTTTTTAATAATTTATTATTTACAATTATTTAAGTTTACCATATATTAATACGTTATAACCAGAATAATTTGCTATAATTAATATAGTTTCAGTTATATATTTTATTTGTCAATTATAAATTTTTTTAATTTATTAATATTGATGATTTTATCATTAAACTATTAAATTTTAAAAAAAATTATCATTAAAATATTAAAATAAAAAAATAAATTTACTAAATTTATTAAATTTAAAATACTATTTTTCGTCATTAAAAGTACCGATAGAAAAAGAATTTCGTTAGTAACATTACCGATGGAATATAGTATTCTGTCGGTGCTTTTACTGACGAATTTTGAATTTTCGTTGGTAAAAGTACCGACGGAATGATGTTTTTCGTCGGCACTTTTACCAATGGAAAAAAGTTTCCATCATTGTTTTTGTCGACGGAAAGTAAAAATCTATCGGCAAAACTTGCTGACAATAGTTTTCCCGACTACATTGTCTATTGGGAATCACTTTTGCAGATGAAAATTGTAGCTTTTTTGTCAGTAAATTTCATCAGAAAAGCCTGATTTTCATGTAGTATCAATGGTAGGTGTGATTGGATTGCTGAGATTTAATTTGATCGGTATTAAATGGATGGCTGTGTAGAGCTAGTTAATTGAATCTGGAAGTTGCAGTGACGAAAAAAATGGATTTAAGTGAGGAAGAGGCAGTGGTGACCGGAAAGATGGAAGAGGGAATAAGGGTTTACATTTTTTTTTCTTTTTTTTATTATATTAATCAGGTCTCACATGCTTCTAACGCATGAAATACAGCTTTTCCTGCCACGCCATTACCTTTTATGCCACATGTGTTGTACAGTCAGCAATAAGCATTTATAGTTATATATATAACCAACTTTGGGAGTTTAACTGGTAAACTTGTAAGTTAGAGGGGCTGCATGGCAAGCAAAAACAACTTGAAGGGTTTAAGTGAGAAAATGATACCAAATCAAAATTGAAATAGGCACCATACACCTTAGGCTTTGCATTCTACACATACATGTCATGTATTCACATCAACAGTTTTCATGCACCTTTACATAATGAACGCCATGCTCACTTATATTGTTGAGTTAAGTATATACATCTCATGCACATTGGTTTTGTAACACCCTTCTCACTTCCATACAATACATATGTTACATTACTTATACAATTGCGGTGAATTTTTTTTTCTTTCCTACTTATTCTATCATATCACTAGCATACCACAATCAAAGCAGTCCAACCATTACATATAGCATATCACATTATTCACTAACAATATGTACTATTCACTACAATCATAATACCTTTTACATAATCAATCCTAAACAGTTACATATACATGCCAACTGTAAAAATACAAACTCTACTCATCATCAGTCCTGAGGTCCGATTTGATCTTGAAGCTGATCACCCGCCTGCTTCTCAAACGTTCCACTTGGTACCTGCACGCAGTCAGATAGACTACGTGCTGAGCATTAAAAATGCCCAGTGGTGATTACGAATCTAAGGATTTCTAGTTCTAACTTACATACACATACATACATGCATACACTTTGGTCCTCGCATTTTGGCTTAACAGTGTCATAATACTATCTAGTCCTTTCTTATTTCCTCAATTACGATTTCGCACTATTTTCTATATTTCGCTCTTAACTTATGATCTTACTTATAAATTATCCACTTCGATCCTTTAACCTGCCCTTTTTCTTATCACTTATTTAACACTTACTTTAACTAATTCCTCTAGTTCATTAAGGTCACACACTAAACCTTAGTCAGTGCCATTTTACACTGATATACTTATTTAATAGGCAAATTACTGTTAAACCCTCACATTCTTACACTTATGTATATTCTACTTATTAATCAGTATCAAGTCATTTCTTTGATTATTTCCACTCATTAATCTTATCATCTAACTTAATTAATTCTTTTTACATCGGATTTCAATTTTGGCCTTTTACTAACCACATGCTTGCTAATATAGCTAGGGGTGTGTAACGGTCGGTTCGGTTCAATAACCAAAAACCGAAATTACAATATTTTACGAAACCGAACCGAACCGAATTTGTATAATAACCGAATTCAAACCGAACCGAATTTGTCGGTCGGTTTGGTTCGGTTAACCGAAAAACCGAAAATCCAAAATTATAATTAAAAAAATTATCTAAAAAATTATACAAAATTATAAATCATAAAATTAAAATTAAAAAAAATCAAATTAAAAAAATGTACATATATAATTTAATTTCAAACCCCTTAAATTGATAAAAAAAATACAAAAATAATTTTTTAATGTAAAAATTGAATAAAATAATATATAAATTTAAAAGTTCGGTCGGTTCGATTTTTCTTCGGTTTTTGCCTTTCAAAACCGAACCGAACCGAAATAACCGATGTACCTATAAATTTAAAACCGAAACCGAACCGAATAACCGAACCGAATTTAAAAAATCGTTCGGTTTTTCGGTTTTAACCGAATTTTGCTCACCCCTAAATATAGCATTGCTTTTATTTATTTTACTTAATTAAACACTATTTTCACTTTACTTTTCAATTTATTCTATTGGGTACCATCAATATGGTAAAAGCTCACTTTGGTCCCTAATCTTTCAATAAGATACAAGTTTGCCCCTTTTTACAGTATAATTACAAATTTTGCAACTAGTTCCTTTCTCTTTTCATTTTAAATCATTATTTAGCTTACAATTTACATATTAGTCCTCATATTAGAAATTTCATGTCAAATTACAGTTTAGTCCTTAAACTCTACATTCTTTATGTAGAGGTTACTTAAAATTCAATTTTCACTTATATGTCACTTTTAACTTATTTTTACTCTCAATTCCTGTTTTGCCCCTAAACCTTTATCAAATTACACTTTAGGTCCTTCCTTTAGCAATTAATTACACTTTTGTCATCTATTACTATATTTACACCTTTATTCACTTTTTAACTTGTATTTTACCAATTAGTCTCATGACTAATTATTTTTACGGTAAATTACACTTTAGTCCTTAAGCTTATATTTTCTTTCAGACAAGTCTTTTTTTTTCATTCAGTTTGTTATTTTCACTTCAATATTTACATTTTCAAGTCAGTTTCCTAATATTATCCGCTTAACTTATTATTGGGGTAAATTACTTTCTTTACCCCAAACTTTTTTATTCTTTTCAATTAAGCCCTTCTTCAATAAAACTCTTATCTTCATTTTACTCTTTCATTTCACTATTACTCTTATCATCTTAATTTACATTGTCAGTTTATTTTTTTACTTAATTACTAATATGCCCTAAGTATCATTCCAGTAGAAATCTATGAATTGGATAAACATGATGTGGATTCAGCGGTCCACAACAGTAAAGAGTGTTCCCGTAGGATCACTCAACAGTAACAATAAATCGTATATCAGTGAACAGTATATTAGTTATCAGTATGGTAGTCCGTCATTGGCCTACCCAATGGAGTCGTCATGCTTCACAACAGTACAGTACAGTATCCCTATGGCTAGCTACTATATCCTGAACTAGATTACTACTAGACATTACTAAGGGCAAGAAATATCTCAACAGACTTTCAAATCCACTTTTCATGTTTTATCATATTTACTTACAATTACAGTTTATTTCTATTATACTTTACCAATTACACAACATTCTTATCAACGTTGTACATTTCAGATTATATACTTATTTTACTTAATAAGTATACTTGTTACAGTGAGTGACCATAAGTTCATTTCAAGCCACAATCATTCTTTTCTTATTACTGCTAATTCAATTGTTAAATTATTCATTTCATCAACTATGCATACAATTTCAATCACTTTAGTATTTGGCATTATTTTCCCACCATGGACATAATGGGAAATAAACGTCAAAAATACCCTTAATTAATTTCTTACTATTTTAATTAAATTCATATATTTTCAAATTTCATATAAATTCTTTTTATAACTTAATATCATTAAATGGCCTAAATATATGCCTTTGGTTCATTATGCCAATTATTCAAATTTTCCTATATTTCTTTTCATTACAATCTCTCTTTTACTTCTAATTCATTCATGTACACACACACACACACACATATATATATGTATATGTGTATATATACATATATGTACATACATATACATATATATATACATATATATACATACATACATATATACATATATATACATACATACATATATACATATATATACATACATACATATATATATACATATATATACATACATACATACATATATACATATATATACATACATACATATATACATATATATACATACATACATACATACATATATACATATACATACATATATATATCTATATATATATACATACATATATATATGTATATATACATACATATACATACATATATATATGTATATATACATACATATACATACATATATATATATGTATATATACATACATATACATACATATATATATGTATATATACATACATATACATACATATATATATGTATATACATATATATATGTATATATACATATATATATATATATGTATAAATACATATATATATATATATGTATATATACATATATATATATATATGTATATATATATATATATATATATATGTATATATATATATATATATATATGTATATATATATATATATATATATATATATATATATATATATATATATATATATATATATATATATATATATTCCTTTAATTAACCCATTCGGCCACCTTAAGATTTGTCACTAACATTTTATTTTCCATCCACAAATTTCTTATTACACTAAATTAATCCCCAATTCATGTATATATACCATTTAATTTCATGTAAACACTAGGTATACCTCAAATATACCTAAGTATACCGTCGCATTATGTCCAAAACTTGCACTTAGTTTTCTTACACTTTAATTACACTAATTAGCTTAGTTACTCTCCCTAAGCTCAATTATCACCTCAATTTCAATTTCACATTCAATCACACATAGTCATCATATAAACAATAATATAAAACCCTAATTTTCCAAAGGAAATTCATGGATTAGGTAATCACAAACCTTATATCCATGCTATAGCCTTCACAAGCTCTTTAATTCTTGCCTTAAGCCCTTGAAAAGCCATTTCCCCTTGATTTTCTCATCATGGCCGAAATTTCAACACAAATAAACATTCATCAATTTCCTTCTTTTATCAAATCAAACCTCATAAACATACTCTAAACATCCTAGAGTACTCATAGAAACTATTAAATCAAATTAAAACCATCAAATTCTCTTACCTCTATTTTGAGACATAATCTTTGATCCATTCTTTTTCTTGATTTTAATCCACTAAATGGATACTAAAGGCCAATAAGATCTTGTAGAGAGGCTGAAATACATCTAAAATGGTTTGATTTAAAGAGGAATCAAGCAAATCTTAAAGAAATGAAGAAAAAGGAGAAGCAAGAAGACTTCAGCCACTAAGGGAAGGAGAAGAACTGAGAAGATAAGGAATACTCACCCATCAATCTACCATTTAAATGATATTTATAGTGGCCCACATTGGTCCAACCAATGGTCTAACCAATTAATCCCAATAAGCCAATTAAGTCAATTTTTTGGACTTTTTCTATGGTTTTCTTACTTTTCAACTCCAAATCACTTCAAATTTGATTCTATAATTCATATCATATCAAAATTAGGCTGTACACAAAATTTCATTTCAATCAGAGTCCGCTTCAGGTCTGGTTCAATCAAACCAGTCCGATAATCAAATTTTTGATGTCCTCAAAAAATTCTCTTTTCACTACCAAAAATTCCTACATATTATCTAGAATCAATCTGGAAAATTTTATCAATTTTGGACACCATTTGCTATTTTTAAAGTCTCGGTCAATTGTCTGGTCAATCGAGTACTATTCAAACCGAAATCATAACTTTTTCCTTACTTTCAAAGCCTAAATCCTCATAAAAATGATTCCACAATTCTTAACACTTATTCATTAGAATCAATGAATATTTTTGGCTCAATCGGAGACTGCTTCCCGGTCTGATAATTATTTATCTGTCCGATAGCTGAATTTTCACAGTCACAAAAACTCCAATTTCTCAATACCATTAGATTCTACTCATTCATATGAGTGCATCCATATTTTTAGAATATTTGTTTGAGATCTGTAGCTCAAGTTATGGTCCGGTCAAGTTTCTGGTCAAAATCAATCAAACCGTGCTGATTTTATCCTCAGACGCCCATCGGAGACCTCCACCAATGACCTGGCCATCCCTCCACTAATGGAATGGCCGTCTCTCACTCCATTGGGCCCGTCTGTCACCACAGACGACCGTCGGTCGTGACAAACACCCGACCACTCATTTTTCATTGTTTCGGCCATTTCAGACTCGTTTGACCTCCGATTGACCTCAAATTTTTGCCTATAGAATCGTGACGACGAGCTCTATCTAATGCTCCAGTAAAATATTTGTTAATTCCAAAAAGTACTATTCACCCTAGTGTTACTATTTACTATCAAAAAATACTATTCACGTCTAACCTGGTATTGGGGTCATTATAGGTTTAAATCATGCATAACGAACTGACCTCTTTTATTTGTGACAACCATCAATTATCGAAACCCTTATCATGTCAAGCTACCAAGCTCGCTTTACTTCAAATAAAATGACCTACCCGAATAATGCCCTTGCTACCTGCCAAGATGTTAAAAAAACTTTTATTGTTATGAGGCAAGAGATGTTGGCCTATTTTCTATCAATACTAACTTACATGTCAATAGGTGTTGATACATCCCTTAGTGGCCCAGCTCTGACCTACTATGCACCCCATCCGTATGATGCCTATATGACACAAAAGGCATTTGAAGAAGCCTTGGCGAATTTCAAAAAAGACATGATGACTGTGTTAGAATTCTATGGTTACATACATTATATACAAGGAAGAAATTTAAAAATTTTAAGCATAATTATTAAAGATCTTGCCATGAAATTACAAGAACCTAACTAGAAAATTTGAAATTCGCCTTTGATGGTTGTTAAACAGTTGATTACTTCGCACCGAATTGTTGTAAACCACAGTTTCCAAAGGTAAACACCTCCAATGTTAATCCACACCAGAAAATAGGCAAGAGAACTAATAAATATTAGAAGAGGAGCAATCAAAAATCGTCTGAGGCTAATGGAGGATTTTAACCAGAGAGGAGGAAAGAACGAGAGAATAGAACTCTTTTGTCCAACTCCCACTGAACTTTTACTTTTATACTCTAAGTCAAAAGTATAATTATAATGGGATTAGAACTCTAAAATAGCTGGAGAATTAATTTATAAATAACTATTAATTAATCAATTAATTTGGTTTAATTAAATCTAGTCTAAGCCTATTCTAAATGGGGCCATGCACAGAGGCCCTTTGGGCTTTTCTGTGCGAAATTGGATTTAATTACTCAAATGAATTCCAAATTTAACCAAATTAAATACGTCAGGTCCATAATACTTATAGATCATATTTAATTTGACTTAGCTAAAAAATTAGGCCATTAATGCCTTCTATCAGGCATCTGCACAGAAGCCACTCCTATTGGGCTTCTACACAGATGACTATTATTCTGGGCTTGAAATTAATTCTCCAAGTGATCCATAAACATTATTTCAATTCTGTAACAGTTATATTCCAATAATATTTTATTTTAAATCAAAATAGACCAGTCTGGTCCTTTATTATAGACCATACGTAGAAATCTCTACAATTTCTTTTGTAGAGTTTTCTGCGCATAAACAATTAATTAAACTCTTTTAATTAATTATTTCACTCTTTATTTTATCATTGTATAATAATATCATATACTATTACATCTGTCATTTTATCATAATGCCCTTTCTCTATAGGTGTGTAACCTATTGGTTTTCTGATCAACTTGGTAGTACAGACATAACTGCAATTATAGAATTGCATGATTTAAAATCTTTATATCATTATATGAATTCTCTAATTAATTTTTATACATATATACATGTACAAATCAATAGATACTTTTAGCCAAGTATCATGATTACCCAGGTGATAGAAAAGTCAAGTGGTTTTGACCGAACCCTTCCATGGAGCAGTTACCACATAATTACTCCTTTCACCTTACTTTATCTCATTTAAGTTTTGAGTATGGATAATGTCAACTCATATAAATTTAAATATAGTCTTTCTAATAATTCAATCATTATTCCCAAAATGCCCCTTGTGGATCTCATCCACCTTGGCATTCCACTTTGGCCAGAGATTCTCTGAACAAGGCTATTATAGAAAATGTGAGATAAATCCTTCAATAAATTTGAGATGGCGAATCGTTTATTGATCACTAAACTATCTTCAAATAGGTCATGATATACCCAACCTTCTACCCCTCGATGAAGATACGTAGCTATGGAGTCAAAGTATACTACTCACTACTTAAGATAACTTTAGTGATCTCAAGTTTGAGGATACTTGCACCACTAAAGAGATTTCTCACTGACATAGATTTAATATTCATGTGAGCATTTTTATGGTAGGTATCTAATGTACTTGTTCTTCTAACAAGTATCCACATGTTAGTTTTGATCATCTCCATAATCACATTTATGAAAACCACTACTTGAACATTTCAAGAAGCATAACATGTGCCAGTCTATCTGTATTAACAATTTCATGTCTTATTAATACTATGACTAGGGATATTTAGGTATTAACACATTTTAATGCAATGGGCATCTCACATCATGAACTCATTCATAATTGCCTTTGCACTGTGTTTATAATACCAAATACTTCATTTATTATTTCAAGATATGAAATCAAACTAGAGGTAATCATAACCTATTATTAATAAATGAATGATGCCTTCTCATATCCCTAATTTGTATGAGCTCTAAGGCATACTCCTAATAGACTATACTTGCCATTAGAGCCAATCACTCATATGTCTTAAGCCCACGGAAGAGACCTTTTTTCTCATCCATGTGTGACTTAATTATTGGTTAAAAATAACGGGCTAGCTAAGTCAAGCTCGTGGATTGTGCGTGCATACCTTAGTCAGCCATAAGCATTTATAATTATATATATAATCAACTTCAAATGTTTAACTGGTAAACTTATAAGTTGGAGGGGTGGCATGGCAAGTAAAAATAAGTTGCAGGGAAATTAGCATATTGAGCCTATTTTAAAAGGATCTAATTTTAAATTTTCTATAAAATTTTTATTCTTGGATTTTCTCTTTAGGAATAGATTTTGTTAAATTTAATTCTTAGTCTAGAGACTAAATTCAAGGTTTTGATTAATTGTTTTCTATATAAAAATTAACCAGTAATTCTCTACTAAAGACCCAAAATATAGAGTTTGGTCGTTTGGATTAATTCTTGGAACCTGACATTACAAGAAAAAGGTAGTGACCAAAATTAATGAAGGTAAAAATTTTCAGTCCCTAAACATATAATAATAGGGACCGAAATTTTTTCCCTTCATCCACTCTCATTTTTGGGCCAACAAATAGAGAAAAAAAAAATTTACAGTCGCTAAAACTGAAAAATTCGGTCCCTGATTGTGGAGCTATGCGCGGGATAACTCGCGGGAACATATCCCGCTTTTTCTTTTGCCCTTTAGAACCACCTCATACAAACACTTAGAAAATAAATTGCTGAAATTTATTTACTTAAAAAAAAACCCTAAATCGTGAACTCCAACAGCAGAAAACAAGATTACATGTCGTGATGGAGCTCTGCATCCTCCTCCTGCCTAATTTTCTTGTACATTTTCTTTACTTCACCATTAAATAATCCTCAAACCTTTTGATTCTCTTCTAGCTTCATTACCCAATTAAAAAAACTTACTTCAATGCTCAAATAAGGTACAACTTCATCACTGATGTTATTTTCGTTTTGATTTCCATATCTTTTATGATTAATTTATTCGGATTTCAATCCCCATGAACGTCCTCCTCTCTCTATTCTATACTGCACTCTAAGAAATAAATTTTGTTCTTCTTTTTTAATTTTTTTCCTCTTTGCCTCTGTTCTATAATCTTACCCAATTTTTTGTTTGTCCAGATCTACTCCATAGTTGATATAGGGTATCGACCTGTGCAATTCTATCCAATTTCATAGAGATACAGGTTTGCACTCTCTTTTTCTACTTACTTTGTATTTTTTCAGTTAATCATCTTCTTGATTTAAATATCTCTACTGAATTTTTTTTTTATCTCATGCTTTAGAAATCTTTCCGAATTTGCATACATTTTTTTATTCTCATTACGGAAATGATTATTTTTTTTCTTTGTAACAAAAACAACAAGTGTAAATTTCAGCTGAATAATTTTCATCATTAGAGAAATAATTGATTTTAGGCAATTATTTTGCAGGTTCACTGGCATATAAATTTCATATTAAATATATGTAATCTCAATTTGTTAATATTTTTAGACCGATTCCAGTAATGTAATCAGGTTTATTTGTAGTTTTTGATTTCCTTTATATGATAGACACGGAATGGACTCTGTCTTTATGGACTCCGTGTTTGATAAACCACTGCTTTGATGAATTGGAGCTTAATAATTTGCTTCGAAATACTATTTTTAGCATGAAAAAATAATAAACCCCTAGCATTTTTACATGCAGTCATATACGATTGCTGCTTTATGATTTTGAGCTTTAATTTTACTTAACATTTGTGGTTTCCTTTGGAATTTATTTCTATTCATGATTTTGAGCTTTAATTTTACTTTACATTTGTGGTTTACTTTGGAATTTATTTCTGTTCTAAAATTAGATTTATCTATTTCAATCTTTTCCCACAACTGTTAATTTTTACCTTAATTATGCTTCCATTTGAGACATTTGCCTTTGTAGTTAGGTACTTTTTCATATATATATATATATACAAATGATTTAAAGTGATTAGAATTTATATATATATATATATATATATGCCAGCTGATGTTCCTGAAGGTGCTCATATTCAATGGAAAATTGAGCTACTTGGTTTGAGACAACAAAGGTAACTGACAGTTATTTCTTAGTAATTTAATGAATTGCTAGGTCTTTTATTTTAGAATCTTAATTAACTTTCTCTTTATCATTTATGAGTAGCACTCCCATAAATGGCTTGTCAGCAAAATTTGCTTTTGAGACTCATTGGTTTTTCTATCTAGTATTTATTTAGTGATCATTCTCTATAAATTAGTAATGGAAATTATTGTTGTAAGTACAGACTTTTACTCAATTTAGCATTGCGTAGCTAGAAATCCTAATAAGGAATATACCTTTTAGTGAATGATTTTTTTCTTATATCATGATATGTAGAATGGCTAACATGAATAGGATTTGATTAGTATGGATTTTCCAACTATAATGGGTGAAGTATAGAAAATTAGAAACACAATATGTACCATTCCTGTATTTGACAGCATGTATTACTGCTTTCTCACAACTGTTAATTTTTACCTTAATTATGCTTCCATTTGAGACATTTGCCTTTGTAGTTAGGTACTTTACCATATATATATATATATATATATTAGAATTGGGGAAATTTGTGTTCGTTTGATGCTTCCTAAAGAGATAGCTCATGTCACTTGCCCTCCTGTTATGCATACGACAAGTTCCAAAGGTTGCTTTTTAGAATATTTTTAGCTACTGCCATCATTCTTACTTTATTATGTTCATGAAATAAATTCCCCAATTCTTCTAGTCATTCCATTTTATTAGGCCAGTTAATGTTCCTGAAGGTGCTCATATTCAATGGGAAATTGAGCTACTTGGTTTTGAGATGCCAAAAGTAACTGATAGTATTTCTTAGTAATTTAATGAATTGCTAGGTCTTTTATTTTAGAATCTTAATTAACTTTCTCTTTATCATTTATGAGTAGCACTCCCATAAATGGCTTGTCAGCAAAATTTGCTTTTGAGACTCATTGGTTTTTCTATCTAGTATTTATTTAGTGATCATTCTCTATAAATTAGTAATGGAAATTGTTATTGTAAGTACAGTCTTTTACTCAATTTAGCATTGAGTAGCTAGAAATCCTAATTAGGAATGTACCTTTTAGTTAATGATTTTTTTCTTATATCATGATATGTAGAATGGCTAACATGAATAGGAATGGACTGGTATGGATTTTCCAACTATAATGGGTGAAGTAGAGAAACTTAGAAATACAGTATGTACCATTCTTGTCTTTGACAGCATGTATTACTGCTTTATCTACATTTACCTATGCTCCATCTATGTCTACTATTTTTAGATTACTGGTACAAACTTAGCACCATGATTGTTATTGTTATATAGGGAAATAGGCTTTTCAAAGAGGGAAAGTTTGAACGCTATTAAATTATTTTGCTTTCTGCACTTTTTGTATTTCTAATTTTCTCTTTCTTTTATGGTTCATGTCAGGGGATTTGAGCTTTGAGTTGGTTACTTTTTTTGGCTTGTTTGTGCGTTGGTTGGGTAGTTTGAAATGAACTTCTTAATACTTTTGGCTATTCTTTTAATTCTATCATCTAACTTTAGCAAAACTGGTTGAATGAATCTTGTTTCCAGAAGCATCATAAATATAATTTTGCCAGCTAACAGGGTTGGGACTTAGTAGTTTGATAATTTTCTAATTAATGATTATATTTTATGTAATATTCTTGTTTATTTATTTCTCATAATAAGTATATTTATTTGTTTATTAGCTTTAATTGATTTTTATTTGAGTAAAAGTTCATTTAAAAGGTTTTGTACTTAATTTAAAAATTGTGTTTTATTAATGAAAAGTATTTTATTTTATTAATCAAAATTCACAATAAAAGACTTTTTCATATTAGAATCAATGTCCTAACCCTATTTGCCATTAGAGGACGAATGTCCTAAAAATCAATGAATTGGCTCATTTGAATATATGTAATATTGTATTAAGTGCTTTATGTGAATAAATGTTTTTATGCCTCATGTATGCTTACTTTATGTACTTTACTGCTTTTATATATGATCGTTATGAAAATATATTACTATATGTATTGTGTGAGAGAGAGGATAAATTTAATATTAACTTGGGCATAAATAAGAGTAGATTTTCGAACCTATCTTTAATTTAGCTCTATCAATTTTTTTTCCAAAATTATTTAGGTGGCGACTGCTACTATATCTACCTTGTGGTTGCCTAGTAATCACAAATTGTTTTTATTTTATTAGATATAAGATGTGATTCTTCAAGATGCATTCTTTTAAGGATTGGCTAATTGGGTCAAGTTTTTGATTGTTTCGAAGTAAGATGGATCGAACATATATGGAGCAAATAGTGGCATATTATAACATGACATGCATTTATAGTGCACGATGCAAGAGCATATACATGATGATGTGAAAGCATTTATTCAATACATGATGCTGAACTTAAGACTAATGAAAGTGCATGATAAGTTACACATATGATGTTTATGATGTATGGTACAACACAAAATATATATTCATGTGGTTTAGTACTGGATGAATGCATATGTATGATTCAAGAATAGTGTATGTGTGCAGCACAGGCAAACACATACAAGATCATTCCAACCTTGTTTCTCCCACACATGTGTTATACTCTTTTTTTTTCCTATATGGGATTATTTATACATGGTGGAAAATCGACATTACAACACTCACATGTAAATTGGCTCATATTTTTTTAAGTAAGTTCAATCAAGCTAAGATATAGAACCAAGTCCATCTTAGTTATAAAAAAGGCTGAATGGACTTTGCACTAGTATCTTAACATGTTTGGGTTTACTAAACAAATAAAGGACCATAAAGTATAAAATGCAATTATTATGGTTATACAACCTAGTGGAGGTATCTATGTACATTACATAGGCTGTGGCATAGTCTTGCAAGCTTATGGCCATCCAAGCATGATCCTTCCACAACGAGTCTATCTTATTATGAGAATAGTAGTAATGTGGTTCATCATTTTATATACCCAGAAGAAAGAGGCTTGGATTGGTGATTATCATTTCTAATATGCTCCCACTTGAGTGAAAATAGATTTGTGCTTCGAGATTCCACTAGTAGTAAAAAAGGAGGCCCATTGCTAAAGTCATGGGAATGAAGACTTATTTGCGACAAAAAAAATTATTTGTATATTCATCTCACTAAAAATGGAGGTAAATATTCTTGCCTGTTTATGCCGATGGAATTTAGCGATTGAAAACTAGAGCTGTTGCTAAATGTGGTGCCAAAATTCGTGGCAAAGTTTTCTAGAAAATTAGTGACGGAAGTAGTTTTTCCGTCGCTAAAGTTTTGCGATAGATAGCATAGTCCGTTGCTAAATTAAGAAATCAATGATGAAAGTTTTTATTCTATCGTTATTTTGTAAATTTAGCAACGGTTTGTAATGTTTGTCGTTAAAAATATAAATTTATGATGGAAATTGAAAAGTATGTCACCAATTTTAGCGACGATATTAATCTGTCCATTGCAAAAAAATGATATTTATCGAGGGAAGCATGTTTTCCATCAGTAATTGTACGATTTAATGACGAAATTGAATTTTTGTCGGTAAAAGTGAACTTTAGCGACGAAAAAAGTAAATCCCGTTCCTAAAAAACCCATATATAAATAAAAAAATCCTCCCCTTTTTCTCTCTCCCTCTCTCTCGCCTGGATCTGCTCTATGGTGGCCCCTCCCCCGCTGATCGTAGGCTCTCTCCCCCCTGGCATCGTCCCTTGTCAATTGCAGCTGCTGCCCGTCTCCCTCCCTCCCACACTGTCTCCCTCGCGCGCCCCTGGGCGCCCTCCACTAGCTGCCATCGATGCTAGCTTCATTTGTCGGTAAGTTTTTTTTTCTACTTATTTTTTCATTATTTTTTTTTTCATTTGTGGTGTATATTTCTTGTATATTTTGCTATATTTTTTCATTTATTTTTATTTTTTCATTAATTTTTTTTTATTTATGGTGAAGAATTTTGTATATGTTCATGTATTTTTTTTTACTTCATGTGTATTTTTTAACATTATTTATTTTTTAACAAGAAGAAAATGTAAGAGGCAAATGCACGTATTTTCTGAAAATTAAAGGACTAATTCATAGCAAAACCATATCATTTGACAATTTTTTTTTACCTGGTTTCACTTTCACTCGTAATATTCTAAACTAAGTCATTGCTTTGTGTAGGCAATATTTAAACCTCCAAAGGCTATCCAAGGAGGTATTCCAATCTGCTTTCCTCAAGTATGTTTTTTACCCTTTTCTTTTTAAGCATATATTGTTTTACCTTTATATCACCTTTTCAATGATTAAAATTGTTTCTTAGTACTTAAGTATGCTGAAGAAGATGTAAAGACCTGGCCTCACATGTGCATGACTCAAACTTGAGAGAGAAATTTTATATAGCTCAATTTATCATGCATTTCACTACAAAAAAAAAAAAGCGAAATAGCAACTAAATTTAGCAACTGCCAAAAATTAGTCTCTAAATAGCGACTGATTTGCGACTAAAAAATGATTTAGTCGTGAAGCCAGAGTTTTTCAATTAGAATAGCAATTTAGCGACTAAATAGCGGCTGAAACTTATATTAGTCACTAAAAATTGGTGCAAAAAACACGCGCCTTTTTTAATGACTAAATTAGCAACAATTATATTAGTCGCTAAATTATAGCGACTAAAATTTAGTCGCTAATCACAAATGAGAAAACTGCGACTAAATAGCAACTGAAATATATGTCGCAATTTCTAATAGTATATTTAGCGACTATATCAGCGACTGAAGCTTATCGTCGCTAACTCAATAGATATAATTTCAATTATTTAGTAACTAACACGATTTAGTTGCTAAATAATTGCTAATTTTAGATTAAAACAAAGATTGAAGAAAACCTAAACCCCCAAATTTGTTTCTCACCCGAAATTAAAAAACCAGATACTCAAAACCGAGAGTCTCAGAGTTTTTTCCCCCAATCCCCGCAAGTGGTCTTGCCGCTTATTATCGCTGGTGGTGTAATCGGCGAGAGCAACTCCGGTTGCTTCTATTGTGTGAGAGGTAAGTTAGATTCACGTAAACCTGGACTAAATGTCAGTGCCTATTGTTTAAAAGTTGATATGCTCCTGTATAACTATTTTTAATGTTAAATCTATCTTCTTTGTAGAGCTTTCTGGAGAGATTGGACAGCAAAAGGAGGAGAAAGGAGAATGGAAAAGCATGTTCTGCCATCAGATGGTTTCCAATGAAGCTAAACTAAAAAAAAGGTATGTTCCAGTATGAGTTCCTGTGAATCTTTCTTGCGAATCTTTGAGACTTATTCATTTTATTTTGACATCTTTTTTACTGGATTGCGTATTTATGTTGGCAAAAAGTATGAGTTTTGTGTTTGTACAGAGTGTATTTGTTATGTTTCCATGATCGAGAATCTTAGAATAGATAAACTGTTAAAGCTTAACTTTACCAATGAATGCTGAGGTTTTTAAATGGGTAATTGTCTTTTTGGCTATTATCTTTGCATTGTAAATATGACGTGTAGTTTCAGTAATTACACAAGATGTGTAGTTTCACATTGCTTCAAAATCTAATGGCTAAGAATTAAAATATGGTACCTTGAGTACAACCAAATGGTGCTGAGAATTAAACTATGAGTCTTAATGTTAATAACATTTTCTGATGGGTAATCATTGCATATGAATAAAAAAGTCAGCATAAGCTTTTAAGATGCAAGGGTTGCATGAGAGGTGTTGCCTAGCAGCAATAATAGTTAATAATAGTCATTATAGTGATTATTTCTATGGGAATGGGATCACTAGTGGTGGGGAAGGATGTCATGTTTGGCGGTGGGTATTCACATGGAAATTACTAGTGATGATTTGTTTATTACAAAAGTTTATTTTTGAAATGATTGTTTTGTGCTTCAAAATATGACCTTTTCTTTTTAACTTAAATGTATAAAGTAATTAAAATTAGAATGGTTGATGTAAACTACCATCGTCGTTTCAATAAATATGAACCATTTATCCTAGCAATGCAAGCAACTCAAGTGTATTATGCAAGATATCTTGCTTTGAGATTAGATAGAGC
Source organism: Excoecaria cochinchinensis (assembly GCA_947683425.1). Taxonomy (NCBI): domain Eukaryota; kingdom Viridiplantae; phylum Streptophyta; class Magnoliopsida; order Malpighiales; family Euphorbiaceae; genus Excoecaria; species Excoecaria cochinchinensis. The sequence goes on from CANTUQ010000105.1 coordinate 10,647,282, forward strand.
TAACTGGTTAGCTATGTTTTCGGTAAAACCAAGGGACTTCATTGTGACATCAGATGTTAGAGATGATACTGCTATTACATATTCTAATGCATTTCAAGTTGATGAAGTTACTGTGCATGATATAACAATGGATGCTGGTAATGAAGATGATATTGACTTCCGAAACCCATCCGGAGTGGTCATTGAACTTGATAACAGTGATGAAATTGTTCAAGAACTTGAAGTGGACAATGAAGGAGAAGAATTTTCTGATTACGATAGCAATGAGGACGACGAAGAGGAATTTTAAAATTCATCAGATAGTGACTAATTGATTAAGTGTAATTTTTATAGAATCATGTATTAACTTATTAAACTTTTTTATTATATTTAATATTTAGAAAAAAAAGATTGATGTTATATATAATAGACTTATGAAATTATAAGTTATATATGTTAAACACATACATATATAGTTTACCATTGTGTAGGTATAGGTCATGGTAGAGGACGAGGAATTACTGGTCGAGGACGTCAGGGAGGATGATCTGGAGTGGATTCAACAAGTCCACCTTTTGGAGATATGCCAGATATCCCTGGAGACCCTACACTCGCGAATACACCATCGCCTCCTGTGATATGTACGCCATCTGCATCGACTCCTACTCTACACACAGTCAACAGCAGTACATCGACTACATGTGAAGTTAGTAGTGAAAATATTAGTAGATTGTACATCACAGTGAACCAAAGGGGCATGTGAGTATTCATCCATATAAATTGTGAATAAGTTATAAAAATATATTTAATCCCATTTCTTTTATAGAATATATTTTGCAGGTTGGAACCTTCATCCCAATGCTTTAGGATTATAACTAGCAGCTTTTATCAACGGACAGACATTAATGGAGTTAGTTGGAAAGAGGTTTCTAGAGAAATTAAGGAGTTTTATTGGGGAGAATTCAAGGTACATCTATATATTTATTTCAAATTTAATGGTAATTTCTCATTACAAATTCTAGTATTCAAATTATATTGAATTAATGTATGATTATAATTACTAATAAACTACTTGTAATATAAATGCAGAAAAGGTGCCATTGGGATGCTGAAATTAATGGTCTTGTTAGGACAAGTTGGGAAACAAAGGCTGCACAGAGGTATAAGGATTATGTGTATCATATAAAGGTGGCCAAGCAAAAGCCTAAAGACTTTCCAGAATTTGCATGGATTAGGTGGAATTAGGTTTTTTATCTTCCTCCACACATTCAAGTTTCTACTCAGAAAAAGATAAATCGTTATGGAGGATCTGAAGATAAAGCTCTTGAATCATATACCGGTGGTACAATTTCTATTGGCGAACATATTTTATGATTGGTAAGTACTTTAATTATAAGACAAATTCTGCTTTTATATTAGTGACTGCTAATTTTAATAATGTTTGGCCAAGAGATATGCTCATTTCAGTACTTTGAAATTGTTTGCCTTTTGAGTTTGGATTATATATACATCACATGCAGTTTTTGTATTTATATAAAACCAATCAACTATTGAATTTGATAGACATGCGAATTGCTTGACAATATGTTGATTAATATATGTAGAGGATGATGGAAAAATTGTGTTGGAGTTTGTTGAGGAGATTGGAGTACATTTGTGATTTTTAGAAGTGTAAAATGTATTTTTCTTTACAGGAGGATGGCAATAATATGGGGAGATTCTGTCGAAATTTTTATTATTTTTTGAAAAATTTCATTTTATATATTACAAAAAAATAGTATAAAAAAGGAAAATAATGCAAGTGCATGTTTTAATAATACAGGAAAAAATTTATATTTTTTAATAATTACTTTCTACTACACATAATATAGGAGAAGGAGTTTGGCCGGCCACCTACAATTCCCGAGGCCTATTTGCACACACATACCATAAATCATGATGGGAAAACCTATGTGGTGGATCATAGCAGAGAGGTGCGTGTAAGTAACATATATTTCATCAGTTGATAATGTTTTCAATTATTTGAATGGTAAATGATTGTAAAATATATGTTGTTCTCATAGTTACGTTTATTATATATTAATGTTGTCATTTTATATTAGAGGTATAAGCAACTCCGATCGGAGAGATCGCAAGATGAGTCATCCGTCGATGAGTTGGAATTGTTTATTGAAACTGCATGATGCAATAAAAGGAAAACAATATATGGACTTGGCTCATATGTGCCTCCTGGTATTTATCCATCTGGACCATCATGTACATGTTGCTGGTACAAGCACTGCCTCTCATTCTGGTGGTACCTGCTTGGCAAAATAAGATGTCGAGGAGATTGTCGCATGGACTATTCATTCGTTGCTTTCTCACTTGGCCACTCAGCCACCAGCCCATCAGCCTAATACCACTACTGCATCACCCGCACAAGATGATGATGTTAGTCCTTCAAGTGCACAAGATCTTCAACCGCATGATGATTCTTCTTTTGGTAGTGGCGGTTCTACCTCAAAATTACTTTACTAATCTTATTTTTTATGATCTTATTATTAGTACAATTTAATATTTAGGAAGATATTATGTGGGACGATAACTTTATTTACTTTTTGACTAATTTTAATAATATATACACTATGTAATAATATTAATTATGTATGGTTTATATTATATGTTTATAAATTTGATTATAATTTACATTTATATTCATATGAATGTCCATTTTTAAATGTAGTATACATAATAAATTATTTTATTGTTTAATGATATGAAAATAAAATAATAAATAAATAAATAAATTCATAAATTTAGCGACAGATTAGCGACTAAACTTTCCATCGCTAAAAATAAAAATATCTTTACAACCAAATAGCGACAGAAAAAAAATTAGTTGCTAATTTTTAGCGACAGATTAATTCATGCGACTGTTTGTCACAATTTTTAGCGACTAAAATGTCCGTTGCAAATTAAATAATGACACATTTGGCGACAAAATTTAGGGGTTTATTAGCGACTAAACGGTTAATATTAGCAACTGTTTTTTAATTTAGTCGCTAAATTGCATGCGACGGCGGAAATTGCGATATTCAGTCGTCTTGTCGCTATATGTAATTAGCGAATGAATTTTCTATATTAGCGACTAAACCTTATGTGATATTTCATGGTTAGACTACTGGAAAAGTTATTTGAGTAACATTTACTTTCTTTCTTCTTCTACTTTTTTTTCCACTTTAAATTATCTTTATAATCTATTTGTCTACCTAACAACATATGAGCTAACCAATTAAAGTGACAAGGATGCTTGTGATTATTATTTGCAGCTGAGTTTCGTCTTAGGATAACACTAGGGCCAGGAAGAGATTTGATATGTTGACCTCATGCATTCGAAATACAAATACTGATGAGAAATCATTCACATTTACGTTTGCCTACAACACCTATCGTTATGTTACTGATATCAGGTTCTTTGATGAGAGCAATTTATTACAGAAATATTTTCCATTACGTCAAATAGTTTTTTTGGGGTTGCATTGGATGGATGCCTTCTACTTTATTGATTCATAAAACAAGCAAACAGATATGTCTGCACATTTTGATTTAGATGTTTCAGAATATAATGAATTGAGCTTGGGAAAGCTCAACCACACTGTTAGATTAAAACCAATTGCTGGCTATTTTGTCTTAGCATCTTTATGATGTGGATAACTACGAAAATACTTGCATGGAATAATGTATTTTTACTGGGCATCATTGTTTGATCAAGTGGAAATGACAACAGAAATTACTTGTAGAAGCAATAGTGCATCTTCAGTCCCGTGGATAAGCAAAACATATTTTTATCTTATGTGGATGGACATGCATTTACCTCTTATGCAGAGTTTTGAATGTTCTACTTAATGTTAGATACATTTGTTATGTGTATGGGTCCAAATTGGACTATACATCTTAGTGAATTCTAAGCTGTGCTGATTATTTCTGTGCACAAGTTCCAGTATGATGACTGTAAAGAAATTGTTGCAGGTGTTGGTTTGGCACTGTGCATTTGGTGATTTGAGATGGTTCTTGCCAGGATTTTTTGAAGGCAGGCTTCAAGAGGAAAAGCAAAGAGAAGATACACTGTAAAGATATTAGTTTGGCATTTATTACCTTCTGGGATTTTTACCAAAAGGAAGGGGAGGAACAAAAAAGAAAGCATCCATAGTTTATTTCTTTTATTTTATTTAAAATGTATTTCCGTTTTATCATTTCTCTCTGGCATCCCCATTTGTTCTAATTCTTCTGCTTGTTTCCTTTTTCCTTTTTGTTATTATCATTGTTTTGTTTTGTATAGGTGACAAGAATTTGAATATTTTATCTCCTTATAAGAGTTCCTATTTTCCTCTTATATTCAGGTTCATTGTAATGTATATATATATATAGAGAGAGAGAGAGAGTGGTATTGATGATTCTATCACCTAAAAATTTTAGAAAATAAAAATTACATAATTTTACTGACGGAAACAAAACTTCTGTCAATAAATTTTGCGACAGAAAGTAATTTGCATCGCTAAAATTAACGATAGAAAAGCAATTTCCGTTGTTAAATTTAGTGATGAAAAAGTATTCTCGTCATAAATTAGCGATGAAAAAAGTATTCTCGTCATAAAATTTGCGATAGAAGAGCAGTTACCGTCGCTAAAGTTAATGACGGAAACTGTTTTTTCGTCGTAAACTTTTATGATAAAAAATTACTTTTTCGTTGTAAAATTTACCGACGGAAATTACTTTTCGGCCGTTAATTTTTGCGATGGAAAATTTCGTCACTAATCTATGTTTTTCTTGTAGTGGCCTAACTTATTCTAAGATTCTAAGCATGATTAATTCTAATGCAATTTTGAAGAAAAATAACGATTACAAGTCAAAAAAATTTATTTAAGATTAATTACTCTCTCCGTTCTTTATTATCTGTCACTTTTGAGTAAAATCCAAATTCTATTTATCTGTTACTTTTAGATTTACAATGTAATTTAATTTTCCTTTACAAGTTAATTTTTATTTTCAATAAAAATTGACCAATTAGATTCATTTTTTTACATTAAATCACTAAATATGCATTGAATCAGTCAATCTTTTTTTAAATTCAAGATTAATTAATGTTTGTTAATTCTAGTAAAAATAACAAAAGTGACAATTATAAAAAAATAGAGGGAGTACATACTAGGGTACTTTTGGAGTGAGGTCGCGTGGGTTCCCAATGGAGCCGCCTTTATTCGCTTTGCCATTTGTACCTAATCTATCTTACTTTGGAATAATTAACACTACAAAAAAAAAAAGGGCAATTAGCGACGGCAAATTCCGTCGCTAATGTCGATATTTTAGTCGCTAATAGCTTTTAGCGACAGGACGACGAAATGTCGCAAATAGAGCCGTCGCAAAAATTTAGCGACCAAAAGTGAAACAGTCGCTAAATTTAGCGACAGAAAATTCCGTCGCTAAAAATAAAAATACCGTCGCTAAATAATGCCTAAATTAGTCGTTGGAAATATTGGAGAAATATTAGCGACAAAATATTCCGTCGCTATTCCGTCGCAAAATTATTAATTTTTTATTATTAATTTTCATTTAATTTATTATTATTATTATTATTATTATTATTATTACATCAAAAATTTAATTTATATAAATAATAATTATGAAATATTATTAACAATACTATTAATTTAAAAATATAATATTATAAAAATATATTAAATTATACAATTAAATGTGTACAAATAGTCAATTCGGTTCGATTTTAAACGTAACCGAACAGATCGAAAATCAAACTTATATTAAACAAAATAAAACCATTTAAATAAAATAAAAAAAATAACATACATGAATTTTTATATTATGTTCCTAATAAATACTAAGCAAAATTACATTAAAAATAAATATACATAAATTACATTAGATATTGCCTATGATTTTGTGCTTTATTTGTCCCGGACTGATTTCAATTGTGCTCATTTGAGAATAATTGCAAGCCCAAAATCTGCAAACTTTAAATTACCTTTCATTGTTTATGAGAAGATTAGAACCTGCCCACCAAAAACAAGAAAAAAAAAAAGGAAAAGAAAATCATAAGTTCAATGCCTTATGAAATGAAAAACAAGACTCAATGGTAAATAAATTGATTGCTTAGTAACCTTTGATATCAAGCTAATTTTTGGTCATTGTGTCAATACCCGAACCTAGATTTCTCGAATAGAAATAACTTAAGGAAGTTGGAGTGCAAAATGTGACAATAATTAACTATGCAAAGACAGGTTGGTATCAAATTTTAGAAACATCAGTGGCTAATTTGATATGAGGAAAGCAGATTGAGATCAATGGCTAATTTGATATAGTGAACAATCCACTCACTAATCCATTCAATAAATAAGATCCACATATCATATGAAAATAAAAACACAAAATATAATTGCAACTTTCTCAAGTTATATGAATTACACTAATATAAGTTCCAATCTTACAAACATTCAACCCAAAAAATTAATATAAAAGCACCGAACGGTATCTCGAAAACTACTGCATTATCACTTTATTTTGCGGCATCATGAAAACTAATATAATATCTCTTCAAATTGATGGCAAACAGCTTCAAGAATTTTCTAAAATATATGCTAATAGATCTCCAAGAGCATAATTTAAAAATATTGCAATGCTATAATCACAAACTCAATATATTCTTCAGCTTCCTGAGCATAAATAAATTTTAAAAAGTAATTAATAATGACTTGTGACAATCAATTGCAGATTTTAGTCCATAAGAGCCAATAGGGATAAATAATCAATTGCAGTTCGATTAATGATTCAATTGAACATTGCATGATGCACAACACACTGCACACTAAAATTGTCTAGTTTGGCCTAAATCTGGGGACCATTTGACATGGCAAATACAAGCAAGTTGCCCTTAGCCATAAGGAATGTGAGGTACAGTCTAAAGGATGTGCAATTGGTCATTAATTAAGTGGCGCCACTTTGTATCGAAAAGTGCCAAACTAAGTGTCCTATTTCATGTTGTTTTTTTCAATTCATTATCAATTAAAAATGCCTGTCATATGATTGGATATTAATCTTGAATAAGCTAGCCATAATTATATATATATATATATATATATATATATATATATATATATAAGGTTTATGTTGTTTTCCGTGAAAAATATTTGCCACCTAACAACAATTTCCCCCAAAACTATTATGAATTTAAAGAGAGATGAGAGGCATAAAAAGCTTGACTTTTTAACAGTTTTACTTAATCAAGATTATATCAAGTGGACCGATATGCAATTTCTTGCTTGATGTTTACATATTCTTGATTCTTGCTCGATAAGCAATTTATATATATATAAACATGGCCTTGTTTAGAAGAAAGTATAATGTCATTCATTAACCAAAATCAAACCAATTTATATACCTAAACCCTCAACCTTTTGTTCCTAATACAATATTATTGGACCTTAATGATTGCAGAGTAGTTGTTTCTTATGGGAAATTAAAATAATGATTATCAATTACTTCCAATAAATTGGATAGAACTAAAGACCAGAAGAGGAATTATATTTTATCCCTAAATTAATTATTTCATCAGTTAACACTAATTCCATTAGATTACATCCTCATTAACACAAATACACACTTATATATCATATATCCCCAAAACATCTTCCATTAAACACTAAGTCCTTCTTTGGCTAAACTAAGATTTTACATTCTAACTTAGCTTATTCAAAATAAACCACTCAATCCATCATCTTTGACCTCCAATTACATACTTCTACATCTTATAATTCTCTACGTACCTACATACCATTTTAATATACCCTGCTAACAATTAAAAGCCAACAATTGCACTTAACAAACAGAATACAATATAGGAGGTTTTGTAATTAACTTTTTATACAGATTCCATTCTCCAAATTTCTTACCCCCAATAATTAATGGCATACCTGTGGTCGCATGCCATGATCAACCACATTAAATACTCAGACATGTCTAATAATTGGACAACAAGGAAACAAGTGTCTTTTCTTCGTTGGGATTCTAAATACTCAATTTATTTTCAATCCTATGGAATTTTTAGGACTTCAAAGTGGAAAAAGGAACAAAATTCAAGATTACAAGCAAAGGCTTAGAGAAGAAGTTCACCAATAGATGCCAGTTTAGAAACTCATTACATGGCATATTAAAACAGCAAAGTTGGTCTGTAGTCCACTACTCAATTAAACCAAAAAACTAGTTATAAGAGCAGCAGAAAAAGATATGGTCAAGAGAAAGAAAACAGGAAACCACCAGACAAACCAGGAGCAATGGCATCCATTTTTAGTTGTTATGGATATGATACCATTGTGCAATTCAATATTTAATTTTCAGAAATAAAAAGAACATCTGAAGCCAAAAATTATCATCTGTTTTATTTTATTCAATCTTTTCATCAAAAGAGAGGAAATGAAATGAAAATTAGCAATCTGCCTCTTTCAAATTGCTTTATATGACATTTAACTATTCATATTATAACATCAATCCGATTAACTCACCAGCATTCTACCAGTAACATGCCCATAAATATTTCCCTGCCTAACTCTCTCATAAGGCCATGGCAACAGCACGAGCATAATTAAAGCCCATATAAATAATAATCAGGCATTATCAACCAACCAACTGAATTTTCACATTAAATATATACAACCCAGATCATAAACCTTCCATAAACAATTTAATTTATTGAAAATCATGTTAGAAAAGCAAATTTGGCAGTCACATACCAATTTTTCCACAGATTTTGGTCTCTTCACCGTCGCCGGAGACTCGTCGGAGCACCACCGGAGGCACTAAACCCATCGGAAGGAAGCTCGGAGCCTCGGGGTCCCTTTTCCGGTGCTCACGCGCCCATCCACGGTGCCGTTTAGCTGGAATCGTCGTCGGTAGCTTCTGTTCAACCCCTCTCCGATCTCTCCATCGCCGGTGAGTGCTGAAGATCCATGGCCATCGGGATGATCGCCTGCCCACCGTGAGCCCCATCATGGTGTTCGTGTCACCTCTCGCCGTCGGAGCTCGCCGAAAAACGCAGAGGAAGCTTCGGTTTCCTCCTGCTCTCCTACAACGGCGACGTCGCGATGGAGGGGGAAAAAGGACTCCGAGATCGGCGTCGTGAGGAGCCGCTGCTCGCCGTTGACCGCCGCCAACCGCTCGCCCCCTTCCGCCGCTGCTCCGCCGTCCCCCTCTCCCTCTCTCTTTCGTTCTCTCCTTCTTCGGTTTCCCATGTTCTGTCTTCCCCCCTTCTTTCTTTTTCCATTTGAAAATAATTTTCTTATTTAAAATATTTGAAATTTTTTTAGCGACGGAAAGTTTCCGTCGCTAAATCCGTCGTAATTACTATAGATTAAATAACCTCTAAATTTAGCGACTGAATTAGGCGTCGCTATTTTAGCGACTAATTATTTAGTCGCTAAATTAGTAGCAAATATTTGCGACTGATTTTTTAGTCGCTAAATTAGTCGCAAAAAAAAGCGCGATAAATTGCCGCCAAATTTTAGCGACGGTTTCTTTTTTAGTCGCTAAACAGTCGCTAAATTTGTCGTAAAAAATGAAAAATAGAATTTAGCGACTAATTCTTAAAACAGTCGCTAATCAGTCGCTAATTAGCGACGAAAAAAAAACTGTCGCTAATTTTAGTCGCTAATAAACAATTTTTTTGTAGTGTAAGAACTCAACTTAATTAGCCCAAAAGTCAAGGTGGACATCTTAAGTAATTCTATCTTATTCCTAATAAACTAAATCGGATTAGTGATGGCATCACAAGGTAATATTTGTGAAGTCACCACCCGAAGTAATAGGCAAAAAACCTTATCAGCCGAGATCAGAGGTGGTTCGAAACCCAACTCTTAATTATGGCCCAAATAATTAATTTTAAATTGTTAATCGATTTCAGTTATGAACTTAATTTATCTCTCCTCCACATGATTATACACATGCCTTTATATCGTGACAAACACTTCAAAAGTGATAAAGAAAGCGTTTAAAGCAATTTTTTGTATACAAAGAATAAATCATTCTCACGAGACATAAAAATTTTTGAAAAACATGTAAAGCGCTTATCAAAATGATGTGTTGATACATTCATAAAAAATGAGTCAATTTATTGATTTGAGAACTTTGGTCTTAGCATGCAATTAAAAGGCCTGTGACATTGGTCCTCCTTTAAAAATACTACCTTTTTAGGAGGTGAATTTTAAGAGAAATTTAAGTCCTATTCGGATTCATGAAAACACCCATTTTAAATATTTGTAATTACCTTTTCAAAACGAGGGAGTTATTTGCTTAAAATTAAAAGCAACCTACGTATATACATACATGAAACTAGTTTAATTTATATGGTGGCAAAATCCATTCTCATGTCCTTGAAATTTTAAAATTTACTACATTGAATCTCTTTTTTAAAAAAAATGATTAGATTCCTACACTTTAATATGAGGTAGCATAGGTCCTCATAAATGATATACTAATGCATACATTTCAATCACGGGTTGATTTCACCCATGGTCACTCAACTTATCACTTCTCGCGTAAAAGTAACCGACTTTTTTTTTCTTACTTAAATATCACTGAACTTTTAACATTATTGCACAAAAGTCATGTTGACCGGAATCCGGCGACGACTCTTGCCGGATTGAAAAGTTCAACAAATGCTACATTTAAATTAATTTCACTCACAGTCACTAGACTTATCATTTATCTCGCAAAAGTAATTAACTTTTTTTTTTCAACTTAAATGTTACTAAACTTTTAACATTTTTGCAAAAAAATCATCAATCCGGCAAGGGTAGTCGCCGGATTCCGGTCAACATGACTTTTGTGCAATAATGTTAAAAGTTCAGTGACATTTAAGTAAGAAAAAAAAAGTCGGTTACTTTTGCGCGATAAGTGATAAGTTTAGTGACCATGACTGAAATTGACCCTTTCAATCACCATTAATAGCGGATCATACTGGCAAAATCCATTTTCAATTGGTTTCCTAAACTTCTAAAATATTTTCATATTGAGTTCCTGAACTTTTATAATATTTCACAGTGTGTTCTTTTATAAAAAAAAAAATGATGCGCCTTTTAATTGTAATTAAAATACATGCACATTAGTCTCATTAATGAGGAACTGCGTGTTATCTCGTATTAAAGAAAAGAGATATAATTAATAATTTTTAAAAAAAATAATTCAATATAGAAAATTTTAAAAGTTTAAGAACCTAAAAATAAAAATAGATTTTGCCTTTATTTGGTTTGTGAATATTGAATCACCCATAAAATATGGATTGTGACTTTGGTCCTTTTGTGAAAATTTTTTAAGTGTGAACTTTATTTTTTTTTTAAAAAAAAAAAAACAAACCTTTTTTTAGAAAAAACCATTTTAATTAATATAAACATCTTTTGGTTATTTTTAATACGCATAAAAGATTTAATCTAAATTATTACAGCATACATAAATATACAGATAAATATACAAAAGGGAATAAATACAATTTTCAAGAAAATATCATAAATCCTATACAACCATTATAGAGAATAAATAATGAATGAAACTAAATAAAAGGCAATAAAAAAATATTCTTAATTAGTTATTTATATTTTAATATGAGATAATAATAATATGCAATTCTTTATAAATGGCATGTTGGCGTATATATTTCAATTGCTCGATTGAATTCTGAATTTTAAAAGTTTTTTATATTGAATCCTTGAACATTTACAAGTTAATATTGAATATTTTAAAAAAATATATAAAATATTTTTTAACTGCTATTGAAATATATTATTAATAAAAGGTTGTATGTTACTTTATATTAAAATGTAAATTTTTAATATGAAATTTTTTTATAAATAATCCAATATAAAAAATTTTAAAAATTTATTAACTTGAAATGGATTTTGCGATTATAATTTGCTAATTTTTCTTCAAATTTCATGATTATGATTCATTCATCCTTGACCTAGGCTCATAAAACACCCCCATTATCTAGAATGTGTTGGCGATTAATGATTCCATCAGTCATCAGTATATTAATAAGGCAATTTTTTTATTAAAAAATACAAAATAAATTTTATTAGCCGACATCATTGTATATTCAATGGGATAAGATGGCATCATTTTAGGTTCAACGAAAGAGAGAATGCAATGCACGTGGCAATCAAACATCACTTTTAACGCAAAATTTCTTTGAATTATTGTATGCACATCTAATCTATGTAAAAATGTCTTGAAAAAAAAACCCACCTCTGTGACATGTGCAAAGCACATGGCTGGATCTCTAAGAAATTAATCGGCCGGCCTTCTTTTAATTTTATTTTTTTTATGAAATTATTTTTTATTATTATTTTTCCAATTTTACAGCCAGCATGTAGCAAAGAGCCAGTGACAAGCAAGTTGTTATTATTATTAGCAAACACACCAGATATCTAAAAGTTAGTGATTTTTTTATTTTGAATCTCTAAACTTTAAAAAATTAATTTTATACTATGCATATCATTCACATTAAATCATTTTTTAACGAGTTTGATAGAACTAAAATATATACTCTACGAAAAATTGCGTCTCGAGCATTAAAAATCAAACAATATGATTTTTGCAATGCTTAGTGATATGAACTACTATTTTGTGATGCTATTTTTTGTGGATATTAAATCTCGTTGCCCAATTACTTGCAGTATAACTTTAACCTTGATTGTCATGTGATGATCATACGCGAGTTTATCATAACGTGTATTTCAATTTTGTCATATCCGCAAAAGAAATATGATGTGAGTGATTCACAAAATATAGAAATCTAATGTCAATTTTTTAAAATTTAGATATTCAATGTAAAAAAATGTTAAAATTCAGGAATTCTAAAACTCATTTATTATTATTATTATTATTATTATTCTATAGACTATAACATGAACGGGACTACATTTATAACGTTCAATAAGCCAACGTTGGTTAGTTTAAGCAGTAAAACACTTATTTTTTTTAGTAATATCTCAAAATTTTTTTTTGAATGCAAATTAAACTTTCATTAATATAATAAAAAATACATCTGTAAAGTACAGATAAACTTATAAAAGTTAAAAGTATATAAGATGTATGAAATAAATGAAGTTACTGGATTATATCTCTGAACTTTTTCGACAAAAACAATGGATAATGGTAACATGCGGTGTGCAATCTGACTATCAGCGGGAAACTCCGTCCATCTGTTGTTCAAAGGAAAACTTCCATAAAAAAAAGACTATCAAACTTCCATAACGGAAGACAATGCAACTTCCATGAAAGAAGACCACAACCTCCAAATTTGGAGAACAAACTTTCATAATAAAAATTTAAATTGCACTCAATTTTAATTAAAAAACTAGATCTAAATAAAAATTTCAGATTTGATAAAGCAAACTCGAAATAAAAACACAGAAAATTTAGATCTGAGGTTATAAAAACAAAAAAATAAAAACTAAATTAGATCTATACAGATCTGTATTTATTGAAACCAAAAACACAGAAACAAAAAACAAAGGATTTCAGATCTAACACAATAATCCAAAAACGAAAGAAAAACACAAAAAAAAAACCAAATCTGAATTTATTAAAACAAATAACACACTCAAAAACACAAAAAAACAACGAATAAAATTAAAAATTCAGATCTGTACTGATCTGAAAATTATTATAGAAATAGAAGAAAAAAGATGAGGGGCTGCCGCCAAAAAATGAAGTGACGACAGCCCCAAAATTAGGTCAACAATTTGGCGACTATTGCAATAAATGGAGAAAGTCAATATTGCAAGAACATTATCCCAATAATGAACTAATTCGGGTCAAATTAAGAAAAAAGATTAGTAAACATATGTTAATTTACAAACTAAGTAAACATATGTTAATTTACAAACTAACATATGTTGATAATTTTATTGATAATTAACAAAATACATACATAATCCACGCTACTTAAGGGCTTAGCATATAAGGTAGCCGGAAGCTTCGTAGAACCACCATATTTTTTGTGCATGTGATCTCAAGGATGGTGGTGACGAGGTCCGGGTTTGTGTGGCTCAGGAGGGCCTGGTGGATGACCCTGGGGACCCGGTGGAGGAGGATGAGCATGAGGAGGAGGAGGTTCATGGTGTGGTTTAGGACCAGGTGGCGGTGCATGTTGCTGCGGGGGTGGGTGGTGTGGTGGGTGGCGGGGATCTGGTGGTGGGTGGTGGGGATCTGGTGGTGGAGGGTTGTGCATCTTCTTTTCTCTTAGAAATAGAAATGTTAGTGTGCTAATTAATTTGATAGGAAAAACTCTGAATTTATGCACATCTCTCAGGTCCAATATCCATACATATGTCTTACTACCAGTCAAAGTAATGCTTGTTTACTGTTAGTTAGGTTTCTGCCCGAAGTTCAAAATTTTATCTTGAAGGCTCTTTATTAGGAACACTGTTCTTTTCATATATATTAATTTATTTATTCATTTCTTACTGTGTTCTTTGCAATTAATATTTCGTGGCGAAGGAAAAGAAACATTTATTATAGATTAAGAGACAACATATTGGTCATTTTAGTCCTATTAAGCTGTTTGGCTTAATATTTTCTTTTTGCCGCATCACATATTCCGACATTCATACATTTCTCTTAAACCAAAGAAGGCTTATGTAGTTTTGTTTTTTCCTTGAAAAAATGCAGTTCGAACGTTTTTTTTTTTTTTTTATTAGGTCCTGTATTGTGAAAAATCAAATTCAATCATATTCTCATTAACAACATAAGTATTTATACGACAAGGAGGGTCCTAAATGGAATAGGACTAGTATAATTACAACATAAACACCACAACAAAATAGAGGGGTTTTGAAAAATAATGTGATTTTTTTAAAAGAAATTAAAAATTTGGTGCTATATATAGTAAAAATATGTAGAAATTCAAGATTGTTAAATACAGAAAATGGAAATGGCAATTTCTCACATGTGCAGAATTCACTTATGCAAGTAATTTTTTTCTAAAAACCAGCACTTCTGATGCCAATTTCAACTTAATGGGTCCCACAAATCCCTAATGCTTTAAAAATTTTGGTTTAGTGAATAGTATTTTTCGTCCGAAACTGTAATATACTTTGTCCAAGCATTAGAAACTATAATTCATGAAAAGTCCGAAAATGTAATTTGAAGTGAACTCGTGGTTAAATAGGATATTAAAAATCAAAAATAAAAATAAGTCACAGGATCGGTGTGAATACTTTGGCCCAGGATTTGATCAAAGTTAAAATTTGCCCTGAAACTTTCAAAAATTAATCCAATCATGAGAATATATTATAAATGATAGAATGATAATTTTAATATCGAAAAATGAATAAAATTGAGATAGAAAATTAAATTATTATACTAGTATATTTATCGCCTGATCGAAAAATTTATCGAAACGACACAGTTTTGACTTGAAATTTAAATTATACACACGTAAGGAATAATTTTTCCATCTTTATGGAAGATATTTTCATGGAAACTAAATAAAGAAATATGGGATTTAGGAGGAAATGGCATTTGGCACAATGTGACCATTAGATTGAATAGTGACCAATTAAATCTTGGCCCTTCATTTCATACTATATAAGTATGAAAACTTTAAGCATCTCCCCCATCCTTGGCTGAATTCTTTTTCTCTCTTCTTCTTTAATCATCCATGAAGGAATTAACCTAAAAGCACTAAATTAAGCCCTAAAATCATAATAATAATTTTCTACACTCTCTCCTTGACTTACTAAGTGAAGAATTGGTGGAAAATTTCAAGGTTTGATAGGAAAACTAGTGTCTTCCATAATATCCCAAGTAACTGGAATTTAGATATTTTTTTTATATTAGTATAGTATTTAGTGAGTAAAGTTAGTGTATGGATTAATTTTGATGAAATTTGAAGGAGATTTAATGGTGATGTGTACATGGGAAATTGGTTATGTGAAGAACAAGAGGAAGAAGGAAGAAAGGAAAAGAGAAAGGAAGAGAAGAATAAAGAAAGGAGTAAATGAAATTGAGGTTTGTGAATACCATTACTATCATTTTTCATATTTATGTGTATATATGTTTGTGATTAAGTTTAGGATAATTGATGAATTTAATTAAATTGATGTAATAAATATTTAATTGGATATGCTAAATGAAGTTGTATATGTTATTAATTTTGATTTTGAACATATAAGTTGTAAATTTCTTGGTTGGCACATAATAGGTATAACCTTGCACTTTCTTAGGTATGTGCTACTTTGCTTAAATGACCTAAAAATTATGCTTTCGATGAATTAAGAACCTACTTATAGTCATACAGTCAGTATTATGCAGTTAGTCGAAGTGTTTGACCTTAAAGTGATCACTTTGACATTTTTGGATCTTTAGGGTCCTAGTCCTACATATCTAGTTCGTTAGGTTTATGCAGGATATTACTAGGAAAAAATAGTAATAATGGCACATAACAATATTAAAGTGATAAAATAACAAAAATAAGGCAAATTAGTAATTTAAAAATAAAAGAATGTTGAGTAAGGACCTAATGATAAGTATAGTACAAAATATAAATTTATTTGATGTATAAAAAAGGAAAACAAAAGAAAAAAAATATAATAATAAAATTTATGAACCTTTAATTAATTTATTATGCTAAATAATAAGATGTAACTAGAAATGAAAGTATGCGAGTAAATATGTTTATTTAAATAAAATTTATTAAATTTAAATTTCATGTACCTAAATATATGTGGTATACTTTATTGGTATGAATTTTGTATGTACATGAAAAATGTTAGTATAGTATCCACCACTAATCATAAACTGCTTGGTGCATAATTTGTTCACTGTGCGTAGGTACACCTTTAGCAGTTAGGAGAAGGCTGAAGGGGCAGATCAATCGATGCAAATATAGAGCTCTATTATAATGATGAAACACATTTTTGTAATGACATGTATATGTATATGAACTCATGTAACAAGAAGAATATTATGTATATTATAAAGTTATATTAAGAATAGTGGTGTATATGTGTACTATAATATGACATGTACGGCATTGTGATAGTTATGCATTTTTGTAATGACATGTTATGCTTGTTTTGGAAGTGTTTAAGTTTGAATGTGCAGGAGGCGTAAAAGCATTTACAGTCGTTATGCTATAAAAAAAATATACTAAATAAATAGTAACAAAAAATAAAAAGTAATGAAATGGTTGAAGAAATAAGAGAGAGAGAGAGAGAGAGAGAGAAATGTTCACTAAATTATGTTCCCACGATCAATAACAAAGCCGAAATCGTAATGCTTGATACTTGATTCTATATAGTCTAGTATAAGATGTTACATATATATTTTAAACAATTTTCTTTAAATAATTCTTTATATAATATTGGGATAAGATATTTTTTTTGCACTCATACTATTGGCAAATGTGTGAAAATGCCTTTGAATTCTTTTGGTCGGTTTTTATCCCTGAACGTGGTTTAATAGTTGGAAGATACCCTTACGTTGGACGGAAAGTCCAACTAACAAACGGTAATGGCAGCAAATCACGCTTCGACATAACAGCATCCATGTGTCACTCTCTTTCCTAGTCAGATTGTTGATTTGAACACACACACACACACTCTCTCTCTCTCTCTCTCTTTCTCTCTCTCTCTCTCTCTCTCTGCAAACCTTTTTTGCATTGTCTTCTAACATAGCTAAAGCACCTTCCCACCAAAAAGCATCAAATGCGGTTGTTGAGGCAACACAGATCGTTCACTAGAGAATCGCATTAGATCCAAGAATCATACTTTTTATTTTTCGGTTAACATCACCATCCTCATCTTCTTCTATCTATCTGTATTTTTTTAAAGTTTCATCTTTTATTTGTTGTTTTCTCACTCTTAGATGCTCAGAGCTTTGATTTCAACTAATCTAACATATTAGCCTTCGATAATCAAACTAAGATCTGCTAATTATTTGAAAATAAAGCTTAGAGATTGCAATCCAAGATGTAATAAAACTTTCTTATTTATGGTAGCTACTTAATCCATCAACATATAAAAGTTAGACTTCAAGAACCACCAACCCCAAACATTAAACACTACAATCAAGATTAAAAGCAAAAAGGATAAGAAATTTAAAAAAGACCTCGGAGATCATTTAAAATTCTGGGTGATTTTTTTTTTCAAACTTATATTAATTTCTTATTTAGTTAAATCTATAAATCTATAGTAAAATTGTCAAATTTAGTTTGGTTTTGTGTCCATTTCAATCAAAAATGATACTGTTGTATTGAAGAACTGTCAAAAAATGGTGGTGAGGTGGGGAAAAGAAAGAAAAAAGAAAGAGAAAATGGCAGCACTTTCAGAGAGAGAAAGTAAACGTCAGTTTTTATTTTTTATTTTTTTAATCTGACTAGGAAAAAAAGTGGCACATGGATACTGACGTGTCAACGCGTGATTGATTGCCGTTAACACCGTTTGTCAGTTGGAATTCCTGTCCAATATGAGGGTATTTTTCAACCATTAAACTGATTTTAGTAGCAAAAACCGACAAAAAAAAGTTCGAGTGTATTTTTACACCCTTTCTGTAACACCCCCATCGCCGCCCCCGTTGGAAGGACGCCGACGGACGCGTTACCCGACGCTCATTCACACAGATATTCACATGCACAGTACGGAAGCATACTTTCATACATAACATACATACGAAATACAGGTTAATTAAAAACTTGACTTAACTTGCAGGCACAGACTGATCATACCTATTTCACCCACGCACTTACATTAAGTAGAAACATACAGATATGTAAGTTTATCACCATGCAGCAGAAGTTACAGACAGACGATAAAATAGAGGAAATTTTCAATAATAATATTTACATCGCCCAAAATGTTACTTCAGTCTCTTTACATATTATTACATATACATATTTTACAGAATTATAAAATCCAAAATAAAGAAGCTGGACAAAAACAAAAACTCCTAGCTCCTATGTGGCCGACTCTGCAGATGCGCGACTCGAACAAAGGAAAACCTGCCACCTGCACGGGGAAAAGAGCCCGTGCTAAGCGATAACGCTTAGTGGGGAAAACAAACATAATAATATGGACGGCCATTCACAATGGTCGTCGAGGCAAAATACATTCAAATGGCAATTACGGATATTCAAAACACATATCTAAACAGACTTGCATAATAAAGGCATTCATTCGGAAACTCACACACATAATCATATACATATATCAGGAATGGGCCAAAACAGTCATAACCCAAAACTCGACACCAGTGTTATCATGCTGAGCCACATACCCAAGAAAACATCCAAAACACCACACTTCTGCTTCACAACTCTAATACATAGCATATCATGCTGTAAACACTCCCATAACGGAGACGGAAGGCATAAACACATCACTTCACATTCATATCAAAACCATGCAGAAAGTACGATTACATCATATATACTTATCCTCACAACCGATCTGATTCACATGCTTGTACACAATAAAACCATGCTTAACTCATATACATAAATTCATCGATCGAATCATTTCAAAGCATTCAGAAACTAATAACAAATCACATGCCGAGTACGGATAATCATGTTAACTGAAAAGTCATGTTTACTAAATACAGATTTACCTTCTGAAGCCCGTGGTCATATTCATATACACATAAACTGATTCTTGCTCATTCAGATATCACATTTGATGGCTATTTCAAAACAGAATAAAACAAACCATCAAAATACCTGCTGACTCAAAATAGTGGATAACGAGTACTGAGAGGGAGACCTCATGAGGAAACACATAGCCCGATCTTTGACCGGGTAACCCTCAGAGGGAACACATAATATAATGTACCATACAGGTACAAGTCGGAAGGCAACATTTCATTGAACAGGACCTTAAACAAGATCCATACACATACACATAATAGGGGTTCGCGAGGAACCATTCGGGGACCTGATCAGGGTCCAAATCGTTCAAAGGGGCGCTGCAGCTACACATACATAGACTCTATTAGGCATGCCTAACTATCCACTAGACTGACTCTCGCAGGTCATGCATCATACCAATCATTTTTCAAATCACATAATTTATATCATTGTACATAATCAGCAATAAGTGAGACATATGAGTAAGTTCATAAAGTCAATCACGCGTCATACGATTTACACTTAAACATAACATACTAATCTTAGAGAGAGATCATAAGTATAGATATGCATAGTACATCCAATTATATTAACGTACTTCACAAAATAGTCCAATTATAAACCTAAAAGTGCCACAAGTTCGGAATTCAAACATTGAAATCACCAAAGAAAACTCATTCAACACAACACATCTGTCGCGCTCGCGATGCCTGTCGCGCTCGCGACAGAGACCATAGTCTCTTCGCTGTGCGCGCGCGACGGACTTCGCGATCGCGGGAAGGAGAGAAGGGCCCAGTTCTGTCGCGCTCGCGATATTGTCGCGGTCGCGACATAGGGCAAGTATTGCTATCGCGGGGTCGCGACACGTCGCGTGCTCGCGATGGCACAGGCCAACAATATGCTCTGTCGCGATCGCGACGGGTGTCGCGCTCGCGACAGAGAGCAGACAAGCTATTGCTATCGCGGGCTCGCGACAGCGTCGCGTGCTCGCGACGGCACAGCATCAGAATCATCGGTCTCTGTCACGCTCGCGACAGAGTCATGATTCAAAAAATCTGCAGAATTTTGCAAGATCTTTCCTTCCTCAAACTCATTCACAAACACACGAAACACATCCCAAGGTCTCTTACCTCATCTCCCACAAACCACACATCATTAACAACATAAATCCAATATTCGTATCAATAATTTCGATAAAATATGCCACAAATAATATCCATTTATATAATCTATAATGGCAATACTATTTACCATTCATCATTCATACATATGGTACATCATGCTTAGGTTATTCATAAGACTATCACATAATAACACTCATTCATAAACAATCCTTCATAGGATTATATCTAGGATTAATTACTAGTTAAATCACTAATTGAAAATGTACTCCTAAGTTTTCCCAACGATAATTACTTGTATAGCCAATTAATTACCCTAAATATGCGTAATAACTGATGGGAAAGATACGGGATTGATCCGGGTCAATCCTAGACTCAAAAATATAGACGAAAAGACTCAAAACATACTTTTCTGTCGCGAGGTCGCGACCCTTGTCGCGCTCGCGACAGAGGCTCGCTCCAGCTCCCCTAACATACTGCTTTCTACCACCAGTTCGTATCATATAAACCGACCTCTAAACCTCATTTTTAGGAAAAGTGGTCTTCTTAACAAATGTTCTCCTACGTCTTAGCTTTCAAATGAAACAAGTTTCACCTCAATTGGATGTCTAAAACTCCAGATATGGACTCCACAACCCATACTGGTCAAACAACCCGACACAACAGGGACACTACATTTGTAATCAATTTTTCGATGTCTTAGAGCGAGAATTTGTCCAAGTCTATTTCTGAGACATTTAAAGTAATGGCATTCATGGTTCTAATGGTTCAAGAATCGCATGATTTGGAGTTCTATAACTTCCGAAACAGTATAATAACCGAGGAAAGGTCCAGTGTATTCTAATCCAGTTTTTTCACCCCAAAAACCTATTCACATGCAACAATGAGTCATTTGAGCCAACACTCACTACCATCATCACAATTCATCACAATACACTCAAGAAGCTTGTATCATACATGAATATACCAAAAATTCTTATACAAATAGAAGAAAGCTTCCCAAACCTGGATTTGCGATTCAAAACCTCAATCTTCAAGAACCCACTTAATCAAGCCTTAGCTCCTCTTCAATTCATCCAAAACTCGCACAAACAAACCCAAGAATCACTAAACCAAAACCCTAACTTACTCAAATCAAAATCAAACTAGAAGAAAAAGAAGTTCAAAGCACAATAACTAAAACCTAACCACTTACCTCTTCAATCTTGCTCCCAAACTCTTCCAAAATAGCTCCAACTTACACACATCCAAGAGAAAGAACACAAGAAATGGGAAAGGGAAAAGAAAAGAAAGAGAACGGGAAGGAGAGGAGGCCAAACGTGATTCTCCCCTTTCCATTCTTCTTTTCCTATTTCTCTTTCTCATTAATGCACACACCAACCATACCACTTGTCACCATCCTAAAGGTCCACTTGTCATAATCCTATTAAATCCAAGATACATCTTTGACTAATTCCAACCTTGGCACCATACTCACTCCACATACAAACATTTCTTGAATAAAAATCTTCAAGGTACCATACTTGAGTCACACCAAATCATTTCCTAAAATCCACTTATACCCTACTTCCATACACAACAAGCACACCATAATATTTCCTTCACTTAACTTATTTAATTAATTTCTTTGCAAATAAATCCTTATTATCCATATTATTCATGTACAAATTACCGAATTACCCTCACTCATTCCGATCGAGCAAGCATATTCCGACTAGGCCCAGTTCGGGGTGTGACACTTTCTAATAGTACGAGGGCAAAAAAACCCCTTATCCCTATAATATTTTGAAACATTCACAAAAATGCCATAGAAAAAGGATGTTGTTTTAAAAAAAAATAACACATCTTCCTTCCTTCTTTCAAAAATGCCATTTTTTTTAACTTTCCAATTTTAAAAATACCTCCATTTGCCAAACAGTCCATTATTTAACCATCTCAAATCTTTGTTACTTCCTTTATAATTTGCCTTTAAATCTTTGTTTTCAACTTTCAAACTAGCGATTAGCTTTATCATCATTTTCTGTAATTTGCCTTCAACCTTTGTCTTAAACCTTCATATTAGCAATTTGTGTTGTCATTATCTTTTGCAATTTTCCTTCAACCTTCATAACAGTGATTTACGTTAACAACCAAGAAAAAGTACTCAAATGTGAAAATGGTATACACGTCACTTGATATCATTCGTGATATGAACGCCGAATTTGGAGTTATAATAAACTATGGAAAAGCTTGGATATCAAAAGGAAAAGCTCTAAAAATGCTTAAGGGCAACCTTGAAGAGTCATATGCCCTGCTAGCAAATTATTTGCACATGTTGAAGGCTACGAATCATGGATTTGTTGTTGATATTAAAACATGAGAAAATGGATTGTTCCAATACTTATTTATTGCTTTGGAAGCTTCAATTAAAGGATGGAAGTTCTGTAAGCCGATTTTTTTTTATGACACATTCTTGAAAATAAAATATGGAAGGACACTAATCACAGCATGCACACAAGATGCAGCTGGTGAAATTTTCCCTTTAGCCTTCGTTGTTGTTGATTCTAAAAAAGATTGTTCTTGGGAATGGTTTTTAATAATGTTTAAGGAAACATATGGTATAAGAGAAATGATGTGCATAATATCGAACAGACATGATAGTATTGATAAAGCAACTATAAAAACTTTCCTAGAAGTCAGCCATTTTGTATACACAACCACTTTTGGAACAATTTGAAGATGAAATTCAAGAAAAATTCAAGTAAGATTAAGGATTTATTTTGTGGAGTAGCTAGGGCATACACATTGGAAGAATTTGAGTACAACATGGATAAGATTGATAAGGTAGATTTTCATTTTGGAAAATATTTGGCTAATGTTGGATGGGAAAATTGGTCGAGACTACATTCATTAAACAATAGGTTCCCAAAAATGACCTCAAACATAGTTGAATCAATAAATGTAGCAAATATAGCAGTAAGAGAACTTCCAATAGTTGCTTTAGTTGAATACTTGAAAGAATTGACACAAGAGTGGAGTTACAAAAATAGACAACTAGCATTGTCAACCTTCACAATACTTGCAATAAATCATGAAGATAATTTAAGAAAAAACTACATTTTGTCTCTGAAAATGATGGTTTGATCTCAAAACTCGAATATATTTGTCATATACATTAAAACCTGTAGTGTGGTATACCAAGATATACAAAATCTAGATAATGAATTCCAAATCTATAATGTGGTATACCTTAGTACACCAAAATCCTAATAATGAATTCCAAATCTGGAATGTGGTATACCAGTAGGTATACCTTGGTTTATCAAAATCTAAGAATGAATTTCAAATTTTAATGTGGTATGTTAGTGGGTATACCTTGGTAAGCCAAAATCTAGAAAAGGAAGTATAAAACTATAACAAAATGGAGAACAAAAATGTTCTCTTTTCATAACATTCAATCATTTTTTTTCCAAGTGAAAGCATCAAGCAATAATACCTTTACTGTAACACCCTTAAATCACTATACTGTAAGTACAGTAATTGGTTAACCCGGATGCAACATCAAAATTTTTTTTTCATCTTTTCAAACATCAAAGACATTTATGAATATAACAATATAACAGTCCATACATAACTCTGTTTAAAGTCTAAACTTTCACATATGCATAAATCATAAACCTGTCTATATATATTCTTAACTTCATCCAATACAGTCATATACATGCCATGCCTACGTCTCTCTGTTTTCTTTCCATCACTTTTCTCGATCATCAGCAAAGCCTCGGCCACTTTAATTTTTCTACCTTCCATAACTTGCGCGCAGTAACAACGCTGCACGCTGAGCATTAAAATGACTAGTGGTGGATACATATCCTAAATTTTTTATAACTATATTGATACATCCATACATACACAAGCACAATTTTTTCATACACTATTTGGGCTTTAATTATTTTCATACATTTTACTTAGTTTATATCTTAATTTAAAGTCTTTACTAAATCTTTTGTTATAATTAATTATCACCATATCCATTACTATCTTCATCACTATACTTCATTACTATAGTTCTAGTTATCATTACTATTACTGTTTGCATTGCTAATATTAACATTGACAATTACATATGCACATGCATAATTGAAAATCATACAAATTATTTTTATGCATTAATCTTAATAAATTCAATAATTTATTTTTCACTAATTAATCTATCATTATTTCCATAATTAATATTACTATAAATAACATTTATCTTCATCTTTGTATTTCCATAATTTATATTACAATAAATAATAGTCATTTTGGCTCATACATATGTTTCCACTATTATTATTATTATTATTATTATTATTATTATTATTATTATTATTATACATTATATAATAAATTCTTATTATCCTTATAATTACATATATTAGTCAAATACATTATCAATTTACATTTAGATCCTTACAACAACCTTATTATGGTCAATTACATTTTAGTCCCTCAATGTCCATTAAATTACGATTTTGTCCTTCAATTTCACTATGATTACAATTATGCCACTAGTTATTCATATTCGATATCTAATTCATTAGTTAACATGTAAAATTACCGTTTAGTCCCTAATAGGGGTGAGCATGGACCGGTTAAGCTCCAAAAAAAATCAGTCCATTAATATCGATTTTTTGAAATTTCAGTCCATTACTATCGGTTAATCAGTCCATCGTTTCGAATTTTCGGACCGGTTAACCAATATAATTATAAAATGCATTCATAAAAAAATTAAATTGTTGAAGATACTTAAAATTTAAAATTCGAAAACAAATATAATCCAATATAATAATTAAATATGATGTTCAAACAACAAATATAAACTAAAAATATTCAAAAATATTATTTTCACATATATTAAAAATTTTATTGTTTTGAAAATTTTAGTTAATATATTAATTTTGTATAACTTTTCAAATATATTTTTATTTTAATTAATGAAAAATTGATATATCATGAAATAATAAGAAATATTAAATATGTACATATTGAACGATTAATAAATTAACTAAAATGACTTTAAAAAACTAAAATAAAATTGAAATATTTTAGAGAAAATGAAAATTAAAAGGATATAAATAATTAAATATGAAAATAATAAAATAAAAAATTATAATAAAAATAAAAAAGAGTGAAATAAAATTAATAAAATATAGGGTATTCATTTATCGGTTTCGGTTCAGTTAACCAATTTATAAGTTAAAAAAAAAACAATCCATTAATATCGATTTTTGTAAAACACTAACCGTTAACCATAAAAATCGGTTCGGTTGACCTATTTTTCGGATCGGTTTCTCGATTAACCAAGTCCAACGGTTTTTTTTGCTCACCCCTAATCCCTAACCTTTACTTTATGTAGAAATTCTCCTTGATTTCTCATATTTTCACATATTTTGTTATTTATTTACTTATTTTTCCATAATTCCATCCTTTTTTACTATTAAGCATAATTACCATTTTAACCATATTACTTTTAAATCCTTACAATTTAGTCATTATTCATTTCATTTCTCTTATTACTTCATATTTATTCATTTTGAACCGTTTCCTTAATTTGCCCTTAGTATCAATCTGGTAGAAATCTACAAACCGGATACATGGGGCGTAGAGCCATAAGACATAGTGATAACTAAGGACCACTAACTCTAGAGGCATAAGAGAAAGTGACCATTAAGGATCACTAACTCTAGGAGCCATAAAAGTAAATGACCACTAAGGATCACTACTCAGGGAGCCATAAGAGTAAGTAACCAATAAGGATCACTACTCTGGGTCCTAACAATAAAACTGTCGATTCCATAAGCCATAACGACGTAGTGTCATATATAGTAGACAGTCATTGGCTTATCCATACGAGTCATCATGACTCGAACCGAGGTATATGTGTCTCTATAGCTAACTATTCGTATCTTAAACTAGTGATTTACAACCAGTATACTAAGGGCAATGTACAGTATTCATGATTCTCATTAATTCTTTACGTATGTAGCCATAATCATTTCATAATAACCATAACCATTACATGTCATGCCTTAACATAATCTTATTTCTTATTCTTAAACATAATTTCATTTCTTATTCCAAATATCTAAATAAACATACATACATTACTTCTTATTCATTTATTATACTTACATATTCATAATCATTACATGACCATCATTTCATAACCATATATTATTCGGTCATTACACTATCATTCATACACTTATTTTCTTTTCCATTAAATTCAATTCCATTTTACTTATTGTTTCATTCTAGTCGTATTTATGTCATTACTTCACTTAAACATAACTTATTCCATAATCTTTTCTTAATACATAATGCAATATCAATATAAATTATATTCGTTATTAATCTAAAAATTTCTAATAAATTCGTATATACTCTATTTTAACTATATATTAATTTTATGACTTAATGTTTATTAAATTAACCAAATACACATTAATACCCCTTTAATATAGTATTCGGCCAACCTTGTGAATTTTAAATCCATAATTCTTTTTCTTCCCTTTAACATTAAATCCACAAGATTACATGTTAATTGACATGGATACATGCTTATTTACCATTAAACATGAAAATACAATATGTTATACCTTAATTCTATATTTAGCCTACACAAGGGTTTTCCATACTAATTTATTCTTTCAATTTTAACCATTCAAATTATCATTTTTAGCCTCCATTAACATATCTATAACCTTAATTTCAATTATACATGCATTATTCACATAAATGCTTAACATACATAATCTTAAACCTAAACAAAATCAATGGAAAATAAAAGATATTGTATCCACTAACCTTTAAACCTTGTTCTTCACACCTTAAGCTTCCTTTTCGTTGCTTTCCACCTTAGAAGTCCCTTCCTCCTCCTTAATTCCTCAATTGGCTGAATATGTATCCATAAAAAATCATCATTTTCTTGCTTCCTTTATTCAATATAACCATATACTCATGTTATACAACCTTTAATTTACCCATAGGAACCATAAAATTAAATTATAGAACTCAATTTTGACACATAACCTTCTCCTCTTGACTTCTGCCACTTCTTCCACTCCAAATGAGATAAAAATGGTTATCAAAGAAATGAGGAGCTGAAAATTACTTAGTAGGTTGAATTTAGTGGAAACTATAGAAAAAGATGAATGAAAAATGTGAAAAATGGTAGAAAGTACCATTTAGCCAACATGAGAGGCATAGAAGGCTGAAGAGAATTATGAAGTTTGGCCGATTTTTCAGCCTTTTATAGGTGATTTTGATGGGATGGGCTTGGGCCAACCCAATTAAGCCCAAATGTATTAAAAAGCCTATTATGTAACCTTAAATTATTTCTCTCATTTCACAAGTTTAATTACTCCTAATATGATTCCATAATTTTTAAAATATATTAATTAGCCTATATAAATATTTTTAGCTCAATCGGAATCTGTTGATCCGGTTCACTAATACAGGTTTGATTCACAAATTTTCGATGTTACTGTAAAATTAATTTTTCACTGTCAAATAATCTCCCATAATATTTAAGTCAATCTATTCCTTTAAATAATTTTTCAGATGTCATTTACTATTTTTAAAGTCTTGGTCAAACGGTTACTATTTGAACCGAAACCGTGATTTTTTCTTATTTTCTATATTTGCGAACCTATTTGACCTTATTTTCACTTCAAATTTTATCCTTGGACTAGTCGTGACTAGTAGTTTTCAATTATCAAATAAAATATTTTTTGCCTTTGGATGTACTTTTTTCCTCGGTGTCCCTATTCACAGCCCGAAAATTACAATTCACGAAAATTACAATTTTAGGGCCATTATATTTACTATCCAAGAATGTGGCAAGAATTAAATAGTGAACAAGAAAGGAAGAACTTGCAATTGAAATCCTTACCAAATGAATGAACTGCCATGTCCAAATTGTTTAGAAGTAGTGCATGAGTATCACTTGAACCCTTATTAATATTATTCAACTTACTACACCAAAAACATCATGGTGGCAACTTATGAAGAAATAGTATATCCAATTCCTGAGAAGAAAACATGGAACATACATACCTACTGAGGTTGAAGAAGAACTTCTACTACCACTTGTTGGAAGAATTAAAGTAGGAAAACCTAAAAAGAGAAGAATCAAATCATCATAGGAAACTAAAGTGAAAAAAAGGAGTGGAGAATGCAAAGAATTTGAACATAATCAAAAGACCTGCAGAAATACTCCAAAATAGGTATAATACTTGTTTCTTTCTTTTTCTTTTTTGTAAAAACAATTATCATATTATTGCAATAGAATAAAATTTTTTTAGTAAAAAATGTATTATTGGAAATAGATATAATTAAAACAAATAAAAATACAACAATTGATTTTGATTTATATGTAGTATATCAAATTACACCAATTGGCATAGATCCTCTCAATACAAATGAAATCATGTTTACAACTATTTTTAGGTAAATGTTTACAATGAAAAGACATTGTCAAACTTAAAAAACTTTTCCTTTATAATCCTTAGAAATATCCTTCAATTTAGGTATTCTTAGAGGTGCTTTAAATTCACTCTCAACATCCTACAATTGCTTTATCAATCCATGATAATATAAAAAGATTGTCAGTCTAGTTCAAAGAATTTTCACATTGAAGTTTAAAGCTGAAATCTCCTTTTCAACTATAAAATACTTAGTAAATGACAAAACAAAAGTACCACAATTACTGCAACCACAAAACCATAAAAACACAACAAATTAAGACAAATTGAACAAATAGATTTTTTTCTTTTAAAAAAAGATTATCAAAATGTACCTTTTTTGCTGAAGTTGTAATCCCTTAACCTATACAATATCAAAAAGATCAATCCATCCCTTTGTTTCATAGGGCTCTTGATCAAATGAAATATCCTTATGACTATCATAAAACCTAGTAACATCTAAATAATAAGGAAGTAAAACACTATACGGTCTTAATGCATTCTCCACTAACTCCTTACCCTTATCGGACCTCAAAGAATCATAAACATATAAACATTTATCAATAAAAGACAACCTACACAAAATCCAATCCCATTATTTTTGAAATGTTGATAGGAAATAAAATATGATCTACAAAACAAATTATACCCAAAAATGCAACCAGAAATACAATTGCCTAAATCAACAATGGATGAAACATTTCATTTCCTCACAAATCTTGCATAGAACTTCTGCAACGTTTGATCAAAAGAGTTGCCTATTGTTACAAAGTTGATAGTTACTTGTTCTGAATACTTACCTTTTCTCGAAAAATAAAAAATGACATCTATGTGCTGTATAGAAAAAAATAATTTTTTAAAAAATATGCATAAAGCATATAAAGAAACAAATATAACATACCAAATCTGTGAAAGGTTGATCACAACAATTCAATGTGTGAAACCACGTCTTTCAACTGATAGTCTCTACTCCAAAGTCAATAGTTGGTGAAATCTTATTATCTTCCTTATCATGAATTTCTCCTACAAAACAAAAATTAAAAAACTTTATAACAGAAAAACCAACACATAAAAATCATAAAAAATTAAAATTAATAAATAATTTACATAGTACGCTTTTCCATTCCTTTGTTTAACCAATAATCAAAGTTGACTTGAAAAAATCGATATGGCTCTTAACCAATTTTATCATCTAGTGGCACCTTATTAACAAGTTCAATCTTCTTAAGATTGGGATTAACTAAACTTTCAAGAGAACCAAAATCATGCAAAAATTGAGATTTCATAATTGTGATTGGTCGAATCTCCCTTTTTCGCACATAAGGAGTGAAAGTATCTTGAGGAATGCCTTGGAGTGGAACAATTTACTTACCAATAACATAATATGATTCAAAAACCTATATTAATCCCTTACCCGTACGTTGCCAACTGTATCCTCTATGGGTGAGTCACTATAACAGATAAGATTTGTTACACTCACACAACATGCAATCAAGATAACTCATATAACTATTAAGTTTACATGCATTAAATTATGCCCGAAAATTTTTAACTTTATTTTCAACACGGAAATGGCCAATATTCTATTTAATAAGCATATGCAATTTATACACATTACATTAAGATCATTCACATCGCAGGTGAAATACATTATATTGTTCTACATAAGATTTTATACATCTCTTAAGATTAACATATATACATATCATAAGTTACAATATTATAACCCAAAAAGGTTACAATTACTTTATTACAACAACAGACAAAACCCACAAAAAGATATGCTAGTCTTATTGTGTTGGCTTTTAAAGATGCATGTCTGTCCTTCCAAAATTGTTATCACTAACACCTGCACCTACACGGATGCAACACCTATACTAAGCATAATCGCTTAGTGGGGAAACATAAAATGTATGACCCCTCACAGTGATCATCAAATCATAACACTTGTGGTAACCCTGTTTTATTGCATAAAAATCCAGAATTCAGCAACCAATCTCACTTACCTTGAACACTCCCAAAAGATGGATAAACACCCTTTTTAGACAAAGTTCCCTTCTAAATAATTGCTCCCCTAGGTGTTAAATTTCCCATGACATAAATTTTAGGTCAATGCATTTAAAACTCCAGATATAGCCTAAATGACCCAGACTGTTCCCATTGGGGTGGCTAAACTCCTAGGTTAAATTTAAACTCATTTTAGAGATCCTTAAGCCAGATCCCAAGACTATTTCTAGCAAAAAGGCATATTTACGTCTTAACTTTCCAACCTTACTAAAATCATGCTGTTTGGAGTTGTATAACTCCATTAATACCCGAAATAAACATTAAGGGTCAGACGAAATTTAAGCAAAGTTTCCCTTAAAACTCATCATGCCCCAAACTCAATCAATTTAATTCACTTCACAGCAACTTCAACCCAAATCAAATTTACACATTCCAATATAACAAATTTATCATATAATATACAATAATATAAAATTTCCCAAACCTTCTTCTTGCTCTCCTATGGCTTCAATTTGCTCATCTTTCAACCACCTTCTCTTTCTATTTATCACCAATGGCTTTCTCTTTTACAAATAACACTATAATTTATCAATTACACAAAATCCACAATTCTCAATTCCTGGTTCACGGCAGAAAAAGAAGAAAAGAAGAGTTTCCAACTTACCTCCTTAGACTTGCACACACACTTAAACTAATTGTCTAACTTAAGTGGCAATAGAGCAACAAGTGAATGGAGGATTGGTTGAGTTTATAGAAGAAGAAAATGGCTAAAATAGAGGAGAAAGAGGAGCAGACGTTAAGATCGTTTAATCCACCATCCCTCATGGCTTTTAAAGCCATATTTATCCTTCTAATCCTTTTTTAAATCTCACCCATTCAATTGTCACTCCATGATTGGTTGCCAACTTTAATATCTCTTTTAGTCCTTTGACTCAACCTAAATCATCTATTAATCATTCAATTTAACTTAAATCATGCATTCACATACAAAGTAACTTATTTAATGCAATATATTCCATAAGGGTTAAATGACCATTTTAACCCTGACTTTTCAATTAATATCGATTATGTCCCAAACACTAATTCTTGACCAATTACATAACTTAGGCCACTCTCGTACCCCAATAGTGTTTAAAACGGCTAGGGTATAAATGGGGGCCTTACAAAAAATTAATACAAAGAATACATGATTAACATTAAAAACAAACAACAAATACTTAGCAATATTGCCACTTAGTATACCAACTTATAGCAAAATCCAGATAATTAATTTCAAAAATTTGGAATTTGGTATATTAGTGGGTGCACCTTGGTGTACCAAAATCCAGAGAAGGAATTTCAAAATTAAAATTTGGTATACCAATAGGTATACCGAAATCTAGAAAATGAATTTCAAATTTGGAATTTGGTATACTAATGGATATAACTTGGTATACTAAAATCTAGATAAGGAATTTCAAAATTGGAATTTGGTATGCCAGTAGGTATACCTTAGGATACCTTTGTATACCAAAATCGAGAAAAAGAGTTTTAAAACTGGAATTTGGTATATCAAAATTCGAAGAAGAAATTTGAACACTGGAATTATTGTGGGTATAACTTGGTATACCAAAATCCACAAAAGAAATTTCAAATATCAATTTTGGTATAACATGTAAAAAATACATAAATAATAAAAATTACCAAGAAATAAACTCTAATAGAAATTACCAAGAAATAAACTCTATGCACCTTTTGATCCACTTCATTTTCTTCTTTTCAAGGCTTGATCTTCAATTTCATTTAATAAATTTGGATCAACATAATAAAAAATGAACCATTTACTTCTCCAATAGAATCCTTGCCACCCTTGAAAATAAAAAAAAAATAACTCATATTATAAATATAACACAAAACTACAAAAACTTCAAAAAGACATACCTTATTAGTGTCCTTCTCGCAATCCTCCTTACTTTATGCTCCATTAAAATCACCCCCTTTATTAATATCAATATTACCAACACTAATGCACTCGCTTCTACCTTCAACACCACCAACTTCATCATCATTGTCATCATCCTTATCATCCTTTTTTTAAATAACATAATATTATATATACATATACATATCTTCATAAATATTTTAACTTGTTATACTTAGTACTCTAAATTTATATTTTAATTCACTTCTAAATTTTAATTTTAATTTTAATTCACTTGTAAAAACTATTTATAATAAATTTACATATCAATTTATTTTCATATATTCCTAAATATTAGAACATGACAAAATAAAAATAAAATAATTATCTTAGCTTAAACTAAATCTATTTTACAAAATATATAAAATAATAATAACTTGCCTTTAAAAATATTGAAAGGAATTATATTGCAAACTTAATAGCACCTGCAATTTAAAAATGAAAATAAAGTTAGGCATAAATTAAAATTTGATTAACAAAATCAATTTATACTATATTCACATAATATTACTTTTTTTTTAATGCTCAACAAAATCTTCTACAATCATTTCAATAAAAAATTTTCAAACACTAACTAATTAATGAAATGGAAAAGTTAATATAAGATGGAAAATGTTGAAAGTGAAAGAATGAAAAGAAGAAGAGGGAAGAAATAATGAAGTAAAAATGAAAGTTAAGGGAAGTGAAGGTGGGAAATGGGAAGGAAAGAGGGGTTGGTTTGGGGTGTTTATAGGCAGAATTAAAAAAAAAAATTCGAATTCCCGCGCCTGCTGCTGCAATCATGGGATTTACTGTGGTGCTGCAACAGCGTGCACCTGTAGCTGCAATCTTTTATTAAAAAAAGTTTTGAAAAACAGCAATTGTGGTTGCCGTTTTTTGTCTTGTTGAGTCCCACACAACCAGACAAAAATCAAGGAGCAAAATGATGACGTTTTGCGCCTTGAAAACAGCAACTTAGATTGCCATTTTCTATCAGGTTAGGACCGACTCCCGCAGATAGAAATCAAGAAAATGGCAACTTCGGTTGCCATTTTTCATACAAATTTTTGGTATTGTTGGCTAGGTTTCACACTGATGGAAAACCGCAAAAACTTTTCCATTTTCTGACACACCAGTTTCCTAATTTTGTTTCATGTAGCACAACAAATCTATTTTTTTTTTCAAAATTACACCAAACCTAAAAAAACCCCATCAAAACTGATCCTAAAACATACGATTAAGTTAAGACTCCTTCCAAGTGGATAAAAGCAATGAAGGCCAAATGAAATGCTTTAGAGTGGAATCGGACTTCGGAGTTGACATCATTGTCACATGGCAAGAGACCCATAGGTTGTAAAATATTATAATATGTCTCAATAAATACAAAATAAATAATATTTAAACAAAAAATGAGAAGAATAAGAAGGAGAAGATGCAATCAATAATTTTATCCTAAACAAGTATGAAGCTGAATTTTGACTGGTTTTGCAATAATAGATTTTGAAATGCTTAGTTGTTTTTGGATTGTAGACCTATAAACATATTATAAAAATATAAATCCTATAAGAAAATTTTAAAAAATTGACTGATTGACTAAATTAAAGTATATGAGATCATCCATAGTTTAAATTGAGATTTCGATAATTTTTTTAATTGATCAAAATTCATTTTTCATTCCATCACTAAAAATATAATTATAAAAAAATCTAGACTAAAGTATATGATTTTTATTTTTATTTTTGAAAGCAATAAAAAAAAAAGGAAAAACATTTAACAATAAAATATTCATTTTATCTTCATGAAAATTCATGCTTTGTTACCAATTATCAATGAAATAAAGTATAAAAAAATAATTATCAACAAATACTTTTACTTGTGTAATCCATTCAGACCTTTTTATATTAGACAGTGGACTTGGCCTTGCATTTTCATTTTAAATTTGTAATAACATCAGAATGTTGAGTCTATCCATTTGTAATAATGTCAAGAGATGTAATAATGTCTATCCATTTGTGAGGCCGGTAAATAATATGGGATTACCTTTGGATGCATTATTCATCGGATGCATTGAAGGAATCCTCTTTGAATAGCCATGTCCAATTTGGATCAACTTGCCATTCAAGTCAGTTTCAAATCAATCCATTCATGTTTTAGTTTGGGTCTAACCCAATCTTATTTTTTCTAATTGGATCATTCATCTTTTTCGGATAAAGTTTAGGTCAGATTCTCGAGTTAGGATCCAAATTGACAGAGATAATATAAACCCTATTAAATTAGATAATAATAAAAAAAATTATTTATTTTTATTTATCTTAACGCGTACAATGTAAATGGATAAAAATAAAGGCTTACAATATAAATTATTTCACTTATTTTTTTTATTGAAAAAGATATTGACAGAGAAATTTATATTTGATCTCCTGAAAAATTGGTATAGTAGATGATAAAATGAAGGAATTGTAGAAAAGGGAAAAGAAAAACCGTTAGAGCAATAGGATTAATTTGAGTTGTCACCTTTGATGTAACAGAACAGATCCAATAAAAACACAAGTTTTAAGTTCTAAAATTAAGTAATCAAAAAATAGTAACATGAAAGTTATTAATAAAAGAAAGGTAACATTTAGCTATCCGTTTGAAAGAGTAGCTATTAATGCGATGAATATGTGGGAGTAATTAGAGAAACCTTGCATAATCAGATCCTAATCATCACTTTGAGGGCTTCTCTCTCTCTTTCGCTTCTTCCTTTTCCATTCCATTCCTTTGAGTTTTGGGGTCAATATTCTTGAAACTCGTAAGGGAATGTTTCTTTGCTACTTCTAATTTCTTGAAAAGATTCATTTGTAAGTTCGCCTTTTTATTCTTTTATCTAACATTACATTTTATGAATTTATTGAAAAACACGTTCATTTTAGATCTTTGTTTGCTAACTATACGTTAAAAATTGTAGTTTAAAGAGAGTGTAGCAGGATTAGAGGAAAATGATCAAGTGTTGGCTTCTTTTGTTGTGGATCCATGCAACTTTTTCATCAGCAATAAAGCCTCCACCATCCAGCAAGAAATGGCTGACATTAGATGGTAATTAACAAGATTCTTTGTTTTTCTTTTCAATGATTCTCAATACAATTTTTCATTAGATTTTTTTTTACATAAGAGATCTGTTTATGCGAAATTTCACTGTTCTGATTATCATATAAATACTAATAAATTTTTGCGCATGGCAGGTCAAGCACCGCTAGTAATTGCACGCGGTGGATATTCAGGAGTTTTTCCTGAATCTAGCGAGTTTGCAATTGACATGACAAAATCAAGTGTACCTAATGTGGTCATGCTTTGCAATTTGCAACTAACAAAAGATGGAATTGGAATTTGCCAACCTGATGTGAAGATTGACAATACCACAAATATAGATATGGTTTTTCCAAATCAAAAGAAGACCTATAAGGTTAATGGCAAGGATGTTACAGGATGGTTTTCTATGGATTTTACTCTTACGCAACTTTTGGAAAATGTAACACGTAAGTTTCTTAATTTTCATTATACATTATCCTACTTATTGGAGTGCAATAGGATGCGCCGCACATTTGGACCATTTGATGGTGCATGCCACCAATTAAACGATCTAAATGCGTATGCACCAAACTGCCACTTTAATTACTTTATACACATAAAAATATATATATACCTTTTAATGTGTAATTCTATTTGTATATATACAGTGATGCAGAATGTATTAACTCGGCCGAGTGCTTTTGATAATCAACAGCCTATTTCCACTGCTGATGATGTTTTGCATAGTAAATTTCATTCATATTGGTTAAATGTTCAGGTAAACCTCTCATCGTTTAGGCTATGCGTGGAAAGTATGCAAGTTACTAAAGCATATTCATTTTCTTTTGTGTAGTATGATATGTTCTATACTGAACACAAATTGGATATAGTTTCATATATTCAGCAGCAAAAGATATTCCGAGTTGTTAATTACATTTCAAGTCCTGAGATTGGTTTCTTGAAGGCAATAAAAGGAAAAGTGAGAGGGAGAACCAAACTTATTTTTGTTTTTCTTGATCAAGATTTAGTTGAACCAACAACCAATCAAACATATGGTTCAATATTGCAAAATCTTGCCACAATCAAGACATTTGCTTCTGGCATTGTTGTCCCAAAAAATTACATATGGCCTGTAACCAAAGCTAACTATTTGGAGAACAATGCCACTTCTCTTGTTCTTGATGCCCATAAAGCTGGTTTACAAGTGTATGCTTCCGGCTTCGCAAATGACTATTCCACAATCTATAATTATCATTATGATCCGATAGCAGAGTATTTGAATTTTATTGATAATCCTCAGTTCAATGTTGATGGGGTGATTTCAGATTTCCCTTCTACAGCATCGGCATCTGTTGGTACGATTATCTATCCCATTATTAGCAGTCTCAAAATTTTCATATTTTGAATCTTCAAATGTTGACCATCTTAGCAATCCCTCCAATGCAGCATGCTTTGCAAATTACAATGGATTGGATATGCCGAAAAAGGGTAGACCAACGATCATAAGTCATAACGGAGCAAGTGGCGTTTATGCTGGCTGCACAGATCTTGCTTATCAACAGGCATTACAAGATGGGACTGACATAATAGATTGCTCAGTTCAAATGTCAAAAGATGGTGTAGCTTTCTGTTTGGATTCTGCAGATCTTGCTGGAGATACTACTGCGATGACTACATTTGTGTCTCGATCTACCACAATCCCTGAAATTCAAAAAAATGCTGGGATTTTTTCATTCGACCTGACATGGGCTGAAATTCAAACGCTGAAACGTAAGCTCTTTTCCTGCATATTATATTTGCATAATGTTTATTGTTCAAGTAAAGCAACCAAACCAACAATCTCTCTTACGGTAATTATATCTTCTATTAGCTCTATTGACAAGCCCTTTGGGGAATAATAACCTCTTTCCAAGGAATCCTGCAAGTGCCAATGCCGGTAAGCTTATGACTTTAGCTGGCTTCTTAGAAATGGCAAAAACAAAGGCAGCATCTGGCATTTTGATCAACATAGAGGTACGCAACACATTTGTATTTTATGTTTCCTATCCATTTCATTCTTTTTTATCTGATTTTGCAAAATTTCTTATGGCAGAATGCTGCCTACCTAGCTTCAAAAAAGGGACTTGACATAGTAAATACGACTAGCACCGCACTGAGCAATGCCACATTTGACAAACAATCAACTCAGCAAGTTCTAATCCAATCAGATGACACTTCTGTGCTGTCCAAATTTCAAAACATCCCTGCATATAAAAGAGTCCTGAATCTTAAAGATGAAATAAGTGATGCACCCAAGACGCCTGTAAATGAAATCAAGAAGTATGCAGATGCTGTTAATCTACCACGAATTTCCATCATTCCAACAACAGAAACTGGCTTTGCTCAAACTCCAACAAATGTTGTCAAAGAAATGCATGCTGCCAATCTAACTGTATACGTTTCAGTTCTTAGGAATGAATTTGGTGCACTTGCATTTGATTTCTTCTCAGATTCTACTCAAGAACTTGCTACTTACCTTTTCGGAATGGAAGTTGATGGTGTCATCACTGAGTACCCTGCAACAGCAAATAGATATTTGAGTAAGCATTCCTCACAAAATTTCTTAACCTTTATACACCGAATGATTCCTAGAGAATGCCAAATCTAAGTGCTTCTAATTGCAGGTAACATATGTTCAAATCTGAACTACGATCTGGAATTTGCTATCCTACCTATCGAGCCACCACTTCTGCTTCAATTTATTAGCCCTCAAATGCTACCACCGGCAGCTGCACCAAAACCAGCTCTTGATGTTGCAGATGTTGTTGACCCACCACTACCGGCAGTAGTTAAAAACCCAGTGTCTCCTCCGCCAACAGGTGCGCCTAGTTCAAGCTCTCCTCTATCAAATGTTCCCCAATTGGGTCTTACTCTACTGGGAACCTTGATGTTGCATTTACTATTTAAGCAGTGATGTTAAGTGGCATGGATGGATAGAAGCTGAGGTTTTAACATTGTTTGGTTTCATGTCCCCCGTAGTATATGTAAAAAAGTGAACAAACAAGTTGAAATAAGAGTGGCCTGTTGAAATTAGCATGAGCAGAGTTAGAACTGAAGATTCCAAAACAACACGCATGAATGATATGTTGCTCTTAATTGTGTTTTGAGTTTCATAGACAAATTAATGAAGCTTTTTTGGGTTTCATGTGTTCTTTCTTAAGTAGAATACAAGTTGACTTTAGCAAAATCAGAGCTCATAATAGACCTATTATTGATAAAATGACTCATACAAATGCCCAGATAACTTCAAGAATCATGTGAAGTACCAAGCAAATTAATCAAACAAAAATGAGCAATTAAATTGAGGCTCAGATTCTCCTTTTATCAGACAAGCAAAATGAACACGAAAGGCCATGGCTGCAAAAAAAAAAATGTTTATGAGAGAGCAAAATGCCCTTTACACAAAGAACCTCCAAATTACCCCGCCAGATGACCAAGCGTTCATTACATCTGACATTTGTACTCAGAATTAGAGTATCATCACAGCCTCTGTAGAAGTAGCAACAGCAGAAGCAGAAGAAGAAGAAAATGATAATGATGACGAAATTTGAAGAGATACATAGGTTAGGCTGTTAATTTGATTAAACGACAGTGAAATCATCGGCTCCGCAGTCGTTCAGAGAGGGCAAGCGACCACCTTACAAGGACACCCATCCGCCTCACTGAGGCCAGACCCTCATTCTTAAACTGATAAGCGTCTATCGCCCCCATTTTATAGTTGCCTTCTTATATTTTCTGTTCCAAAATTACCCTTCCTCTTTCCTGGTTGTACATGACTGACAGCAATAATCATGGGACGGAAAATCTCCGATCCTGGTAGAGATCTGATCCAAACGAGACGAGAATTTCTCGAGCTTTCTTACCGTGGAGATGGGGACGAGGAAGAAAAAATCTCCACTTTTAAATTCGGGGCGGGGAGGGGGAACATGCTTTTTGCCCCGAATAAACCTGCATTTTATTTTATATATATATATATATATATATTCAATTTTCCTTTTTCACTTTCTTTTTTGCCCTAAAACTAAACCCACCCACATTCGCCGCTCCTCTGTCCCTCACTTCGCCTACTACTTCTCCACACCAGCAAATTCGCCACCTACTTCTCCTTCTCCAGTCACTCCACCACCAGAATCTCCTCCACCTACTACTCCCCCTCCTCCAGTCCTGCTTCTCCTCCTCCGCCGCTCCTCTCTCCCTCACTCCACTATAAGCTTATTTGGTTGGATTGTTTGAGGATACCAATATGTACAGTATTCATGCCAAGTAGGGGTGAGTATGGTCGGCTAACCGGTCCATGAGTCCCGGTCCATTAACCAGTCAATTAATATCGATTTTTTGAAATTTCAGTACATTAACCAATCCATTACCATCGGTTAACCAGTCCATTGGTTTCGAATTTTCGGATCGGTTACTTAATATTTTTCTTAACCACTATAATTATAAATATATTCATAAATAAAATTAAAATGTTCAATATACTTAAAAATTAAAATCTTTTCACTATAATATAACATTATTGTTGTTAAAATAAAAATATTTGGTGGATATAAACAAATTTGTTTTTAAAAATTAATATTTAATAAGTAAATATATTAACCGGTCCATATACTTTTAATTAGATAAATTATTATACTTACTAATAGCCAATTAAAAAAATTTAAAAATTTTAAAATAATTAGTATAATGAAAAAAAGTACATGATCACCTTTAATTAGGATAAATTGTTATAAATTATTAAAAAATTAATAAATTAACTAAAAATTCGGTTTCGGTTCGGTTAACCAGTCACATGAGTCAAAAACCATTAGCCAGTACATTAATATCGATTTTTTCAAAACACTAACCATTAATCAGTCCATTACAATCGGTTAACCAGTCCATCGGTTCGGTTTCGAATTTTTTTTTTCTGTTAACCAAGTCAATCGATTTTTTTGCTCACCCCTAATGCCAAGAGAGTCACTATTATGCTTAACGATATCCAACTTGCTAGAAGGATCAAAGGCGAGAGGGCTTAGATCTTAGCGTTTTATGTTATTTTTCTTTTGATGTTTAGTGTTCATTCTAGTTCTACGTTTTGTGCTTATGTGGTTAGTTAGGGTTACAGGAGTGAGCAAAAAAACGTTGGACTTGGTTAACCGAGAAATCGAACCGAAATCAATTCGAAAAATATATTAACTAAACCGATTTTAATGGTTAACGGTTAGTATTTTAAAAAAATCGATATTAATTGACTGGTTTATTTTTTTTGCTTATAGACCGGTTAATCGAACCGATAACCGATAAATAAATACTTTTATGATATATATATATATATATATATATATATATATAATAATGAACACGAAAGATGTTTTATAAGATCATGAGTTAAAACAGCGATTGTGAGAAGGCCGTCTAGGGTCAGGCATACGTGGAATAAGAGGATCTTTCTTTTTCAAGAAGTTATATATCTCTAACAGGTGTATAACAATAGCGCTCTCGAGGTATGCTAGTCACACAATTTATTAGTTTGTATAACTGGTGATTAAAGATGGAATATGTTTCGTCATGTGTGAGTGAGAGATAATAGAGTTGGGATACGCTCATGACTCTATTATGGATTAAGTTTCAATCCAGATAGAATTGAGTAATTCAATCTAATTAAAATTACCAAATTCTATTTCAGAAAGGATCCTGAGTTATATTAGATATAAGTCTCTAACTTTTAAAATCTCTATAAATAGATGAGAGATCTTAGAGTTTAGTAACAAAAAAACTTATGCGCCGCAAGACTGCTCGTTTCCACTCACAAGTTTTCTGTCTTAATCTTTTTGGAGTTTTTAGATTGTGATCTAACTGTTTTTATTCCGCATGTGGGTAAAATCCAGACCAGTGACCAAATAAAAGGGTTCCTTGTGACGCTTTTGCATCGAGTTTACGCGCTATAAGAAGTAGGTATCATTCTAATGTTACCTCCACTTTTTATTCTATTTTTCCCTTCAATATATTACAATTTTTTTATTTCATTATTTTCATATTTAATTATTTATATTCCTTTAATTTTCATTACTTTAAAATATATTTCAAATTTATTTTATTTTTTTGAAAATAATTATTTTAGTTAATTTATTAATTATTCAATATGTTTAGTATTTATTATTATTTCTTGATTTATCAATTTTTCATTAATGAAAATCAAAATATATTCGAAAAGTTATATTAATTAAAATTTTCAATAATTTTTAAAAAAAAAAACTATGATTTTTAATATATGTGAAAATAGTGTGTGTCAAGTTAAAAAAAAAAGAGTTGTTAGCATTAGATAGATTTATTTAATAATTTTGCATTTTTAAATATTTTTGTTATACTTTTTTCATTATCCTAATTATTTTGAAGTTTTCAAGTATTTTTTTTAATTGGCAATTAGTAAGTGTAACCCTCTATCTAATTAGAGTGATCACATACTAGTTAATTTATTTACTTATTAAGCCTTAATTTTTAAAAATAAAGTTGCTTATATCCACCAAAAACTTTTATTTTAACAACAATAATATTATATTATAGTGAAAAATTTTTAATTTTTAAATATTTTGAATATTTTAATTTTATTTATTAATACATCTTATAATTATATTGGTTAACAGAAAAAAATTGATTAATCGATCTGAAAAATCGAAACCGATTGACTGATTAATGGTTAGTATTTTAAAAAATTCGATATTAATTGACTGATTTTTTTGGGGCTGATGAACCGGTTAACCTGTTGTAACGCGCGCCGGAACCAGCAAGGCCCTCGTTGAGCTCGCCTTTTGGGGCTCGAGGGATCGGTCGCGTCTTTTTGGATCATGGGCGCCACGAGACATCATCGGTGCATCCCTCCCAATAGGACATTGGGGGAACCACCTAATCTAGTGACGCCTAAAGGCACCTTGAGGTGTATTGGAGTCGCCACCCAAGAACTTGGGAGAGGTCTCTAACCTCGATGGTCTTAAACCAAAGACGGTGTTCGGAACTTTACTTTTATTAATGAGTTAAATTAAATTTCATAAATGAGTTTTAATGAAACGCGATTCCATTCCTCTCCTCACACGAACATGCATTGAATTTAAAGCGCAATTCATCCACATTAGAAAGCGTCTAAATAAATAAATAAATGAATAAATTATATTAGAAGAATAGAATTTGCCCCAAATACTTAAATTACAAGGGCCCAACATAAATAAATGAACACTTTAAAATAAATCATACATAAATCGGGTCATTTATTGAATTTTAGGAACATTGGTTCCTTTTATTGAATTAAAAATTAGAGAACTATTTTTTAGATATTTATTTGAAAATCGAGATGAGTGATCCAATCTTATAAAAATTAGTTCTCCATTTGATAGTGAGATTTTATTGGATAAGAAATAGGACATTGGTCCATTTTATTAATAAAAAAGTCCCAATTTTAATTATTGTAAAAAATATAATTTTCTATGCAATGGACGAATTTAAAATGCATTTTTACATACAACATATAAAAATAATACAACAAAATAAATGCGGTAATTAAAAATGCAAACCAAAAACGAGGCTCCCAATTCCTCGATTCTCCATTTTCGTCCATGGGTAATGCTCAAATAAAAAAGAACAAGTATTGTAGCAAAAAAAGAAAAGAAAATTATGGTTAGTAATTAAATCAAATCAAATCAAGTAAATAACATAAAATAAAATAAATAGATAAATCAAATAAAATGAAATACATAAAATAAAATAATGAATTAAATTAGATACATGAAATAAAATGATGAACAAAATTAAATTAAATACATACAACTAATGAATATATTAGTTAAGTCTATCAAGTGAGTAAATCAAATAAATAAAAGGACAAAAAAAACAAATGTAAGAATGAATGAACAAAAGTGTGTGTGGATAAAATATATTGGTCTCACGTGAATGTGCATGGAAAATAAAGGAAGAAGGAACAAAGATGGCCACTGTAGCAATGGCCCATGCCATGAAAATATACATGTAAAATGAAAATTAATAAATTAAAATAATAAGAATAATAATAATAATGATAATGAAATAATAATAATGATAGTAATAACAATAACCTAATAACAATAAGAAATTTATTAATACAAAATAATAATAATAATAATAATAATAATAATAATAATAATAATAATAATCTCCACATAAATTTAACAAATAAATGAATAATTGAATAAACAAAGTAACAGATGCACAGTATACACAATGAATAAATAA
Organism: Excoecaria cochinchinensis; assembly: GCA_947683425.1. Taxonomy (NCBI): domain Eukaryota; kingdom Viridiplantae; phylum Streptophyta; class Magnoliopsida; order Malpighiales; family Euphorbiaceae; genus Excoecaria; species Excoecaria cochinchinensis. The sequence continues at coordinate 10,691,805 of CANTUQ010000105.1, forward strand.
TGAAGTGTGGCCATGAGATGAAAAACAAACGTGGGCCCTACGTGAGAAAAGGAAAATAAATCAATGAAATGAGAGAAACACATGCATGCAAAATTGACAGTGGCCAACTTATGAGAAGAAAAAATGCAAAACACCTTGCAAAAATATGATTTAATAATAATAATAATAATAACAATAATGTAAAATATAACTAATTAATAATAATAATGGTAATAAATAAACATAATATTTTATTAAATAATGATAATAGTTAAACTAAATAAAAAACAATAAATTAATAAAAGAGAATAAAAAAAAAAATAAAACAAAAGAGAGTAAAATGTCTAAATGAAGAAAACTAAAAGAAAAGTAAAATAAATGAAATAAAGAAATAGTGACCAACCAATTGAAATGAAAACCATGCAAAAACCACATGCAAATCACGTGATTGGCAAAGCAAGAGGACAAAAACTACTGTAGATTGGCCCAAATTTGAAGAAATGTAATGAAAATGAAGAATATATTGACAGTATTCAAGCAAAATGAAAACAAATCATGCAAAAAGTAGGAGCAGGGGACGTGAGCAGGAAGTAGCAGGGGCGACGGTCTGCAGAGGAAGGAGGGCCAATGGGCGAAGGCAAGGCTTAATTTATGCAGAAAACCACTCAAAATTAATCACTAAACAAGGAAGAATAAAGATTAAAACATGAAATACAAAATCAAAAATCAGGGAATATAAAAAAGGAAAAACAGAGGCACGGGAACAACACTTCGGATGAAAGACAGCCAAACACATTTCTGTCCATCAAGCCTTTAAATCAATATATTAACACACGATTCATATCAAAAATCATTCGAAATACGTGTATATTTGAGGTAGAACTGATTTAGAAATGAAAAAGAGAAGATAACAAATCATGGTTTTTTATAGAGAAAATAACAGAGGTTGAAGATAATGAATTGTGCTCTTCGATTTAACTCCTTCATTCCATTTTTTGCATGGTTTTAATGGGTGTTTGTGGATTAATAAAAAAAAATAGAAATACAAACAACAAGAAATAGCAGATTAAAGAGATTAAATATCAAACTAATGCAAATATTTGCAAACAAACGAGACCCTTTTGCATTGCCCTGAGTTGGAAACTTTTGATGTTACCTTCAGATTTGTAGCTTCTCAAGATCAATAGAACTCAAACACCTTAGGCTCTCTTTTGGTTTCGGTCTATTCTTCTTGGACGGTTTGCTTTTTTCTTGGCTATCCTCTCTCAGCTCCTCACTCTTTTATTTTCCTTTTCTCTCTGTCTTTCTTTCTGTTTTTCGGTCTCTGTTCACTTGCTCCCTCTTCCTTTTTTTTTTCTTTCTTTTTCTTCTTGGTCTCTCCCTCTTGGCGGCTCCCCTCAATTGTTTCTCTTTTTTTTCTCAATCTGCCGCCCCCCCTTCCATTAGGTCTAGGTTAATATGTTTTTATATCCTAGGTTTTTAGGTAAGTTCCCCTAAATGCCCTCTTTTCTATCTTAAATTATTCTTATTTTTCTAATTATCATATATTCTAACTAATTAGTCTCTATACTTACCTCCTAATTTATTTTCTCTTTAATTTAACTATCCTATGATACTAATTAATTAAATTAACCTGATTTTAATTTTAATTTTGATTTTGATTTTAATTTTCATATTTTTATATATTTTTATATTTTATTTTTTTATATTTTATTTATAAAAATTATTAAGATTTGCCTAAAATACCCTGCTGAAATCCCAGTCCATAGAGAGCCAAAGTGCTTTCATTCTCCGTCTATTTTTGAATAAATATTATCATCATTAGGTAACCTTGGTCTGAGCTGTATCAGGACCCGTTGTCTACAGTTGCCCCCAGTTTTGGGGAACGTAGTGCCTGAGTGTCTAAGTTAGCCAAAACTCAAAGAAAGAAAAGAGAGACGCGTACCTGAGACAGCTGTCCTCCTGGTTTGAATGGAGTTGTTTGGGGTAGTTACCGTCTATTTGTCAACGTGTTAACCCTTGTTGCTGCGGCATCTGACCTGTGCGGTGTCTAGCCTATTGTTCGCTGTCTGCGTTAAATCTCTCTTAAGATTTTACCTTCTCAGAAGACTTTAGGATTTGCCTCCTCAGAGGACTTTGAGAATTTGCCTCCTCAGAGGACTTCGAGGTTTGCCTCCTCAGAGGACTTCGAGATTTTGCCTCCTCAGAGGACTTCGAGATTTTGCCTCCTCAGAGGACTTTGAGCTTTTGCCTCCTCAGAGGACTTTAAGGTTTTGCCTCCTCAGAGGACTTTGAGATTTTGCCTCCTCAGAGGACTTTGAGAATTTGCCTCCTCAGAGAACTTTGAGTTTTTGCCTCCTCAGAGGACTTGGAGAATTTGCCTCCTCAGAGGGTTTTGAGATTTTGCCTCCTCAGAGGACTTTGAAGTTTTGCCTCCTCAGAGGGTTTTGAGATTCTGCCTCCTCAGAGGACTTGGAGAATTTGCCTCCTCAGAGGACTTTGAAGTTTTTGCCTCCTCAGAGGACTTTAAGATTTTCCCTCCTCAGAGGACTTGGAGAATTTGCCTCCTCAGAGGACTTCAAAAATTTGCCTCCTCAGAGGACTTTGAGATTTTGCCTCATCAGAGGACTTGGAGAATTTGCCTCCTCAGAGGACTTTGAAATTTTGCCTCCTCAGAGGACTTGGAGAATTTGCCTCCTCAGAAGATTTTGAGGTTTTACCTCCTCAGAGGACTTGGGTTGATTATCTTGATTGATGGATGGAATGATGTCGTTACTCGGTTTCTGCCGGTGTCCGCATCGAGTCTCTTTTTCTGTAAGACTTAGAAAGGCAAATATGTAGAAAAAATTGTGAGCATGCACGTGAGATGCGTATGTATGCAGCAATGCAATATAAAAATTCCTCTAATTGAATTTGGAGGCGACAGCCGATTTGATTGCAATTTGCAGTAAGATCAGTGCCTTCTGGAATTGCCTTTGAATTTCATGCTCTTTGGGGATCATGAGGTTCTCGTCCTAAACCTGTAGTCACTATTTTAAGGTAGTGCGTCCCTTGTGGATTTTCACACTAGCTTTTCTTGGCGGGAAATGCGTCCTTTTGGATTTTCACATGACCCTGTGCCTTATTTTTGCCTGGAATGGACCCAACCCAATCCAGCAGCTTTTTCTTCTTTTTTTTTTCTTAGGACAGACTGCCTGTCTCCAGGTTTTCACCCTGTCCTTTGGCCTAACTTTTGCTTAGAGTGCCAATTACGGTTTTCATCTCTAACGGCCTTTTTTTTTTCTTTTTTTTCTTTTTTTTTTTGTAAATCAGATGAACTATTCTGGTTACATCAATACCATTGCATAAATGCACATATTTCAATTTGATTTCATAATATATGATCATTATTTGGCATTGATCTCAAGATACAAAACCTCATCCAATCTCGGGATAGATCTTGAAAGCATCAAACTCCTATTATTAATCAGCTCTCTTTTTGATTCTCATGATTGAATATTTTCTCTCTGCTCTCATTTAATCTTTTGAATGCAAATTCTAGAAGCAACGTCGGAGACGAGACTTAACTCGAATGCATGAATGCACTCATGGCTTCTCGCTTGAAGCTCAAGAAACACCATAGGCCTCTTCTTACGTACCAAACCTTACTAGAAGGTCATCTCCACTAATTGGATAAGACTGAATCCAGAATCAAAAGGTCTTACTTTGGTTGTAATGTCAGGCTTGGGTAGATGGCTGTCAATGAAAGATCAGGTCGCTAGAGAAGAATGGCTGCGATATTTTCTCAACTGATGGATGAACCGTTCTCGGCTCAAAAGTATTCTTGAATTTGGGCTCGATAACATTCTAGCTCCTTGAGATTAGAAGGGCAATCATTGAAACTAGTCAATTGGTCACCATTTTGAGCTCTCTTTTTGATTCTTCTTTTTTTTCTTTTCTTTGCTTATTTTTCTTTCATTTTTCATTCATTTTTTCTTTTTGGATTTTTCATTTTTCTTTTTCTTTTTCTTTTTCTTTTTCTTTTTTTTTTTGCTTTCGCTTCTCTTTTTTTTTTTTTTTTTTTTGAGCTCATGCATTTCATGCATGACTAAACCCTCTTTTCAAAGTCTGAACTTGTTCTTATCAAGGTAATTTTTTAATAGTCCAAAGAATTATTCAAATGTACATCCATCAGTTTTAGAGCAGCCACTCTTCTAAGGGGAAGCCAAAATCATTTTAGGCGAGGGGATAGTTTTAATGTGTGTAACAACAAAATTGGTACGCATTCAGCATACCAGTATAAAGGCTCAACGGGCTAGCAAGCGATTGCAGAATAAGGGTAGGAAATAGTCATTTAGAGAGCTATACAAAGAAAAGATTGCCTAAATCATTTTCCAGATTCTGCCTTCTCCAGAGATCGCTTCGACGGGTAATCAGAAAGGTTCTAGTGCTCTTAGTGAGTTTTCATCCAATCTCCTAATTACAACTAGTTTTTCTTTCTTATTATTTTTATTTTCTCTCTGAATCTCTCTCTCTACAGAAATTATATCAGATGCCATCAAGATTTTCTTTGGATTTTCCAAAGTTCCAAGATTAAATGTAGTAGTATTAATTGAATTAATGTCAAAATGAATGAATGCATCATGATCATAAGAAATGAAATCATTAGAAATAATATACAAGTACGCAAAATATTGTTCATCATATTACATAACCAAAGTATTATAAGGAGTTTTCAAAATACAAAGACAAAATACATGATATTTCCTTGTGGTTTTTGCAAAAAAGGTCGTTCCTGTAGACTGGACTCGATCACATGTTCGGTGGAGGGACTGCATTGTAGCCCGGCTTCTTCTCTTTCTCCCTCTTCTCAGGGTCAGTGATCTCCTTGGAATCAATGAGGTCTTGGATCTTATTCCTCAAGGTCCGGCAATAATCTGTCAAGTACCCAGTGTGTTGATGGAAGGCGCAGTATTGATTCGCCCTATGATTGGGTTGTCCATGGTTTCTGACAGGCTTGGGAGGCATTGGCTGTAACATCCCCATTTTCACCAGCTTCTTAAAAACCCATGACAAGGGTCTATCCAGATTAGAATAGCGCCTTTGATTTGTTTTCAGGGTTGATACTCCCGTCGTCCTATCATTGCCCTTACTACTGTTGCAGATATTCGGGCTCTCATTTCTTAGAGCGCGTATCCTCACTGGATCCCTGCCCTCTTTAGGCACGATATTACATTCTGAAGTAGGCCTCTTGCTGCATCCCTGCCCAATTGGTGAATCAAGCGGTTCCTTGCCTTTGAGCTTGGAAGCAAAAGGAAACATTGCGGTCGTCTCTATACAGGCCTCCTCGGCTGCGCCCGGCCCAACTTGGTTATGGGTATTCGCTATAATTTGGGCTTGAAGAACTAGCGTCATGGCATCCATCCTTTCTTTAATCGTGGCTAATAACCTTCTTTCGAGCTTCTCAAACCTTCTATCCATTTCTTGGGCAATTAAAGCGCGGGTCTCTTCAATCTGTTGCGGAGGATCAGCCCTTTCTAATACCTGGTTAGGTCTCTCCTTTTTTTCTTCCTCATCTTCTTCCCCACTCTCGCTAGTTGTCCAGCAATCTACCACCGTTACAGAATTCACTTCTTCATCTGCTCCAAGGCGAGTGATGGTGATGTATTCATTATCATACAAATCTTGCAGTACATACCATTTAGGCAGGCTTGAACCAATCATGAAGACCGGCGATGGCACAGTATCACAAGCGGACATCTTCTTATTTTCCCTCTGTTCAGGATCAGTGATCTGCCCACTGTCGATCAAGTCCTGAATTTCATGTCTTAGCCTTGCACAACGGTCTGTCATATGCCCCGTATGCTGGTGGAAAGCGCAATACTCATCGCTTTTGTGCCCTGGCTGTCCTTGAGTTTTGGCTGGCTTGGGCGACAGGGGCTGCAACTTCTCCTCCTTGATCAGTCTCTTTAACACCCATGAGAGAGGTCGACCCAAATTCGAAAAGCGCCTTCGATTTACCCCCGCAACTGACACCTCAGCGATCTCTTCAGGCTTGTTGCCACTACCAGAGTCTGCCCACTCATTTGCCCCCTGACCATTATATCTCTTTTCAGCAAACCTTTCACCATTCGCCTTCTTGGCCAGGTGTTCATTCTCTGCCTCTATGGCAATGTCCTTTAAAGACCCCCAGTCTCTTAACCCTTTCATCTTTAGTCCATCTCTCAGATACGGACTCGCATTTCGGATAAATAACCGAATTTGATCAGGGGTATCCGGCTTTCGCCTCATTTCCATCACTCTACTCCTCCAGCGAGTAAGGTATTCGTGAAAGGATTCATTAGGCTTCTGCTGAAGGAGCTCCAGATCTTTCAAAGTCACCTCCATCCGGGTGCTGCAGTCATACTGCCTTAGAAATTCTTCAGTTAGCAAATCCCAGTCTTCTCTCGCCCTTCGGTCCAAACCATAATACCAATCAACGGCGGGCCCAACCAAACTGAGGCAGAAATACTCGACTTTTTGTCTTTTACTGAGCATCGTCCCTTTCATCACAAGCGTGTATTGCTTGATATGTGCGGACGGATCTGAGGTGCCATCGAATTTTGGCAAGTCGGGCATTTTGAACCTCTGAGGGAACATTTCTTCATCATCTAAATCTCGGTCTTCCGGGCTTATCCCCTTTTCGGCAGACAATAATCGGGCCATGGCCTCTACTTTTTCTTCTATTTTCTTCAAAGCAGCATCCTCATTAGGGGGTCGGGTCCTTACTGACATGGATTCTTCTTGGTCGTCTTCCACAAAGTCTTCTTCAGGCCTATGCTCCCCAAACCTTCTAGGCTCAACATTTAGAAATTGCTCTACGGCTGCTGCTGGAGGTGCCTCCCTGGCATGAACCTGTTCGGCTTGCCCCCCAGCAGGAGTAGCAGGTGGTTGACCTACTAGAGCAGCAGTTAGGTCGCCCATCATAGCCATCATTCGCCGTTCAAACTCATCAAATCTATGCTCCAATTCTTGGACCCTCCTGTCTATATCTTGGGCGGCATTTGCATCTGGATTAGCCATGTCTGATGATAGTTCTGAAACCAGGGATTCTGTGCTATCCGATAAAGATTCTGAACTCCAATACAGAGCTTGCTCCACTGACTCAAAGAAAGACCTTCTCCTTAACAATCGGCCGTCTAAACCCCTAGACCACGGATTCGTGCCTATGATGGCTGAAAAATCAAAATTGTTAGTATGATGCATGAATGACAGTAATAATGCATGATCGTGTTAATGCAACAGAGACAACCACACGCAAGCACATAGCACCTTCCAACCTTGTTACTCCCACACACGCGGTAGTGCGGTCTCTTTCCTAAGTGGGCTTGACCTATGGGTTAACGGGGAACCCAATGGGCGCGTATGGTGCATGGTGAAAAACCAGCAGCATAACACTCTTAATTTAAAAGCACATGCGCATGCATTTTGGCCATTAAATATTCGGACCTTTCAAACACCTTAACTGTGGGCCCACCGAGGCATGAAAGCCTTTGATGAGCGCCCAGTTAGTATGCTTGAACTGGTTTAATATATAAAGGCCCACGTAACAAGCACATTTTGTTAAGGTACATGTAACCTAGTGGAAGTTTCTATGGTCATTACATGAGCTTTAGTCAGAGGGTGGTGTTACTTCAAGTCTACCCAAGCATGGTCCCTGCCGACGGGTCTAGCTCATCACGAGCGTAACGACCGATCGGGTCATCATTTTATATACCATGATGGTACGAGACTTGGGCTGGTGATTATCCCGAACACTTCCCTACAATGAGTGAAAGTAGGGTCGTGTTTTAGGAACGCACCGGGGTAAATAGGGGACCAACTAACATATTCTAAGGCTCTAATGAATGTAATGCAATTTTGAAAAGAAATAGAATTTTGGTTTCATTAATAACTCATTTATAAAACTTAACTTAACTCACTTTCGAAGCAAAGTTTCGATCATCCCCAGTGGAGTCGCCACTGTAACGCGACCCGGAACCAGCAAGGCCCTCATTGAGCTCGCCTTTTGGGGCTCGAGGGATCGGTCGCGTCTTTTTGGATCATGGGCGCCACGAGACATCATCGGTGCATCCCTCCCAATAGGACATTGGGGGAACCACCTAGTCTAGTGACGCCTAAAGGCACCTTGAGGTGTATTGGAGTCGCCACCCAAGAACTTGGGAGAGGTCTCTAACCTCGATGGTTTTAAACCAAAGACGGTGTTCGGAACTTTACTTTTATTAATGAGTTAAATTAAATTTCATAAATGAGTTTTAATGAAACGCGATTCCATTCCTCTCCTCACACGAACATGCATTGAATTTAAAGCGCAATTCATCCACATTAGAAAGCGTCTAAATAAATAAATAAATGAATAAATTATATTAGAAGAATAGAATTTGCCCCAAATACTTAAATTACAAGGGCCCAACATAAATAAATGAACACTTTAAAATAAATCATACATAAATCGGGTCATTTATTGAATTTTAGGAACATTGGTTCCTTTTATTGAATTGAAAATTAGAGAACTATTTTTTAGGTATTTATTTGAAAATCGAGATGAGTGATCCAATCTTATAAAAATTAGTTCTCCATTTGATAGTGAGATTTTATTGGATAAGAAATAGGACATTGGTCCATTTTATTAATAAAAAAGTCCCAATTTTAATTATTGTAAAAAATATAATTTTCTATGCAATGGACGAATTTAAAATGCATTTTTACATACAACATATAAAAATAATACAACAAAATAAATGCGGTAATTAAAAATGCAAACCAAAAACGAGGCTCCCAATTCCTCGATTCTCCATTTTCGTCTATGGGTAATGCTCAAATAAAAAAGAACAAGTATTGTAGCAAAAAAAGAAAAGAAAATTAAGGTTAGTAATTAAATCAAATCAAATCAAGTAAATAACATAAAATAAAATAAATAGATAAATCAAATAAAATAAAATACATAAAATAAAATAATGAATTAAATTAGATACATGAAATAAAATGATGAACAAAATTAAATTAAATACATACAACTAATGAATATATTAGTTAAGTCTATCAAGTGAGTAAATCAAATAAATAAAAGGACAAAAAAAACAAATGTAAGAATGAATGAACAAAAGTGTGTGTGGATAAAATATATTGGTCTCACGTGAATGTGCATGGAAAATAAAGGAAGAAGGAACAAAGATGGCCACTGTAGCAATGGCCCATGCCATGAAAATATATATGTAAAATGAAAATTAATAAATTAAAATAATAAGAATAATAATAATAATGATAATGAAATAATAATAATGATAGTAATAACAATAACCTAATAACAATAAGAAATTTATTAATACAAAATAATAATAATAATAATAATAATAATAATAATAATAATAATAATAATCTCCACATAAATTTAACAAATAAATGAATAATTGAATAAACAAAGTAACAGATGCACAGTATACACAATGAATAAATAATGAAGTGTGGCCATGAGATGAAAACCAAACGTGGGCCCTACGTGAGAAAAGGAAAATAAATCAATGAAATGAGAGAAACACATGCATGCAAAATTGACAGTGGCCAACTTATGAGAAGAAAAAATGCAAAACACCTTGCAAAAATATGATTTAATAATAATAATAATAATAACAATAATGTAAAATATAACTAATTAATAATAATAATGGTAATAAATAAACATAATATTTTATTAAATAATGATAATAGTTAAACTAAATAAAAAACAATAAATTAATAAAAGAGAATAAAAAAAAAATAAAACAAAAGAGAGTAAAATGTCTAAACGAAGAAAACTAAAAGAAAAGTAAAATAAATGAAATAAAGAAATAGTGACCAACCAATTGAAATGAAAACCATGCAAAAACCACATGCAAATCACGTGATTGGCAAAACAAGAGGACAAAAACTGTAGGTCCCAAAGACACTCAAGAGGGGGGGTGAATTGGGTGTCTCGAAATTTTCTGGCTGATTGTCTAATAAAACAGAATATATAGAACAGAATATAAAAACAGATTAGAAAAGATATCAGAATAGCTTGCACACAGAATTTATAGTGGTTCGGCCAACATGCCTACATCCACTCTCCAAGATTCACTACTTGAGTCTTTCTTCTATCTTAACTCTTTTAAAGGCAAGAGTAAAAGCCAATATACAATCCTAAATTTGTATATCTACCCACAATCTTTTTCCCAAAGTAAAAGATTATAAATCTTACTAGAATTCTTTCTTCAAGGTTTCTAGCCAACCTAACTCACAATTTTTTTAAAAGAAATTTCCTCACACTAAGATTACAACAGAAGCTATAACCAAATTGAGGAGTATGAGTAAAGAATGAAGTGCAAAAGATGTGGAAAGTGAAATAAAAGATTTAAGCTTTTCTCTTAAGAGTTAGAATTTCTTTCCAAACTTTTTCTAACATTCTAATGAGTAAAACATCATGTATTTATACTCAAAAAATTAGTTTAATATGTTTAAAATATGAAGTAGCCGTTTATAGCTGTTGAAGGGCAAAACAGACAAGTAAAAATCCAACTAGCCGTTTTCTAGCCGTTATTTTGTCTTTTAGTGCGATTCTGAGTTTTGCCCAGAATTCTGATACGATCAGAAATTCAGTCAGAAATTGATAGATAGAAATTCATTTAGAAAACTGATACATAGAAATTCATTTTCTAAAGAATCATTTTCTGACGAAAAAACAGTTTTGCTCACAAATTCATCTTTTAACTTAAAATAATTTTTGTGTTAATTTTAAAACTGGAATATGCATGCATGAGAGAGAATATTTTTCCTCAATTCGATCTTACATTTTAATAACCTAATTTCCTAACATTCTAACACAATAAATAAATATTACAACTTAGAATACATGCATTCTCCAGAAATGTGATCCTCAGATAAACTCATAGAGACTTTCCTGCAGAAATTTGTTTATACTAGAATTCTTAATAGAGTTTATTTAAGGTTTGATAATCATTAAAACTAGAGTGTGACCTTGGGCCAACAATCTCCCCCTTTTTGATGATGACAAAACCTTAATAAACTCCAATTAGAAGTCTATCTAGGTTAGTAAAAAACTCCCCCTGAATATGTGCATGGGGTAATTGTAGAAACATAAAAATTATAAAGATATAAATCTCCTATTAAAACTTATAACCAATTTAACATAATCACTATACTTTTTTTTTGAGAACTACAAACCTGCTAATAGCGACAATATATAAAGCAACAATTCATCTCTATATACATCAACAAATTTTACCAAGATAATTCAGTAACTTTGGATAACCAGAAATTTAACACTAATGTTCATCAATAGCAAACCACAAAATAACCCAACTGTTAATGTTTGAAAACAGCACAAAATAAACATCCACAATAATTATCCATCATATACTGTTATATATATCTCTCCCCCTTTTTGTCAACATCAAAAGGAGGAATAGATAAACAAAAAAAATCAATAAGTACCTCAGTTATCAACGTCCATGGGGTTGACGCTACTTCCAGACTGTCCTGGCTTAGGTGGATTCCTGGTCCTCAGGAGAGTGCGATTGGATGTACGACGAGTGAAGACAGGCATATCTGGAAAAGAAGGATCTTCTTCTTCTTCAGGAACTGGAGATTCGGACTTGTGCAGAGGAGAGGGAACTGAAGGTCCTTCACTGGCAGGGGAAAAAAGCACGGGAATTGTGGCAGCGAGCTTGCTAAAAATGTCACCCAGTTGGTGGAACAATGCAGATGCAGTGACAATGTGTTCTTCGAACTTCTTGAGCTGAGTAGCATCCATAGAAGGCACAGGAGAATCAACTTTAGGGGCAGCTGGAGCAGTCTCAGTCTGAATACTTGTGGATTTCTCAACTGCCTCAGCAGGAGGATTTGAAGGTGCATTGTGAGAAGATGAACTTCCCGATTCAGACGTGAATTGGCTCCCTGGTGGTTCTGCAAACTCAGCAAGTTCATCAGTACTATCAGACTCAGAGGGGCTAGAGGACTTACCAGACTTGCTGGATGAAGCACTGGACTCAGATGGCTTTACAACAGGAGAGGGTTCTTTAATAACCACGCCAGAAGATGTTTTCATCCATTTGAGAAATTCCATATACTTGGATTGAATGGCCTCATCAAGTTTTACCAATTCCTTTCCTTTAGTTGTGACAGGAGAGGAGGGAACATCCAATTTTCTTTTTCCAGCCTTTTTGCCAGCTTCTTTATAAAATACAAAGTTAACTTTTTCTAGCTTAAAAGACTCTCCAGTCAAATTGTCAGATACCAGATTCCAGTGTTCAAACAGACGGGTCAGAATCAAGCCAAAGGGTTGCTTTTCATCAACAGACCGAGTGGCCATATAATTAAATATCAAACAGGGCAGATTAAAATCCTTGTTAGAATGAAAGTGCCACAAAAACACAATATCACAATCAGAGAGGTATGACATGCTTCCAACCCGGGGAGTAATGTATTGACTCATGCATTTGTACAAGATTCTATAATGAGGCAAAAGATTTGAGGCCAAGGGATTCTTAGACGCCCTACTGCCATCACTAGAAATTTGAGCTAAAAAGGTTTCTTTGTTAAGCTCAGCAAAATCAAGGATTCTACTCTCAGTTCTAGTACAGATAGATCCACCAAATTTCATAGAAAATACCTTAGCAATCAAATTTGGAGTCACTGTAAAGATTGATCCTTTGATGATGACTTTGAAGCTCTCTGTTCTGACCTCAAAGCGCGAGGCGTAGAACTCCTTCACCAGGTCTGGGAAAAAAGAGCTCCGACGGAATGAAAAAAATCGCTTCCAAGATTGCGATTCAACATAGTGAGCGACATCTGGAGCGTTGTTCGCTAAATCATCCCAAACAATGATCTTGAAAGGCATTATGGAGATGGGTTTTGTGGTTAAAGACGATTTGGTTTTAGTGGGTTTGACAGATGGAGGCGGATTTGGAACGAGGCTAGGGATTTCGTCATCGGGAGTTATTTCCGATGGGATGGAGGTGGTGTGTGTCGGAGATCGCCGGGGATGCTGTTTTGCTAGCGATTTTGATCTCCCCATTTGAAAATAGTTAGGGCTTGGGTTTCTTTTATGACGATTTTGAGATAGAATAAACAGAGGAAGAGAGTTAGCAAGAAATAAATAAGCAATTTGAAAACTGATACTTACCGTGAGCGGAAGTTGAAAGGACGTGATGGTCATCGTGCTCAGTCCAACCTCTTTACATGGGGAAACTGCATTTGTGCAGTTATCGAGAGGCGGGAAGACAGGGATTTTGGGCAAAAATACCAATTTACCCTCAAAATTTTAAATAGATATAATAAAAAGTAGGATCAAAAGGACTTTGCATTCTTAATTTGTTCACTGTGATACACAATATATCAAATCAAGTTAATAACTGTCAGGATAAAAATCAAACCATATCTTTTATGAAGAGAAATAGATCAATACGTATCTTTTTAATGATTAAAATAGTTTTGTTCAAGAATTTTTACCATACCATATTTGTTCACGATTCTGACTTCCCCATTCCTAGCTTTCTTCTCAGTTGACAGAATCTTTCTTCCTTGAGGGGCTTAGTGAAGATGTCAGCTATTTGATTTTCTGTAGAGACAAATTCTAACAAAATATCTCCTCTTTGCACATGATCACGTATAAAGTGATGTCTAATTTCAATATGCTTTGTTCTTGAGTGCAAGATGGGATTTTTTGTCAGATTAATGGCACTTGTATTATCACAGAATATCGGAATGTTGTCAAACTCTATCCCATAATCTTTTAGTTGCTGCCTAATCCATAGAATTTGAGCTACACATCCACCAGCAGCTATGTACTCAGCTTCTGCAGTAGATAAAGCTACAGAATTCTGCTTTCTGCTTGACCAAGTGATTAGCGAATTTCCCAGAAAGTGGCAAGCACCAGAAGTACTTTTTCTATCAATTCAACATCCAGCATAGTCAGCATCTGAGTACCCAATGAGATTAAAAGAAGTGTTCTTTGAATACCAAAGACCTAATTCTTGTGTTCCACAGAGATATCTCAGAATTCTTTTGACTGCTGATAAATGTGATTCCTTTGGATCTGATTGAAAACGTGCACAGAGACAGACACTAAAGTGAATGTCTGGTCTACTTACAGTTAAATATAACAGGGATCCAATCATACCCCGATACAATTTTTCTTCTACACTTTTCCCTTTCTCATCCTTGTCAATCTTTATTGTTGAACTCATAGGAGTACTGGCAATCTTTGCATCAGACATCTTGAATTTTTTCAGCAATTCCTTAGTATACTTTGATTAACTTATGAAAAAACCATCAGCACATTGCTTGATTTGGAGACCCAGGAAGAAGGTTAACTCACCCATCATGCTCATTTCGAATTCCTTTTTCATTAGAGCTTCAAATTCTTTACACAAAGAAACGTTAGTAGAACCAAAAACTATATCATCAACATAAATTTGAACAATTAAAATATGAGATGATTTATGTTTTATAAAAAGAGTGGTGTCGACTTTACCTCTATTAAAACCATGAGCAAGTAAAAAGCAACTTAACCTTTCATACCAAGCTCTAGGAGCTTGCTTTAATCCATATAAAGCCTTTTTAAGTTTATAAACAAAATTAGGATGATCATTATTTTCAAAACCTGGAGGTTGTTCAACGTAGACTTCCTCATTTAATAGACCATTTAAAAAAGCACTTTTAACATCCATCTGATATAATCTGAAATTTTTAAAACATGCAAATGCACATAAAATTCTAATTGCTTCTAATCTAGCAACAGGTGCAAAAGTTTCATCAAAGTCTATACCTTCTTCTTGATTATAACCTTGGGCCACCAATCTGGCTTTGTTTCTTATCACATCACCTTACTCATTTAACTTGTTTCTGAAAACCCATTTTGTTCCAATAATAGAACAATTTGAGGGCCTTGGAACTAAATTCCAGACTTTGTTTCTTTCAAACTGACTTAGCTCTTCTTGCATAGCAACGATCCAGTTTTCATCATTTTGAGCATCAGTATAATTTTTCGGTTCAAGTTGAGAGACAAAAGCAACATTACCACAATATTCACGCAAGGCTCTTCTGGTCATCATTTTCTGAGATGGATCACTCAACAAATTGTCCTTTGAATGATATTTGTGAAATCTCCAATCTTTAGGTAGTTCAGTTGATTGCTCAGTCTGTTGTTCTATCTGGGTTTCTTGTTCATTTTCTTCCTGTAATCCAGAATTATCTTCAATTTCATCATGTTGATCCATACTTCTATCATTTTGATCTTCTTGCTGATCTTGTAATTTCTCTGTTTCAGCACTTTGTCCTTCTTTATCTTTTTCTTTTTCAAAACCTGTTTCATCATCAGACAGACTACTTTTTCCAGAAATTTTGTTAGTAAATTCAAATTTAATATTTATTGATTCTTCTACTTTACGTGTTCTTTTATTGAACACTCTGTAAGCTTTTGAATTTAAAGAGTATCCTAAAAATATACCTTCATCAGATTTTGCATCAAATTTAGCTAAATTACTTTTATCATTAAAAATGAAACACTTACAGCCAAATGGTTGAAAATAATTGATGTTGGGCTTTCTTCCTTTCCATAGTTCGTATGGAGTCTTTTCCAGCACGGTCCTGATTAATACTCTATTTAAAATATAGCACGCTGTATTGATTGCTTCAGCCCAGAAATACTTTGGTAAGTTGTTTTCATTTAGCATAGTTCTGGCCATCTCCTGAAGAGTTCGATTCTTCCTTTCTACTACACCATTTTGCTGAGGTGTTCTTGGAGCTGAAAAGGTGTGATTAATACCTGAATTACTGCAAAACTCTTCAAACTTCTTGTTTTCAAATTCTCCACCATGATCACTTCTGATATTGGTTATCTTATATCCTCTCTCATTCTGAATCTTCTTGCTTAGCTTCTTAAATGCTTCAAAAGCATCATCTTTATGAGCAAGAAATAGCACCCACGTGTACCTTGTGTAGTCATCGACCACATTTAAAACATATGACTTTCCACCGATACTAGAGGGATTAATTGGACCAAATAAATCCATGTGGAGCAGTTCTAGAGCCTTCTCAGTAGACACGCCAGACTTGGATTTATGAGAGTTCCTAGTTTGCTTCCCAAGCTGACACGCATTGCACAGATAGCCTTTATCAATTTTCATTTTCGGAATACCCTTCACCAGATCTTTTCTCATCAGCTTCTCAATTAAGTGAAAGCTTACATGTCCCAATTTTCTATGCCACAAAATACTTAAGTCTTCTTTTGAGATTAAACATTTTGCTTCACTTTTCTTGATGTCTTCAAGACTAACTAAGTAGATATTTCCAGATCTTTGTCCTTTTAAAACAGTTTCTCCAGATTCAACATCTTCAACTCTACAATGATCAATTTCAAAGATTACTCTTCTCTTCTTATCACACAACTGACTGATGCTTAATAAGTTATACTTCAGTCCTTCAACAAGAGAAACATCTTCAATAACTGGATTAGACCCAATCGATCCAGTTCCAATTATTTTTCCTTTTCGATTGTCACCAAAACTAACAGAACCACCAGTAGACTTTACCAATTTTGTGAACTTGGTTCTGTCCCACGTCATATGCCTGGAGCAGCCACTATCCATATACCATTTCTCAGTCTTGGTGCTCCTTAGGCAGACCTGCAACAATTTCAAACAGTTTTAGGTACCCAATTTTTCTTGGGTCCTACTGGGTTAGCAGTAACTGTTCCAGAATTTTTAATTACCCATTTTTGCTTGCTAAAATTTGCATTTTTCTTATAAAAACAAAACTTTGATATGTGTCCCTTTTTACAACAGTAAAAGCATGTAACAGAGGGATTATTTGCTAATATTTTATAAGATGCTGTTTTATCAGTCTTCTTCGTAAAATAATTTTTCTTATAAAAATTCTTTGATGAGCTTGCAGGAGATAATTTCACATTTTCAACAGTGATATTATTGCATACACAAACTTGTTTTCCTTTGCATTTTTCATGTAAAGATGCATATTTGGTTTCTAAAACAGAAAAATCATTTTTCCATTTTATTTCTGACTGCTTAGTGTTCTCATGTTCCAAACTTAATGCATCAAAACCCTTTTTTAATTCAGTGTGCGTTTTCTTAAGCAAACAATATTTATTATGCAATTCTTCAAAACAGTCAAGCATTTTTTCATACTCATTTCCATCAGTGTCAGATTCTGAATCACTTACCTCTGATTTCTCAGAGTTACCCGCTGTCTCATTTACTTCTTCATCTGAAGATGAATTTCGTTCTTCACAATCAGAGACTGCCATCAACCCGATATCATCAGAATTTCCAGATTCTCCTTCACTTGAGCTTGATTCTTCACTGTCACTCCACGTGGCCTTCATAGCCCTCTTCTTGAATCTTTTCTCTTTTTTCTTTAAATTTGGGCATTTGGATTTTATATGACCTGGTTTGTTACATTCGTAACAAATAATATCTCCTGTGGGTTTTGAAGAATTCTCTGCCTTGTGATGAGAGAATTTTTGATGCTGTCTTTTATAGGACTTCTTCCCTTTTCTGTATAGCTTTTTGAATTTTTTGGTGATCAACGCCATTTCATCGTCTCCTGTGGAATAATCACTTCCAAACTCTGCCTTGAGGGCAATAGCTTTTAGTTTCCTGTCTTTTTCCTTCTCTGCATCTTGAGACTTAATATACAACTCATGTGAAATAAGAGATCCACAAACATTATCAAAATTGAGAGTACTGAGATCTTTATCTAATAAAATTGAAGCTTTAGCTTCCCATCTAGGTGTAAGACCTCTTACCAGTTTTGCAATTTTATCATATTCATCAAGTTTTTTACCAAGAGCTTTTATATCATTAGTCAATTTTACGTACCTGTTAATTACCTCTGAGATTGATTCCTCAGGCTTCATCTTAAAGCTTTCATAATCAACCATCAGAACATGCAATCTTGTATCTTTAACTTGATTTGTTCCTTCATATGTTGCTTCCAACTTGTCCCATATTTCTTTGGCAGTATCGCATCCAGAGACTCTGTTGAACTCATTTGTTTGCAATGAACAAAACAGAATACTCATAGCTTTGGAGTTCAGCTGCACTAATCTCTTCTCTGCTTCTGTAAATTCTTTTCTCGTCTTTAACACAGTAGTGGCACCAGAAGCTCCTGCTTCAGTTGCTGGTTTTCTTGGAGGTTCATATCCATCTTCAATAATATCCCAACAATCCATATCTTGCGATTGGATGAAGTGCCTCATTACAACTTTCCAGAATGGATAATTTTCACCGCTGAACATGGGAGGACGATGAACAGAGTGCCCTTCTTTGAATGGAGTTGCAACAGGAATGTCAGCCATTTGTAGGATCACTCAAGGGTGTTAAACCTGAGGAGAATTGAGAACCGCTCTGATACCAAATGTAGGTCCCAAAGACACTCAAGAGGGGGGTGAATTGGGTGTCTCGAAATTTTCTGGCTGATTGTCTAATAAAACAGAATTTATAGAACAGAATATAAAAACAGATTAGAAAAGATATCAGAATAGCTTGCACACAGAATTTATAGTGGTTCGGCCAACATGCCTACATCCACTCCCCAAGATTCACTACTTGAGCCTTTCTTCTATCTTAACTCTTTTAAAGGCAAGAGTAAAAGCCAATATACAATCCTAAATTTGTATATCTACCCACAATCTTTTTCCCAAAGTAAAAGATTATAAATCTTACTAGAATTCTTTCTTCAAGGTTTCTAGCCAACCTAACTCACAATCTTTTTAAAAGAAATTTCCTCACACTAAGATTACAACAGAAGCTATAACCAAATTGAGGAGTATGAGTAAAGAATGAAGTGCAAAAGATGTGGAAAGTGAAATAAAAGATTTAAGCTTTTCTCTTAAGAGTTAGAATTTCTTTCCAAACTTTTTCTAACATTCTAATGAGTAAAACATCATGTATTTATACTCAAAAAATTAGTTTAATATGTTTAAAATATGAAGTAGCCGTTTATAGCTGTTGAAGGGCAAAACATACAAGTAAAAATCCAACTAGCCGTTTTCTAGCCGTTATTTTGTCTTTTAGTGCGATTCTGAGTTTTGCCCAGAATTCTGATACGATCAGAAATTCAGTCAGAAATTGATAGATAGAAATTCATTTAGAAAACTGATACATAGAAATTCATTTTCTAAAGAATCATTTTCTGACGAAAAAACAGTTTTGCTCACAAATTCATCTTTTAACTTAAAATAATTTTTGTGTTAATTTTAAAACTGGAATATGCATGCATGAGAGAGAATATTTTTCCTCAATTCGATCTTACATTTTAATAACCTAATTTCCTAACATTCTAACACAATAAATAAATATTACAACTTAGAATACATGCATTCTCCAGAAATGTGATCCTCAGATAAACTCATAGAGACTTTCCTGCAGAAATTTGTTTAGACTAGAATTCTTAATAGTGTTTATTTAAGGTTTGATAATCATCAAAACTAGAGTGTGACCTTGGGCCAACAAAAACTACTGTAGATTGGCCCAAATTTGAAGAAATGTAATGCAAAATGAAGAATATATTGACAGTATTCAAGCAAAATGAAAACAAATCATGCAAAAAGTAGGAGCAGGGGACGTGAGCAGGAAGTAGCAGGGGCGACGGTCTGCAGAGGAAGGAGGGCCAATGGGCGAAGGCAAGGCTTAATTTATGCAGAAAACCACTCAAAATTAATCACTAAACAAGGAAGAACAAAGATTAAAACATGAAATACAAAATCAAAAATCAGGGAATATAAAAAAGGAAAAACAGAGGCACGGGAACAACACTTCGGATGAAAGACAGCCAAACACATTTCTGTCCATCAAGCCTTTAAATCAATATATTAACACACGATTCATATCAAAAATCATTCGAAACACGTGTATATTTGAGGTAGAACTGATTTAGAAATGAAAAAGAGAAGATAACAAATCATGGTTTTTTATAGAGAAAATAACAGAGGTTGAAGATAATGAATAGTGCTCTTCGATTTAACTCCTTCATTCCATTTTTTGCATGGTTTTAATGGGTGTTTGTGGATTAATAAAAAAAAATAGAAATACAAACAACAAGAAATAGCAGATTAAAGAGATTAAATATCAAACTAATGCAAATATTTGCAAACAAACGAGACCCTTTTGCATTGCCCTGAGTTGGAAACTTTTGATGTTACCTTCAGATTTGTAGCTTCTCAAGATCAATAGAACTCAAACACCTTAGGCTCTCTTTTGGTTTCGGTCTATTCTTCTTGGACGGTTTGCTTTTTTCTTGGCTATCCTCTCTCAGCTCCTCACTCTTTTATTTTCCTTTTCTCTCTGTCTTTCTTTCTGTTTTTCGGTCTCTGTTCACTTGCTCCCTCTTCCTTTTTTTTTTCTTTCTTTTTCTTCTTGGTCTCTCCCTCTTGGCGGCTCCCCTCAATTGTTTCTCTTTTTTTTCTCAATCTGCCGCCCCCCGCTTCCATTAGGTCTAGGTTAATATGTTTTTATATCCTAGGTTTTTAGGTAAGTTCCCCTAAATGCCCTCTTTTCTATCTTAAATTATTCTTATTTTTCTAATTATCATATATTCTAACTAATTAGTCTCTATACTTACCTCCTAATTTATTTTCTCTTTAATTTAACTATCCTATGATACTAATTAATTAAATTAACCTGATTTTAATTTTAATTTTGATTTTGATTTTAATTTTCATATTTTTATATTTTTTTATATTTTATTTTTTTATATTTTATTTATAAAAATTATTAAGATTTGCCTAAAATACCCTGCTGAAATCCCAGTCCATAGAGAGCCAAAGTGCTTTCTTTCTCCGTCTATTTTTGAATAAATATTATCATCATTAGGTAACCTTGGTCTGAGCTGTATCAGGATCCGTTGTCTACACCTGTCCATACTCACCCCTAATTTACTGGAATAAAAATTGGAATATAAATGCCATGAATTTCATTTTGTTAGATATTGCATTCCACATGTTTGTGAAAAGTATAATTTAGTTTGTTAATCTTAAACACTGTTTCCTCTAATTTTCTTTTAAGTATGCATTGAAAAACCCCTTAAAATGGTTTATAAGTTTTATCATTTATGATTTAAATTTGTAATTTTTGTGTTGGATATAACTCACCAGTAATACTGATAATTAATCATATTTCTAAAGAACATTAATTAATAGCTTGAATTAATTAGGAACCCATTTTTAAATCCCCCTCGGGGATGGGGATCCCTGTCGGGGACGAATTCCCCACCAGGGTGGGGACAGGGGGATTTCTCCCCCTACATTCCAGCGGGGGCAGGGACAGGGAATCCCTGCCCAGGGGCGGGGCAGTGGGTGGGGAGCAATTCCCCCACTCAGCCTCGCCCAATGATCATCCCTAAGGACTAGGCCGTTTTAATCATTGCAGTGCTTTTGTGAAACGATTCGATATCAATTCAGACTGCCAACTGAGTTATAAATCAATTGATTGAACCGAATTGATTCGGAGTTTTTATCTTTTTTTTTAATATAATTATTTATAAAAAATAAAAAATATGGTATGTAAAAAATACATTCAAACAACCTATTAATTATCAAATATCAATATATTAATCCTTTTTCATTTATTTTATTACTTTTTTAGCAAATATTAAATACTATAGTTGGATTTTTCTGTTAAATATTTGGATTTATGAGAAAAATGCATTATTGAATTTATAATTTTTTTAATTTTAATTTCAATTGTAAAATTTATTTTTATGACGTTACTTAAAAATATTATTTTTATAATTATCATGCTCATCTTCATTTCCTTCTTAATATTTCATTACATTTAAATTATGTAGTTCTTCAATATCTAAAAATATAAAATAAAAACATAGTGGAAACAATTTCACATAATTTTCAATTTTATCATGTTTAATATTAATATGAATTGATTTTATCATCAACTATAAAGTTTTGATGAACAATATCTAACAGCTATTGATACAGATTATAAAAATATATTTTAAGGGTTTTCAGTTAAACCCAATTTTCGGTTCAACCTGATTTTTCTGGTTCAACTCGATTTTTTCATATTCAAGCCGAGTTTTTGCATATTCCGATTTTCATGTTGGATCAAACCGATTTTCTTACCAATTTAAAGTTGAACCGGTTTGATCGACCAAGCCAACCAAATTTTAAAACATTGGTCTGAACATAAGTAAACTTGACCAGAGGTAAATTATTAACTTGCATCATGAATTGAAGTGATTGAATGGGTGCCTCATGCATGGGGACATTTTTATATCTAGTAGTTTTTGAAAACTTATTTAGGTTTTTGGTGTGTTTTGGGAAGTAATTGGAGAAGTGGGGTGTTTTATCACATTTTCGCAAGGAATATTTGCGGAAATGGCCTGGGGTTTCACGCGTGTGATGGGACATCACTCATACCATTTTCGCAATGTTATTTTGCGGAAATGGTATGTCAGAATCTTGTCCATTTCCGCAGAAGACCGTTGCAAAAATGGATACCATTTTCGCAATGGTCTTTTGCGGAAATGGTATGTCAGAAGACTGTCCATTTCTGCAAAAGACCATTGCGAAAATGGACAACTTTTTGACTCCCACAACGGCTACCTGCTACCCACCACCCAACAACCCTCTTAAATAACCCAACCCTTATACATAAACCTGCCCTCTCCCTCTTCAATTCTACCGTGAACAAATATTGTGAGTGTGAGTGTGAGTGTGAGTGAAGGTGAAGGTGAAGGTGAAGGTGAAGGTGAGTTTAGTTTTTATTTAGTTTATATAAGTTTTTAATTGTTGATTTCATTGTTTAATTAAGTTTTGTAATATTTGCATGTATATGATTATTTTGTCAGATAATTAGCTGAATTTGAAAGGTTGGCATTCAAATATTATTGAGGTAGTGTAAATAATTAATAAATAGACGTATATATATGTATATATATGAAAATGTATTAATAATTTTATTTATTTAACAAGTTTTGTAGTATATTTGTTGTGAAGTTGTAGATTAAAATAGTCCGAAACTTCGGTGACTTGGGAAGAAAAAGGTAAAATTTTAAATTAATTTAATATAAATATGGCAAATTTATTCTTGATGTATAGTATTTCTTTTTTGAGTAATAATATATAATATTGGAATGGTAATATTAATTTGTAACAACAATAAATGACATTGATATATATAACTATTTGTGAAATTTTATGTGTTTGCAAAAAAAGTAAGAAATGTAAGTTTAGTCAAATTTTAAGTTTAGTGTAAATAATTAATAAATAGACGTACATATATGCAAATGTGTTAATAATTTTATTTATTTAATAATTTTTGTAGTATATTTGTTGTGAAATTATAGATTAAAATAGTTCGAAATTTCGGTGACTTGGGAAGAAAAAGGTAAAATTTTAAATTAATTTAATATAAATATGCCAAATTTATTCTTAATGTGTAATGGTTTTCTTTTTGAGTAATAATATATAATATTGGAATAGTAATATTAATGTGTAAAAAGAATAAATGACATTGATACATATAACTATTTGTGAAATTTTATTTGTTTGCAAAAAAAGTAAAAAATGTAAGTTTAGTCAAATTTTAAGTTTAGTGTAAGTAATTAAAAAATAAACGTACATATATGTAAATGTGTTAATAATTTTATTTATTTAACAATTTTTGTAGTATATTTGTTGTGAAATTGTAGTTTAAAATAGTCCGAAATTTCGGTGACTTGGGAAAAAAAGGGTAAAATTTTAAATTAATTTAATATAAATATGCCAAATTTATTCTTGATGTGTAGTGGTTTTCTTTTTGAGTAATAATATATAATATTGGAATAGTAATATTAATGTGTAAAAAGAATAAATGACATTGATACATATAACTATTTGTGAAATTTTATGTGTTTGCAAAAAAAGTAAGAAATGTAAGTTTACTTAAATTGAAATGTTGATTTATATATTTGTGTATAAATTCATGAATTTATTTATATTATGCTGGAATATAGGTTTTCGAAAAATGGACCGCTTTCAAAATCTAACAATTTGTAAATCCAGGACCAGTTGTAGATGCCTTGTTAACGTTAAAAGGAAAACATCGTGCAGAAATAGTGTGGTGCAATAATGTAATTTTCATTTCAGCATTTATTTAATATCTATTTGCTTTTATGGGGACATGTAGCGACAACTGGATATTATAAAAATACATTTGCGTGACAGTTATTTAATACGTATTAGGTTGCCCATGATGTGTTATTTTTGAGGAGAGCTAGTATGGGAGCTCACTATGCAAATATCGACCCGAGAATTATACCATATATGAGGCGGGCAGGATTTTATGAGGCGAGCACAACATGACAATTTTTTTAATGAACTTCTGTCCGATCGACATATGCAAGGTGGAGATTTTAGTCAAACAATGCATCCGTGGAACATATGACTTCAACTATCAGGGATATAATCAATTTGGTCATAATTAAAATAACACATTGTATTATGTATAACATTGTATAATTAATTCAAAAAAAAAAAGATTTCATTACTGAATTGAGTTATTTTACATCATTATTTGCATTTTACAATTTAATTAAATCTTTGTGACGATGATCCTGCACGAGTGGGACATGTCTTTTTATTATGGCCAGCTATGCCGCAAATGCTACAATGAGTAACATTACGACGTTCTCTCCTATCCATTTCATTGCGAATTCGTGATGTTTTTGGGCGACCTTTCTTGCGTTTCAGCTCCATGTTAGGGACAATTTTGGGACCATAATAATCGGGCCAATATTCTCTGAGAGCCATTGGTCGGAATTCCCCTTCATAACATTTTAGTGACTGGGCAATGCTATAACATGAATCAACAAATGAAAACATATCGAGATATTTGTGCATGCATGCGGCAATTGCATGTGAACACGGCATTTTTTTTCCCTGAAACTTACCACATTCACATTCGTGCTTATCAAGACTGACAATGTACGTGTCAATTTCAGTGTTATCTTGGTGCATTGCCTGCTAATACCCTGAACAATTTGTACCGACTATCGTAATCAAGCACTGTATGGCCCCGCGCCCTCATAGCAGATTTATTAATAGCTGCAACACATTTAGGAGTGAACCGCATTCCTTGAGCCATCTTAGTCATGTACAATCCCCTTCTTTGATCATAAAATTTGACCAAGCGCCCGAAGACATGTTCTACTATGGCAGTGATTGGCATCATCCGTACACCCTTTAGAGTGCTATTTATACTCTCCGCAATATTCGTCGTTGCATGGCCATAACGACAACCGCCATCACCGGATAATGTCCATAGCTCAACGGGCACATGCATTGCCCAATTGTAGGAATCAAGATCAAGGTCTTTAATATCATCCATCTGCTTCTTAAACTTCTGTGGTTGATAGGTATTTCCTACAACAGCACATAAAATGAACTTAAAATTATTAACCAAAAATAGACATTGTAATAATTAGTAATAAAAAATGATATACGTACACTACAAGAAAACAATGAAATACCGACGGAACTCTTTCCATCGCTAAATAGCGGCGAAAATTCGCCGCTATTTAGCGACGGTATTTTAGTTCCGTCGCTAAATGCCGACGGTTTTTATTAGCCGCCGTTAATTGGCGACGAAAAATAAAATCCATCGCTAAAAATGGCGCCAATTTTTTCCACCAAATTCTACGACAGTATTTAGCAACGGTTAATTAATTCCATCGCTAAAAATAGCGACGGTTAATTAAAACCGTCACTAAAAATAGCGACGGTTGATTAAAACCGTCGCTAAATAAAAAATAAAATAAAATATATTTTATTTAGCGACGAAATTTTGAATCCGTCGCTAATAATTTTTTAATTAGCGACGGAAGTCCAAACCGTCGCTAAAATTAGCGACGGATTGAATAAACCATCGGTAATTTTAGCGACGAAGTAAAACTTTCCGCGCTAAATGTAAAATAACACAGTTTTAAAATCCCCTCCCCCCGATCCCCACTCTCTCTCCTCCCTCTCCCCTCCCCTCCCCTCTCCCCTCCGGTTTCTGCCCCCTTCTTTCCCTCCCTCCGTGTGCCACCGCCGACGTCCTCCCCTCTGATCCGCCTGCTGCCGGTCCTGGTCTCCTCCTCCGCATCCTCCTCCTCCCTCCACTCCTCCTCCTCCTCTCCTCCGGCGACAGGTATGGCAAGATCTGCTCCTTTGATTTTTTTTTTCTGTTAAATTAATTAAGTTAATATTGTTAATATTAATATTAATATTATTAATATTATTATTATTATTAAATTAAGTTAATATTATTACTATTATTGTAATTATTATTATTAATTTATTTATGTTAGTTAGGCATTGTTAATGTTAAATATTGTTTGATGAAAATATAAATTTTTCATTAGTGTTAATTGGTGTTAGAATTAATTTTTAATTAGTGAAAATTTCACCCTTTAAAAGGGGATATGAAGAAGATCGGATTTAACTGGACTTTTAATTTTTGTTTGCACAAGCTCTGTAAAAGTATGCATAAAATAGAAGGTGGACTCGGCTTGATTGAATTGAGTTCAAATCGGTATGAATTTAATTGGGCTGAATCGAATTTGAATTAAGGACTTTTAAAATTTTATTTTTCTTGCACAAATCCAATTTAATCCACGTAAATAAAAGGTGAGTTAGATGTGAACTGAATTGGTCTATTGAAATTACATATAGAATGTACTATAACTTTTAAAATCAAAACTGTACCAAAGTTTGCTCACATATACTTAAAATTCTTTTTATTAGTTATGTAATACGTTAAAATTATGCTAGGTTAATGACTGTAATATGATAAATTTGTATTTTTTTCTATTTTTAGTATAATAATCTGTATAACTTTTGTTTAAATTACTAGCAATTGTCGTAATTAATCATGTATTTTTCGTAAAAGTAGTTATATTTTGAGTTTCTAGCATTATTGTCTAATATATTAAGTTTTTTTTTAATTAGATTTTTATAATTCTATTTGAGATGTCTCCTTGTTCATGTAACAGTTTTGGAATTAATTATGAGTAACGTAGATAGATCTTGGATGTATAGATGAAAAACAAGGGATGGTTACATTAATCCTGAATTTGTGGAAGGGGTTCAGTCGTTTATTGAATATGCCAGTTCTCAACCTACACATATGGACGGGGCTAAAATAAGATGTCCATGCAAAAAGTGCCAATACCTTAGTTATATGTCAGTCGATGAAGTGTATTTTCACCTGTTAAGAAAGGGATTTGTTCAAAATTATTTTGAGTGGACACGACACGGAGAACCATCAATATGTAGTACATTGATGGGAAATGTGGGTAACATGTCGACAACTGAGGGTGAATTTGAAAGAGAGGGGGAATTTGGAGCTGATGATGTAGGGGTGACTGATAATCCATACGTTCAAATGGTTTACGATGCAGCTGGCCATGATTTTAGGGAAAGTACACCAATGCTGGAAGAACCCAACGAAAATGCAACAAAATTTTATGATTTGCTAAATTCAGCAGATCAGGAGTTATGGCCAGGCTGCGATAACATGACTCAGTTATCTTCTGTAGCTCGGATATTGAATATAAAATCGGAAGGCCATATTTCGGATCAAAGTTTTGACCAAATTCTTGCTTGGTACAATTAATCATTGCCTCCTGACCATAAAATGGTTGATAATTTGTACAATATGAAGAAACTGATCAGTGGTTTAGGTTTGCCTGTTGAGAAAATTGACTGTTGTCGGTTGGGATGTATGTTGTTTTGGAGGGATGACATCAATTTACAAGAGTACAAATTTTATAGTCAACCTAGGTACAAATCTAAAAGTGGTGGTAATCAGCAGAAATTGGTACCTTGGAAACGTATGTATTTTTTTCCATTGACTCCCAGGCTTCAAAGACTATATGCATCCGAAGTTACTGTACCCTACATGAGATGGCATGATGAGCACGAAAGTACAGGTGGAATAATGAGCCATCCATCCGATGCAGTTGCATGGAAATATTTCAATAACACCCATCCTGATTTTGCTGCTGAATTTCGAAATGTTCGGCTGTGTTTGAGCACTGATGGATTTCAACCTTTTGGTCAATCAGGACAACAATATTCGTCATGGCCAATCATAATTACTCCATATAATTTGCCTCTATTGATGTGTACGAATGAGGCATATATGTTCTTGACAGTTATTATTCCAGGACCTAGAAATCCGAAGCACAGAATTGATGTATATTTGCAGCAGTTGATTATGAGTTGCGACAGCTTTGGGATGTCGGTGTTGAAACATATGATGCATCACTTAAACAGAATTTCATGATGAAAGCGGCATTAATGTGGACGGTCAATGACTTCCCTGCCTATGCTATGTTGTCGGGTTGGAGCACGGCTGAAAAACTAGCATGCCCTTACTGTTGCGACGATTCAGATGCGTTTTATCTTCAACATGGGTGCAAAACTTCTTGGTTTGACAACCACAGAAAATTCCTTCCATCTGATCACCCGTTCCGACAGAACAAGAACAAATTTATTAAGAATAGAATTGTTCTTGCTAGTCCTCCAGTTATCAGAAGCAGTGAGCAAATTTTACAAGACATTGATGAGTTGGGTTTACTTAAGGTAACAGAACTTGATGCTGATGAAGTTAATGGAAGAATCAATAAAAACTTTGGTTGGAGGAAAAGAAGCATTTTTTGGGATTTACCGTATTGGAAGACTAATTTGTTACGGCATAATCTAGATGTGATGCACATTGAAAATTTTTTTTTTGATAATGTGTTCAACACCATTATGAATATAGAAGGGAAGACTAAGGACAATGTAAAATCACGAGCAGATTTAAAGTTATTATGTAGAAGGCCTGAGTTAGATAAAGATTACTTAACCGAAAAATATCCCAAAGCATGCTATACTTTGGACAAAAAACAAAAGGAAGTCTTGTGTGATTGGTTAAAAGGACTAAAATTTCCGGATGGTTACATCTCCAATTTGGCAAGGTGCGTCGACCTGAGAAAGTACAAATTATTCGGTATGAAAAGTTATGATTGTCACGTTTTTATGCAGAGGCTACTCCCAATAGCATTTCGAGAGTTATTGCCGACAAAAGTGTGAGAAGCTATAACAGAGCTAAGTATGTTCTTCAGAACATTAACGTCATGCGAGATAAATGCGGCAGATATGGCAAGATTGAAAATAGAAATTCCAGTAATCCTGTGCAAACTTGAAGCAATTTTTCCTCCAAGTTTTTTCGACTGTATGGAGCATCTCCCCGTGCATTTAGCACATGAGACGAAACTCGTTGGTCCGGTTCAATATCGTTGGATGTATCCATTTGAGCGGTAACTATTTATGACCTTCAATTGCAATTATATTATACCTTTGTATGCTAATTAATGACATTAAGATATATCATGTAGGTATTTGTTTCACTTGAAGAAAAATGTAAAAAATAAAGCTAGAGTTGAAGGTTCAATATGTAATGCTTATTTGGTCGAAGAAGCAAGTACTTTTTGTTCACATTATTTTGAGCCTCATATACACACGAGACAGCGGAAAGTACCACGTAATGATGATGGCGGGGAATCAAGTAATCAGGACGAAAACTTATCCATTTTTACATATCCTGGGTGTTTACATGGCCGTTCAATAAGGAAAATGCTAATAGAGGATGAATTAATAGCGACCCATAGTTATATTTTATTGAATTGCGAGGAAGTTTGTCCTTATGTGAGGTAAGTTTAATATATACGCTAAAGTGTTCATTTGTTTTACTATGTCAAGAGTGTAATATATAAATTGATTTTGGCATTTTAGATTATTTGAGGAATGGATACGGGAGCTAATGCCTAAAAAAAATGAAAATGAGGTGAATAAGGAAGTCGAAAAGCACTTTCATCATTGGTTCAAGACATATGTAAGTTGTGATTTTCACCATATATGTCCATACATACAATTATATATGAAATATATGATTTAAATGATGTTAGCTTATTGTAATATGTAGGCATCAACAAATGCAATTGACAACAAGTATATCATTGATCTTGCAAAAGGACCTTTGCGATATGTTAAATCATTTTCGGTGTATTTCGTGAATGGATATAAATTTCATACACAGAGTCATGGTCATAACAAAGAAACAGTAAACAGTAGGGTTTGCATTCAAGGAGAGTTGATGGATTATTATGGGCAAATTGTTGATATAATTGAAGTCGAGTATCCCGCGTTGCCAATAAAACGTTGTGTATTATTCAAGTGCGAATGGTATGATCCAACTATTAACGTGGGAACAAAAATACATACCAGATACAATTTAGTTGAAGTCAACCAGCGTAGAAGATTGAGGAACTTTGAACCATTTGTGTTGGCAATGCAAGTGGGTCAGGTATATTATGTCTCTTATCCAAACGTAAAGCGAGACAGATCAGAATGGTTTGTAGTGTGCAAAGTAAAACCAAGAGGCATTTATGAAAGGAAAGGTGCCGGACAAAGTGAACGTTCCGAAAATAATGATGCATTTCAGGAGGAAGAACCGGAAGTTCATGAAATCAATAACTCTATGAATTTTGAAGATAACGAACCATTGAACTATGCGGACAATGAATTTGTTGACATTGATGGTGAGGATGATGAGAAAACTTTGGTTGGCGATGGATCTGATGACGAGCCAGAATTTTCCTCTTATACATCGAAAAATGAGGATGATTTGAATTACGATTTACAGCTTAGTGACGATAGCGAATAATTTGTTTACCTACTTGCTTATCATGTGAGAACAATTAATATTGCACTGACTTGGATATTAATTTAATATGCTTATTACAATGTTATTATTTTCTATTATCTGACAATATGCATTTTCCTTATAATGTCAGGTTGAAAAATGTTTAAGTGAAAGAAGAGAACAGGGATTCCTTCACGTCTCAGGTTGCATGATGGCGATGACAGTACTGGTGATGGAGGATCCCCATCGCATGGGCTCAATGCCAACACTGAGGCTACCGCATCACCGACCATCCCAACTGTTGCACCATCTACCATTCCTTCCACTGATTCCACTCCTATGGCACACCCTGAATCTATGCCACCTCAGGGGTCAGGAACAGAACAAGCGGAAGGGCCTACGCCTGGCTCAATTGGAGTTGATGGAAGAATGTACATTAATATCACAGCTGAGGAGTAAGTGATTAATATTTCACTTCATTATGATTTCAATGACAGATATTACTTGTACTAACATTATTCACATTGTTGTATCTTAGATTGAATCCTTCAGGAAAGTGCTCACACATAATGACAACCTCTTTCAAAAACATAATTGAATACGATGGGTTTGTCTGGAAGAATTTGTCAGAGGAAACAAAGAATTTTTATTTCGAAGAATTCAAGGTAAAAAATTTATGATATATTTTGTTACATAACAAATTATATTTTACTCTTATTTACATTTTGTTTTTTATTCTGTCTGTCTCATAAGAAAAAATATTATTGAGACCCGGCGTTTGACGAGATCATGTATTCTGTGTGGGAGACTCGTGCGCAGGCACGTTACAGAGATTTAGTCTGCTTGTTAAAGGATGGTGGTGTCCGACCTCGCTACATGACCGAAGATTTATGGGCACATTGGAGACAGTATTAGGCGACCCCTGAAGCCATTTCCATTTCAGAGCGAAATTCTAGTAACAGACAGGGAGGACCTGATGGACTCAGTTCATGCTCGCACACTGGAGGGTCGATGTCCCATCGGGAACATGCAGATAGACTTGTAAGTATTACAAAATATTACTGTTACCATTGTAATTAATGGTTAGAATGTGTAAAATTTATCTCATTATCATAGAGGAGGATGGGAATGTTACTTGTGTGAGGAGTTTGCATTGTTGTGAAATGTTGGATGGTAGCATAGTCTTGAAATTTGAAATGTTTTTTTGTCTTTGTATACAAGAGGTATGCTCCAAATATAGGGGAAACTCTGCCGAAATTTTAGTAAAAACATGTACGAATAGTCAATAAATTATAGTTCGCCTTTAATTCTTTTTATATTTGCAGGGAGCATCGATGGGTCGACCGGCTACCCACGCTGAGGTATTCTTACACACCCACACCAACAAGCATGATGGTCAAACGTTCGTCAATTCTCGGTCAAGGATTTTACATGTATGTCCAAATTACTATATTTTACAAATTTTAAAGATTTGATATTATTAATCGTTACTTATTGTAAAACATTTGTCCTACGACAGGAACAAGTTCAAGATGCAATTCAGCAACGCTCACAGACTTCTGATCATGTTGATGCGAATCAGATCTATTATGAAGTGGTTGGTGCTGGTGGTAGAGACCAGCGAGGATGGGTATTTGGCTTAGGTTCTTTGGCCAAATCCTGTTACTCGCATTCCTCAAGTTCAAGTACTGCCGCATCTAATAGACGGTCTGCATCCAGACAAGTACTTGAACTTCAGAATACTGTAAGTGAGCTGAGATCGGAATTGCAACAGTCACAGACTCGATGGCAAGACTCAGAGGTTCGATTGCAACAATCTCTCGACTACATATCTGAGCTACGCAATGAGATGACAAATTTATCTGAGCTACGCAATGAGATGGCAAATTTGAAGGGTATGTTTGCCTCGTCATCGCATCAGTCTGATCGTACTTCTCAGCCGCCACCGCCATCAGCTTAGTTATCATTTTGTATTAGACATATATGGATATTATGTTGTTAAATAATTACTAACTTTATAATTAGCACAATTATTAAATTCGACTATTATTGGATATTAAAATTTAGATATTATCTTCATTTTTTCATTATTTTGCAATTAATTTTACAGGTTATATCTACATAAAAACAAAATAAAAAAAATTAATTTTTAAATTTTCTTTAAAATTACCGACGGAAAAGGTATTTTCGTCGGTAATTTACCGACAGAAAGCCAATTTTCATCGGTAAATGTTCCCGACGGACAGCGAAATTCTGTCGGTAATTTACCGACGGAAATTTTTCGTCGGTAATTTATCGACGGAAATACATTTTTCGTCGATAATTTCCCGACGGAATTCTCTGTCCGCCGGGAACATTTACCGATGGAAATTGGTTTTTCGTCGGTAAATTACCGATGGAAATACCTTTTTCGCCGGTAAATGTTCCCGACGAAAAAATTTCCGTCGGGACATTTCCCTACGCCCAATATGCCGATGGAATCATTTTTCATCGGCATTTTTATTTCCCGACGGAAATTACATGTTTCCGTCGATAATTTTCATCGGGAAAATACTTTTTTCTTGTAGTGGTACCAGCATTGTACAACAACTTTTTTATTGTGGGATTTCTATGATGGGTGTTGTAATTACTGACGAAATATCGCAAACATATCCTATGCACAGCATGAGATACTTCCATCCACTTCTTTCATCACGAAACACTGACGTTATTCCAATGTGACGATCAGATATTACAGTAATCCCATTTCTCTGCGTAATATGCCTCCTGATTAAAGTCATAAACCATGCCCAACTTGATTTATTTTCGGACTCAACAATAGCAAAAGCAACTAGAAATAACATTTCGTTTCCATCAACAACGCTCGCAATGAGAAGTGTCTGTTGGAATTTTCCAGTGAGAAATGTTCCGTCAATCAATAACACTGGCTTACAGTGGTGAAACCCATCAATAGCTGGTTTGAAACTCCAAAAAACCCTATGAAATTGCTTTTCCATTGGGATGTGGGTGTCTTGCAACAAAAACTCATACACAGTTCCGGGATTATACTTTTGTAAAGCATTTAAAAAACCCGGTAGTCTCTCATATGACTCCACGTAATTCCCAAAGATTGACTCGAGTGCGCCCATCTTCGCATACCACGCCTTGTAGTACGATACCTCGTAGTGAAATCGCTCTTTTACAGCAGCAATAATTACATCAATAGGTAAGGTTGGGTTTTTACTTACCATCCCCCTTATGCAATTGCGAATTATTTGCGATCCCAACTGTCTGTGATCCTTTGATATATTTCCTGCAGATAGGCAAGAATGTGGTCCTTTGAATCTTGTGATCATCCAAAAAGGGCTTCTCTCTCTTTTGGCGGCTCGTAACCTCCACTCACAACCAATTTCAGCCTTCGAGCACCTCAGAACCCAATATTTTGGCTTCGATTCCACGACTCTGAAATTAATATTTCTCTGAATTGAGTATTTTTTCACACATGATTTGACTTCATCCTTACTGTAGAAAAGCAAACCTACAGATAACTCGGATGAACCATCCTAAGTTTCAAAACGATCACCTTCAGGCATATTGACTTCCGATTCATCAAAATCATTTGCTGTGTAGTGTTCTAATGGGAAGTTAAAGATCGCTTCAGTTGCCTCCCCACAGCCATGGACTGAGGCTAAAGGACTAACATACTGCGTATCAGACGACTCATGACCATCACCGAAATCGCAGTCATCGCTTTTTGCACTCATATTCGCGATTTCAGCCTCTGCGTCATCATTGGATGACAGATAATCATTGTTAAAGAACTCATTTTCGTCCTGATCCATTACGCCAACATCTACTCCGATTTTATTTTCCTCATTCATAGCGATGCCATTAAGAGAAAGACCTGCACTTGCCATACTGTCCATTAAATTCCCATCCCGTCGTTCAACGTACAGTTGTGCATCACTGCGACCCGCATTGGCCCGATGTTGAACTGATTATCTTTGCCCGGAATTCTCTGTTCCTCGACATGGGTCACCACCTGCAGGTTGCACAAAGCTCTGCTCATCTCTATCACTTCGTGATCTGCTGCCAAATATGGATTTACTTAAAAAATCACCAACCCTTCAACTAATAGACCTCCTCGGCTGACTAATTGAAGCATCATGCATCTAGCTGACTGTCCATCTCTGCTGACTCATAGAAGCCTCAGGCAAATTGCTAACCAACTGTCTAGGTTGACTCATAAAAGCATCGGGCACATTGCGGATTGACCGTCTAGGCTGACTCATTGGAGCATCTTGCACATGGCTAATTGACTGTCTACGCCTACTCATACCTGCATCATGCGCATAGCTTGCCGATCGACGTAGCCGACCAGGTCCTGAGTTGACACTGTCCCCTCCAAGTAGCAATTCACCATCCCGTCGACTGAAAAACTGATTGTGCTGACTAGGATCCACATCATCACCATCATACTGACAATAATTTGTTTCGTGAAAAATTTCGACATCTTGCCCGCTGACTGAAGGCCAAGGTTGGCTGGGGCCAACTTCAGTTACAAATAATTGTTGCGTTGCATAAATATTTTCCATTTGCTGCACATCATTTCTATTTTCATCACCAGCATCATACGTTGCCCTATTAGCTCCTACACCCCCCTTCACCCACTATAATTATTAACTCAACCAATGGACTATCATCATGTTGTCT
This sequence comes from Excoecaria cochinchinensis, assembly GCA_947683425.1. Lineage (NCBI taxonomy): Eukaryota > Viridiplantae > Streptophyta > Magnoliopsida > Malpighiales > Euphorbiaceae > Excoecaria > Excoecaria cochinchinensis. The sequence continues at coordinate 10,727,216 of CANTUQ010000105.1, forward strand.
AACATTTTCATAAATCATATCGATGTCACTATCATCTACTAAATCCATTGATGTCCAACTTACTGATCCTCAATTGTACCTAGGACTTCTGTATATAATCCTTTGAATCACATCATTAAGGCGTAAACCCAATTTTACGTGAATTTTATGTATTAATTCAGCAAGAGTTGGCTTATTTCTAAGTCTAAGTCTCCTTATAATGGCATTTGGACCCAAAGTATCATATTCAAAACCTGCGACACCATAACTTATTTGACCACCCATGTGCAAGTAAAAGTCTACATATGTTGACATCTTCAAATTATTTGTAACTAAAAATACAATAATATTATATTAAATTGATATTTATTTTATCTGCTAATATGATGTATATATGGACTAAAGCAATAACATATGATATTTCAATTAATAATTTATCCCATTTAAATTAATAAAATAACTACAACATCAATAACAATATTTTCAAAATTATAATAATGAAGTAAAACAAAAAACTGCAACATTAATCGTACTCTACTAAATATATTATTTTGTGCTTATAATGTAATTGTGTCCCTAACTTTCTAAGTATTTTCTCCACTAATTTTTATAAAATCTTTTACAAATATTATAACTATTTCGTCATGTTTTATAACATGTTTATTATTACACATTTTAATTTTAGGTTCCAAATAATCTATTCGTACTGTCATGCAAAACGTTTACATTTATTGAAATATAATTAATAACAAAAATTATACAATCTATTGGCAGTTTTTCATTTATCGTTTTACTAATAAGTTTTACAATTTTTTATTCATTTCTTTTAACATTACAGTATATAATTATAACATATCTAATTTCATTTTTTACAATTAAACATATCAAATTATGGATAACGAAAGAACACTGTTATTAAAATAATACCTTATTCCGAAAAATATAATATATCTGTTTTCTTTGTATCGTACTTCAGTTGATATCTGTGATTCATTAAATTCAAAACATATTTTCAATCAGTACTTATACAATACAAGTAAAAATAAGATTGACATATTAACATAAATTGAAAAAATAAACCTGCCCACTGTTGATAAATTATTTTCGATTATAATGTAAAAAAAAATATACTTACATTTAAACGCATATTTCTTCACTTCACTCCGAAAATATTGCAAATGCTTGAAATCTAATTTTGCTCGTCTGCCTATCACGACTTCAATACACAATGTGTAAATTGCAAACTCACAGGTTTCAAACACACATATTTATACTACATTTCGATTACCTTTTTTTCACATGCTTTCATAATTGAGCGAAAGAAATGCAAAAAGGTGGCCATTTCCGCATATAAATACTGCGGAAATAGAAGTAAATTATTGCACAATTCTGTGCAATTGGTCGGCCACCTATTCATTTTCGCAATTACTTCTTGCGGAAATGGAATGCAAGTTGAGGAATGAGGGATGTGGGACCCACATGCATTTTCGCAAGTCTACCTTGCGGAAATGGGTCTACAGTCATTCCATTTCCGCAAAGATTCTTTGCGAAAATGGTAAGAGAGAATTTCGAATTCCGCAATCTTACTTTGCGGAAATGTAAAAAATCCCACTTTCCCAAATAACTTTCAATCCACCCCAAATCTCAAAATAACTTTCCAAAACACATTATTAATAAAAATGTCCCTCATGCATGAGCATATTAAATTATTATTATTATTGTTTTTGGTGACAAGTACTAATTTCGCGTGCGACTATGTAAACCGTTAGATCACATGTGTATATTTGATTTGTCGAATTGAATGCATTTATTTGATGAAATTGTTCAAACCTTCATATCGCATGCAAACCGCCTAATCGTTAAATTATGCACATCTATTTAATCAAATGGCATAACACAAAGCATCATCCCCTGTTTTTGATAATCTCTCAATCCCATCTTGTTTTGTTTTTATTTTTCTAGTAAATGATGAAAAACTATTTTCATTTTTTTTTATTGAATTTTACTATCAAATACGGGCCTTTTTTATATAAATAATGTGGTTTTGAAAAAAAAAAATTAAGAAATTGGTGTGACGTAAAAACTATTTGGGATTTTAGTTTCTGACAAAATAGCAAGTGTAATGCATAGTTTTTGATATGCGGACTCCAAAAGAATGTCAGAAAATTTGTATCAAGACAACAGATCGTCCTTGCAGTTTCATGCGTGTGGGTCCACCTTACAAAAAAAAAAAAAGCGTAACTTTGATGCTGCCTAGATCGAAAGGAGCAGCACTCTCTCAGCAATTAAAAAAAAAAATTAATTTGTGACATATAAATTGAAACAAACACAATGACCATATATATAAGTATAAAAATTTGATCCATATGAAAGATTTTGTCTAAGAAGTAAATACATTTAATAACAATTTAAGTTATATAGAAAATAATCAATAATTAAGATTATAAGTAATTATCCACAATTAAAATATTACATTACACTTTCTGTTAGATAATTATACACTATGAATATATCTCATTAAAATTTTGCTAAGAAAAATCTAATGGGATAAAAATTTAGCGACGTAAAAATAGTATAAAATTCATAGGTATTTTTCCTCAAAAATATATTGAACCATGTTGAATATTCCTCTAATTGACGCATTATAATACTGTGTATATGATTTTTGAAAATTGAACTTGATAGTACTTTTTGTGAAGAGATCAGTTGATTTGATGCTTGAGCAAATTTTGTGATTTTCTCATACTTTAATATTGTTGATTGTTGTTCTCGAACAATAATCTACACATTCCTTTAATATATTGAGTTATGGCTCTCAATCACATGAACTCTCAACTAAATTCATTAATAGCTAATATTGGATAGTTTGATAATTACTACTTTTATAGTTAAAATATTTGACTATTCACGTGTGACTGTCAGACATACAGGAGCCTCTGCGGTTTCAGGCGGGATAGGCTTTAATCATGCCATCTGCACACGTGTCACAATACTACAAGGGTCTCCTGCGTATTGACCCAATTAACTCCAGTTCCATTAATAATTTTTAACTCACACCAGTTTTGTAAATTTTTTTTCAGAAAAACATTAATTAAAAAAATATCCCCATCTCTAAAGCATCCAACTTAAAAGTAAGGAAGGTGTAGGAAACTTAGATGAATTCGGGGTCACATTAATATGAAATCCCACTTAGAACGACTTAGACCCCATGTTCCCAGATAAGTTTTGATTCACACTATTTTTCAAAATTTTTTAGGCAATTTTTTAAAAATTAACATTATTTATAAAAATGCCCCATCAAATACTCATCAACTTAACTTTTTATTTCCTGAATCTATATCTATATATAATGTGAGGGTGGATCAAAGTGAGTTTTATGATGATGCGGCATCGGTTTAACTAGTTTTTTTTAACTAAGATACTAACATGATAATTTTTTAGAGTAGTTTCTAATCCACATAAGAAAACGCCAAGAGTTTTATAAGAAAAAAAAAATAGACATATTAAAAATTATTTTTCCTATCTTAAAACAATTATTGGTGGGTTAATTTTATATTATTTAAAAAATAAATTTAGATGCATGAAAATTTTTTAAAAGGTGAGAAATTATTTTTTAAAAAAAATTGAAAAAGCATATTGAATTAACACAATAGTTTAAATTATTTATAAATGTAAATTGTAAGGTCTCAATGGAAGATATTATATATAAACGGTATTCACTTTGCAAAAGGTCCGAGTCAATGATTTTCATTTAAAAAAAATACGCAAGTACTAAATTAAATCAATAAAGTTTTATTGAGATCATCGAGACAAAATAGCAATGGCGACAGGTAGTTAATTTCTATCTTTTCTTTTACATTCGATATGCATGTTACAAAATTTGTTGCATGTGTATAACCAATCAAAATAATAGATTTGTTATCATAAAATGAAAATTCAATTGAGAAAATCAATCTAAATAAATTAAGTAAATTCCTCTTTATTTCTTGAAATCCAGTAAGACTGTCTTATGTAAAATATATTTAATTTTTCCATTTCTGATGTTCAAGTATTCTAATTGTCTATTTTAAATATTTTGAAATGTTTTAATATATATTGTAAATCATTTTATTTTTCTCAACAATCTACTCAAATCATAATTTTTCAATTACTTATTTTTTATTAATGAAATATAAAATTATTGTATATTGTAATAATTGATTTTATTATTCGGCTAGTTTTCTAATATAATCAAAATCTTTATTTATGCTGTTTAAAGACCAAAAGAACAAAAACAAGATTAGGTTAAATAATATCTAAGGATGAATTTAAGAATATGTTTAAATCGATTGTTAAAGTTTAAAAAAAAAAAAGAGAAAATTTCCAGATCTGAGACTTCAGGCTCCAAAAGTAGATTTTCAGCATATTCCAATTGGCCAAACAAGACAAGTGAAATTTATGCCACCATGGCTGCAATGCAACAACCGGTTGCCGGTGAAAAAGACCAAATGGTCATTCTATTTTCTTTGGCCATCCGGGTTACGCCGCCGTCAGAAATGGGTATTATCCACTTTTTTCCTGATCGGACGCTCATGGAAAACGGCATGGCATCATCACAGCCTCTTTTGTGTGTGTGTGTGTGTATATATATATATATAAATGTATAAAGATAGAAAAAAAAAAAAAAGAGATGTATAGAGAGAGGGGCAGAGGCGGCGAGAAACCAATTTGTGAAATCATCGACTTAGCCAAGCAGCATAGCACAGCGGATGAGTTCAATAGTACAAAGTTGTTTTTTTTTTTTTTTGAGAAGAAAGTACAAAGTTGTTTTAGTCACTGCGAAACTAGTAATTCTTTTTTCTTTTCCTATTTAACTTTAAAAAAAATTTATAATCAATGTTTCGAATTTTAGGACACGTTTGGTTCACTGTATTGTATTAGCCTATATAGCATTAGCCTGTATAACATTAGTCTGTATTATAATATACAGTATTTGGTATAACATTGTGTATTAGCTTGTAATATTTTATACTCCCTCCGTTTTTATATGTTTGACGTTTAAGGTTATTTGGCAAAACCAATAACCTATTAAATAGGCTATGGATATGACTAATTTATCCTTATTAATCTCCTCCTTGAAAATAGTGTTCATTTAAGATGAGCAAATTAATTAAGGGCAAATATGGGACAAACTAACCAAAAGTATATCAAAAGTTTAAAAAGTCATTCATAAAAGAATTTTTTAACAATTCTTAAACGTCAAATATAAAAAACCGGAGGGAGTATTATGTTTGGTGCACAATAGTATACTGTATTATTTTTAAATAAAATTAAAAAATATGTAAAATTAAATTATTTTTAATATTATCAATTTAGACAAAAAACAATTGATCAATTTTTTTTTTAAAAAAAAGAGTTGACAAATTTTTTTTGAAATATAAATATATATTAATAAATAAATTAACAATCAAACAAACAATTTAATTAATAACATGCAATTATATAATTGAAATATATTAATAAATATACTACAATTAATAATTTTATACATAATCCAATAACAAACCAAAATAAATTAGGATTAATTTTCAATAACAAGTCAATAACTCTCTCGAGTTAACTTTCTTTGGAGGCCCATTTTCTTCCCTTGAAAAAACAAAATATTTCTTAGCTATTCCAATAGGATCATTTCCGTTTCTAATTAATATTTAATCTGATTTCCTTTTGTAATTGTAAAGGTAACTTGTATTAAAGAAAACGAGGTCCATATCAGTGATTCAACATCCCCGAGTGAAGGAGCAACACGTACATCAGCTGACTAAGAAACGATATTGTGATCAGTGCTTCCAATGTTTTCTGCAAATCACCAGCATGAGATTACAATTTCAAATTCAGTTTTTTAGCTTAGGTAAAAGTACATTACACTGTTGACCAATTTAAAGTTCTTACCAACAGCTTTCCTCTATGCCCTCCTAATATGATCTGTTTGCACACAAGCCTGCAATGAAACAACCAATTCGTTTAGAATTTTTTTTATCAAATTTTCTTTGAATTATCAGCAAAAATAAATCATAGTTTTTATGCTGCAGTTCAAAGAACCTTCTTTATTCAATAGTTTTTTGCCTAAATCTGATTTAGGGAACCCCAAGTAAATACATAAATGAGATGCAAATTACTTTATTTATATGATATTTTTTAACTATCAGAATTTGGTCATGTGGCCAGCATTAATTAAAGGTGCGAAAGTTTTCAACTTAACTTCCTCCTTTTGATATTTATAGTTGGACTATATGCTCATAATAGTTCACTTCGAACAAGTTTGATTTATGTACTGTGAGACAAGCTCAAGCTCTATAAGCAAATTTGTTTTCAATTTATCCCAAATCTCCCAAAGAGATACACAATATCACTAGCTTACTCATCTAAGTTTTATGCAAAAATTTAAGTTATATCATCAATCTATTATATTATGTTGCAATATAACTTGGATATAAATTAAGTAGATTGCAAAAACTTCATTATAATTCTATTTGTCAAGGTCAACAAATTACAAGAAATTCCAAATGTTAAAGAAATCTCACACGAGAAGCAAAAGTAATCATTCAAATTCAGATTTAAGTTGAGAAAATAAAATGGCAGAGGCAATGAAATAAATGCATACCCAAACCTAAGAGTAGTAATAGTGCAGGAAATAATAGCTATAGAAGAAGCCAAGGCCAAAGTATCATTTCTCCGTAAACGAAAGTGCAAAAACCCAACGAACACAGAGCTAGCACCAATCACACCACCTATCAAAGAAAATACAAGCATGGAGCTTGTTGATGGATTCCCACACAAATTTGTGGATTTATCAAAATTTACAACAAATTAAAAAGAACCCATTTGAATACATTAAAAACCCATTAAAATTAACTAAGAAAATCCTTACAAGGATGGTCCTGTTCGCCATTGATGTATTTGTCAAGAGACCAACCAGCTAGACCAAGCACAATGAGATAAACTACGAAGTTAACAGCCAATAGAGGACCTATTAAGTCTCTTTGAGCTCTTCCCTCTGCCATTGATACCAAGACTCAAGCTTTTTTGCAAGAATGCTTAAACCTGAGAATCATATGGCAGTTACAGTCTGCTATCTTATCAAAAAAACTATACATACCGAAAAACAAGAAATCTGGTCGGCGAAGGATGATATGATCGGTGGCCGGTCATAAAAACTCCAGTGATGGTGGCAGGGTGAGATAAGAACAGAGGGAGATAGGGAAGAAGAAAATGATCGAGCAGTGGAGATTTGGGGCTTTTGGGTTTTTGTTAAATTTTTTTTTTTAAAATAGAATATCTGTTGGGTGAGAGTGGCGCCGGAGATGAGGAGTATCAAAGGTGAGAGTGGCGCCGGAGATGGTCACAGAACAATACAGTGTTTACGGTATTATATAAACCCAAGGGATAACGGTGTATTATTATCTCAGTCTATCATGAATAAAATATCTGATTATGTATTATATTATACGTGTATTAATTTTTTTTGAAAAAGAACCAAACACTGTATATTGTAGTAACTGTATTATATAATGCTATCCTGTATTTAATACGTAGAACCAAACATGGCCTTAAGGTACAATGATATGCAAGCGGGAATAGTAATGCACTAAACGGAGCGACATATCGTTTACATACTCTCCAAACCTTTACTACGTGTTTGAAAAGATTATTTAGCAAAAGTGCATTTTTGTCCCTATCGTTTGCCAAAATGGATAAATTTACCCTTAACGTTTATTTTGGTGCAAATTTGCCCTTAACGTTTGTAAAATTAGAGATTTTTGCCCCCGCCGTCAGCGGTCAACTAATTTATTAACGGTCAAAGTTACCGATAATTGACTGTAAGGGCAAAAATCTCCTATTTTACAAATATTAGGGCCAAATTTGTACGTTTGAAAAAAATATTAGGGGCAAAAATATACCTTTGATACCCAAACGTTTGCTGACGGTAGGGGTAAAAATATCCTATTTTACAAACGTTAAGAGCAAATTTGCCTCAAAATTAACGTTAGGAGCAAATTTGTCAATTTTGACAAACGATAGGGGCAAAAATGTACCTTTAGCCAAGATTATTTGATGTGGTATGATATAATAAATTTTTTGATGAAAGAAAAAATTTTAAAATATAAAAATAATTTTAATAAAAAACAAAAAAATTATAATTATATTAAAATATTAACGAATTTATCAAAATAAAACAAATGTAGTAAGAGAAAAAGTTTAAAAAACCATGCAAATTTTTAAATTTGAACAAAATAAACCATTGAATTAACCATAAAAATTCATATTCACAAAGAGCATATAGTTTCAAACAACTCTTAAAATCATACTACTCCATTGAAAACTATGATCCAAACTAAAGGAAACTAAAGAAACATTCCAACGGTAAATATTAATTTCAATATAATAAAAAGTTTTGAATTCGAATCTGAATAACAATGAGCTAAAAAATCATTCTATTTTTAATTTTTTGTACATTTTTTATTTTCATTAAATATAAGACAAGGTATTATAATTTTTTTAAAATATATTTTTAATAAATTAAGAAAATCAATAATTATTTTAACATATGTAAAAGAAAAAAAAAATAAAACTACTTACAGTTCAAACGATTAAAAATCCAATTGACCAGAATTCGAATTTTATTCTCACTTGCTTTTAAATATATATTAAAAAAAGAAAAAAAAAATTGAGATGAAAGGAATATTATTATATTATATTTTAGCCCATTAAACTCTATTTAAAGATTAATCCCTTTGCACTCAAATTCTAGTTAACCCACTCATAGTTACTTGGGTTAAAGGAGCTTAAAATTGAATGGTTTGGATGGCTTACACCAATTTTTGATTGATAGAATGATCCGAAAAATTGAAAGAACTCACTGTCCAATTTCATTTGGAAATAAATAAATAAAATTAAAAGGAGACATGTAATTTTAGATTCATACTTGCCATGCACTTTTTAGATCTAAAACCATTTACCAGCAACATGAATGAGCATATATTAAAACTCAAGGAGCCAGGAGACAACAGAGAATATGGATGTGTAGCATACAACTACTAGTACAAAACATTCACGGAAACTAATAGCCTCAACTCTCCATTATGCAACAACCACTTCTCTACAGAATAGATCAAAGAACTCTACTCAAGCTTTTTCACAATATTTAACATACTCAGACAAATTCAAAATTGATGCCAGGATATTCTAATTTACAGACAAAGCTAGCTGAATGTCAAATGAATGACATTTACAAATGAAAGAAAAAATTCTTAACAAATAAAGCCATTCGAAAAAATAAAAAGTAGAAATTGAAGAAAACCATCGATACCATGGTTTCGAGAAATGATTCTTAGTACTCTCAGAGGTTAATCTACATTACCTCTTTACCCTTCTGTTGGATTACAATTTTGTTCACAACGTCACCGGATAACGTAACAAAATAGGTAGTCTGCAATTAAACATGAATGATACTGGGTTTTAGTAACAACTTATAGGCATTCGGATAAATTTACAGCATAATTTTATGCAAACAGCTCAGTGATTTTATTGAAATTTCTACATTACAGCATGAACTAGGATGCTAATATGGTAATTAAGGTAAATGCCAGACTAATTCAAATTGCTAAAATGGTCAGACTTTTAAGTTTTTCTAAATATACTTACAATTTCTGCATAGCTAACTCTATGAAGAAGAAAACCGATATCCATTTCCCTGATGCAAAAGGAAAACAGAAAACCAAATATCGGAGTTCCGTAAGTGTAAGAAAACTAAATCGGTACAAGTTAACGACTGCTGAAAGCAACTCACATTTGAAATGCCAAATTTCCATTTGAAGCAGCCAAATGCTGCTCACTCTTGATAGGATCTGTAATGCCAATGTACGCTACACTATCAAGGAAGGCATCGTTATTGCAACCCTGTCTGCTCAGGTATGCATCCTGAAGAGTGAAAGCAATAGCGAGTCATTTAACATATCAACGGTATGGCAAATCTTAAATTTATAATATTATTAACATCAGAAGTTTAATTTGATTTCGATGTGGTGCTTTAACCTAGGAGTAAAGGAGAGACTATATAGAAGTGGGTGCAAGAAGTTGATTATTATCATGTACAATCCCCTGTCCTGATTAAAGAAGTATTCAATTCAGTTTGCTGAAAACTTTTTTCTTGACATAGTTTCAACTTTCAAATACTTCTCACCAATCCATATTTTACGAAAATCTGGTGCACAGGCTCATAAACATGCATTGCTTTGTTTTGCTCCTCATTCTCTTCACAAATAACAACTGGGCGGTGTCCGACAAGTATAAGCCTATTTGACATAGAGTAAAAGATACCTTGAATTAAGTAGAGCAAGAATTTGGATGGTCTAGAGTTAGAACAGCCAGCGGTAAAAAAAAGTAAATCATGTATGCTGCAGTAATTTTAGTTCAGTTGAAATCAAAATGAAAGCAATACTACAAGATTGGCAGCAGAAAAACAACAAACAGTTTAATAGCACAACTGAAAACAATATTATTAGATCTTCAAAATTTTATATGCATCTGTGATGTCAATAGCTTAATTGCGAAACAACTAGGCCAGATATAAACTACTCATTAACATGAACTGATAAGGGCTGTTTTTTACCAGTTTCCTGCAGCAGATTCTAGTGTTTGTGTCAGCCAATTTGACTGATTGTTTCCAGAGCTTTCCATTGATCTCTCCAGCGTTACATCCTTAAAAAGTGTCACATTAGATTCACTTCACAAAAATTAAGATACTACAAAAATATAGTGTAAAGAAAATAAAAGTATATTTTGAAGTTAATAATGAATAGACATTCAATACACAAGTCCAATGAAAAGAGTATGCTTCATTTATTATTATTATTATTATTATTATTATTATTATTATTATCAGATTAAGCAATCCAATGAAAAAGCAGACGAAAAGGAGCAAGCAGTAAACAAGAACAAATAAATAAATAAACTAAACTGCAAAGGCCAAATGAACAAGAGTAATAGTTGAAACTGCAGGTTTATATTTCTAGTTCCAACATGAATGAGATTTGCAAATGACTCATTCCCTGAATTCTGATTCAAGTTGAAATGGAGGAAGTAGCAACACAAATAAGGGCTGGCTCATGAGTGCAGACACAAACAAGAATTTGGAAAATAGCACCAGATCAGAGAAAAGGAAGCACAATTTCCTTGCTGAGACTTGAGACCATAAGACTTTTGTTTGTTTAACACATCCCATATTGTGAATTTTTGTTCACAAGTGCCACATACATTGAAGAATATTAAAATAAAGAGCAGTAAACATAGAAAGAATCAATCTGGTGTAATGTGATGTTTATTAAGAGGGACTTCTTTTTGGTAGAATATTAAGAGGGACTTGACAATTGGCACCAATAAATTCAGCTGCTGAGCTTCAATGAATTTCAACAAGCATAAATAGTGCATGGATAAGTTTATACCTGCAGCAATTCAGTATCCACACCAGCAATTGTTAACATTTTCCCATGAGTTATGTTGATCTGCTGTATGAAACAAGCAACTTTCTGATCCTTTGAAGGCCCAGCAGTATACCTATTTAGCATTATCATCAATCATTACACAATGAAACAGAGTAATTGGATCAAAATGGTGATCACCTATTAAGATCCATCGAGAACAGGCATTTGCAAGCAATACAAATGTACCAAAGGCAAGTACTTATTGCAAGTTTATTGTATACCAGGGAACATTCATTGCTGAGAAGAGTCTACTTCCCTGCAAAAGATACATGTAGGGCTGTTGCTAGCTGTTGAAGTTAAAGGAAAAAGTATTAAACTAGGAAGACATTATTTTCAATCATCATTGCCAAAGGCAGAATGAAGCATAGATTCTTATAAACAGCTTTTTGCAATTTTCACATTACGGGGCTGGCTAATGGGTATTTAGAAATCTGTTTAACAAGACAAGCTATTGTGCTTGCATAATTTGAAAGTTTTGAGGACAGGAATGCAAAGGCAGAGGAAAATGGGAGAGAGAGCTTACATTCCGTGTGAGGGGATCATCTTCTCCAAGCTCACTAATGTTCACAATGAACTTTGCTTTGTAAACTCTAGCAACACTCTCCATCTTCATCAACCTCAACATCAAGAAATCCATCAATCTATGAACAAGGACAACAACTACAAGAATTCTAATGACTTGATTCAACCCAAAACAGATCGACTGGATTAATTTTATAATAACATTTCTCTTGAACCTAACATCTTTACAACATTTCCCTTGAACCTAACATCATCAAATATGTAACACAAACACAAATTATGCATACCCAAAAGGAGAATATAAATCATTCCCTCATCAATTAGGGACTTAAACAACAGAGAGGGAGATATTACACTGGAAAAATTTCATCTATAATTCAAGCTATGATTATAATATCAAAAGCTAAAAGAAATAAATTTTAGATAAAAATGATTCACAACGGAAACAGGAAAAAGGAAAAGAAGATGTAGAAACCTAGTGAATTTTCTGATCTCTTTGCAACAGAAAAGAAGGAAATGAGACTGGTTCATTAGTGTGATACGCAATCAAAACAAGTTACATCCTACCCATAAGAAAAGAAATCAACACCACCAAAATAAGCAATCAGAAAAAAATAAACTAACACATCGCCAAGTCTCCCTCCAAAACCAAAAGAGAGAGAGAGAATTTTTAGAATGAAACAAGATAAGAAATTGACCAGTTTGAGAAGACGGTTCTGCTCCTGAAATGGCCTATAACCTCCATTAACGCTGAGAAAAAAAACATCAACAGGCCGTGTAATTAAACCTCCTCGGCTATGAAAAAGGGACTTCTGTGGCTTACCCAAATTCAGAGCAAGGTAGAATATAATACACAGAGAAACCTGCACAGCCAAATTACAAGCACAAGATCGTTTCTTCATTTCTCTCTTTTTTTTCTTTTTTTTTTTTTTTCTTTCCTCAAAACAGATTGATTCAATCTTTTACTCCTTTTTATCTTTTATCAATTGTTTCTTTTCAACTCTCCTACTTGTATAGATTAATCACAGAGGTGGATTGTTTATATAATATTGGGTATCGGATCTGAAGCTTGCACATGTTACATTTTAACTGATTATCAATGCTCCAGATATTTCTTTTTTTTTTTTTCTTTTGTTTTTTCCTAGATTGTTTTTTGGACAATTTCATAAATAATATTTTTTAAAAAAATAATTTCAAAAAATATTTGGAATTTGAAATTTTTAATGGATCCGCAACATGTGCTGTGCATTCAGGTATGCAGGTTCAATCAAAATCTGGAAAGATTTATACCTAGGGGTGTGCAAGACCCGACCCGATTAAACCGATTAAACTGACCCGAATTAACTATTCGAGTAGGGTTATTCGGATAATTAGGGTCGGGTCGGTTCTTCAGAAAAGTGATTGTTCGGGTTCGGGTCGGGTCGGGTTAAACCCTGCAAAACCCGAACCCGACCGAAAGAGTATATAAACACTTTTTTTTTTTTTCCCATTCCCCATTTGCCCTACCCTCTATGCCTCCCCCTCTCTCTCTCTCTGCCCCCTCCCTCTTCACGATATCCCTCTCCCTCTGCCCTTCTCTCTTCAGCTCCCACCACCCACCCACCTACCTACCTACGATCTCTCCCTCTCCCTTTACCCCCTCTGTTCCGACTTCCATCGCCGACGTCGCTGAAGATCCGCACCGATTCCCCTTCTCTCTCTCCTTCTCCTTCTCCTTCATCTTTATCTTCTCTTCTTCGAACTTCATTTTCTCTCCCTCAAATAGTCAGATCTGATGTCCCCTCCTCCTTTGTCCTCCTCTTCTTCTTCTTGGGGTTTCGATCTATCCCTTATATTTTATTTCTCATTCTTCGTCTTCTTCTTTTTCCTGTTTCGAATTTCAATCGGTTTTCTTTTCTTCAAATTTGATTTTATTTGTTTTTTTTGTGAGATTTGTATTTGATTTTGAATCTTTGATGGATGTGTTTATCTGTGAGAGATTGGGTTTGTATTTGATTGGGTTTGTATTTGATTTTACGTCTGTTAGGTTTCTTGTTTATTTTCTTCAAATCTGATTTTATTTGTGTTAGATTGGGTTTGTGCTTGATGATCTGCGAAAAGGAAGAGGAAGAGAGGGGTTGGTCGGGTTAATCGGGTCGGGCCCCGAAAATTATCGGGGTATTCGGTTCGGGGCCCTACTAAGATATAGGGTCGGTTCGGTTTGGAATATGGGGCATATTTCGGTTTTCGGGTTGGTCGGGTTCGGTTCGGGTTGACCCGAACCCAACCGATGCACAGCCCTATTTATACCAATTCAGTAACAAGCTATTGCGAATTCAGATTAGTGGGTCTCACTAAAACAATAAAAAAAAAATTTCCCTCTCTTCCATATTCTGCATTATTAAGATAATGGAATCCTTCCTCGAAAAAACAAAAAAAGATAATGGAATCCAACTAAAAAATCTACAATCTGTGCATGTGGATCTTTTATTTTCTTTCATAATTATTATTATCAATTATTTTATATAATTATACAAATTATAGCTATTAAAATCAGTACAATATCAACCGGTTAAATTTAAAATCATGTAAACTATTTATTATTCTAATAAGGTAAATGGTAAAAAAAAAAATTTCAATACTATAAAAATGTATTTATATCACTAATAAAATTGTGAATCGAAATCGAGTTAAAAGTATGATATTGTTTTCTATATTTATTTATTTTAACACTTGTAACTTTAAAAGATCGATGATCATAATCTTTTGACAAAACATATTTTTAAGTACTTGAATTAATGCGTATATGTTTCTTTTATGAGAAACTGCGTAGTATCTCATATTAAAATATAGTGACATAATTAAGAATTTTTTTCGTTAACGGATCAAATGCAAAAAATTTTTAAAAATTCAGGAACTTAAAAATATATTTTGATAAAAGATTATTATCATCATTTAAAGTTATAGGTGTTAAAACAAAAAAAAAATGTAGAAAACAATATCATACTTTTAAAAATTGATTTCGATTCACAATTTTATTGGTGGTATAAATAGTTTACGATACTAAGCAAAAAATCTTTTTTACTATTTATTTTATTAGAATAATAAATAGCTTATTGGATTTTAAGTTTAACTGATTGATATTGTACTGATTTTAATAGCTATGGTCTGTGTAATTATATAAAATAATTAATAATAATAATTATGAAAATAAAGATCCACACACTTATGCATGATATACAAATTGTCTATTGTTGAAAAAGCTTTTAGTTGGATTTTATAATATTAACAATGCAATAAAAAAGGAGAAGAGGTAAATTCAGTTTTTTATAATTTAAAGGAACCTACTAATCTGAATCCAGGCTAAATTTTATTTGTAGTCACTAATTTTGACCATTGTAATACTATGATCACTATTCTATAATTTATAATAATAAAATAATTTCACTATTGTTTTGTAACAAAAAAGTAAAAAACGTCTAAAATAGGCATTCTGGTAAGCGGCGCATGTATTTCTCGATAAGTCAACAATATACGTCATTCAAGATGCCACGTAAGCGATTGAATGGAGCCCATGTGGTTTAAGAAGACAAAAACTTTAAAAAAAGGGAAAAATTAAAAAAAAAGCATCCAAATTTTTTTGTGTCTCTCTCTAAACATCACTCTTTCTCCTTCACCATTTGTTCTCTCTCGCTCTCAACTTCTCTTCCTCATTTAGACTAATTGAAGTATTGTTTTATAGTGTAGGAGTAAGAGCGGAAAATTTTTCTCTCAACTTTGAGGGAACAAACCTTAAAAAAAACTTCATTTACTCTCTCTCTATCTGGTTGTTGAAGTAGAGTAAAGAATATATTTGAAAAAAAGAGAAAAAAGAAGATAGTGATATATCGAAAATGGTCCATCATGTTCGAAGACCACAAGACACTTGACCATCATAATACGGTATATAAAGCTTTCAATTTCTATATGTAAATGATTAGTTTTTGTTTAATACCAATAATTTAGTGAATAGCACTAGGGTATGTTTATAATTTCCTTATTTAATTATCTCGATTGTATTAACTAATCAATTTCGCGTTTAGGGTTTCAAGTTAGGATTGTAGTGATTATATTTTATTTGATGTTTTTGGGAATTGTTGGGTTTTGATTTGGTTTAGGGTGTCTAATTTTGTAGAGATATAGATTCTGTTTATGGTATTATGAAATGTATAGGTAACATAGCTGAAATTATTAATTAAATTTTTCTCCAAACAAATGGTCATAAGGACTACTTTACTGTCAGTTTACACTATAAGGGAGTTATGTGCATGAATGGATATTATACTGTTGAAGTTACATATTTTGATTGGTATCGTATTGATTCGATTATTCTTAGTGTAATAGATAAATGTACGCAAAGACGATGTGCTCATGGAAATGTAAGATATTGTTACAAACCTCCTGGATATGTTTATAGAGGCTCTTTAAGACCATTAGATAGGGATAGTTAGATGTTTGAAATGTGTTTTAACAGTTGATAAGAAGAACATAGATATAGATGTGTACAACAAGCATATCACAAAGGATATGCTACCAAATTTGGAGGAGAATGGAACACCATATAGGAACTGTACACTTATGCCTAGTGCAACCAAGGATGAAAGGTGGCTAGCTTGGGTTGTATTGAGAGATTATGTTCACAATCAATCACCTGTTAGGGTCAGGAAAGAGAAGAATCAAATTGAAACTAATATGAGGGATATAAGGGAAGAAATGGATAGATTTTTTTCTTTAATTAATAATAATGTTGAAGCAAGACCATTTTCTATTCATAGTTCTAACGGTAGTTCCAGTGATAATGAAGGTGCGGATGAGGACGGGTAAAAGGTGAGGCTGATGCTGATGAGATAGGGAAAGTAGATGGAAATAGTGAGAGTGAATCAGAATTTGTGGATGAGGATGGAGAAAAAGATGGTGAAGCAAAAGTTGAAGGTGATAGTACTAAAGAAGGGGTAGTTAATACCCATGTCAATATAAATGAAGTACAAGTTGATGGTACAGATGTTCTAGCAGGTGAGGAGCAGGTTGAACCTGAAAATGAAATGTTTAATGATCCTGATTACAATATTCCTGCTGGTGATCATAACTTTAAAGATGTTGTAAATGAATAAAAAAAATTACATTAGGAGAGGCAGGCCAATTGGTAGTGCATATAGCCAACATAGGATGAAATTCAAATAGCTGAGGTAGATTCTGAAGATGAATTGAAATACTACGACTTTGAAGAATTTGGCTCAGGATGCGATAGTGATTAGGAAGCAGGTGAAATGATCAAATACCATGAATTTAATAAAGAAAAAAAAATGGACAAGCCTATTATTTCATGAAATGAAGTTTAGGAATTTTGAACAATTCAAAAGGGCCTGCAGAAATTGGGGCATAAATAATAGGTGGTATTTGTGGTTTCCAACGAATGGACAAAGTGAGTTGTTTTTGCAGATGTAAACATCCATTGTGCAATTTCAAATTATATGCTTCAAAGGTTAGCAAGGATGATCTCACAGTTCAAATTAAGACTTCTAATTTCTTTCATTACTACAAAGATGCAAGTTCATCTCATAATCTTTTTTTAATTCCTTTTATTATTATATTTAAAACATGTTTTTCTCAAAAGTAACTATAAAAACAACAAACAAATAAAGTATAAACATTCCCTTGTTTACAAATCATTTTATGGTTTGATTTATTATTTATAGATATTTAGTTATAATAAAGAACTTAACTAATTTAGCAATTCTTTCATGATTTGTTTATGAAGGTACATTTTAGAAGAGAGGGACATGCCAATTGTGAAATGATCAAATCCAAGTTAATGAAGAGGCTGCATAAGAAGAGTGAATGAATTAAAAAAATATATTGGTAGAATCTGTCCAAAGGTTGAAAATAAGTTTAAGAAAATTAGATAAGCCGCTAGTTACTTTGAGGTTGAGAAATCAAGTGGTGCAAAAGTCTAAGTGAATGGTCTAGGGGGGCTTTATATAGTTGACCTAGTTTCTTTGACTTGCATGTAAGGGCCCAAAATACACCTTAACAGTATAAGAAATACTTAGGGTGAAATGGAAATCGAAAGTGGATGATTAAGTGACAGGAGTGTCAAATAGGATGCAACCGTCATTAATTTGAAAAATATGGCAAGAGCGGCCATTCGCCAATTGTTTATTTTAAAGTATGATAAATATGTATAAAAGAAATAGTATGGTGGACCAATGTATGAAATAGAAATTAAGTTGATTTGTGGTTGTGTTTGCTATGGAATTGAATGGAAACATGAACTTGGTTATAGTGAAGTTGTAAGGGAAAATTCTGTTCAATTTTACTCTTGACCTTGGTTCGGATTTTAGGTCATATCTCAGCCTACAAATATACAAACTGAATTATTCTATTGGCATTTGAACCGTGAATTTTATGTCTACAAATGTCTTAGAAATAGTTATGAGCTAATTTTAGCTCTAAGTGACCCAAACTAGATAAAACTGAAGGGTACCTTCTTTGGTCGGGTTCATGAAATAGTATGTATCTCTAAGGTTATAATTCCTAGGATTTAATTCCAATTGATTTGAAATTTTACTAGTAGAAATTTAAGATATAGATTAATAAAAATCTAGAGAATATTTTTGCTAATTTTGTCGTTGTCAAGCTCAAATTGATTGCACAAAATGAGGGACGGAATCTGTTTTTGAGGAAGTTAATTGCATAAGCTAGAAATTGAGGAGTTAATTGCATAAAAGAAATTAGTTAAGTGACTAAATGGATATTTTTATGATTAAGTGTTAAAGATGGACTAATTAATGTTAAGTGAAGGATCAAATTAAGTTAAGTGGATTAATTTACCTAAGTGTGCTTAAGTGATAAGGTGGGTGGATTACAAGTGTCATTTGGTGGTTAAGCCAACAATGCATATTACATGCAAATATAAGGTGAAATGGAGAGGTGGAATTTGGATTATTCTACCTTGGCCGGCTATTCTAAGGGATGATTCTGCATTTCCTTTCTACTCTAGCCATCTTCTTAGTTCATTCAAATCCTTCCTAAGGTGTTGCTTAAGTAAAATTCAAGTTAGCTAAGTTATCCTTGTGTTTTTGTAAGCTAAAAGTAAGGGTTTTAATTGTTGCTTTCTTCTTCTTCTCCTCATGGTTTAAATTGGGATTTTGATTTCTAACTTTAATTCTAGAAATTGAAAATGTTTTGTTGAGGGGAAAGCTTGTGGATTAAAAGGGGAAAGGAGATAGTAGATGAAGCAAATACAAAGTGAAGTTTGAAAGAGTAAAGGAATTTAGGTTTGGGATTTGTTATGTTATTGAATATTCATTGAAAAATTAAATAGTTTGAGATGTTTTTGTATGTGTTATGTTGATTTCGGTTGAATTTGGTGCACTTATTGTATCAAATTAGTTAAATTTAGGTCATTTGATTTTTAAAGTGCAGTTTTGTCCAAAGGGACAAAATGACCATTGATGACTGTTTTGATCATAGGTTGAAATTTAGAAATCCAAATTGCATGATTCTAATTGGGTTGGAACCATGACTTATTTGGATAAGAATGTTGTAAAAATATATATAATTTATTTTGGACTTTAAGGACCTCAAAATTGCTCATTCTAGTAGCTAGATGTTCTAGCCGGGTCTTTGGAGCAGTGTAGATAAATCTAGGTAAATGTACCTGGTTTTAGCTCCAAATTACTTTAAGTTTAAGCCATTAGAAAGATAACATCCTGAAGTTTAACTGTTCAGAAGACCATTTTGATTGAAATTCCGTTTTCTATGTTATTTTTGAGGATTAATTTGAAGTTGTAATCTGTTCAGGTGGAATAGAAATTATTTAAAGAGTTGTTTGGGGTGCTTGTCCCTCATGGGCCAATTAGTGAGGGAAGCCTGTCCCTCAGGGGTGGGCTGCCCATCCCTCAGGTATGGGCTGCCTGTCCCTCGCCCCTGTTTTGACCATATGATGCATTTCTCTTCTCGAATCGAACCCAAACTTCACCGAAACTTTTTGGGTCTTATCCAACACATGTTTAGGGTTATATAATGGATAAAAGAGTGGTTAATAATTGGAATATAATCTAATAGAGTGTGATTATTAATAATTAATGAAGGATTTAAAGGTATATTTAGATGTTAATGAGTTGGTATTCCATGTTGAACATTTATATGTAATGTAATTATGTTATAACTTGTTGACATGATAAGTTAGATGTATGTGTAAACATATGCCTGCATAAGTATGAATGAAATAGTATAACTTTTAATGTATGTATACTTATTAAATGAGTTGGTTAAGTGACAATAATTATGGTTTGAATAATAATAAACACGACTATCATCATGCATGCTTGTAACTAGCATTGAAAATATTGTGTAAATAATTAAGTATTGAATACTAAATCTGTAGTCAAATGAAGCTTGAAATTGTTTAGAATGATTAAGTTCTTTAGTTAATATTGTTAAATAACATAAATGAATATATTAATGATAGATTGTTTATGTGATTAAGTCACCTTATGTGAATATGAGAACATATTGGATGAATGCTGAAAAGATGACCCTATGAGTAATTGATCTATATGAGCACGAAAGATGTGTTTATGATCAACAAGTATTTGTGATCACAATAAGTGTGTGTATACTTGAAATATTATATTGTTGTGAGTATCATAAGAATGGAACAAATATAAGTGTTAGCATGCGTTAACTAGGTCATGAATAGTTAGGCATGCCTAAAGGGTCTATAGCTGCAGCCTATGTGTTCGGACTGCAGTTTGGTCCCTATGTGTTTGGATCTTGCTATGATCCCTATGTGTTTTGGATTTCGGATGTGGATCCCTATGCGTATTGAAGTACACCTTCAGGTACCTATGTGTTTCAACCCATTTATCCACTACTTTCAAATGCAGGCAATAAGAGAATAAAAGTAATGAATTGATTAACAAGTGATATGTGTATTCAATAGTATGGTTAATAGGCAATATTAGAATAAAAGTAAGGAAATGATTAACAAGTGATATGTGTATTTAGTGGTATGATTAATAGGAAATATGAGAATAAAAGTAATGAAATGATTAACAAGTGATATGTGTATTTAATGGTATGGTTAATAAGTAATATGAGATTAAAAGAATTTAATTGAATAATAAGTGAAATGTGATATTGGTAGTATTACTTAATGAATATGCTTCCAATGTGTGATTTTTGATAAGTATGTTTATTGAAATTATATATGTTATCCTTTCTGATATAAGTATGTTTCATATGTATCTGCTATGTATAGATGACCGCTATGAGTGGCCATCCATCTCATGTTTTCCGCACTAAACTTTATACTTAGCATGGATATCTTATCCGTCCAGGTTTAGAAGACAAGTATTTTGAAGGACATCCCGTTTCAGTCCAGGCCAACGAGTCAGTAAGAGTTTTTGTATAGATTTTGTATTAGTTATGTAATTAATTTTGTAATGAACTAGCTTCTGGATTTGTGAAGTTGGTTATAACCTGTATATGTGAAGTAAATAGATTAAAAATTATGTTAAGTATATTGTGTGAGAAAGTATTATGTTTTGAAAGAACTTTATAGTTTTGATTTGATAGTTCTATAATTTGTTTCTAAAATTTGTGTGCTTAGCTTTGTATTTTTGTCGGGTAACATCCTTTGCCTATCGTGGTGGTTTACTACATATGGGTAAGGTGTGACTGCCCGAAATTGACCCTGAAAGTTTTGAGCATGATTAGAATAATTAAGTGAGTCTAATTTAGGGTTTATAGTTTCAGATTAAATTGAAATTGAAAATTTAGGGATCCAATTGCATAAAAATCTAAATGCATAAAAATAAAATAGTTTAGTGATCAAAGTGTAAATTTGCATGATTAGTATTAAGTGGAGGTTAATTAATTAAAGCTAGGTTAATTAGTGTTAATTATGAGTTAGTGGAAGCCAAGTGTCATTGTAGGAAGTTGCCACCTAGCATTGGAAAGCTTATAGCATGACACCTAGCAACTATATGCATATAGAAGGATTTTGAAAAGCAGATTTTACCACTTGCTCTTCATTTGGTCCGGCCACTCTCTTCCTTTCTGCTTTCTCTTTCTCTTATTCTTCATTTTCTCTTCGTCTCTCCTTCTTGTTCATTCATCTTCTTCATTGATTTTCTAAGATTTGAGTTGCATTGATTAGAGATATCAAGTGTTAAGTTAGAAAGGTAAGATTGAGTTTAGTTTTTCCTTCTCTACTGATTTGGACTTAAGTTTATAGTTCTAATTCTGTTCGCATGTGTATGTATGTGTTGGTTTGTAAGTTGGAGAATCAAGTAGAAAAGCAAAGGGTAAAGAGAAAGCTATTTGAGTGGTGAAGATTGAAGGAGTACTTCAAAGAGGTTTGGGATCCTATTTGTAATTTATATATATATATGCATGTGTGATTCATTTGGGGAAAACATGGGTTTTGAAGGGTTTAATAACTCTTCTAATGACTGGGTTGTAATTGGAGTAGCATGTTGAATTGATAGTGTTATTGTCAATTAAAGTATGCTATGTTTGATTGTTTGCATGATGGTGTGTAAATGCATGGTTATGATTATGGATATACTACTTATATGCATAATTATGAGACATGAGTGAGTTAACTAGCTATAAGTTTTGTAGAAGGTATGAATTATATTAGTGATTAGTTTAGAAGGCATGTAAATTAAGTAGTGAGAATAAAGGTTGAAAGACGTAAGTGAAGTTAAGACTTTGAGTTAAGATCTGTGTTCTGTCGCGAGCGCGACAGAGTACTCCGTAGGATGAACATTGCTGGATTGAGTTTTGTCGCGAGCGCGAGGATGGGCGCAAGCGCGCCATAAGCAATTTACAAGTTCTGTAGCGAGTGCGGGCATTTTCGCGAGTGCGATAGAGGGTATCGTTAGGCTCTATCGCGAGCACGACAGTGCTTAGGTGATAAATACTTATTGATTTGTTTGGTTTTGTGTGAGTTATAGTGATTGGCCTATGAATGTTTATGCATATGGTTTTGATAAACGTATTATTCATGTGAACAATGATGTTTGGTTCATAAATGACTATACATATAGTGAAGATATATGTATTTATCTACTTGAACATTAAGTGAAATAATTTATAACCTGTAATCGAGTCGTGGATAGATAAGCATGCTTATAAGGGTTAGTGTTTGCAGCTGCTAGTGTTGATACCTATTCGGTATCTAGTGATTTGAGATTTTCATATCTCTAGTGCTAATATTGTTCTCTCCAATAAATTAGTGATCGATACCCGAGTGGTACCTAGTGTACTCGTTATCCACTACTGTATTGGTTCAGGTTATACTAAGTTGTTATTGAATCGACTAATTATAGTATTGCATTACGTGTTATAATTGCTATGATAATGTGGTAACTCCGGTAACATTGTATATTAGTGATTTATTATTGTTAAGCATGGAATATTAAACATTTGGCATATCATTTAATTATAAATTGTGTTACTATGATATGTTAATGCTTGCTTATTCTGTAGTAGCCTATTGTATGTTTACATCCACACTGAGCCATAGCTCAGCACGGGTGTTTATCTCCTGTGTAGGTTTATATCTTGGGGTTGAGTTTTTGAGAGAAACATCTGCTGGCCACTAGAAGGAGTCTTCAAGTCTTCTAGTTAAGTTCTTTTGTTCATGATGTGTAGGAATGTTCCAATATTTTATATAACTAGAATATGTAATTGTAACTTATAAATTTTGTACTTATTGATGTAAACTTTGATTAGATAATATTAATGATATTTGTTTTTGATAAGTTTTGTTATTAAGGTTTTTCTTTATTTAACATGAATGTTTTAGTTCTATAAGTAAGATTAAGTGTGGCGTAGTGCTCCCCTTGTCCTCCCAAGGGGCATTGAAGTGTTACATAAGGGGTGTTACATTGTACTTGTAGGAGATGGGATTTGATAGGGTTGTCATATCCATATGTAACTGCTAGTCTCATTGCAAATAATGATGACCCTTATAATTATGTTAATGAGTACTACAATGTTGACACGTTTAAGAAAGTCTACTCCCATTTCATTAACCCAACTAATCCTCAAGACCATTGGTCTAAATTATCTAATGGAATTGATGTTATCCCCCCTAGGCCTAAGAAAAAGAAAAGAAGGAGAAAGCCTAAGGCTAGGAAAAATGAGTCTGAGGAAATGGAGCAACTGAGGAATAAAATGGCCAAGCAAAAAAAAAAAAAAAAGCTATGAGCACAAATGAAAATGCCGAAATCCAAAAATTATCCAAAAAAGGTAGTATCACCATCAAGTGTAGGGTATATGGTGAGATTAGACATAATGCTAGAAGACATGGTATTCAACCTAAGAAGGCAAATTAGAATTCAATGTCAACATTTGTCGGTGCAAATACCCAACCTGATTCAACAATTGATGCAACCTATACTAATAATCAGGTATTGAAGTTAAATATTTAGTTCATTGTTCATCTTATATTTTTGTTGATTCAGTTTATATAACATTTATCATTTGCTTGTATTTGTTGATTCTCTTAAACATTTATAGGAAACTTTTTCTCAACCAACTCAGTCAAGTGTTGTTTTAAATGTTGCCATTGAATAAGTTAAGAAGATAAAAATGAATCCAAGCAAACCTAAGAGTGTGAAAAAGGGTAAAGTGGTTCAATCAAGGTATAAAAGGACAAAATTCAATCCAAAATGAGAATTGTGCACATGGAGAATCTGCAACATAAAGATCATGATTAAAGATGCTGTCATTAATGTTTTTGTTTTGCTTTTTGTCTTTTTGAACTGTTGTTAATGATGCAGTTGTGTTTGGAAAAATGGTATTAAGATATTATTTTATGTAATAGGAATAAAACTCAATTTGAGTTGCATGATGATTTTGCATTAGAAGTAAATCTTCTTTTACAATAAAATTTGCTGGAGATTGTGTACAGAAACCATTAACATCAATGAATTGATATGAACTTCTATTTTTTTTTCTATTATTGTGGTATTATTAAGTATGAGTTATTGCACTGTTATTTAGTTTGTTCAATGCACATATTATTCAGTTTGTTCAGTGCATATTTTGTTTATGCAGTATTGTCATGAACTCTTATTAGTTATTTTATTCTCTTGCTTCATCAAATGGTTTCAGTGTTATATGCATGAACTTATTGAACACTCACTTTATGTCATAACTTCATATTCTATGAGCTAATTTTGATTTAAGGTTTTGGGTCCTTGGCATGAAAAGAACGGTAAAATCAAGAACAACTTAAACTAAAACAACACTTAACGAAAAAAATAATATTTTTTGATATACTTGAGCCCACAAGCCAAGCAAACATCTAGTAATTCATAAGAATCTTGTATTATTTTTCACAAAGATAGAATTCCAATTGATCTACCACTTAAGTTTAGGAATTAACATTGCAGAAACATAACAAAAACAATAATACTAAACTATCAACCTTTCTCAACTGCATTTTTCATTGTCCTAGTACTACATAAGAAATTTTACAATAAAAACCTGAACAAAAACAATAATGCTCCACCGGATGAAAGAGCAAATACTACACTTGCCATGTCCCCTCTTATTCTTCATAGCCAACTCTCTTTCCAATCTTTCAAATTTTCTTAGTAGACCATTTATTATATGATTTGCCCTATTAACTAATGGCGTTTCATACTTTCTAAAAAACCCACAACCTCCATTATCCTAAAATAGAAAAAACCCATTTATATGACAAGTGAATAATTTGTGTGAATGAAAAATCAAGTTAAGAATTCTCACTATAAAACTTACCCCAGCAAAATGACAAGTGAAAAATCTTCTCATTGGATTATCTTGAGTCTTGGAAGTCTTTATTGTGGCTTCAATGTGCCAACCACAATAAGATATAACAATTCATCTTCCTTTACTGTAACTAGAATGGTTTTCAGTTTTTGATGAAGAAGAATAAGAAGTCATGGAAGAATAAAATGTATAAGGTTATTGATTTTAGGGCAGAAGATGAGGAAGAGAAGTTGAGAGCGAGAGAGAAAGCAGAGCAAACGGTGGAGGAGAGAGAGAGCAATGTTTAGAGATAGAGACAAAAAATTTGAAGCTTTCTTTTCTTTTTCTTTTTCCCTTATGCCTCATAGGATCCATCTACTCGCTTATGTGGTATCTTGAATGACATGTACTACTGACTCATCGGTAAATACACTCGCCACTAACCAAAATCCCCATTTTTTGGCTTTTTTGTTATAAAATAATAGTGGGATTATTTTACTATTACAAATCATAGAATAGTGACCATAGCATTACAATGGGCAAAGCAGAGCGATTACGGATAAAATTAACACCAGAATTCGCAACAACTTGTTGTGGATTTAGTACAAATCATTTCAGACACCGGTGGTATCCGCAGCCACCTATTGCGGATTCATTTAAAATTCTATATTCCCAAATACTTTTTGAAATAAATTATTTTTTAAAAATATTATTTATAAATTTGTCCCACTTTTCTTAGGTTTAATAAAATACTTGTTGGATTTTTCTTTTATATGTGCGGCACTATGACGCAAATATATATATTTTGAATATGTTTTAATAATATGAAATCTTTTAATAAATAACATATTAAAAATAAAATATAATATTTGAATTATTGTTGGAGTCAGGGGCGTAGGTAGCATGAATTGAGTGCAGTCAATTGAACCCACTTAATATAGATTTTTTTTTAAATTACCCTCGGTAATTTTTTTTCAAAATTAACCCCACTAAATGGCCCCATTAACAATTGATCCCACTAATATATTTAAATATTTTCATTAAAAATTAATCACAATAAAATATTTAAAAATTTAAAAATTAGTATTTATATTTTACAACAATAATAATAGAAATAAATGGGATAATTGGTAGTAAAGTGGGTCATTAAATAATATATATATATATAAAGAATATAAATATAAAAAAAAGAAAAGGAAAATGCAAAAAAATCACTTGCATTGTTGCATAGCAAAACCAAAAGAAGGTAAGATGTCAAAATGTAAACGAATATAAATATAAAAGAAAAAAAAGAAAAGAAAAGAAAAAAAAAAAAGAAAACTCCAAAATGGTAAAATCAAAAGAGAAGGTAAAACTCCAACAGCAAAAGTGGAGGTGAAAACACCAACAGCAAAAGAAGAGGACTGTAGGTGAAAACGCCAAAACCAAAAGAGAAGAACAAAGTTTGATTAAATTTTTTACTTCAATTTTATAAAGGTACATAATAATATAATTTTTCTCTCCTTTTATTATAATTTTGTCCTCAAATCTCAATACATGAAAACCCTAATTATTCGCAATTCTTTGAGCCTTGTGAGTTAATTTATATAAGTTATAATTTGCTTTATAAAAGTAGATGAGTAATTTGATTTTATTGTAATTTGATATTTTGTAAATAGAAATTAGGTTCAATTTCAATTGGAGTTGGGTTCAAAATTTTTAATATATGAAATAGGTAGGATTATAGATTTGTAGTTAAAAATGATATTTTTATTTTTTTGAAACAGATATGGATAAATTTGTAATTAAGAGAAAATCACCCTTTGAGCAACTAATTGACCATGGAATTGAAACTAAAGATTAAGAAAGTAGCTTAAAAAAAGCTAGTTATGATATTAATTTAGATAATCTTCCTACTGATCTTGGATTAAGAATTAAAATCTCAAAAATATCATCCTAATGATCGAGATAAAGTAAGAAGAGTATATCTTCAAAAAGGATCTTGTCACCACAAAACCATAATTTTAAACAATGAAATATTGGAAATACTTTTTGTCGTTTTAATCATAAGTGGTAAAATAAATATTCTAATTGGTTGGAGTATAGTATACAAAAAGATGCAATATTTTGCTTATATTGTTATCTTTTTAGAATTGAGGTTGGGAAGTAAGGAGGAGGTAATTCATTTATTACAGATGATTTCAATGCTTGGAATAAAAAGGAGAGATTAGATATTCATATGGGAGGTCCTAATACTGCTTATAATGTAGCTTGGAGAAAATGCGAAGCACTGATGAAACAAGACCAAAATATAGAAGTTGTTTTCAATAGACATATAAATCAAGTAAGAAAGAAATATAGAACTTGGTTAATTGCTTCGATTGATTGCATTCGGGTTCTTTTTTTTGCAATAAGGGCTTCCTTTTCATAATCATGATAATCTTATGGTTCAAAAAAAGAAGGTAATTTCAATAAACTTCTAAAATTTTTAAATAAATGATCGGAGTTCAGTAAGTGTACCAAATCGATAAGTAATATAGCGAGTATAATTAAATACCCGCAAATATCTAACCCAAGGGAAAAGGAATTGTAATGTCAAATATCTATGGTTGAGTGAATTTGAGATATCCCCAAATTGTTTGATGGGAAATTCTAAGCTAAGCAAGAAATAAAATTATAAAATAACAACAAACTACAAAATTGTTCATCAAGAAATTAAACAAGGATGAATTGGATGCTTAGTAAATTCTATCCTCATAAATATAATTGGATACAGGTAAATGTATATTAACATGAATTTCTGGATAACCCAACTAAACCTAAGCGTCCCATTCCGGAGTAAGCTATTCTAATCACAAAATATCCCATTCCGGAGCAAGCCTCATGATTAGCCTAAGCACGAGTCTTAAATCCTAGGTATGAATTAATTTCCCATTCCAGAGCCAATTAGTCCATAACTTATCTATTTCTCACATTTCTGAACTTTATAGAACTAACATCTATAAATCAAGCGTTCCATTCCGGAGCAACCAAAATATATAGATGCAGAAATATATGAACAGAGCATATACAAATAACAACAATAATCAGATTTCAAATCAATCATCATTCCAAATTAAATCAAAATTAAATCAAAAAATCATTATAAATGCAGAAAATATAACAAGAGAAATAAAAGAAATTAAGAAAATATTCATTAAACCAAAATATACAAAAACAAAGTATGATTCAAGAATTTCTAAGCATGAAGAATTACTCTAACATCAAGAATATAAACATAAAATATAGAAAATTAAAGTTTAGAATACACCCTTGATGAGAGAGAAAATAGATCTTGAAGTCCCTTCTTCTTCAACCTTGGAATCTTCATAAATCCCAAAATATAAATCTAAACTAAAGTAATCTAAATTATTTAAGAATAAAATTGGAATTTAAAATTAAATCTAAGCTAAAAATAGTATTTAAGAAGAAAATTAAAACCTAAAAGAAAATAAAAGACGGCTATTATTTTAAATCTAAAACTAGGTATCCATTTGAAGATGAAACGTCGCTTTATTTAATATCTGCAGAAAAGCACAGTTGTGCTTTTGTAAAGCACAACTATGTTATTGAATAAGTAGTGCCTTAGGGTTGCGTCGCGTGTGCATAACTTGGTGGAAAACGGGGCAACACAGCTGTATTTCTTGCCGAAACACAGTTGTGCTTTAGGCGAGAACTTGAGCGTCGATGTCCTCCGTGGGTGCGCCTTTCGCTGCATAACACAGCTGTCTTTTTCGTGAAAACACAGCCGTACCTTCGGCTAACGTCACTAGCACGGCATACTGAATAGCACAACTATGCTATGAAGAAACACAGCTGTGCTTTTTATGCAGTTTTGCTCTCCTTCACCAATTTCTCCTAAAATCAACCCCGAACCTCTAATTTAGCTCCGAATTAAAATAAAACGCCTGAAAACATCCCAAATCTTATTGAAAATTATAAAAACATTTTAAACTAATAAAATAACAAAAACTAACTAATTAAGACTAAAAAATAAATAAATAAAACACATAATTATGCTAAGAAATAACCTAAAATATTAATATAATTGCAACTTATCAACTACCCCAAACTCAAACCTTTACTCGTCCTCGAGTAAACTGAATGAACTACATTCTCAACAATTTCTATCTCACCAAAAGAAAATAAGGAGTCATTCTTAATTAAGGAACAAGAAAATAGGCAAACGAATACCAATGTTTACTAAACAACAAATGAACATAAGAACATAGCAATCAATTTCTGTATATGTGTGCAAAAGGCCAAAACATAATTTTTATCATTTAAAAATAAAGCTTCTAGATATAAAGTTGGGAACAAAAATCAACTCGAATGTATGAATACACTCATGGCTTTCCACTTAAAGCTCAAGAAACACTGTAAGCCTCTTCCTACGTACTAAACCTTACTAGAAGGTCATATCCGCTAAATTGGATAAGACAAAACAAAAAATCAAGAGGTCTTATATTTTGGTTGTAACGTTAGGCTTAGCTAAATTGGTTATCAAAAAAAGATCAAGTCATTAGAGAACAATGGCCACTACCTAAACAAAACCACAATCACCCAACTAGACCAATGAATGTTTCCAACCCAATTACATAGTATCAAAACAAAATTGGCCTTAATAACACTTTAGCTTATCAAATTAGCTCAAAACAATAAATGCCACATAATATTCAACAATGATCATCAAAAGGCACTAATTCAAGTTTTACTAAATTTTTGTACCTCAAACTCACATTTTGCTTAGTTAGCTAGGAAAAACTTGTAACGTTTTTTCTTTTTCTTTATATATATATATATATATTATAAGAAGCACAAAAACCAACTGGCCACCAAAAATTGATGAAGTACTTAAATAATCCAAAAATCTCAATAAGAACTAAAATTAAGCTCTAATTTCCAAAAGGCTAATAAACAACTTAAGTCACATTCCCCTTGTCAACCCCAAACTCATTTCTTTAAATGGGCTTAACTCTCCATTATATACACCAATCAATCCTCAAACAGAAATTTGCACCAAAAATTGATAAAAACTAAACTCCTTTTTTTTTCCAAAATGCAAATCCAACCTTACTAGAGTGGCCACTCTTCAAAGGGGAGGCAAAATCATTTAAACTTAAAGGTCATTTTAATATGTGTAATAATAAAATAAGCACGCTGTGACGCACGCCAAACCGGAAAGGCCTTCTTAATGACCCGCTTTTAGGGCTCGAGGGATTGGTTCGCATCATTTGATCTTGGGTAACATGAGACATTTTGGAATTCCCACTCAATAAAATATTGGAAAAGTTCATCTAGCCTCATGAAACCTTTAGACACCTTTGAGGTATTTTGGAGTTACCATCCAATTTATAAGAAATTGGAAAAGGTCATCTAATGTCTATGGTCTAAACCAGAGAGTGGTTCGAAACTCTACTCTTATTTATGCCTTAGTTAATTATAAATGAGTTTTTAGATTAAAATTCTATCTCTCTTCTCACACGATTAATGCAATTTATTTAAAGGCACATTTCAAGCATCAAGAAAGCGACAAATGAAAACTGTAAATAAAGCAGTAAACACACAAACACGCCATTTACAAAGAAGAAATTAGAAAAAATGCAATCTCTCAAATAAAAAGAAAAGCTAAGTAAAATTGCCCCAAAAATAATTAATTACAAGGGCTCACAAGATATATAACATAAATCTAAATAATTAAACAAAATTAAGCAAGAGAGGAGACATGCATAAATCGGGATATTTATTTAGTTTAGGAAAATTGGTTCCTTCATGCTCACTTAAAGAGGGATCGAAGAGTTATTTTGGCTATTGATTTGAAAGCTGGGATGAGTGATCCCATATTTAAGAAAACTTAACTCTTTGTTTTAATTCGTGATATTTTGCATTTTTTGGCTAAAATCGAGGACATTGGTCCTAATTTATTAGTCAAAATCCCGATTTTGTTGTAAAAATATTTTTGTGATTTTTTAACTGACACGCGTACAAAATAAAATATTTTATTTGAAAAACAAAGACAAACACACAAATAAAGGGTTGGTAAGGTCTCACCCAATTGGCACAGTCTCCTACGCGCCGTAACCCCTCCACTCGGTCATGAAGGCGCTCATGCGAACAAGATCGCATTTTAACCCCAAACAAGGAAAACAATAATAAAAGGGTTAGCAATAGTTCTAAAATCAACAACACAAATATAAAGGCAAGAGAAATATAAAACATGGTTAACATGCATGTAGGGAATGGAATGGGTTAAATCGAGCACATTAATTTAATACACAACAACTCACATGCAAAAGGGATTAAAAATTAGTCATGCAAAAATATAATAATAGTGACAATAACAATGAAAAACAATAATGCCAATGACATTAATAATAATAGTGACAATAATAATGACAGTGACAAATACATAATAATAATAATAATAATAATAATAATAATAATAATAATAATAATAATAATAATAATAATAATAATAATAATAATAATAATAATAAAGGTAATAACAATAACAGTAACAAATACACAATAATAATAACCATAATAATGATAGCAAATAACAATAATGGTCATAATAAGAAGAATAATAAAAGTAATAGTAACAATACAATAATATCAACAGTGAAAACCATAACATTGACAATAGTAATAACAACAACAAATAAAAATAATAATAAATATAACATCAATAAAAATATGTTAACAGTGGAGATAATAATATTAACAACAATAATGATAAAAAAATAAAATGAGATAATGAAAATGGATCCAAGAATGTTTACCCTCAGATTTGATTAGATTGGAAGCAAGATATTTCGTTCCGACTCCCTTGTCGAGTTTCAAAATAGATTCGAAATAACTCCAAAAGAAACTCAAAAAAAGACACTAAAATGACAACAAATGATTTTTAGCTTTTATTTAATAATAAACCCATGGTAAGGGAATCGATTTCCCTATCTCAAGATAAGCTCCAATTCAAAGAAAATATTTTTTGGTTTCAGAAAATCAAAGGAAAAAAAGGAGACTTTTAGAAAAATTTACGATTTTCTCTAAAAAACACTCTCTTGTTTTTCCTTTTTCCTCAGCTCTCTTTTTCTCTCTTTTGTATCCAAAAAGTCCAACTCCTGTCAAACGAAAATTTTCTCTTCTTTATTTTCCCTTTCTTCCCAAAAGGGGAAAGGACAAAACCCTCTTTCCATTGTTGTTCCCCCAAAAATCCCTGAAAACTAAAAAAAAACGATTTTCAAAATCTATCAAAAACCAGATTTTGCATGTGGGAAAGGAACAGGAGGGAGAATGCCCGCGAGTGGGTGGCCGCATGTCTCGTGTCCAGGTGCGGCCTCGTGCTGGAGGCCGTACCTCACGTACGGCCTTACGCGGGCGCCGCGCCTCGTACGCCACACAGGCCGCTTCGGCGGCAGGCCACCAAAAACCCCAAAATAAAATCCTAAAATAAAATCTTAAAAATCTTTTATTTAAAAAGAAGGATTTTTAACAAGAGGATCATCAGTTCTAACCTATTTACCTGTGAACAGGCATCATCATTGGATAATCCTGATCTTGGACCGTCTCGGGACCTGGTGTCTCCAGTTGCCCCCAATTTTGGAGAAACTAGCACGTAGGTGCCTAGGTGAGCCAAAATTCAGAAAAAGGGATGAAGCGCGTACCTGAGGTGGCGACCTTCCTACTGTTATGAGAAGGAAATCATCTCTTTAATTCACCATCTAGACTGTGGAGTGATTGTCATTCTTCTGGGTTGCGCCGAGTCTTCTCAAGACTTCCGAACCGCGGGTACCATCCTCAAATGGTGAGACTCCGAGTTTGCTCCAAACTTAAAAAGTGTCAGGATTATTTTCCTGAACTGCACCGAGTCTGCTTCAGACTTGCAAAGTGCGGGTGCCATCTTCAAATGGCGATGCACCGAGTCTGTTCCAGACTTACAAAATGCGAGAAATGTCCTCGTGGACTGCACCGAGCCTACTCCAGAGTTACGAAGTGCGAGTGCCATCCTCAAATGGCAGTGCGCCGAGTTTGCTCTAGACTTACAAAATGCGGGAAGTGCTCTCTTGAGCTGCATCGAGTCACTGACAATACTACGAAGTGCTGATGATGTTCTCTTAAACTGCACCGAGTCACTAACAAGGCTACGAAGTGTTGATGGTTTTTTTTATAGCATAACCTCAACTATCCCATGAATAAAACAAGCACTGTTAGATCAATTTATTACGATAATCATTTTGATTATTCACCCTCATTTTATCATGCATGGTTTTGTCACCGCAATATATTATCTTTATCTTTGCCGCGTTAAAAGCATGCCAAAAGAAAATAAATACATAAAGGAAGCAACTGATCATCATCATACAAAATATATCTGTTTTATACAAAATAAATAAATCATGACAGAGGGTTTCTCTGGGTGTCCGATTGCGCTTTTTTGACTAATTTTCATTGTCTAATATTCCCTATAGGATTAAGCCAAAAGCGTGCTAATAGGAACAAAGAAATAGATACAATAAAGGATCATCTATATATCGAGTGTCTGTTTGGCATAAAAATGAACTAAAGTAGATATCATAATAGGCGGTCTCCTGAAAATCAGTGGTCTCTAATTTGACCGGTCATGTCCGTAAATCTGGTGTCCACACCCTCCTATAGAGGCTTCACTAACCGGGGTGTGCCTTATGCTGACCCCTTTGACCATTTCCTCCATGAGCCGTTCCATGCACTGCAATCTCCCGTCCATGGCCTGTAGCCTCCCCTCGATACGCCGCTCCATGGCAATTAGCCTCTCATCAGCACGCTGCTCCGTGGCCATCACTCTCTCATCCATATGTTGCTTCATGGCCATCAGCCTCTCATGCATGGCCTGGACTAGGGTCTCCGTGCTCGTCTGGCTCCACTCAAACCCTGCCCCAGATGATATGAGTCTAAATAGCTCATATTTAATCCATGTTTTAGGTTTAAAATAATGTTTATGTATAGTAAATTGTGTTAAAAATAGGTATGTTTTATGTTTTTGTTTGAGTTTTGTGTGTGTAGGAGAAAATAGAGAAGAAAATGGAGAAAATGAGAAGAGAAGGAGAAAAGGAGCATAAATGAGCTAAGGAAGAATCAATCTGTTGCGAGCGCGATAGAAAGTGCCAAGCCGAAGAGGAAAAAGAAATGAAGAAAGAAAAGGAAGGAGAAAAGTAATTTGTCGCGAGCGCGATAGGACGCGCAATTGAAGGAAGCCAAAGAGGAGAAGGAAGGGAGCCAGCGGGCAGTTTCACGAGCAAGGCCGCCTATCGCGAGGTCGCGACATGGAGCGGAGGAAAGTGGAGCGAAGAGCAAGGCGTGTTTTGTCGCGAGCACACAAGGCGTGTTTGGTCGCGAGCGCGACAGTCATCGCGATCGCGACAGAGAAGACCGTTGGAAGTTAAGTTCAAATTTTTCCTTGAAGAAGTGTGACTTTCCACCAAGTCTTGCAACCTTCCTAAGGGACACTTGAAGGGACATATGTTTTAGAACATTATAAATATTAGTTCTAACTGTAATTTTAGACTTGAATAGTTTTAGTTGAATATTTTTTATTAAGAATTCTGTAAGTTAGAAAGTACAATTTTTAGTTAAAGTTTAAAGTTAGAATTTTTATGTTTTGAAAAGAAGATTACTTGCAAAGAAGAAGATATCCTTTGTGGAAGGGAAAAGGGTTGAAAGATCTCTTTCTTATTTCTCATCTTTACTTCTTCTTTGTAATTATTAAATGATGAACATATGAACTTGATTATTTAATGCTATATTTTATTATTCATATCAATTTTATTATTCTTTCTTGTAGAATTTTCTATTAGTATTTTTATGTATGATCATTATAAATAAGTATTTAATTGAAAGATAAATTCTTACTTACATCTAATAGAATTTCATCATTGAAGTATTATTTGAGAAATCATAATATTAAATGATTGCTATAGGTTGTTTATTATTCCTGAAATTTGCATATATAACACTTTAATTCATTAATGAAAATTGTGAGTTAGAATTATAAATGCATGTTTTAGGCACTCTAATTTATGTTGAAAGAGTAAATTGAAATTTTATTCAACTTGGCTTGCATGACAAGAATATATTCATAATCAAGAATAATTAATTCAAGTTTTATTTATTAATTTTATAATCATTATTCTTTTATCTTCTCCGATTATCTATAACTAGGTTAATTAGAATTAGACATAGTATTTCCACTTTTATTCAACAAATTATTGATCATTGTAAACAAGATTAAAATTTAGTAGTAATAGTGTGTAATAA
Source organism: Excoecaria cochinchinensis (assembly GCA_947683425.1). Lineage (NCBI taxonomy): Eukaryota > Viridiplantae > Streptophyta > Magnoliopsida > Malpighiales > Euphorbiaceae > Excoecaria > Excoecaria cochinchinensis. The sequence continues at coordinate 10,763,320 of CANTUQ010000105.1, forward strand.
TTAGCACTTTCCTCGTGGGATCGACATCTTGTGTACTATAATCGGTACACCGTATGCTTGCGGAATTAGCATGTAAAATAGGCTAACAGTGGTGGTGGTGGAGATTTCGAAGTAGGTGCCCCCGGTGAATCTGGACAGCCGTAGGGATGATACCCCCTAGATGCCTGAGGATCTAACCCCAAGTCTGTATATGAGGAGGAAAGCACATCTGATCCCTCGGAGGTGACATCGATGATAAAGTGCGAAAAGATCGTCTAGATCTATATCTATATCCATACCATCTAGTGGCGAGTGAGGCTCTCCTCCCCCTGGCTGCGGATAATAATACCCCTCATCTGGCTGAGGCAGTAAAGACTCCTCCTCGGCTTGAGGTTGATTCTCGGGTGGCGTCGCCGTTGCGAGCGAAGGTAAATGGTATAGCTGCCAAGTCTTGACCATAGTAAATAGACTATATCCTCTTGCCTGCCCAGGCAACTTCTCCACCATGCCCATATTACTAGCCAGAACCTAGTCGACATAAATGTCCCCATCCACGGGGGTGCCGAACGTGCTGGGGTCGTGACCCAGATGCAGTGGCAGTCTGGTGACTACTCTACCTATATATAGCTGTGCTGTGGCCCTCTGGCCCTGTCTGACTATACCGGCCAGAATTTCATGACTGATATTGAGAGGTGTTCCAGTAGCCATAGCCCATAGGCTCCAAATCTCTGCAGCACTGACAGCACTGGGGCTATCTATTCTGCCCAAATAACTACTAGCTAAGACCCTCTGAACATACTTGTATACCTGTGAGGCCAACATAGTGCTCTTTGCTGTGTTACGGTCATGACGGGCCCCTGGCGTTGTGATCACCTCCCATTGACATGCCAAATTAGCCTTGTTTGGCACCTGCATACGGTCTCTGGTCGGGAGACCCATAATTTCTGTAAATTTTCGATGACTCATCGTGTGCCCTATGTCTTGGACTTGGAACGATATGGCATCAGGGTCTGTATCCAATCTTGAGAACCCCCCATACTTAAGTGTAGCCTGGAACTCTCTTGTAACCTCCGGGTATGTGAGAAAAGCTGGTGTGAGGAAATCCATCCAACCCATGGCTGTTAACAACATGCGGACTTCCTCCCACATGCCATTTGTTCCAAGAATGCCCGAGATAGAAACTTACTGGAAAAGAACTGTGGGCGACATAGTGCCTCAAACATTTGCCTCTGTGCATCGGACATCCATGCTGGGGGTGGAATATCTGTTGGCTCTTTGGGTGGACTGCGTCACGGAGGCATCCCTAAAAAAAGGAAACTTGAACAGTCATTCATTTATTATTTTTTGAATACTCTCTGAATGCTTTAGGGGGACTTTTTCGGGTAACCTTCATTGCCGATATTTCCTACAAAATGAAAAGCCATATGCAGGGGTAAGTTATGCTCGTGAACGTGCACATGCTATGTGGAATGCGAGTGATACCATTCATCCGAGTGGCCCAAGTGTCGGGGCGCAATATCATTCTTTGATAACCTCCACTGACATGATTCGTGGCCCGGGTTTCCTGCGTTGACTCCGTAACTCGCAACTGGAAGCCTCTGATTATCCTTGGTGCCATTGGTCATTATTTTAAAGGTAGCGCGTCCCTCATGGATTTTCACGCTAGCTTTTTTTACTGGAAAATGCGTCCCCTTGGGAATTTTCATATGACTCTGTGCCTAACTTTTGCCTGGGATAGACCCAACCCAACCCAGCGGCTTTTATTCATTTCATTTTTTTTGTAGGACAGACTGCTTGTTTCCAGGTTTTTACCCTACCCTTTGGCCTAACTTTTGCTTAGAGAGGCAGTCACGACAAGGTAAGACCGCTAAAACCCCTCATCGACAGAAGTAACAACGGATAAATAACATGCATCTGATGGAAAACTATGTATTATCTTTTCATAAGGGAACTAGATGGCATTAGTCATATGAAGTGAGTTATAATTGCATATGTGTATATGTTTCCATGTGATTTCATTACACATGATCACTATTTAACATCAGGCTCAAAATACAAGACCATATCTAATCTCGGGATGGATCCTAAAAGCATAATAACTCATGTTATCAATCAGCCCTCTCGGATTTTTATGATTGAACATTTTCTCTCAGCCCTTAATTTTTGCCCAGGGCGCCTTCTCAGTTTTCAACCTGCAGGGAATTTATTCTCTTATTTTGATTTTCGACCCTCTAGCCGTGGAACCTTTTCAGTCTTTCCACATTGACTGGTTCCCTGAACTTGTTTCCATCGCTGTCCGTTAAGATTGTCGCTCCTTTGGAGAATATCTTCTTTAAAATAAAAGGTCCTTCCCAAGTCGGTCTGAATTTGCCTTGAAAGTCCGAAACCCCTGGCCTCATTTTCTTGAAGACCAAATCCCTTTCTTTTAGGGGGTGCTTTCTGACTTTCTTCCCAAATGATCGGGCTAATCTCTTCTAGTAAATCTGATTGTGGTAATAGGCCTGCATCCTGTCCTTATCCAATAAGTTCAATTGTAGCAACCGTTGTTGCGCCCATTCTGCTTTTGGTAGCTTGGCTTCTGATATCACCCTCAAGGATTGGAGTTCGATTTCTACTGGTAAAATCACTTCTGTCCCATAAACCAAAGAGAATAGGGTAGCTCCTATTGAAGTTCTGGCAGTGGTCTTATAGCCCCACAGTGCGAAAGGTAGCTTTTCTGCCCAGTCCTTATAGGTCTGCACCATCTTGGCCAGTATCCTCTTTACATTCTTATTAGCTGCCTCGACTGCCCCGTTGGCCTGTGGTCGATAAGGAGATGACTTATGGTGCTGAATGGCATACTTCTTGAGCATATGCTTAGTTTCAGCTTGGAATTGTACCCCGTTATCTGACACAATGTGATACGAGAGTCCATATCTACAAATCAGGCATCATTCAATGAACCTGGCCATCTCTTGGGCACCCAGTTTCTTGAAGGACTCAGCCTCTACCCACTTAGTGAAGTAATCGATAGCGACTACGATAAATCTATGCCTGTTAGAGGCTGTTGGATGTATTTCTCCCATGATGTCAATCCCCTAAGCTGCGAATGGCCATAGAGATGTAAGATTGCATAACTATAAAACCGGCAGGTGTCTTAGATTGGCACTCTGCTAACACAGTTGGCACTGCTTCACATATTTGAAACAGTCTGTATCCAATGTCAGCCAGAAAAACCCTTGGCGCATGATTTTCTTTGCCAGAGTTAGGCCATTCATATGAGCTCCATGGACCCCAACATGGGTCTCCTCCATAACCTTCTGGGCCTTTTTCTCATCTAAACATCTTAACTGTATGCCATCAGCTTTCCTCTTGTACAGCACGCCATCTACACTGATAAACTGGGTGGATAGCTTGCGGATCATCCTTTGGTCCTTTTCAGTGGCTTCTTCTGGGAATACTGACTTTTTCAAGTAGTTTTGAATGTCATAATACCATGGCCTTCCGTCGGTCACCTCAACATCCCCAACTTGCTCGGTTTCAAAGCATGGCCTGTCTTAACTAAAAATGAGTACGGGCTTCATGACTACTCTCTCGGGGTTCTCCCACATAGATACCAGGGTGGCTAGGGCATCTACTAATTGGTTCTCATCTCGGGGCACATAGCTAAGAGTGCAAATTTCAAATTGACCACTTAGTTCCTTCAGGCACTCCACATATGGTAACAGTCATTCTTCCTTGATGGACCATTCACCCCTGACCTGATGGACCACTAAGGCTGAATCTCCGAAGACCTCTATTACTTTTGCCCCCACGGCTGAGAGCGCTTCTAACCCGAAAATGCAGGCCTCGTACTCAGCTTCATTGTTGGTGGCTTTATATCTCAACTTCATAGCTAAGGGAAGCTTCTCACCCTCGGGGGTTACCAAAATTACTCCTACTCCAGCTCCTTTGTTATTCATCGCCCCATCAAAGTACATCTGCCGCTTTTGCACTGTAATAGCTGCCACATCTTCGTCCGAGAATTCATATTTAAATTGATCCCCTTCGATCAGATGATCGGCTAGAAACTCTGCGACAGCCCGGCCCTTAATGGTCTTTCTGGTAATGTATTCCACTTCAAATTCTTGTAGCAATATCAGCCATCTCCCCATTTTTCCTAGTAAGGAGGGTGCTTCCTGAAGATATCGAAGAGGGTTCTATTTGGCGACTACCTGCACCTTATAAGAATAAACGTAGTGTCTTAGATTTTTCGAAGCCCAGATTACTGCTAAACAGATCTTCTTCACCTTAACATACTTGGCTTCGTAAGGAAGGAACTTCTTACTAAGGTAGTAAATTACAAATTCAACCCCGAATTCATCCTCTTGGGTCATCATAGTGCCAACAGAATTTTCCTCTATTGCTAGGTAGAGGATTAATGGCTTAACCAGTCTTGGTGGTCGCAGAACTGGAGGGTGTAGGAGATATTCTTTGCTGGTGTCAAAAGCTTTCTGACAATTGTCATTCCATTGAACTGGCTGATTCTTCCTAAGAAGCTTAAAGATCAGTTCGCACACTGAAGCAAGCTTGGAGATGAACTTGCTGATGTACTAAAGTTTTCCTTAAAAACTCCTGACTTCTTTTTCCTTCCGGGGTATTGGCATTTCTCTGATTGCTTTGGCCTTGTTGGGATCCACCTCAATTCCCTTTTGAGTTATCACATGGCCCAGCAGTTTACCTAAGGTGACTCCGAATATGCACTTCTTGGGATTGAGGCGAAGATTGTACTTGTCGATCCTCTGAAAGAACTTCTCTAAAGCCTTAAAATGACCCTCTTAAGTAACTGATTTGATCATCATATCGTCAATATACACCTCTACCTCTTTATGGATAAGGTCATCAAGAATTTTGGTGGCCATTCTCTGATAGGTCGCTCCGGCAGTTTTTAACCCAAAAGGCATAACCCTATAGGAAAAAGTACCCCATTCTGTGATGAAAGCCATCTTCATCCGATCTGCTATCTTTTTAAGGATCTGGTTATACCCAGCGTACCCATCCACAAAACTATACATACTGCAGGCGGCAGCACTATCCACTAGGGCATCTATGTGAGGCAAAGGAAATTCATCCTTCGGGCAAGCTTTATTCAGGTCTCGGTAGTCAACACACACCCAAACCTTTTCGTCCTTTTTAGCCACGGGGACAACATTAGCTAACCACGTTGGGTATTGAACCTCCACCAAGAACTTAGCCTCAATTTGTTTGTGCACCTCCTCTTTTACCTTCTCTGCCTACTCTGGTCTGAGCCTTCTGAGTTTCTGCTTGACTAGCTTGCATTCTGGATAGGTCGGAATGGCGTGTTCAGCGACCTCCCAATCAATTTTCGGCCTGTCTTCATAGGTCCAGGCAAAGACTTTTATATATTTTTTAATATTCTCTAAAATTCTTCCTCTTTTTAGGAGTTATATCGAATGCTATCAGGATTTCCTTCGAGTTTTCCAAAGTTTTGTATTAGTTGAGTTAATGTCAAATATGAATGATTCATGTTCGTGATCATGCATAATGAAATCATGAGAAACATCACACAAGTAAGCAAAGTCATTCATCTTATTGAAATACTCAGAATTACAAACATCATTATCAAATAGTTCAGGAATGAAAAGTACATCTGAAAAGTTCTCATTAACATCTTCTACTGATGCTGGCACTGAAGTTGATGGTCCGCTATCTTGATTGTTTGCAATCTTCAGGTCTTCAAATTCCGGCATTATTACCTTAAATTCCACCTTTTCCTTGCCCTTCACCCGAGTGGCCAATAAGCTGCCAGTGATGATGTCTTCAGGAACTTCTCGATCCCATGCGAAACTTTCGTTGAGAATTTCCTCGTCCCAGAAACCCCCTACAGACTTGACCATTCCATTAGACCAATCAAAGACATCATTGAAAATCTCAAATCCTAGGGTGATCTTGTCATCAATCCATTGCGGCTCGGCCTGTCCATAATAAGCACATAATGATGCAGCTGGCATGAAACTCTCCAAGAAATGAGGGATCTCCACATACTTGTTCTTTCTAGCTTCAACCGTATAGTACAAGCCCCTTCTATCTTTTTGCCCCCTTGTGGTGATGGGTGCCTGAGGCCCTTATGAGTTCTTGCCTAAGCCAGCCCCTGGGAGGTAGTTCATCCTTTTCATCATATTGATAACCTGAGGGCTCTGCACTGAATCAACCTCTTCATTTATCATGGCCATATGAAATCCGCTGAAAGGTTGGTTAAAAATCCCGAGGATCAACACTTGATTATCACTGGCTTCCTTAATGGTCACAACTTGGCCCTCATAGGGGATTTTGATCATTTGGTGGAGGGTAGATGGAACCTTTCTAACTTATGAAACCAGGGCATCCCTAGTAGCGCAGCGAAGTTGGTCGGGATAGGCAGGACAACAAATTCAGCCTTAGTCTCAACTGGCCCAGTTTTCACCTGCACCTTGAAAGTCCCAGCGACTTGCCTCCTTGAATTGATGTAGGCGGTGATGGTCAGGTCAGATCTACTTAACATGCTCTCATTCATCCCGAAGGCAGATAGTGCCACGAGCAGGCATACATTTATGGAAGACCCATCATCCACCATTACGCAGGCCGTGTGCTTGCCATTGATTTGGGCTTTGATATACAGAGGGCAGTTGTGATTGCAACCCTCAATTGGTAGGTCGGCATCAATGTAGACCACATTCTCTCCAGACCCCCCTTTTACCATATCCAGCAACTCAGTAGGAGAAATGGTGGTAGCAACTGTTGATTTGCACAAGGCTTCCACTAGCTTTTGTCTGTGACTCAAAGACTGCCTCAGCAGGTCCCAAACCGATATCTGAGCCGGCGTCTTCTTTAACTGTTTCAAAACTTGGTTCTCTTCTGGCTCTTTCTCCAAAGTTGGGGGTATTGAGTCCTGTTATTTCTCAATTTTCGATACCACTCTCCCACTCCAAGTGATAGCCTACACTTTCTGCACCTTCCCTTTACTCTCAAAATTCCATAAGTCTTCCGGCTCATTAACTTGCTCAGCCTCGCTCTCACTGGTCGAATCCCAACAATCTATTACCGCTACGGGAATCCCTTCTTCACTTGCCTCAGTGCGAGTGATAGCAACGTACTCATTACCATATAAGTCTCACAATACATACCACTCAGGCAAGCTTGACCCAATCATGAAGACTGGTGGTGGTACGACATTGTAACTGGTCTTCTTCTTACTTTCCCTCTATTCAGGATCAGTAATCTGCTTACTGTCGATCAAGTCCTGAATCTCATGCCTTAATCTCATGCAGTGGTCTATCATATGCCCAGTGTGCTAGTGGAATGCACAGTACTCATCATCTTTATGCCCTGGCTGTCCTTGAGTTCTAGCCGACTTGAGTGGCAGGGGTTATAGCTTTCTCTCTTTTATCAGTCTCTTCAACACCCACGATAAAGGTTGGCCCAATTTTGAAAAGTGCCTTTAGTTTGCCCTTATAGCCGACACCTCGACTGTCTTCCCAGTCCTGTTGCCTGGAGCCTACCAACTTATTCGCCCCCAGAATGCAATAGCCCTTCTTGGAAAAGGCTTCATTATTCATTTTCCTAGCCATGTACTCGCTTTCTGCTTCTATGGCGATGTCCTTCAGAGACTCCCAATCCTTCAGCCCTTTCATTTTAAGTCCTTCTCTCAAGTATGGGTTCGCATTCCTAATGAATAGTCTGATCTGATCTGACATATCAGGCTTCCTTTTTATCTCCATAACTCGATTCCTCCACCGAGTAAGGTAGTCATGGAAGGACTCACACTGTTTCTGTTGCAAAAGCTCAAGGTCTTTCAATGTTATCTCCATCCTGGTGCTACAATCATATTGCCTCATGAACTCCTCTGTCAGTTGATCCCAATCTTCCCTGGACCTCCTATCTAACCCATGGTACCAATCGACTGTAGGGCCCATCAGACTAAGGCAAAAATACTCCACCTTCTGTTTATTTGTCAGCCCCGTGGCCTTCATGACCAGGGCATACTGCTTAATGTGTGCAGAAAAGTCCTAAGTACAGTTAAATTTTAGCAGGTCTGGCATTTTAAACCTCTGGGGCAATAGCTCTTTATCACCTAACTCTATATCTTCAGGGCTAATCCCTTTCCCAGCTAATAGTAGACGTGTAATCACTTCAAACTTTTTTTTTCCATCTTCTTCACCACATCATCCTCTACCTTGGGAACTCTATTTCTCATGGCCTAAGGAATTACTAGTTCATCCTCTTTCTCCACTATGAAGTCATCTTTCGGGTCAGGAATCCTCACTCTCTTTTGCTCAGCTGGTATCGCCGCTCTGGGCTCAATGACTGGTTATTGTACGGTAGCATTTGCTATAGGAGTCTCCCTCACAATAGGCGGTTCAACTTGTTCCACAACAAGAGTTACAGGAGGTTGCTCGGCATTTGGTGCCATTTGGGCGGCAATGTTCCCCATCATGGCTAACATCCTTCTATCAAAATTCTCAAATCTCTTATCTAGGTCCTGTACTGTCAAGGCACCGATTTCTTGTGGTAAATCTGCCATTATGGACTCTAAAGATTAGCTTTTGTCCCAATTTGAACCCGATACAGGCACTAACTCTGGTGATAAACTTCTAATGAGTCATCCGTTGGATCCCCTAAGCCACCTGAATGACTCAATAATGGTTGTAAAAACTCGAAGGGTTAGGATGAAGCATGAATGAAGTGCAATGCATGGGCATGAGTCGTGTAGCATTTACAACCACATGCGAGCAAGTAGACCCTTCCAACCTTTTAACTCCCGCACATGAGGTCAATTGGTTCCTTCCTAGGTGGGCTTAATTCATGGGTCAACAGGGGACCCAATGAATGCGCATAGTACACGAAAAAAATTCGGCAGTATAACGTCTCTCAAAATGCACATACGTGTGAGTTTCGGCCATTATGTATTCAAACACTTCAATCGAATTAAGGTGACCCGATCGGGGCATGAAAGCCTTTGATGGAAGACCACTCAATTCGTTTGATTTTGTTCAATACATGATGGCCCACATGACAAGCATTGTATTACGGTTCATCTCACCTAGGGGAAGTATCTATTACCATTATATGAGCTTTAGTTAAGGTGATCTTAGTTTAGGGCTACGCAAGCATGGTCCCTACCAATGGGTCTAGCTCATCACGAGCAAAATGACCGATCGGGTCTCCATTTGATATACCAAAAGGTACTAGGCTTGGGCTGGTGATTATCCTTAACACTTTCCTATATTGAGTGAACATAGAGTCGTACTTCGGGAACGCACCGGGATAGAATAAAGGTACAAACTAGCATAATTCTAAGGCTCTAAATTAATGCAATGCAATTTTTGAAAAGAGATGGAATTTTAGTTTAAAAAACTAAATTATACATTTTAACCAAGACACTTTCAGAGCAAAGTCACAAAGTCCCCAGCAGAGTCGCCACTGTGACGCGTGCTGAACCGAAAAGGCCCTCTTAATGGCCCGTTTTTAGGGCTCGAGGGATTGGTTCGCGTCATTTGATCTTGGGTAACATGAGACATTTTGGAATCCTCACCCAATAGAACATCGGAAAAGTTCATCTAGCCTTATGAAACCTTTAGGCACCTTTGAAGTATTTTGGAGTCGCCACCTAATTTACAAGAAATTAGAAAAGGTCATCGAACCTCTATGGTTTAAACTAGAGAGTGGTTTAGAACTCCACTCTTATTTATACCTTGGTTAATTATAAATGAGTTTTTAGATTAAAATTCTATCTCTTTTCTCATGCGATTAATGCAATCTATTTAAAGGCCCATTTCAAGCATCAAGAAAACGATAAATAAAAGTTGTAAATAAAGCAGTAAATAAAGCGGTAAATAAAACGATAAACACACAAACACGCCATGCCATTTACAAAGGAGAAATTGGGAAAAATACAATCCACTAAATGAAAAGAAAAGCTAAGTAAAATTGCCCCAAAAATAATTAATTACAAAGGCCCACAAGATATATAACATAAATCTAAACAATTAAGCAAAATTAAGCAAAAGAAGAGACATGCATAAATCGGGATATTTATTTGGTTTAGGAACATTGGTTCCTTCATGCTCACTTAAAGAGGGATCGAAGAGTTATTTTGGCTATTGGCTTAAAAACCGGGATGAGTGATCTCATTTTTAAGAAAACTTAACTCTTCATTTTAATTCGTGATATTTTGCATTACTTGGCTAAAATCGAGGATATTGGTCTCAATTTATTAGTCAACATCCCGGTTTAGTACCACCTCGGGACCCGGTGTCTACACATGCATTTAGCATACTAAAATAATAGGCTCAACGGGCTAGCAATAAACTATGAAATTAAGGTAGGAAAAGTCATTTAAAGAGCTATACAAAGAAAGGCTGCCTAAATCATTTTCTAAGTTTTGTCTCATCTGAGGGTTGCTTCAATGGATAATCAGAAAGGTTCTAGTGCTCTTAATGAGTTTTCATCTAATCCTCTAATTGCAACTAGATTTTTCTCAATTTTAGAAACTGGCCTAAAGTGCTCAAAATTTAGAAATTGCAAAGTATAATTAAGGCTTACATACAGTCTAGCAAACACAGATACAAACAAGACTACTTCTCGCTTAACTCAAAATTGAATGAAACACGAATTTTTAAAACTGAGATCAAAGTTATTCACAATTAAGAACTATTAGGATGAAATGAAAATTTAAATCGAAGGTAAATCAATAAGAATCAACTATAACAATATTCTTGGTACAAGTTTGGCACAGACACACCACAGACAAAAAAAAAATTAAAAACTACTAAAAAACTTAAAATTACTCTAAAAACACAAAAAGACATAACAAAAATGAAACTGGTTTTGGTTTGAAAAATTGAAATAGTACTCCACCCCAAACTTAAAATTTTGCACTATCCTCAGTGCAAGGAAATGAAGCACACAAAAATATTTCTCAAAAAATTTCCCCTATGTTGTGCGGAAAGCTCATTGCAATGTAAAATTTATTGCAAAAATGGCAATCATCTCAAAAATAGCAAGCATCAAACAATTACTATGCAAAACTAAAAACAATGCACAATTCCTACATGCCACCTGTGCAAAATAAAGAAAACTCAAAACCTGTACAAAATTCAATAATAACTGTGCAAAATGAAACACTCTGAAATCTGCAATATTTATAGCCAAACACAAATAATATGTCTATCCTATCACACAGCATTGGCTCAGCTACGCAATTTCAAAATATAACACAGTAAATAAAAATAAGTACTATGACTGACAATATCAATTTCATTAACTATAAAAATAAATAAAGTACAAAATCTGTTCTGAAAGAGTCACTTCTTAAAAAATACAAAAGACAACACTGTGGTGGTCCTCGTCTCAAATGTGGGGGATATACAGTGGAAACAGGAGTAAAGAATCCATAAATTTCATTGCTCAACCTGTCCAACTGTGCAATAATTCGCTGCTGAAAAGCTTCCAAGAATGCCTCTCTCCGCTCAGCTCCCAGGACCATATCTCTACGCACTTGCTCCATCTGAGACTCAATGGAAGACAATCGCTCCCAGGCTCGCTGCACTGACAGGTCCATGTCAGAGATCAACTGGTCACTCTGATTGGTAGCTGCTCTAACCTCTGCCAATCCTCTACTCAAATCATCCAATCTCTCCCAAAACCTCTCCTGGAAGTCTGACTACTCCCTCATCGACTCACTAAAAGAATTTTGAAGCGTACTTATTGAAGTCTCAAACCGCATCATCGTAGCAGTCATAGACCGCATCTCTGATATCAGAGTCTGGACTAATGAAGCATCTAAATGTAGTGGAGCTGAAGGTGGAGGAGCTGTGGAAAAAGACGGCTCACCATGCGCCTGAGCATAACGACTTATATTTGGAGGGGAGAATGGAGTGTCTCTCCTCTGCCTCACCCTCCTACTGGAAGTACTCGCTGTCGCTCTCAGTGACGGAGGTGGTGGTGGAGCATCAACATCGTGATCAACTGGCTGGTGGGCACCATCATCATCAGAATCACCCTCTCTGTCCTCATCAGAGTCCTGAACACCTATCTCCTATGCTCTCCTCAATCTATACCCAAACTCGAAAGAAGGATCTTCTATAGCAATCCTACACCTAAGCACTACCTCCTGATTGAGCAAGTACGATGACCTTAGAGATAGTCCCATCTCTAAGTAGCAGTGGCTCTCTTTAGTTGCTTACACAACCAGGGTACATCATTAACTTTGATGCCGGTCTCTATAGCATATAAAAAGAATAAGTCCGGTGTAGTTACATTGCTAGTCGCATAAATACTAAAGAAGTCATGACTCTGTATAAGTACTGGTAGATGGGAGAGCTAAGCTTAGTAGACTTGGTGTTGCTGGCATTGAAGTGCATATTGGGCTTCCCGATGATAGCCCAATGTGTAGCTGAATCACCCAAAATGTGCACTTCTCCATCCACTGGCAGTCTCAAATACCTAGCCAAGTCAGAAATCGATAAGAAATAAGGGGTATTCCTCACTCTGAACTGAATGGTGTTCACATCATCCTTAGATAACCTTGAAGAGTACTTAAAAGTACTAAGAAACTCCAATGTTATCTCAGGATGAGTTGGACCATTCAAATAAAAGAAGTCCTCCCATCTAATATTTCTCAGCATAGATAACGCCCTCTCTTGAATTCCCAGTTCAATGAGTGTCTTCATACTCATGAGCCTACTAGAAACAATGATCTTTGCAGCTAATTTATTGAATAATGTGCGTTGCACAGGAGTCAACCAATCAGGAGGCCGAATGGGGGCTGACGGTTGTTCAACTTCTCTATTTCGGACCATGATTCCTGAAAAGAAAGTATAAACTTATCAAAAACATCCTTAGCTTCATTAAGTACAATGCACATATATGACTAAATTGAAAGAATAATAACAAAACTCACCACAACTTCAAAACAAAAATTTGCACAATACACAAAGTGTTCTAGCTAACGAAGATGCCAAATATGAACAATTGAGCATAAAACATAGGTATAAACAAATGAAACACAAAATCAATGCACAAATTTAGCGAAAATTAAAAGATTATACAAGAAAGAATTTAAAGAAATTAAAAATGCAAAGCACAAGGTGGAAAATGAAAAATAAGCACAAATAATTATCCTTTAAAGTGCGTATGCCAAAAATAATGTAAATGCAAGTTAATGGTAAATAAGGTAGAGAAATGCAAAGTTCACTTTAAACATGTTTTATGAATAACAAAATGTATAGGGCAAAATTCAAAGTTGCATGTAAATAAGATTTTAAAAATTTGGCATCCAATGTAACTCATCCTAATCCCATCAATTCGGGAGCTAGCAAATATGCATTTGTCTAAACACAATCAAGCACAATTATCAATTGCATCTAAATTGAAAGTTAAAGCAATAATAAGTATAACACACAATAAAATACCAAGCATAATTTCAAGTAACTCAAAATTAATCTTGTAAGATCTTCCCATCTATGTTATTCCTAATTTAGTGCAAATAGAGCATGTCATTTTCCCAACTGAATTCAAAATCCCATTTTCCATTATTCTCCCACTCAAATGACAAATTAAGGAACAAATGCAAGCTAGAAAGTTGAAAAATAAGTCCAAAACTTCGTCAAAATGGCAGCCTCAATACTCAACAAAGAATAATATATAAATTAAGCTCAAAAGAGTGATAATTCCTAAACAAACTACTCTATTAAGATTGGACAGACTTCCAGCACAGTAGCAATTTAAATTAGCTCCAACAGTGCCACAAGTAACAAATTTTCATGAAGTTTGAGCACAAAATTCATGCCAGCCAGCTCTAAAATAATCCTCATAATTCACATTAACAACCTTGATAAGAATCAATGCACAAAAATGTTATACATAACGATTAAGAAGCATGAAGTTGACTTGAACATTCACTAAGGCATTTCAGCAAACATTTGGTGTGCATGAACAAAAGCTGGATTTTTGTGAGAAATTTAACACTCCCAACACCCAAAAATCTATACAAACGTACAAGACAAGCAGCACAATTCACATAATCACAAATAAATATCAAAATCTCAGAGAAATTCATTGAAACCCGATGCACAATCAAAATAGCAATGTTAGAACAGAGTTGAGGAAAAGAGGCATACCTGAGCTTACCGAATAAAGTAGCTAACAAACTTTAAAATTTAGAAAAAAAAATGGAAGGGAGAGAAAGAGTTCCTAATCTCAACCCAAATCTGAGATTTGAACACAAAATGGAAGAATCAAAATTCTGGGTAGAGATGGGAAGAAGTACAGATTTTGAAAGACAAAAGATAATAAATTTTAATTACAGCTCTAGAATGAGAATTAAATTTGATTTACCTGAGAGAAGCTTTGGTTGCCAATGAAGATCGAACAAAAGATTGAAAGAGAATTTTAATTTGAAGAACAGGGGGGAACAGAGATGAAAGTAAAAGATAAGAGCAGCGCGATTAACTGACAACAACGTGTTATGCGCGCTAAACCCAGCAAGGGGCTTTTAGGATTTGAGGGACTGGTTCGCGTCTTTTTGATCATGGGCGTTATGAGACATCTTGGACGCTTCCTTCCCAATAGAACATTGGAAAGAAATATTTAGCCCTATGGCACTTTTGGGCACCTTTGAGGTATCATGAAGTCGCCACCCAATTCACGAGGAATTGGAAGAGGTCTCTAGCCTCTTATTGGTCAAGATCAGAGATTGGTGTTCGGAACTCCCCTCTTATTCGTGCTTTGGTTAATTATAAATGATTTTTTAATTCCGTAAGATTCTACCTCTCATCTCACACGATCAATGCATTTAAATTAAAGGCGCATTAAAAGCACGTAAAGAAAATAAAGAAAAGCGATAAAGAAAGCGGTAATAAAGTAACTAAGGAAAGCGGTAAACATGCAAGTACACAATTAAAAAAGAAATTGGGGCAGAATACAACCCCATTGAAAGAAGATTAAAAATATAAATGGGGACGGAATACAATCCCCCAAAATTGAATGATATTGCCCTAAAATTAATTACAAGGGCCCAAAAGAAATGAACTTAAACCCTAAAATAATCAAACAAAATCAAATATAAGGGAAACATACATAAGTCGGGATATTGGAACATTGGTTCCTTCGTATTTGTTTAAAAGTTTAGGAACATTGGTTCCTTCGCATTTATTTAAAGGGTGTCCGAACAATCATTTGATTGTTGAGTTGAAAAACAGGGATGTATGATCCTATTTTTTGGAGAAAATTAACTCTTCATTTTATTGTGATATTTTACATTCCTTGGATAAAACGTGGGACATTAGTCCCAATTTTATTTGTAAAAATTCTGATTTAATTGAAAAAATATTTTTGTGATTTTTATCTTATGCGTGCATAAATAAAATATTTATTTATAAGTACACACAACACAAAGAGAAGTAATAGGAAGGGTCTCACCAAACGACGCGGTCTCTTACGCGTGGTGACCCATCCAGGAGGTCACAGGGATACCCACATAATGCAACTCAAAGTAAATCTCAGACAGAAAAATAACATCAAAAATATTTGTGATGATGACATAAGCAATTAATAAAATAACAATAACATGAATGATATTAACAATAACAGTATAAATAATATTAACAGTTAATAAAAGATAATAACAATAAAGGAATAACAAATAATAACTGAATGCAATGATAATAATAATAATAATGATATGAAACAAATAAATATAACAAAATAATAATAATAAACATAAAATAAATAAACATAAAATGATAATAAAGAAAATGATAATAAAAATATTAATTTTTGTTGCTAAATTAGATCCTTGAACAAATTGTTCTTGATGAAACAAAGGGAAAATCAAACCTTTTAGATTCAAAGAGTTTATTGCTTTTGAAGATCGGCTGCTCTTTGGTTTGAGAGGAAACTCTCTCTATTTTTCTTTGAAAAATTGCAGCTCGCTTTTGGAAATGAAGGATGAAACCCTTTTAATTTCTGCCTCGTCCAAAAAAGGGAAAGAGATAAACAAAGTTTTCATTTTTAGTTTATCAAAAATTGCACAAAAAGGTGAAAGGAATGGGAAAATGGGACTGGAAAAATCAGAAAACACAGAGAAGAAAGCAACCGCGGCCAGAAATGGCCGCGTGCGGAGGGAGGCAGCGCGCCCAAGGAGCATGCGCCTCGCTGGCGAAACGCGCCCTAGTGGGCCACGTGCACCCTCGGCAACGCGCGCCCAGTGGAGCGCGCGCGCCCCAGTGAGGCGTGCTCGTCTCGACGAGGCGCGCCCCAGTGGGGCGTGCGCACCTTGTGTAGGCAGTGCGCGCCCAGTGGGGCGTGTGCGCCTGCAGGCACGCGCAGCCCTCGCGGCGCGCGCGCCCGCATGCGCACGCCGTTCTCGCGCGGGCCGCACGCTGCTCGCGAAAAAAAAAATAAATAAATAAGGAAAAGAAATAAAAATAAAAATAAAAATAAATGGGAATAAGATAAAATAAATAGATAAATAAAAAGAGTAAAAAAAATGCAAATTTTTGAATTAAAATTTTTAGAGGAACAAAAGAGATTTTTGATAAGGATAACATCATTATTGACACCTTTACTTGTGGCAAGCATCATTTTCATCATCGGATAATCCTGATCTTGGATTGCCTCGGGACCCGATGTCTACAGTTGCCCCCAATTTTGGGGAACCTAGAACTTAGGTGCCTGAGTGAGCCAAAATTCAGAAAAGAAGGGGAGAGACACATACCTAAGGCGGTCGCTTTCCCGAACTTGATCTTGCCAGCTTGTCGGCGTTATGGAACTATGGTTGGTCACGTGTTTGATGAACGTCAATTTGTCGACGTGTTAAACCACGGCTGAGCGACTGATAGACACCAGCTTGTTGGTGCGTGAAGGCGCCAGACTTTGAGGGACGTGATTGATGAAGCACCAGCCTGTCGGTGCGTGAAACCACGGCTGAGCGACTGATAAACACCAGCTTGTCGGTGTGTGAAGGCGCCAGACTTTGAGGGACGTGATTGATGAAGCACCAGCTTGTCGGTGTGTGAAACCACGGCTGAGCGATTGATAAACACCAGCTTGTAGGTGTGTGAAGGCGCCAGATTTTGAAGGACGTAATTGATGAAACACCAGCTTATTGGTGTGTGAAACCACGGCTGAACGACTGGTAGACACCAGCTCATCGGTGTGTGAAGATGCCAGACTTTGAAGGACGTGATTGATGAAATACCAGCTTGTCGGTGTGTGAAACCACGGTTGAGCGACTGATAAACACCAGCTTGTTGGTGTGTGAAGGCGCCAGATTTTGAAGGACGTGATTGATGAAATATCAGCTTGTCGGTGTGTGAAACCACGGCTGAACGACTAATAAACACCAGCTTATCGGTGTGTGAAGGCGCCAGACTTTGAAGGACGTGATTGATGAAACACCAGCTTGTCGATATGTGAAATCACGGCTGAGCGACTGATAAACACCAGCTTATCGGTGTGTGAAGGGGCCAGACTTTAAAGGACATGATTGATGAAACACCAGTTTATCGGTGTGTGAAACCACGGCTGAGCGACTGATAAACACCAGCTTATCGGTGTGTGAAGGCGCAGACTTTGAAGGACGTGTGTGACGCGCGCCGAACCCCGTTGGCGCCCTGAACGCCCGCCTTTAGGGCGATCGGGATGAGGTTTATAAAACTTGTAAGGAAATACAAGTGCGTCCATTTTGGGCAACAAGGAGGTTTCTTAGAGTCGCCACCCAATAGAACATTGGGAAATGTCGTCTAGCCTCAGTGAGCCTAAAACAGCGCTACTATGTCCATTTTGGGCAAGTTAGAGGGGTCTTGGAGGCCCCATCCTAATAGAATATTAGGATGGCCCTCTCGCCTCGTGGAGCCTAGGACTATGCAGGTTAAAGCCTTTTTACGGGACACAAGAGGTGTCTTGGAAGTCCCATTCCAATGGAACATTGAAATGGTTCTCTCGCCTTGTTGAGCCTAAAGACTAGAGATGGTTCGGGACTTCCCATTTATTCATACCTTGATTAAGTTTATTATTGAGTTTTGAATTTATTGTTTCATCCCTTTTCTCATACATTTTGATGCAATAATTAGAGCGCAAGTTGGTCATCCAAGGAAAGCGGTAAATGAAAGCATAATTAAAATAAAGTACATGAAAATAAATTACAACAAAACTAGGGGCGGAATACAACCCTATTATAAATTAAAAGTAAATCATGAATAAAACGGGGTATTCATTATTGATGAGAACATTGGTCCTCGCATTCATACTTAAAAAAATGTGTTAAAGGTGATGGTTTATTTAGATGTAAAAACTAGGACATTGGTCCCATTTTATTGGAAAAAATTCCAAGTTAATTTAATAGAAATATTTTTGTGACTTTTAATTAACGTGCATAATTAAATAAATTTATTACAAATTACATATTAAAACCAAATAAGGGAAAAATAATACTAAAAATGCTAAAAATATAAACTCCACCAAAAGGGTGTCTTCAAACCTCCATGGGCTCCCACTTGCCATTAAAAAACTCACACATGAAAAATAAGTATTGAAATAAAAACACAAATAAAGATGATATTAGTAATAAAAAATGGATTTAAACATATAACATGTAAAAATGAATTAAAACAACATGCATAATGTATGACAAATCAATTAAATGGCATGATAAAAAAAAATAACTCAACATATTAACAATTTAACATGCATAGATAAAAATAATAAAATTTAATATGCATGAAAACATAAATAATAATAATAATAATAATAATAATAATAATAATAATAATAATAATAATGATAACAATAATAAATTATAATAATAAACAAAACAGATGATAATAATAGTAATAATGATAAATAACAACTAATAATAACACTAATCACAATAATAATAACAATACTAATGATAATAATAACATCAAATAATAATAATAATAATAATAATAATAATAATAATAATAATAATATCAAAGAATATGAACAATCCAATTAAACATGCAAGAATAAAATGAAGAAATAAAATAAGCCAATCATGCTAACACATGTTAAATGATAGTGCTAACAATAATATATGAACAAAATAATGATAATAATACTAATATGAATAATTAAATAAGGACGCAAGAATAAAAATAACAATAATTATAATAATATGAAATAAGAATAAGAACACAAAAAATAATATGAACAATTAAATAAGAATTAAGAGTAAGAAATAATAATATGAACAATTAAATGAGAACATGAGAAATTATAATATGTACAATTAATTAAACATGCAAGAAATAAAAAATAAAATAAATAATAGATCTAAAAGAATTTACATGATAGCTAATCAATTGTAAACAAAAATTAAATTAAAAGTTGAGCTAAGAATGCTTACCCTCAAAATTGGATGTGATGAATGAAGTTGGATGATAATTCCTTGTTTTGTTTTAATAAAAATAAAATATAATAAAATTTTATCGCAAGAATAAATAATTGATATATTTGTATTAAGGAAAAATTATGAAAAAAAAGTAAGAAAATTCACAAGAACAAATAATTGATTTATTTGTCTTAAAAATTAACTTAATAAAATCAAATTAGAACACTTGGAGAATTTTTCTTGAAGAAGAAAAAAAATAAGAAGAAGAAGAAGAAGAAGAAGAAGAGAGAAAATAATATTTTTCTTAAGAAAAATTCCCTCTAAAAATTCTCTCTAAAAATAATTTTATACTCCCCAAAAAATTCAGATTTTTAATAAAGAAATTAAAATGATTTAATTGCCATAATAACAAAAAACTGATGAATTTGAAGAGATGGAAAATAAAAGGTTTTTAGAATTAAATTATGCAAAAAAAATGAAGAAAAAAGCATTAAAAATGAAGAAAAAGGGCCAAAATGGCCAAAAAAACCGTCGGGGGCGAAATTGGGCGCACAGGGGCGAGCGCGCCCCGCACATGTTCCGCCTGCACGCCCGGGCGCTGCGGCGCGCGCCCAGTGCTGCCGCAGCCCGACATTCGCCTGATTTTTTGATTTATTTTTTCTAAAACACAATAATTTTAAAACATACCCTTTTTTGTCTCAAAAATAATTTTTAAAACATTTTTAAAATATTTTTTTTATTTATTTCTAGTAAATCAAACCGACAAGGTAATCGTCACTTTCAACTTTCATTTTTGCCTATAAACAAGCGCACTTAATTTCATCATTTGGTAATTCTGATTTAGTCTGACTCGGGACCCGGTGTCTACAGTTGCCCTCAGTTTTAGGGAAGCTAGTACACTAGTGTCTAGATGAGCCTAAACTCAAAAAAGGAAAGAGACACGTACCTGAGGCAACTGTCTTTTCGAAACGGATGATGCTGTTGGGGTGGTTTCGCCATGCTGTCGGCGTGTTGAAACGGTAGTGTCGTGACCGTGCAAACCCTCCGTGGAGTGGTAGTGCCGTCATCGTGATAACCCTTTCAAGTTGGTGAAGTGGTAGTGACGTGATCGTGCTAACCCTCCGTGGAGTGGTAGTGCCGTCATCGTGCTAACCCTTTTGAAGTGGTAGTGCCGTGGTCATACTAACCTTTCGTAGAATGGTAGTGCCGTCATCGTGCTAGCCCTTCTGAGATTTGAAGTGGTAGTGTCGTGATCGTGCTAACCCTCCGGGGAGTGGTTGTGTCGTCATCGTGCTAACCCTTATGAAGTGGTTGTGCCGTGGTCGTGCTAACCTTTCGTAGAATGGTAGTGCCGCCATCGTGCTAACCCTTCTGAGATTTGAAGTGGTAGTGTCGTGATCGTGCTAACCCTCCGGGGAGTGGTTGTGCTGTAATCGTGCTAACCCTTCTGAAGTGGTAGTGTCGTGGTCGTGCTAACCTTTCGTAGAATGGTAGTGCCGCCATCGTGCTAACCCTTCTGAGATTTGAAGTGGTAGTGCCGTGATCATGCTAACCCTCCGGGGAGTGGTTGTACCGTCATCATGCTAACCCTTCTGAAGTGGTAGTGCCGTGGTAGTGTCGCCATCGTGCTAACCCTTATGAATCTGTGAAGTGGTAGTGCCGTCTATGAGCCCTTTGGTTGATTGCCCCCTGGGAGGTCTTTGGTTGATTATTTGAATTGTTGCTTGAAATGATGTTTTGGCTTGATTTTGTTTTAGCTGGTTGCCCCCTGAGAGGTCTTTGGTTGATGCTTGGATTGGTGTTTTGATTGATGTCGTCACTCGCCTTTTGTCGGTGTCCGCATCTAATCTTTCTTACTGCAAAACTAGAAAGCTAAATATGCAGGAAAATTGGTTAGCATGCACGTGAAATGTATGTGTCATGCAGGAATGCAGGATAAGAATTCAACTTAGTGGACTTAGAGATGACAGCCGGGCTAGCTGCAATTTGCAATAGGATCGATGTCTTTTGAATCTGCTTTTGAATTTCATATCTTTGGAATTGTGAGGTTCTCATCGGATACCTGTAGTCATTTTTTGAAGGTAGTGCGTCCCTTGTGGATTTTCACACTAGCTTTTTTTAGCGGGAAATGCGTCCTTTGCGGATTTTCACATAACCCTGTGCCTTATTTTTGCCTGGAATGGACCCAACCCAATCCAGCGGCTTTTCTTTTCTTTTGTTTTTAAAGGACAGACTGCCTGTTTCCAGGTTTTCACCCTATCCCTTTACCTAACTTTTGCTTAGAGCGCCAATTACGGTTTTCATCTCTAACGGCTTTTTTTTTTTTTTTTTTTTTGCAGATTGCTGAAGCTGTTGGTAAAAATCTTTCAGGCGTGATCGGCATGTGCTTACACCCATGACCATGGTTGTATGAGCTTGATTGATTTCACAAATGATAGCAAGATAAGTAGTTGACTGAAGCATCCGAGTGGTGAAAGTAGCGGAGGGTACACAATAGATGACTTTGATCACACAAAGTGAATTGCTCTGATCACACCAATATGTCATTGCATAAATGCATGCGTTTCAATTTGATTTCATTCAATATGATCATTATTTGGCATTAATCTCAAAAAATACAGGACCTCATCTAATCTCGGGATAGATCTTGGAAGCATCAAACTCCTGTTATTAACTCTCCCTCTCGAATTTTCATGGTTGAATATTTTCTCTCTGCTCTTAATTTAATTTTTTCTCTGAAGCAAATTCTAGATGCAACATTGAAATAAAAACACAAATAAAGATGATGTTAGTAATAAAAAATGGATTTAAACATATAAAATGTAAAAATGAATTAAAACAACATGCATAATGTATGACAAATCAATTAAATGGCATGATAAAAAAAAATAACTCAACATATTAACAATTTAACATGCATAGATAAAAATAATAAAATTTAACATGCATGAAAATAATAATAATAATAATAATAATAATAATTGACGATGATGATGATGATAACAATAATAAACAAAACTAATAAAAATGATGATAATGATAGTAATAATGATAAATAACAACTAATAATAACACTAATCACAATAATAATAACAATACTAATGATAATAATGATAATAATAACATCAAAGAATAATAATAATAATAATAATATCAAAAAATATGAACAATCCAATTAAACATGCAAGAATAAAATGAAGAAATAAAATAAGCCAATCATGATAACACATGTTAAATGATAGTGCTAACAATAATATATGAACAAAATAATGATAATAATACTAATATGAATAATTAAATAAGGACACAAGAATAAAAATAACAATAATTATAATAATATGAAATAAGAATAAGAACACAAAAAATAATATGAACAATTAAATAAGAAATAAGAGTAAGAAATAATAATATGAACAATTAAATGAGAACATGAGAAATGATAATATGTACAATTAACTAAACATGAAAGAAATAAAAAGTAAAATAAATAATAGATCTAAAATAATTTACATGATAGCCAATCAATTGTAAACAAAAATTAAATTAAAAGTTGAGCCAAGATTGCTTACCCTCAAAATTGGATGTGATGAATGAAGTTGGATGATAATTCCTTGCTTTGATTTAATAAAAATAAAATATAATAAAATTTTATCCCAAAAACAAATAATTGATTTATCTGTTTTAAGGAAAAATTATAAAAAAGAAGTAAGAAAATTTACAAGAACAAATAATTGATTTATTTGTCTTAAAAATTAACTTAATAATATCAAATTAGAACACTTGGAGAATTTTTCTTGAAGAAGAAAAAAAAATAAGAAGAAGAAGAGAGAAAACAATATTTTTCTTAAGAAAAATCCCCTCTAAAAATCCTCTCTAAAAATAATTTTATACTCCCCAAAAAATTCAGATTTTTAATAAAAAAATTAAAATGATTTAATTGCTATAACAACAAAACACTGATGAATTTGAAGAGATGGAAAATAAAAGGTTTTTAGAATTAAATTATGCAAAAAAAAAAAAGAAAAAAGCATTAAAAATGAAAAAAAGGGCCAAAATGGCCAAAAAAATCGTCAGGGGCGAAATCGGGCACACAGGGACAAGCGACGCCCGTCGGCGCGCCCGACAGGCGTCATCGCTCCCGCACAGCATGCGCGCGTTCTGCCTGCGCGCCCAGCGCTGCCGCAGCCCGACATTCGCGCAATTTTCCATTTTTTTTTGTCTAAAACACAATAATTTCAAAACATACCCTTTTTCTCTCAAAAATAATTTTTAAAATATATTTTTTTATTTATTTCTAGTAAATCAAACCGACAAGGTAATCGTTACTTCCAACTTTCATTTTTGCCTATAAACAGGCGCACTTAATTTTATCATTGGGTAATCCTGATTTAGGCTGACTTGGGACCCGGTGTCTACAACGTGATTGATGAAACACCAGACTGTGACGCACGCCGAACCCAGCAAGGGCCCTGTTGGAATCCGCTTTATGATTCAAGGGACTGGTTAGCGTCTTTTTGATTATGGGCGCCATGAGATATTTTGGACGCTTCCTTTCCAATAGAACATTGGAAATGAACATCTAGCCCCATGGCACCTTTGGGCACCTTTGAGGTATCATGGAATCGCCACCCAATTCACGAGGAATTGGGAAAGGTCTCTAACCTCTTGTTGGTCAAGACCAGAGATTGGTGTTCGGAACTCCCCTCTTATTCTTGCTTTGGTCAATTATAAATGAATTTTTAACTCCCTAAAATTCTACTTCTTATCTCACACGATCAATGCATTTAAATTAAAGGCGCATCACAAGCACGTAAAGAAAATAAAGAAAAGCAATAAAGAAAGCGGTAAATAAAGTAATAAATAAAAGCCGTAAACACGCAAGCACACAATTACAAGAGAAATTGGGGCGAAATACAACCCCATTAAAAGAAGATAAAAGGAGGAATTGGGACGGAATACAATCCCTGATGGAAATAAAATAATGTTGCCCCAAAATTAATTACAAGGGCCCAAAAGGAAATGAATATAAATTTGAAACAATCAAATGACTCTTCGAACCCTCTTTAAATAAACGCGAATGAACCAATATTCCTAAACCTTTAAACAAGTACAAAGGAACCAATGTTCCAACCCCAAACGAAAAAGGGGGGGGGGGGGGGGGGGGAGGAAGAAAAGTCATCTTTGGGATAAGCCTTGCTCGAATCCCGTTAATTCACACATACCCGTGCTCTACCATTCTTCTTGGCCTCCAAAAAAGGACCGAATGGGTTCTATTGACCTACAATAGATACGGATTGCTCGAGTTTGGGGAATAGATATCTCAGGGGAAGTGCGCCCTATGGCCTCCAACGAACATAGATCCACCACAATTGCTATTGCCTAGTTCACCAACTGGGTGGAAGCTGGGTCCTTCAGGAAAGTCGACGCTCTGGGTATGGATAAGTTCATCGAAAGAAATCTTATGTGTCAATGCAGTTCCCCGAGCCACATTATGTTCAAGGACGAAAGGGCAGTCTGTGCCTAAAGCTAGAGAGTCGCTCTAGAAGTATATCATCAAGCATCACAAGTCCTCCCCGTATTGCCCTCAAGCCAATGGGGCGGTAGGGGGTGTTAACAAGAATGTCAAAGAGATCTTGGCCAAGATGGTTCGAAGCGATTACAGCATTCGAACATTTTAGACAAGAACATGTCGCAGGCTTGTTATCACAACCGAATCTATCAGAAAAGACTTGTTTGACCATTAGGAAAGAAGGTCAAGAAACACTCGCTGGAAAGAAGGAGGTTCAGTCTCCAGGCAAATGAAACCAAGCATCCTGAACATACAAGGTAAGTTCAAGCCAACGTATGGAAACCCATTTGTTCTTGTAGAGGTTGGTATCCAAAGGAGTGACGATTCTAACAGACAGCAATGGAGACGAGCTCGGATAACCGATCAACATCAACAGACTCAAGAAGGTCCATGGCTAAAGACTAAAAATCAAAATAAGAGAATAAATGCCCAGCGGGGTTGAAAACCGAAAAAAGGAGACCTTGCTAAAATTGGGAGCCTCGTCAGGATGAAAACCGAAAAAAGGCGTCCTGGTCAAAAATTAGAGGCTTGAGAGAAAATATCCAATCAAGAAAACCCAAGAGGGCTGATTGGAAACAGGAGTTTTGATACTTTCAAGATCCATTTTGAGATTAAATGTAATTCTGCATTCTGAGTCTATGTTAAATGGTGATCATGTATGGAGAAATCATGCTGAAATGCACATAGTCTTCGCAAATACATAAAACGAAAGCAATTCAACTCATCATTTCCTAGTTCTTTTACAAAAAGAGAAACATCGTTCACTACTAAATGTGTGAAATCTAAATGGCTATACTCTGCTCCTGCTCTCGCCGACTGGATGCCTAAGCCGAGGGGTCCTATTACCTACCGAGGGGCTAAGCGCCCTCCTCTTGCATGCACTTATGGAAGCAAAGGTGTAGTCCCTGACCTGCGATACGAAGTTCTTTTCAGTAAGCAGCTGTGTGCAGAGGTTATGATACTCAGGGGTGAAAACTGAGGATAAGATGCTACCCTAGACAGATAGATAATGCCTCATGACATCTCGAATCTCCCCGAACTATCAAACGCAACAGGCTATGATATCCAAATTGGTCTCAGGAAACCCCCACAAGAGAACAGAAAAGAGAGCAAGGGGCACGAAAAATTGATCTTACTCGCCACCTCACCCAATCCGCTGAGCAACACCTTCGTCAAGGAAAGCTAGGGGATGTAATCATTGTCTAGAGGAAGATGACTCATCGAATGATTGCCGATTGCTATAGGGCGAGGCTCTGACAGTAGCTTCAATATTATCCATTGTTGTCGCGACCAACAAGAAAAAGAGGCCGTTAGATATGAAAACCGTAATTGGCGCTCTAAGCAAAAGTGAGGCCAAAGGACAGGGTGAAAACCTGGGAACATGCAGTCTATCCTATAAAAAATAAAAATGAATAAAAGCTGCTGGATTGGGTTGGGTCCATTCCAGGCAAAATATAAGGCACAGGTTAAGTGAAAATCCGAAAAGGACGCATTTTCTGCTAAGAAAAACTAGTGTGAAAATCCACGAGAGACGTACTACCTTTAAAACAATGACGTTCAATGCCTTGAGGGATAAGGCAGCATTATCTTGGGCAACCCCTTTCAAGCAAAGATGCACACCGAGCAGTCTCTCCGAAAAGTTATGAGTCAAAGTCCCTAAGCCAGGATGACGCCTTCAGACCCTTGGGGGGCATAATTAACCAAACGAAGCCATGAGTCACTTCAGCTATAGTTATCGCCCCTCGACCACTGGGCCACTCAGATGAATGGTGTCACTTGCATTTCGCACAACATATGCACATGCACATGCATAAACTCACCCTTGCATACAAGTTTCTTTTGATCTCGTAGAAGATTCTGGCGCCTTCACACACCGACAAGCTGGTGTTTATCAGTCGTTCGCCCGTGGTTTCACACACCGACAAGCTGGTGTTTCGTCAATCACGTCCTTCAAAGTCTGGCACTTTCACACACCGATAAGCTAGTGTTTATCAGTCGCTCAGTCGTGGTTTCACACACCGACAAGCTGGTGTTTCATCAATCATGTCCTTCAAAGTCTGGCGCCTTCACATATCGATAAGCTGGTGTTTATCAATCGCTTAGCCGTAATTTCACACACCGACAAACTGGTATTTTATCAATCACGTCCTTCAAAGTCTGGCGCTTTCACACACCGACAAGCTGGTGTTTATCAATCGCTCAGTCGTAGTTTCACACACCGACAAGCTGGTGTTTCATCAATCACGTCCTTCAAAGTCTGGCGCCTTCACACACCGACAAGCTGGTGTTTATCAGTCGCTCAGCCGTGGTTTCACACACCGACAAGCTGGTGTTTCACCAATCACGTCCTTCAAAGTCTGGCGCCTTCACACACCGACAAGCTGGTGTTTATCAGTTGCTCAGCCGTGGTTTCACACACCGACAAGTTGGTGTTTCACCAATCACGTCCTTCAAAGTCTGGCGCCTTCACACACCGACAAGCTGGTATCTATCAGTCGCTCAGCCGTGGTTTCACACACCGACAAGTTGGTGTTTCATCAATCACGTCCTTCAAAGTCTGGCGCCTTCACACACCGATGAGCTGGCATCTATCAGTCGCTCAGCCGTGGTTTCACACACCGACAAGCTGGTGTTTCATCAATCACGTCCTTCAAAGTCTGGCGCCTTCACACACCGACAAACTGGTGTTTATCAGTCACTCAGCCGTGGTTTCACGCACCGACAAGCTGGTGCTTCATCAATCATGTCCATCAAAGTCTGGCACCATCACACACCGATAAGTTGGTGTTTATCAGTCGCTCAGCCGTGGTTTCACGTACCGGCAAGCTGGTGCTTCATCAATCACATCCCTCAAAGTCTGGCGCCTTCACGCATCGACAAGCTGGTGTTTATCAGTCGCTCAGTCGTGGTTTCACACGTCGACAAGCTAACGTTCATCAAACACGTGACCAACAATAGTTCCATAATGTCGACAAGCTGGCAAGACCAAGTTCAGGAAAGCGACCACCTCAGGTACGCGTCTCTCCCCTTCTTTTCTGAATTTTGCTCACCCAGGCACCTAAGTTCTAGGTTCCCCAAAATTGGGGGCAACTGTAGACACTGGGTCTTGAGGCGGTCCAAGATCAAAATTACCCGATGATAAAAATGATGCTTGCCACAAGTAGAGGTGTCAATAATGATGTTATCCTTGTCGAAAATCTCCTTTGTTCCTCTAAAAATTTTAATTCAAAAATTTGCATTTTTTTTACTTTTTTTATTTATCTATTTATTTTATCTTATTCCCTTTTATTTTTATTTTTTATTTATTTTTTTTTTCGCGAGCCGCGTTCGGGCCGCACCCGAACGAGAACGGCGTGTGACTGCGGGCGCGCAAGGGCGTGCGCACCCCACTAGGGCGCACGTCGCCGAGGGCGCACCTCGCCAGCGAGGTGCACGCGCCCCTTGGGCGCGCTGCCTCCCTCCGTACGCGGCCATTTCTAGCCGCGATCGCTTTCTTCTCTGTGTTTTTTGATTTTTCTAGTCCCATTTTCCCGTCCCTTTCACCTTTTTGTGCAATTTTTGATAAACTAAAAATGAAAACTTTGTTTGTCTCTTTCCCTTTTTTGGACGAGGCAGAAATTAAAAGGGTTTCATCCTTCATTTCCAAAAGGGAGCTGCAATTTTTCAAATAAAAATAGAGAGAGTTTCCTCTCAAACCAAAGAGCAACAGATCTTCAAAAGCAAAA
Source organism: Excoecaria cochinchinensis (assembly GCA_947683425.1). NCBI lineage: Eukaryota > Viridiplantae > Streptophyta > Magnoliopsida > Malpighiales > Euphorbiaceae > Excoecaria > Excoecaria cochinchinensis. The sequence goes on from CANTUQ010000105.1 coordinate 10,791,965, forward strand.
AAATCTTTGAATCTAAAAGGTTTGATTTTCCCTTTGTTTCATCAAGAACAATTTGTTCAATGATCTAATTAAGCAAGGAAAATTAATTTCCTTTACTCAATCATCCACCACAAATATTTTCTCTAGTTTTTTCCTTATTTAAACTTAGATTTCTTCTTTAATATTTTGTTTTTATCACCAAAAATCGACAAGGAAAGCGGATCAAGACATTCTATTTTCCGATCTACAAAATCTAAGGGCAAACATTCTTGGACTCGTTCTCATTTATTTTTTTGTACATTATTTATTGTTGTTAGTATTGTTATTTTTTGTTATTATTGCCATGTTTCATTGTTACTTTTCTAGTTTTTCACATTGTTGCTACTGTTGGCTTTTTCCACCTTCTATTGTCATTTTTTTTATCAACCTTTCATCACTGTCAATCGTTTATTATTATTATTATTATTATTATTATTATTATTATTATTATTATTATTATTATTATTATTTGATTTAATATTTGTAATCGTTATTATTTTTATTATCATTTTCTTTATTATCATTTTATGTTTATTTATTTTATGTTTATTATTATTATTATTATTATTATTATTATTATTATTATTATTATTATTATTATTATTATTATTATTTGTTTCGTATCATTATTATTATTATCATTGCATTTAGTTATTATTTGTTATTCCTTTATTGTTATTATCTTTTATTAACTGTTAATATTATTTACACTGTTATTGTTAATATCATTCATGTTATTGTTATTTTATTAATTGCTTATGTCATCATCACTAATATTTTTGATGTTATTTTTCTGTCTGATATTTACTTTGAGTTGCATTATGTGGGCATCCCTGTGACCTCCCGGATGGGTCACCACGCGTAGGAGGCTGCGTAGTTTGGTGAGACCCTTCCTATTACTTCTCTTTGTGTTGTGTGTACTTGTAAATAAATATTTTATTTATGCACGCGTGAGAAAAAAAGCACAAAAATATTTTTACAATTAAATCAGAATTTTTACTAATAAAATTGGGACCAATGTCCCGCGTTTTAGCCAAGGAATGTAAAACATCACAATAAAATGAAGAGTTAATTTTCTTCAAAAAATGGGATCATTCATCCCGGTTTTTCAACTCAACAATCAAATGACTCTTCGGACCCTCTTTAAATAAACGCGACGGAACCAATATTCCTAAACCTTTAAACAAATACGAAGGAACCAATGTTCCAACCCAAAATGAATATCCCGACTTATGTATGTTTCCCTTGTATTTGATTTTGTTTGATTATTTTAGGGTTTAAGTTCATTTCTTTTGGGCTCTTGTAATTAATTTTGGGGCAATATCATTCAATTTTGGGGGATTGTATTCCGTCCCCATTTATATTTTTAATCTTCTTTCAATGTGGTTGTATTCCGCCCCAACTTCTCTTGTAATTATGTGCTTGCGTGTTTACCGCTTTCCATACTTACTTTATTACTTCTTTATCGCTTTTCTTTATTTTTCTTTTCTTTATTTTTCTTTACGTGCTTTTAATGCGCGTTTAATTTAAATGCATTGATCGTGTGAGATGAGAGGTAGAATCTTAGGGATTTAAAAACTCATTTATAATTAACCAAGTCATGAATAAGAGGGGAGTTCCGAACACCAATCTCTGGTCTGGACCAATAAGAGGTTAGAGACCTTTCCCAATTCCTCGTGAATTGGGTGGCGACTCCATGATATCTCAAAGGTGCCCAAAGGTGCCATGGGGCTAGATGTTCCTTTCTAATGTTCTATTGGGAAGGAAGCGTCCAAGATGTCTCATGGCGCCCATGATTAAAAAGATGCGAACCAATCCCTCGAATTCTAAAAGCGGATTCAGCCAGGTGGCGTGCGTTACAGTGGCGACTCCACTGGGGACTTGTTTGAGACGTCGCTTTGAAAATGCTTTGGTTAAAATATATAATTGGGTTTTTAAAGCTTAAAATTCTATCTCTTTTTGAAAATTTGCATTGCATTTTAGAGCCTTAGAATTATGTTAGTTGGTCCCCTATCTACCTCGGTGCATTCCTAAAACACGATCCTACTTTCACTCATTGTAGGGAATGTTAAGAATAATCACTAGCCCAAGCCTCGTACCATTAATGTTATATCAAATGGAGACCCGATCGGTCGTCATGCTCGCGACGAGCTAGACCTGTTGGCAGGGACCATGCTTGGGTTGCCCTAAAGCATCATCGCCTTGACCAAAGCTCATGTAATGGCAAATAGAAACTTCACCTAGGTGCTATGAACCGTAACACAGTGCTTGTGATGTGGGTCATCATGTATTAGACAAAATCAAGCAAATTGAGTGATCTTCTATTAAAGGCTTTCATGCCCCGGTAGGTTCACCTTAATTTAATTGAATTATTCAAATATGTAATGGCCAAAACCCATACGTATGTACTTTAAATTAAGAGTGTTATGCTGTCGGTTTTCCACCGTGCACCATACGCGCCCATTGGGTTCCCTGTTGACCCATGGACGAAGCCTACCTAGGAAGAGACTATTCAACCTCGTGTACAGGAGTTAAAAGGTTGAAAGGATCTATTTGCTTGTATGTGGTTGTTGATACTGCACAGGATGCTCGTGCATCGCATGTCATTCATGCATGTCGATAAATAAAAAATAAATAAAAAATAATATATTTTCTCTCATGTTATGTGTGTATATCCTTTTATCTGCATATTATTTTTCACATGTACATACCATCCTACGTATAATTTTTCCATACATCGCATCGTATCATTGTAATCTATTGATCTTTCACTCATTGAGGACTATTTACATGGCACAATCATGCATTACATATCATCCATGCATCATTCTAACCCCTTTATTTTTCAGCCATTATAGAACATTCACCTGAGAGGTTCTGGGGTCCTCATAGTTGTCCAAAGAGCAAGCAAGATTCGAATTGATCGGCAGAGATCTACCGTCTTTGTCAGAATATCTAGAAGCATTAGGAATGGCTGGTCCTTCACGGCAGATTGAAGAGGCTCTTGTCTTAATTGCTCAAGAAGTAGATGAAAGGTTTGAAAAGCTTGAAAAGAGATTTTCGGCCACAATTAAAGAAAGGTTGGATGTCGTGGCACTAGTTCTTCAAGCTCAAATTACTGCAGCTACACTTAACCAGTTTGAGCCAGCCACAATAAAAAAGGATTATGCGCGATGACTGCAATATTTTCGTCCACTCCTGAGCCTAGGGGCAAGGCAACACTCAACTCACCAGTTAAGCAAGTGGAAAGAGAAAAAGGACTAGAGCCTTTAATGTCGATAGGCCCCCTCGGCCCCTCAAGTACCAAAAGGAAACCAGCGGACCTTGAAGAGGAGATTATGAAGTCCAAGCTTGCAACTACCCAGGCACCTCTGAATAGGACCATTACTAGCCCTGGAAGTCTGGGAATTGGTTATTATGGTAATAGCAGAGGTATGAAAAGGATGGGGAAAGCGCAAGTGGTTGAGATGGCTCAGAGGTGCTACTCTAATTTGGACAGACCTTTGTCTTGGGTCCAGGAGGAGTTGATGAAGAAGATGGTGTTACGGCCATTGCCTCCCAAGCTGGCTAAGACCTGGGGGCAGCCTGGGCACAAGAAAGACGAGTACTATGCCTACTACCAGCAGACTGGCCATGTGACGGATAATTGTGCTAGGCTGAGGCATGAAATTCAGTATCTGATCAATAATAACCAGATCACAGATCCTGAATGCCGACAAGGAAGTCATGGGAGCAAAGCTAGGGCAGCAGAAGTTGCAGCCACAGGAACAACTCGACGCTACCTCACTATCTCAGGTAAGCCATTGTCTTGGTATTTCACCCGCCTCGTCAAAGAAGGAAAGTTACAACACTTGCCAGCCGGGCCTGCCCCAAGCCAAGGATGGCCTAGACATAGAACGGACTGGTATTATGCATATCACCAGTACACAGGGCATAGAATAGACTATTGTCGTCCTCTGAGAGATCGCATTCAAGAATTAATGTCTGACCCAGAAGAGCGGAGGAAGGAGAGGAAGATAAGTTGAGTACCTAAGAGGTGAGGAGAATGGTTCCCGAAAGTGATAATAGACCATCGACCACAGCATCCGTGTTGACAAAGAAGGAGGGAAATAGCTGCTTAGATGTTCTCTTTTTATTTTTGAACTATTTAATGATGATGTTTTTTTAATTCTGGTTTTTATTAAATGAAATGAATGGTTTTACTTATCTGTGCGATATTTTCTCGTGATTTCACTATGCATAATCATGACACATTCATATTTAATAATGATTCAAATGATGCCATTTCATTTAATCTCAGAACTTTGGGGAACCCAAAGAAAATGTTGATAGCATCTGTTATGACTCTTGAAGAGAGAGTAAAAGAGAGAAAATAAAAAAAATGAATGAAATAAAAAGTCTTTGCCTGGACTTATGAAGACATACCAGGAGATGAAGTCGCCTAACATGCTATGACAGTGTATCCCGATCATGAAACTGCCAAGCAGAAGCTCAAAAGACACAAGCCAAAATGGACAGAAAAGGTTAAAAGAAAAAATCTGCAAGCGGAAGCAAGACTAAATCTTGTATAAGAGTATAACACCCAACTTGGTTGACCAACGTTATCCTAATAGTTAAGAAAGGAAGCGCGTGCATGTGTGGACTATCAGGATTCGAACAAGGCTTGTCTGTAAAAAAAAAACAACAAAAAAATAAATATAATAATAAATAAAAAAACAAAAAGTAAAAAAACAAATAAATAAATAAAGTAAAGAAATAAAAATAAAAATAAAAATAAAAGGGAATAAGATAAAATAAATAGATAAATAAATAAAGTAAAAAAAATGCAAATTTTTGAATTAAAATTTTTAGAGGAACAAAGGAGATTTTCGACAAGGATAACATCATTATTGACACCTCTACTTGTGGTAAGCATCATTTTCATCATCGGGTAATCCTGATCTTGGACCGCCTCGGGACCCGGTATCTACATAACGTGTTTCAAATAAGGTCCGAGAAAAAGCACAACTATGTTTTTGAAAGAAGCACAACTATGTTTTTTTATAGCACGTTGTATCGGCGCTTTTTAAATGAAAGCACAGCTATGTTTTCACATTTGACTTGACGCTACTTCCCTAGATATCTATATGTCACGGTGACAACCAATTTGTTGTCACTGTGAGATGTCTTGATTTGCCGCACTGCACAATTTACTGCAAAATTTTGAATTCTGAATTATTCTCCCTATTAAATTCCAAAACAATAAAACAAACCAAAACCAATTAAAACTAAAAATTAAAAATCAACAAATTAAACATTAAAATAATAAATTCAAAACAAAAATTCAAAAAGAAATAATTAAAAATTAAAATACAAAACACAAAAACACAAATAAATGACAGAAAATAAAAGATGAAGCGATAGGAAAAAGTTTTGGTTTATTGAGTCCCAGCTCGACTCATGTTACTCTCGAGTGGACGAGCTTGTGAACTAAATACTGGTCGCTTTGATTTTTGCTCTTCATTTTCCCCCATCAGTAAGAGAAAATTATCGAAAGCCACCAAGGTGGAAAATTTCATGTCTTCGATGAAGTATAACTCCACCTTGGGTTTACTATAAACAAACTTCATCGGCTCTTCTAGCCTAAATAAATCCTTCAAATAGACTGAATTCAGTGCTTCCATTTGAGAATTGCATAACTCTTGCTCCTTTGGTATAATATCCTGCACAGAAATATTGAAGTTAGATTTCAAACAAACACAAGATTTGTATTAAAAAATGATTGGCTCATTTTTTTCTTCATGCAACCCATTCTTAAAATTTTCACAATTCTCTATAATCTTTATAGGTGCATGACTCAATTCACCACCATCTCTTTGATCACCCGAATAGACAATTAAAAGCTACAACTTGGATTCCAAATTTTGGATCTCGAATTCTTAACTCCTTAATAAATTCTCTTGAGTTTTGATCTTCCCCTCTTGATAATTAATTGTAGCCTTCCACTCCTCCTTTTTCACTTGGAATTATTTCTCCTGACCTAGAAGAATTTTGACTTTGGAAGGGTTAGACTCTTGTGATTCCCATGGAGAGCAAGGATCTTCAAAGGACGGTGAATAGTTGACCGGTGAAAGTGTACGCAATTGTCGTAACTCTTGCATCTCCCTCATCAAATCATTCATTTCAGCTCGCAAAAGGGCCAACTCATAGTCTTGGACATTGTCCCGCATCATTTTGAAAATACCTCAAACTTTTCCGGCAAAGATAAACACCAAATTAAAAAAAAAAAAAAAGAAAACTAAAAATCTCAAACAAACTCAACTAAAGATATGAAACAAATAACACCATTTTTTTTCGGTAACGGTGCAAAAAACTTGTTCAGAATTCAGCAAGTGTACAGAATCGACAAGTAATATAGCGAGTATAATTAAAGACACGTGAATATCGAACCCAAGGAAAAAAGAATTGTAATGTCAAATATTTATGGCTAAGTGAATTCAAGATGTCCCCAAATTGTCCAATGGAAAATTTTAAGCTAAGCAAGAAAATAAAATTATATAATTACAATTAACTATAAAATTGTTCATCAAGAAATTAAACAAGGATGAATTTGATGCTTAGAAAATTCTATCCTCATAAATGTAATTGGATACAGGTAAATGTATATTAATATGAATTTCTGGATAACTCCCATTCCGGAGCAAGCTATTCTAATCACAAAATATCCCATTCCAGAGCAAGCCTCATTATTAGCCTAAATACGGGTCTCAAATCCTAGGTATGAATTAATTTCCCATTCCGGAGTCAATTAATCCATTACTCATCTATTTCTCACATTTTTTAACTTTATTAAACTAACATCTATAAATCAAGGTCCCATTCCAAAGCAAGCAAAATATATAGATGAAAAAATATAAGAACAAAGTATATACAAATAACAACAATAATAAGATTTCAAATCAATCATCATTCTGAATTAAATCAAAATAAAATCCAAAAATCATCATAAATGCAAAAAATATAACAAGAGAAATAAAAGAAATTAAAAAAATATTCACTAAACTCAAATATCCAAAAATAAAGTATGATTCAAGAATTTCTAAGCATGAAAAAATACTCTACCATCATGAATATAATTGTGACGCGCGCCGGACCCGACAACCCAGCAAGGGCCCTCGTGTGAATCCGCTTTAGGATTCGAGGTATGGAGGTTCGCGTCTTTTGGATCATGGGCGCCATGAGACATCATCGGTTTGTTCCTCCCAATAGAACATTGGGGAGAACAACCTAGCCTATTGACGCCCAAAGGCACCTTTGAGGTATCTGGAGTCGCCACCCAATTTGCGTGAAATTGGGAAAAGGTTTCTCACCTCTATCGGTCTAAACCAGAGATATGGTGTCCGGGACTTCCCTCTTATTTATGCTTTGGTTAATTATAAATGGGTTTTTAACTTCTTAAAATTATATCTCTCATCTCACACGATTAATGTATTAAAAGTAAAAGCGCATTTCAAGCATTTAAAGAAAATAAACGAAAGCAGTAAAGAAAATAAATAAAGCGGTAAATGAAAGCGATGAACACGTAAGCACACAATTACAAGAGAAATCGAGGCAGAATACAACCCCGTCGAAAGGAAAACAAAGATGTGAATGGGGACGGAATACAATCCCCTAAAATAAATAAAGTTGCCCCAAAATTAATTACAAGAGCCCAAAAATAAATAAACTTAAATTTAAGACACTCACACAAGGTTAAAATAAAAAAAAAAGGCATACATAAATCGGGGCATTATTATAGGAACCTTGGTTCCTTCGCACTTGTTCAAAATTTAGGAACATTGGTTCCTTCGTATTAGTTTGAAGAAGATTCGAAGAGTCATTTTTGATTGTTTGAATTGAAAAACCGGGATGAGTGATCCCATTTTTGTAGAAAAGTTGACTCCTCGTTTTAATTGTGACATTTTTATCGTCGGGCTAAAATAAACGACATTGGTCCCGATTTATTAGTGAAAATTCCAATTTAATTATAGAAATATTTTTGTGATTTTTTATCGCACGCGTGCACGAATAAAATATACATTTACAAATAACACGACATAAAGAAAGGATTGAGAAAGATCTCACCGAACCGGAGTGTCCGCCTACGCGTCGCGACCCATCCGGGGAGTCGCGGTGACACCCAAACAACTCGATTCAAGTTAAACTCATACAAAAGTTAACATCAAAAATATCAGTAAATATTCAAAGTAAATTAACCAAGCAAATGCGAAATATAATAATAATAACAATGATAGTAATACAAAAAAATAGATTAAATTATCAACAGTAAATAACAACGCAACAATACATAAGATGAGTAGTAGATATAATAATCACAATAAAACCATATAATAACAATAATAATAATAATAATAATAATAATAATAGGATGGTAATAATGCAAATAATAGTAGTAATAAATGACAAATAATATGAAAACAGAATAATCAATTAGAAATAATAATAATAATAATAATAATAATAATAATAATAATAATAATAACAATAGTAATAATAATAATAAAAGACACTAAATGCATTAAACATGGCAGGAACTCATTAATGAACATAAACACAATAAAAATAATAATGATAGCAAAATATCAAATTGAAGTAAGCAAATAATATATTAATGATGATATTAACACATTAAAATGCTAAAAGTAAACAATATACATGATAATAATAGCAAAAAATAATATTAACAATAATAAATAATATACAAAAAAAATAAATGAAGATGGGTTCAAGAATGTTTACCCTCAGAATTTTTAGATTGGGGAAACGGTGTCCCGATCGATTTTCCTTGTCGGATTTGTGGTGACAAATATTTGAAGAAAATGTAGAAATTAATATTTTGAAATAAAACCAAGAAAATACTTTGATGAAAATATTTTTGGTGGATGATTTGAGCAAAAGGAAATTAATTTTCCAAGCCCAAATCACTCAAGAAAATGGATTATGTATTTTTGAAGAGCAATTCAAGATTAAAACTTGAGAAAGAAGAAAAAAAGAAGCTAAAGAACTAGTTGCTGGAGAGAAAAAAGTTGAAAGAAAAATCCCTTGAAAAACAATTGCCGTCCTTCAAAATGAGGGCAAAATCCTCATTTAAACTTGTCTTGGCCAAAAATGGCAAGGGACAAAAAAGCCTTTATTTTTAGTTAATCCAAGATAGCATAAAATGGTGAAACAACGGAAATGTCAGACTGAAAAAAAGTCAGACTGAAAACAGCGAAAAAAATTGACAGGTGAAGACCAGCAGGTCGCGCGGAGAGGGCAAGGGCGCGCGTGGTGCCCCTGCACCGCGCGCGGCAGGCAGCTGCCTCACGCGCAGGGGGGCGCGCGGCGCCCCCCGCCTCGCGCGCAGGGGCGTCGCGCGAGGCGCCCGCGTCGCGCGCAGGGGGGGCGCGCGGCGCCCCTCGCCTCGCGCGCAGGCAGCCCTGCGCGCTGGGGCGGCCTGCCGCGCAGGCGGCCTTCGCGACCCCCCCCCCCTTTTTTTCTATTTTAAATTTCTACACAAAATTAATATTTTTCATTTTATTTTTTTACTCCATTTTAATTTTGATTTCCAAAATGATTAAAAATATTTTAATCATTTTCCGAAAAACACACTTTTGACAAGGGAACGATCGATTCTCACCTTTCTTGCCGAAAATCGGTCTTCTATTTCATCATCGGGTAATCCTGATCTTGGGCCGCCTCGGGACCCGGTGTCTACAGTTGCCCCCAATTTTGGGGAACTTTAGGACTTAGGTGCCTAAGTGAGCCAAAATTTAGAAAAGAAAGGAAAGAGGCGCGTACCTGAGGCGGCCGTTGTTCGGAACTCAGTCTTGCCAGCTTGTCGGCATCATAGGATTACTACTGGTCACCTGATTGAGGAACGTCAGCTTGTCGACGTGAAACCATGGCTGAGCGACTGATAAACACCAGCTTGTCGATGTGTGAAGGCGCCAGACTTTAAAGGACGCGATTGATAGAACACCAGCTTGTCGGTGTGTGAAACCACGGCTGAACGACTGATAAACACCAGCTTGTCGGTGTGTGAAGGCGCCAGACTTTGAAGAACGCGATTGATAGAACACCAGCTTATCGGTGTGTGAAACCACGGCTGAGCGGCTGATAAACACCAGCTTGTCGGTGTGTGAAGGCGCCAGACTTTGAAGAACGCGATTGATAGAACACCAGCTTGTCGGTGTGTGAAACCACGGCTGAACGACTGATAAACACCAGCTTGTCGGTGTGTGAAGGCGCCAGACTTTGAAGAACGCGATTGATAGAACACCAGCTTATCTGTTTGTGGAACCACGGCTGAACGACTGATAAACACCAGCTTGTCGGTGTGTGAAGGCGCCAGACTTTGAAGAACGCGATTGATAGAACACCAGCTTGTCGGTGTGTGGAACCACGGCTGAACGACTGATAAACACCAGCTTGTCGGTGTGTGAAGGCGCCAGACTTTGAAGAACGCGATTGATAGAACACCAGCTTGTCGGTGTGTGAAACCATGGCTGAACGACTGATAAACACCAGCTTGTCGGTGTGTGAAGGCTCCAGACTTTGAAGAACGCGATTGATTGAACACCAGCTTGTCGGTGTGTGAAACCACGGCTGAACGACTGATAAACACCAGCTTGTCGATGTGTGAAGGCGCCAGACTTTGAAGAACGCGATTGATAGAACACCAGCTTGTCGGTGTGTAAAACTACGGCTGAACGACTGATAAACACCAGCTTGTCGGTGTGTGAAGGCGCCAGACTTTGAAGAACACGATTGATAGAACACCAGCTTGTCGGTGTGTGAAACCACGGCTGAACGACTGATAAACACCAGCTTGTCGGTGAGTGAAGCCACGGCTGAGCGATCGATAAACACCAGCTTGTCGGTGTGTGAAGGCGCCAGACTTTCCTGCGAAATCAAAAGAGATTTGTATGCAAGGGTAAGTTATGCACGTGCATATGCATATGCCATGCAGGATGCAGGTGACACCATTCATCTGAGTGGCCCGGTGGTCGAGGCACGATAACTCTTGCTGAAGCGACTCATGGCTTCGTTTTGTCGATTATGCCCCCAAGTGTCGGAAGGTGCTGTCCTGATCTAGGGACTCTGACTCATAATTTTTCAGGGAGGATTGCCTGATGTGTGTCCTTGCTTGAAAGGGGTTGCCCAAGGTAATGCTGCCTTATCGCTCCAAGCGTCATTGTTTTAAAGGTAGTGCGTCCCTCGTGGATTTTCACACTAGCTTTTCTTAGCGGGAGATGCGTCCTTGTCGGATTTTCACATAACCCTGTGCCTTATTTTTTGCCTGGAATGGACCCAACCCAATCCAGCGGCTTTTATTTATTTCATTTTTTTGTAGGGCAGACTGCCTGTTGCCAGGTTTTCACCCCACCCTTTGACCTAACTTTTGCTTAGAGCGCCAGTCACGGTTTTCATCTCTAACGGCCTTTTTTTTTTTTTTTTGAGAGAGGGAGAGAGAAGTTGGAGTCATTGTGAAAGATCTTTCGGATGTGATTGACACGTGCTTATGTCTCAGATTCTGGTTGTATGAGCTTGGTTCTTTATTGGGAAGGTGCTGTAGAATTGGCTTCACAGTGGGTAGCAAGATGAGATGACTGAAGTGCCTGAGTGGTAAGAATAGTAGAGGGTAGATAGTTGTTGTAAAAGGTCTTTCAGGTATAATCAGCGTGTATTTGCGTCTTAGGTCACGGTTGTCTGAGCTTGTTTTCTATCATGAGAGCACTATAGAATTGGCCTCACATTTGATAGCAAGAGGAGTTGACTGAAGTGCCTAAGTGGCGAGAGTGGCAGAGGATCGATAGTACCAATGCGCTGATTTTATGCTAGAACCAGGCAACTTTAAGCATGCAAAATGAACTGTCCTGATCACAGACTTCACCCTAAGTGCATGTAAGAGGAAAGTACTTGGCCCTACAGTGGATAAAAGGACCCCTCGGCTTGGGCATCTAGTTGCTGAGAGCAGGAGTAGAGTAGCCATCTAGATTTTACTTTTTATAAAAGAACTAGGAAATGATGAGTTGAACTACTTTTGCTTTATGTATTTGCAAAAAACTATGTGCATTTCAGCACAATTTCTCTATACTTAATCACCATTTAACATGGATTCAGAATGCAAAAATTACATCTAATCTCGGAGTGGATCTTGTAAGCATCAGACTCCTGTTTTCAATCAGCCCTCGCGGGTTTTCTTGATTGAATATTTTCTCTTTTTTTTTTTTAGGCCTTCACCATGGACCCTCCTTCAGTTTGTCAGTATTGGTTGAATTCGCTTTCATTTTCATCCGCCGGGAGGATTGCTGCTTTTGAGAGTGGCTCCTCTTGGTATCAAAGTCTTGGTCTTAACCCTTGTGCAAACTGGTCGAGGTGATGGGTTCCTTATTTGGGGCTTGAATATGAAGTTTCACGTTTGGCCTTTATTGGCTTTGGCGGTTCGAACCCTGGGATGGCCTTTCGATGGCTGAGACAGGGTGACAGGTTGGGCTTGGATGATCAGGGGTACTTTTATCGGTTTTGGTGGTTTAAGCTTTCGAAATGGTTTTCGACGGCTGGGATTGGGTGGATGGTTTGTGGGTTAGCCTTTTTGGTCCTTTCCAGTAGCTAAAAAGAATGACAACGTGCAGGCATGTGTAGATCAACAGGATTTAAGCGAAGCTTTTCTTCAAATAGTATTCCCTTGCCCCCTGATCAATTCTCTCTTTTCTTCTCTCTTCTTTTTTTTTTTTTTTTAATAATTTATATATATATATATATATTTTTTTTTTTTTTTTTTTGCAACCCAATTTTTTTTTTTTTTTTTTTACAAGCTTTGCTCAAGTCCTCAATTTTACACATACGTGCACTTTTTATCTTAACCACTGGGACCATGTTGCTCAATCTAGTCGGGCATATAGTTTTAGCAAGAATTTTGGCTGTAAGGGTTCTGGATGGTTAAGAGTCGATCATAATTATTTTTGGGGTACGCATTTCAAATGGTTGAGAGGAAAGGGTTCACGTTGTTTGGTTCTGATGAGTTGTATTCTGGTGAGTTATGTTTTCTTCGTGAAGGTCTTGAGTCTCATTCGCCTAACTCCTGATGTAGCTTTCGAAGCTTGATCTTATTTGGTGGCATCATATGCATCCCAGATGTCGTGGGAGTGCAAAGAAATGGCTTTCAACATTCGGTTCGTCGTTATGTTGGCACGTGGAAGTAGTATTGATCTCAAGAATGTCTTTGTCAATTTTCAGCACGTCATACCAGGTCCAGGCAAAGGCTCTTTTTATTTATTTTATTATTATTTTTTTTTATCTCTCAAATTTCATCTCGCTTCAGGAGCCATAACAGATGCTATCAAGATTTTCTTTGGGTTCTCCCAAAGTTCCGAGATTGAATGGAATGGCATTAGTTGAACCAATGTCAAATGTAAATGTGCCATGATTATGCATAATGAAATCATAAGAAACATCACACAAGTAAGCAAATCCATCCATTTCATTCAATAAAGCTATAATTAAAACTGTCATCATTAAACAGTTCAAAAATAAAAAAGAACATCTAAATAACTACTTCCTTCTTCTCTTGCCAACGCGGACGCTGCAGTCAACGGCCTATTATCACTTTTGGGAACCATTCTCCTCACTTCTCAGCTCCTCATCAATTAAGTGTAGAATTTGCCTCCTCAGAATTCGGCACTCGTCAGTCTCGTGCCCGGTACGCTGATGGTAGGCACAATACAGAACTGCTCGGTGATTGGGGCACCCTTGGCCCTTGGCAGGTTGGGCCGGCATTGACTGTGTTTTCCCCTTACTGACAAAATGAGCGAAGTGCTTGGACAGGAGTTTTTTCAGTATGGCATAGTGACTCTGAGTCATTCCGAAGGTCGGGGTCCTTGTGGCTCTAAAACCTTCTCCATCGCCCCCTGTAAAGCTTAAGCTCCCCTCACTACCCTGGCGGCATTCAGGGTCTGTGATCTGGTTGCTATCGATCAGATCCTGAATCTCGTGCCTCAGCCTAGCACAATTATCCGTCATATGGCCAGTGTGTTGGTGGTAGGCGCAGTACTCGCCTTCTTTGTGCCCGGGCTGCCCCCAGGTCTTTGCCAGCTTGGACGGCAATGGTTGTAACACCCCCTTTTTCATCAGCCTTTCCAGAACCCAAGACAAAGGTCTGCCTAAATTAGAGTAACGCCTCTGAGCCATCTCAACCATTGGTGCTTTCCCCATCCTTTTTGTACCTCTGCTGTCACCATAGTAACCAATTCCGAGACTTGCAGGGCTAGTAACAGCCCCATTGGGAGGTGTCCGGGTAGTTGCAAGCTTGGACCTCATGATCTCCTCCTCAAGATCAGCTAATCTCTTTTTAGTGTCTGCGGGACTGAGAGGACCCATCGGCTGTAAGGGCCCTAGTCCTTTCCCTCTTTCCACTTGCTCGATCAGTGAGTTGGGTGTCGTCTCGCCCCTAGGCTCAAGAGCGAATGGAGACATTACAGCCATCATCGCGTACTCCTTTTTGGTCGCGGCTAGCTCAAATCGGTTAAGTGTAGCTGCAGTGACTTGAGCTTGAAGAATTAGTGCCGCGGCATCCAACCTTTCCTTAATTGTGGCTGACAACCTCCCTTCAAGTTTTTCAAACTTTTCATCTAGTTCTCGGGCAATCATGACACGGGCCTCTTCAATCTGTCGCGAAGGACCAGCCATTCCCAATATCTATGGATGCTCTGACTAAGACGGTAGATCTCTGCCAACCACTTCGAATTCTGCTTACTCTTCAGATAGCTATGAGGACCCCAGAACCTCCCCGGTGAATGGTGTATGATGGCTGAAAAATCAAAGGGGTTAGAATGATGCATGGATTAGATGTAATGCATGATCGTGCTATGCAGGTAGTGCTTAATGAGTGAAAGATTATTAGGTCATAGTGATGTGATGCGATGCATGGAAAAAATCATACGTAGGATGATATGTAAACAAGATATGCAGAGAAAAGGATGTACATACGAAAAATGAAATGGACATGTGTTTATGTATGCATTTTATTTTATTTTTAACATGCATGGATGACGCGTGATGCATGAGCATGACATGCAGCATTTACAACCACATGCAAACAGGTAGATCCTTCCAACCTTATCACTCCCACACACGGGGTTGTGCGGTCTCTTTCCTAGGTGGGCTTCATCCGAGGGTTAACAGGGAACCCATCGGACACGTATAGTGCACGGTGGAAAACCGGCAGCATAACAGTCTTAATCTAATGCGCATTCGTATGGGTTTTGGCCATTACGTATTTGGACAATTCAATCAAGTTAAGGTGGGCTCACCGGGGCATGAAAGCCTTTGATAAAAGACCACTTGACTTGCTTGATTTTGTTTAATACGTGATGGCCCATGTCACAAGCATCATATTAAGGAGCATACCGCCTAGGGGAAGTTTCTATTTGCCATTACATGAGCTTTGGTCAAGGTGATAATACTTTAGGGTTACCCAAGCATGATCCCTGCCGACGGGTCTAGCTCATCACGAGCATAACGATCGATCGGGTCACCATTTGATATACCAAAAGGCACAAGGCTTGGGCTGGTGATTATCCCTAACACTTCCCTACAATGAGTGAAAGTAGGGTCGTGCTTCGGGAACGCACCAAGGGAAGATAGGGACCAACTAGCGTAATTCTAAGGCTCTAAGATGCAATGCAAATTTTTGAAAAGAGATAGAATTTTAAGTTTTAAAAACCCAATTATACATTTTAACCAAAACACTTTCGGAGTGAAGTCTCAAACACAAGTCCCCAGTGGAGTCGCCACTGTGACGCGCGCCGGACCCGACAACCCAGCAAGGGCCCTCGTGTGAATCCGCTTTAGGATTCGAGGTATGGAGGTTCGCGTCTTTTGGATCATGGGCGCCATGAGACATCATCGGTTTGTTCCTCCCAATAGAACATTGGGGAGAACAACCTAGCCTATTGATGCCCAAAGGCACCTTTAAGGTATCTGGAGTCGCCACCCAATTTGCGTGAAATTGGGAAAAGGTTTCTCACCTCTATCGGTCTAAACCAGAGATATGGTGTCCGGGACTTCCCTCTTATTTATGCTTTGGTTAATTATAAATGGGTTTTTAACTTCTTAAAATTATATCTCTCATCTCACACGATTAATGTATTAAAAGTAAAAGCGCATTTCAAGCATTTAAAGAAAATAAACGAAAGCAGTAAAGAAAATAAATAAAGCGATAAATGAAAGCGATGAACACGTAAGCACACAATTACAAGAGAAATCGAGGCGGAATACAACCCCGTCGAAAGGAAAACAAAGATGTGAATGGGGACAGAATACAATCCCCTAAAATAAATAAAGTTGCCCCAAAATTAATTACAAGGGCCCAAAAATAAATAAACTTAAATTTAAGACACTCACACAAGGTTAAAATAAAAAAAAAGGCATACATAAATCGGGGCATTATTTTAGGAACCTTGGTTCCTTCGCACTTGTTCAAAATTTAGGAACATTGGTTCCTTCGTATTAGTTTGAAGAAGGTTCGAAGAGTCATTTTTGATTGTTTGAATTGAAAAACCGGGATGAGTGATCCCATTTTTGTAGAAAAGTTGACTCCTCGTTTTAATTGTGACATTTTTATCGTCGGGCTAAAATAAAGGACATTGGTCCCGATTTATTAGTGAAAATTTCAATTTAATTATAAAAATATTTTTGTGATTTTTTATCGCACGCGTGCACGAATAAAATATACATTTACAAATAACACGACATAAAGAAAGGATTGAGAAAGATCTCACCGAACCGGAGTGTCCGCCTACGCGTCGCGACCCATCCGGGGAGTCGCGGTGACACCCAAACAACTCGATTCAAGTTAAACTCATACAAAAGTTAACATCAAAAATATCAGTAAATATTCAAAGTAAATTAACCAAGCAAATGCGAAATATAATAATAATAACAATGATAGTAATACAACAAAATAGATTAAATTATCAACAGTAAATAACAACGCAACAATACATAAGATGAGTAGTAGATATAATAATCACAATAAAACCATATAATAACAATAATAATAATAATAATAGTAGGATGGTAATAATGCAAATAATAGTAGTAATAAATGACAAATAATATGAAAACAGAATAATCAATTAGAAATAATAATAATAATAATAATAATAATAATAATAATAATAACAACAATAGTAATAATAATAATAAAAGACACTAAATGCATTAAACATGGCAGGAACTCATTAATGAACATAAACACAATAAAAATAATAATGATAGCAAAATATCAAATTGAAGTAAGCAAATAATATATTAATGATGATATTAACACATTAAAATGCTAAAAGTAAACAATATACATGATAATAATAGCAAAAAATAATATTAACAATAATAAATAATATACAAAAAAAAATAAATGAAGATGGGTTCAAGAATGTTTACCCTCAGAATTTTTAGATTGGGGAAACGGTGTCCCGATCTATTTTTCTTGTCGGATTTGTGGTGATAAATATTTGAAGAAAATGTAGAAATTAATATTTTGAAATAAAACCAAGAAAATACTTTGATGAAAATATTTTTGGTGGATGATTTGAGCAAAAGGAAATTAATTTTTCAAGCCCAAATCACTCAAGAAAATGGATTATGTATTTTTGAAGAGCAATTTAAGATTAAAACTTGAGAAAGAAGAAAAAAAGAAGCTAAAGAACTAGTTGCTGGAGAGAAAAAAGTTGAAAGAAAAAGCCCTTGAAAAACAATTGCCGTCCTTCAAAATGAGGGCAAAATCCTCATTTAAACTTGCCTTGGCCAAAAATGGCAAGGGACAAAAAAGCCTTTATTTTTAGTTAATCCAAGATAGCATAAAATGGTGAAACAACGGAAATGTCAGACTGAAAAAAAGTCAGACTGAAAACAGCGAAAAAAATGGACAGGTGAAGACCAGCAGGTCGCGCGGAGAGGGCAAGGGCGCGCGCGGCAGCCTGCTGCGCGCGTGGTGCCCCCGCACCGCGCGCAGCAAGCAGCTGCCTCGCGCGCAGGGGCGTCGCGCGGCGCCCCTCGCCTCGCGCGCAGGGGCCTCGCGCGAGGCGCCTACGCGCTGGGGCAGCCCCGCGCTGCCGCAGGCGGCCTTCGCGACCCCCCCCCCCCCCCCCCTTTTTTTATTTTAAATTTTGACACAAAATTAATATTTTTCATTTTATTTTTTTACTCCATTTTAATTTTGATTTCCAAAATGATTAAAAATATTTTAATCATTTTCCGAAAAACACACTTTTGACAAGGGAACGATCGATTCTCACCTTTCTTGCCGAAAATCGGTCTTCTATTTCATCATCGGGTAATCCTGATCTTGGGCCGCCTCAGGACCCGGTGTCTACAATAATCATAAAATATAGAAAATAAAAATTTAGAATACACTCTTGATGAGAGAGAAAATAGATCTTGAAGTCCCTTCTTATTCAACCTTGGAATCTGCTTAAATTCTAAAATATAAATCTAAACTAAATTAATCTAAATTATTTAAGAACAAAATTGGAATTTAAAATTAAATCTAAGCTAAAATAGTATTTAAGAAGAAAATTAAAACCTAAAAGAAAATAAAAGACTGCTACTATTTTAAATCTAAAACTAGGTATCCATTTGAAGATGAAACGGCGCTTTATTTAATATCTGCAGAAAAGCACAGCTGTGCTTTTATAAAGCACAGCTGTGCTATTGAATAAGTAGTGCCTTAGGGTTGTGTCGCGTGCGTATAATTTGGTGGAAAATGGGACAACACAGCTGTGTTTCTCACCGAAAAACAGCTGTGCTTTAGGAGAGAACTTGCGCGTCGTTGTCCTCCATGTGGCGCCTTTCACTGCATAACACAGCTCTGTTTTGCGCGAAAACACAGCCGTGCCTTCGACTGACCTCGCTATCCCGGCATACTGAATAGCATAGCTGTGCTATGAAGAAACACAGCTGTGCTTTTTGGGCAGTTTTGCTCTCCTTCACCAATTTCTCTTAAAATTAATCCCGAACCTCCAATTTAGCTCTGGATTAAAATAAAATGCCTGAAAACATTCCAAAACTTATGAAAAATTATAAAAACATTTTAAACTAATAAAATAACAGAAACTAACTAATTAAGACTAAAAAATAAATAAATAAAACACATAACTATGCCAAGAAATAACCTAAAATGTTAATATAATTGCAACTTATCACTAAAAACAATGAAAGTGTTGATGATGTTGTTGATGATGTTGTTCATGAAAATGCTCCAAATAATCTCAAGTTAACATCTCCTACCATTCAACATAAGATTATAAATGTTTATGCTACTAAGACTTTTGATGCCATCATTAATGATTTAGATGATTATATATTTGCAATTTTGGTTGATGAATCTTGTGATGTATCAGTGACAGAACAAATGATTGTTGTTCTATTTTATGTTAATAATACGAGTGATATGGTGGAAAGATTTTTTAGTATTGTTCATGTTTATGATACTAGTGCTTCATCTCTTAAAATTTCAATCAAGTTGTTATTTGATAAGTACGGTTTAAGTATATCACAATTACGAGGGCAAGGTTATGATGGGGCTAGTAACATGAGAGGAGAATTCAATGGATTGAGGAGTTTGATCATGGAAGAAAGTGAATCTATTTATTATGTTCATTGTTTTGCTTATTAACTCCAATTAACACTTGTCGCGGTTGTTAAAAATAACATCAATATTGCATCTCTTTTTAATTTGTTGGCTACTTAATTGAATGTTGTTGGAGTATCGTGTAAACATCGAGATATTTTGAGAGAAAGTCAAACTGTAAAAGTTTTTAAAGCATTGAGAAATAGTGAATTGGCAAGTGATCGAGGATTAAATCAAGAAATTAGTCTTAAACAAGCAGGTTACACACGTTGGAGTTCTCATTATGGTACAATCTTATATTTAATAATTATATTTGCATCTGTAGTAGAGGTACTTGATAACATTGTTGGGAATGGGACTAACTCTGAACAAAAGGCCGAAGCTTGTCTTTTATTAAAAGCAATACGATATTTTGATTTTGCATTCAATTTGCACTTAATGAAAGGGATTTTGGGAATCATACATGAGTTATCACAAGCTTTGTAAAGAAAAGATCAAAATATTGTTAATACTATGCAATTAGTTGCAATATCAAAAAAATGCTACAAAAGATGAGGGATGATGGTTGGGATACTTTGTTGAATGAGTTTGCCTCTTTTGCGAAACATATAATGTCACTATTTCTAATAACGTGACATGTTTCAAGTGAAAGGGCTGTTACGGCGTAGAATTCAACAAGTCACAAATTTGCATCATTATCAAGTGGATTTTCTCTATGCTATCATTTATTTGTAACTTCAAGAGCTTAACAACCATTTCACTGAGATAAATATTAAGTTACTTTTATGTGTGGCTTGTTTAACTCCAAATGATGCATTTTTCTCTTTTCACAAAACAAAAATTGATTCGACTTACTCAATTTTATCCTCATGATATTTCACCAATACAACTTATTTCACTTGATAATTAGCTTGAAACTTATATTACTGACATGCTATCTAATGATCAGTTTTTGATATTGGAAGGAATCAACAATCTTGCTCAATTGTTAGTTAAGACAGAAAAAAATTTGGTGTATCCTTCAGTTTATTTGATTGTCAAATTAACTCTGATATCACCAATCACGACGACAACTATAGAAAGGGCATTTTCTATTATGAATACAGTGAAAAGTCGTCTATAAAATTAAATTAGATATTAGTTATTGAAAGATTGTTCAGTTACTTATATTGAAAAGAATGTATATGAAAGTATTGACAATGACATAATTATTCAATACTTTCAAAATATGAAAACTCTTATAAGACAACTGTAATATTATAAGTACATATTGTTATATATATTATTATCATATTAATAAGTTATTTTTTATTATTTTTTATGTGAATGTTATTGGTGATAATTTTTGACCCCACTAAATTCAATTCCTAACTACATCTCTGGTTGGAGTTTTATTTTCTTTACATTAAAAGGTTTACACACAAAAAAAAAAGAACAAAATAAAAATGAGTGCTATTTTATACGAAATACTTTATTTTTGATATTTAGTCTTGTTTTTTCTTTTCTTCTAAATTTAATTTGTAAAATGACAAGAATAACATGTGTTTAAATTATTTATTATGAAATATTTTGATTTGTAATTTGCATTTAGATTATTTTATAATCTAAATGTTAAATAGCCCTTTTTTCATTATTTGAAAATTCAAATATTTACTGAAATGCCCTCGTAGTTGTCTCAAAAGGGCTAAAATGCCCCTTACATTTTTTCAAACCAAAAATGCCTTTCAACTTACAAAATCTGTACTAATATGCCATCCCCGTTAAGCTATAGTTAAGTTTGGTGTTAACAAAGATGACGTGGAAGACAATTCAGATGGGTTTAGATGACGTGGAAGAAATCGTTAAAGATGACATCTGTAAATTCAGCTCAAGAAAGCATAAGTCGAAGAAGTGGATTAGTGGATAGCAGCGTTTAACAATACTTGTGCAGGTGTGGGAAAAGGACAATCTTGCTAGAATCTTGGAGTGTTAAGAATCCATGTAGACGATTTCATCGATGCTCAGATTTTCTAGTTGATGTAAGTTGTAATGGTTATATGGCGTGTCTATTCTAAATATACTTGAACCTATGCTGATATGATTAAATGGTGTTTTTTTGTGTTTTTTCATTTTCTTTGTTTTTATTATTTTAATTTTTGCACAGGATATGGATTGCAAGTTTTATCGATTAGAAGATGGTGAAATGCCTCCAAGAGCAGTTGATGTAATAAATAAGCTGAAAAGGGAGAATACGTATCTTACAAGAATGTGCAATATGGGAGGAGATTATGATCTTCAATTTTGCGGAATACAGAGGTAAATACACAGTGTGAGGAACAATGAAATGGCTGTTGAAAGAGACAATAAAAACATGAAGTGGAAGATTAGAGTTTGCTTAATATTATTATGTATTACTTAGTTTTCGGTTATTTCAATTCTATTGTTATAGGAGTTATCAATGTCAATGCTATTAGTGATTAATTGAATTGTATGTTATGATAAATTGAATGGATGAAATGTCTTGATACGTGATTCCACATTAATGAGTGAATTTTGTTGTCCTTTATTTTGCATATGATGATACAGATGAACCTGTAAATAAGATTGACAAAATTATAGATGCACCTATAAAAAAAATAAAAAAATTGCAGCAAGCTGAAAGTATATACTCAAGCATGCCCTGAAAACAAAGTTCAAATATCTTTAACTACAGAATTTGGAACAAAATTTTCATTAATTTTATATACTCAAGCATGGTAATTGTTATACAATGAACTCAAGCTGCAAGTATTCCTATAAACACAAAGGCCAAACTGCCGTGACAAATTGAGCACCAAAGACATGATAATTTGTAGACACA
This sequence comes from Excoecaria cochinchinensis, assembly GCA_947683425.1. NCBI lineage: Eukaryota > Viridiplantae > Streptophyta > Magnoliopsida > Malpighiales > Euphorbiaceae > Excoecaria > Excoecaria cochinchinensis. The sequence continues at coordinate 10,814,476 of CANTUQ010000105.1, forward strand.
AAAAGTACAGAGTTTATATAAAATGACTAATGTATTGTGTAGCTTATAAAGGATAGAACAGTGACCCATATACACAAAAGAAGCAACAGTTTCATCATTCAACCTAAATCTAAAGCATTTACAGTTCCAAGTGTAAGCTTGATCAAGCTTCAGTCCCAACAGTTTGTCTCTTATTTTTTAACATATCTTCTGGTTTTTTTTCCAAATCAGCCTGTGTTACAGTTCTCTTTTTCTTGCAGTTGGTTTGAAAGGCAGGTTTGCAGACCCCTTTTTATTGCTCAATCCAAAAGCCATACTTCTTTCCCTTGTTGAACCTGTATTGTCTGCTTTTCTTTTTTCAACCTTGGTTTCTGACTCATTGGGTATTGAAAATTCGGTGTTAACAGTCTCAATGTCTAGATGCATTATGCCTTTGTCATCACCATCAATCATTAGACCAAATTCATCACCTAGCTGGTTATTAAACACAAACATGGCAAATAATTATGGTTATTAAACACATACACAACAAATAATTAATTTTATAATACAATTAGTTTATACATATTAATGATAATGCACTTACATGGTATGTAGCAGTACCTTTAGGATCATAGAGCCATTACCTTGACCACCCTTCTTGTTTCTCATATATATTCTTTCATTCAAAACTTCAGACCTCTGGGATCTCTGAGTATGTAATTGATCAGTCTCTGGATGAACTTCAGTTGCTAATAGAGGTGCTATGCCTTTTATTTGCATTGTTTGGGGTAGAACTTGAGGTTGTATCATATAAAAAAAAAAAATTATGGTGGTATAATTAATTTATATAATATGGAGCATAACTTGAGGTTGTATAATTACTTAACTTTTTACAGTTTCTTCTCTTGTGTCCAAATTCTTTGCGATTGCCATATCTTTGATTGAAGCCTCTTATGGACATTTTTTGTGTAGATCTAACGGGAATTGGTTTGCTTCTAGTGCATGTTGATGACATTGTTATTGCTGAGACTGATTCTAATTGATTTCTCAGCCTTAGCAGGGACTTCAAGGTATTTTTCATATGAAAGGCTGGGTCCTTTCTACTATTTTTTAGACCTTCAAATGTGCTCTACCTCTGCTGGTATTTTTTTACATCAACATAAGTATACTCAAGCACTGATTTCTTTGGCTAGTCTTCAAGATGGCTGTTCTGTTAATACTCCCTTGGAAGTGAATGTTAAATACCGCTGTGATGAGGGTATTTTTTTTCTGATCCTTCTTTGTATAAGCGCCTAATAGACAGCCTCAACTATTTGACTATTACTCATCCAGATATTTCCTTTGTTGCTCAACAGGTTAGTCAATTTATGCAAGCATCCATGCATCTTCATCTAGTTGTTGTTTGTCGAATCATCTGTTAGTTGCTTGGCACTTCTGCACGAGACTTGTTCTTTCCGATCGACTCTTCAATCCGTCTTACTGTTTATAGTGATGCAGATTGAGCTGGATGTTCTGATACTCGACGATCCATTACTGGTTGGTGCATGTTTCTTGGTTTTTCACTGATTTCTTGGAAAAAGCAAAAAGCAAGATCACGTGTCTAAGTCCTCTGCTGAGTCTGAGTATAAAGCTATGTCATCCGCTTGTTCAGAGATTCTTTGGCTTCGTGGGCTATTGGCTAAGCTTGGCTTTTGCCAAATTGATCCTACACCTCTCCATGCCAATAATACTAGTGTTATTTAGATTATAGCTAATCCATTATTTCATGAACGCACGAAGCATATTGAAGTAGATTGCCACTCTATTCAAGAGGCATATGATTCACGTGTCATTTCTCTTCCACATATCACTACTGAACATCAGACTGCAGATGTATTTACCAAGGCTCTCTCTAGTGGTCGCCATCGGTTTCTTATTAACAAATTGATATTTTTGGATCGCCTAGCATCATTTTGAGGAGGGATATCAATGTATATAACTGTTACAGATTTTGTATAGCAGTAGGTTGACTTTCCTATAGTGTCTAGCTTGTTTATAGGCACTGTTAGACTGACATATATTTAGTTTCCTTTTTTATTATCCTCTGGAATTGTATATAAACTTATGATTTCTTGAATAGAATACATTGAAACAAAATTCAGTTTCTCTATTTCTAAGTTTTGTCACCCAATACCAATAAAAATTTACATGAGGAAAATGATTCTACATACCTACATGTAACCATTTTGTCTCCTTCAGCATTAAAAGATAGTGCCCAAACGTATGGCCACTGAAAAGAAAACAGGGCATTTTGAATTAGGCCAGTGACCATTTTGCAAAAGAATTGTCAAGCTAACAAAAAGAATTGCATAGCAAATTTTGCATAAATTACAATACACGTAATGCACACACGAAAAAGAAAAAAGGGAAAAAAATCTATCCATAAAAGGAATTGAAAAAAGGGAGCAGAAGAGTTGAGGATGGAGATGAAGAGAGGGGTAAGGATAGTACTTGTTAGATTCACCCAATGTTTGAACGCAATGCCAATCGCCATCACCATCCTCAGCCCAAACCTGTAAATAACAATTTTTTCACCAGATTTTTAGTACTATGCTTATATGCTTAATAGTTAGGAAGAAAAGAAATCAAATATTTCTAAAAATAAAATATATTACGGCAAAGGCTATTTGACTCATACAATACCTTAGTAGGGTTATCGTAGCTACAAGAAAATAAAACATCCATGGTTGGATGCCACTTGACCATTTTAACATCTGTGTATGCCCTTGCAACACTGAAGGACACTCAAATTCATTCCCAGGCATTACCTCCCAAATCCACACAGTTTTATCTCGACTGCATGTTGCAAGCAAGGACCCAGAAGCATTCCAAGTCACACTTTTGACTTCATTTTCATGACCCTATATGCCAGCCAAAATTAATATCATGATATGAGAAATTTATTTAGAAAAGGGGTGGAGGAATATATGCCATTATTTATTAGTACAGTGACAAGTTTAAGAGCAATTTTAATGCCATATTTGTACTCTAAGCTCTAGAATGTACTCATAATAGATGTTAAAAAGAGGTTGTCGCAACAGTGCATTTTCCAGATGAAGAAACAGATAGCATATTTAAACAATAGACATACTTCCAGAGTAGAAACACATTCAAAATCTCCCCCAATATTTTCCCAGATAGCAGTGGTGGCATTGAAGCTGGCAGTAGCCAATAATTTCCCGGACGGTGACCAGGCACAAGATCGAACAGTTCTAACATGTGTTTCTTCCAAAACTGCCTGCATAAGCGCAATATATCATTATGAATTTCCAACCATAAGCAACAAAAATTCTCAGCAAAAATAGCATTGTCCTTTACATTATGATGAAGAACAGAATCAGTACTAACAATTAGGATAATAAAACAGTAAAATGGGATGAGAAAGGAATGAGAAAAGGGAATGTTTTCATTGATAAAAGAACATGAGGTACAGATTTAGGAATTCCAGGAAGATAACTTCCCTCTCCAAAAGGAGCCCTGCACCAGCAGCTAACACAAGAAAAACCTCCTCTCTGCCCCCCTTTCCCCACTAAATATATATCCCAAAAAAAAAGAAGAAGAAAACAAAAGATGAAACCGTTTCTTTTCTTTTCCTCAATGCCCAGCTTGGCATTCGTTACAATTTCTCTCTCTCCTGTCCTAACCGAATTATTCTAACCAAATTCCCTCACTGCCCTTGTTGCATTCCTGCTTCTTTGCTCCCAGCTGCACTTGGCCTTTTCCTCTGGCGAGAATAAACTTGCAGCTTCTTAGGCCCAAATGAGTCCGGCCCAGCTTGAGTAGCAGTTTCTCCATCAATGCCACCCTCTTCAAGAACAGTCTTGTCCTCAAGACATAGCTGGGGTATTCACTCCTCATGACAAATTCGTCTTCCCAGGTTGCATCATCGGGGCTCTTCATCTGCCACTGAACCAACCATTGAGTCATACTCTCACCTTCCCTTTGGATTACTCTGGTAGCCAGCACCTTCTCTGGGACCATTCCATCTACTTGCTCCAATTCCAGCTCAGGTGGCAACTCAGTGGAGCTGGACCGTGTGCCAATAGCCTTCTTCAGGAGGGACACATAGAAGACGGGATGTACTTTAGAAGAAGCAGGCAAAGATAAACGATAGGCCACTGCCCCTACCTTGTCTGTCACCTGGTACGGCCCAAAGTAACGGGCTGATAACTTCGGGTAGATACGACGCGTAACAGACTGCTGGCGGTGGGGTCGAAGCCTCAAATACACCCAGTCCCCTACCTCAAAATTAACCTCCCTTCGGTGTTGGTCTGCTCTGCGCTTCATTTCCTGCTGTGAATGCAGGAGATGTTCCCTAAGCTGCCTCAAGGCTTCGTCTCGGTCCCACAGTCCTCTAGCTACTGCCTCCACCCGCACTTCGCCCGGTACATACTGTAGGATGGTCGGGGGTCTCCTTCCATAGACTACCTCAAAAGGTGTGGTGCCAGTGCTCTCATGGAAGGTGGTATTAAACCAATACTCTGCCCAAGGTAACCATTGAGTCCAGTAGCGAGGTTGATCGGCAGCAAAGCATCGGAGGTATGATTCAAGGCACCGGTTGACAACTTCAGTCTGGCCATCCGTCTCGGGGTGGTAGGAGGAACTGAACTTGAGCTGACTTCCCTGTAGTTTGAATATTTCTTGCCAAAATCGACTCAAGAAGACCGGATCTCTATCACTGATGATGGACTTCGGATAACCATGGAGTCGTACCACTTCTTTAACAAACAATTCAGCAACTGTGCGAGCGGTGTAGGGGTGCTTCAAGGCCACAAAGTGACTATACTTCGATAGTCTGTCCACCACTACCATCACCGCATCATACCCTTTCGATTTTGGCATGCCGGTTATGAAGTCCATCGAGATATCCTCCCATACTGCTTGAGGCACAGGTAGGGGTTGCAAGAGACCTGCGGGTAAGAGAGTGGAGGCCTTATATTTCTGGCAAGTGGAGCAGCCCTTAACATAGTCTTTAACTTGTTGAACCATCCCCTTCCAGTAGAATGTGTTTGCTAGTCTTCGATAGGTTCTGTAATAACCTGAATGTCCCCCTACCACTGAGTTATGAAACTCTTCCAACATAGCTGGGATCCATTTGGATGAAGAAGGAATCACCAACTTCCCTTTGCGGTATAAAATTCCTTGCTTCAGTTCATATTGGGGCTTAGAGGCAGGGTCCATTTGTAGGGCTTGTCTAATAGCTTCCAATTGGGGGTCTTGGGCTGCTTCTTCTATTAACATGCTGCCCCCTTCCCAAGTAGGAGAAGAGATAAGAGGGGCAAGCTCAGCATCTTGTTGCTGTCTGGATAAAGCATCAGCAGCCGAATTAAGCCTCCCTGGCTTGTATTGAACCTCATAGACGTAGCCCATCAACTTGGCAAGCCAGTTCTGCAGGTCAGTAGTGGTAATTCGCTGTTGTAGCAGGTGTCGCAGGCTCTTCTGGTCAGTGTACACAGTGAACCTACGCCCAAGCAAGTACGGTCTCCAGTGCTGGATTGCTAGTGCCAGCGCCATCAACTCCTTTTCATAGGCCGACTTCATCAATGTGTGTTCAGCTAGAGCCTTGCTGAAATAAGCAATTGGCCTTTCCTCTTGCATTAACACAGCCCCTATGCCCGTTCCAGATGCATCACACTCTATGGTAAAAGGTTTGCTGAAGTTGGGCAAGGCGAGGAGGGGTGTGGTGGTGAGCTTTGCTTTTAGTTCCTCAAAAGCTGCTTGTGCCCGCTCATTCCAACTGAAACCACCCTTTTTAGTTAACTCGGTCAGCGGTCTAGCTAACTTGCCGTAGTCTTTGACAAATTTCCGGTAATATCCAGTCAATCCCAGAAATCCCCGAACCCCCTTGACATTCTTCGGAGTCGGCCAATTCTGAACCGCTGTGATCTTGGCTGGATCCGCAGCAACCCCTTCCTGAGATATGCAATGGCCCAAGTAATCAATGGTGGTCTGACCAATAGAGCACTTGCTGGGGTTAACCCGAAAATGGTTGTCCCGTAACACTTGTAGGACAGTGGCCAAGTGTGCTAGATGCTCCTCCCAACTCTTGCTGTAGATCAATATATCGTCAAAAAATACCAACACCATGCGGCGCAGCCATGGTCTAAAGATGTCATTCATAACACTCTGGAAAGTTGAAGGTGCGTTTGTTAAGCCGAAGGGCATCACCTGAAATTCGTAGTGGCCGTCGTGTGTTCTAAAGGCGGTTTTATGCTCATCTCCTCCCCTCATCCGAATCTGGTAAAATCCTGTCTTCAAGTCTAGCTTTGAGAAAAACACGGCCCCATTCAATTCATCAAGGAGCTCCTCAATCATTGGAATCGGGTACTTATCAGCCACAGTCACCTTGTTCAAGGCTCTATAATCGATACACAACCGCCAAGTCTCATCTTTTTTCCTAACCAGTATAGCCGGGCTAGAAAAAGCACTCTGACTTGGGCGGATAATGCCCTGTTGCAGCATAGCCTCTACTTGTTTCTGTATCTCTTCCTTCTGTAGGTGAGGATATCGGTAAGGACGGACGCTAACAGCCTCTTGACCCGGAATCAAGAGAATCGCATGGTCATGTAGGCGCCTGGGAGGTAGCCCTGTCAATGGCCTAAACACCTCAGAAAAACGAACTCGGAGGCCGTCATCATCTGACTTCTGAGCTAGAGTGAGACCACGCTCTATGGCTGGTGAGGAATTGACTAGCTTGGGATCCCCGCATAATTGCTTCAAACTGCCCCCGCCTAACCACATTTGCAAGGCATCCATCTCAACTAAAGAACTATCCAGGCCGATCAACTCTATCGACTTGCCCCTATGATCAAATTGCATCCATCGCTGATCCCAGTTGTGAGTTACATTGCCAAGAGTTCGTAACCACTCGATTCCCAGAACAGCATCCAACGGTCCCAAATCAAACAAGAGTGCGTCCATTGTGAGGTGAATGGGTCCCACTCGTATCCTAACTTGGTGACATTTCTCATGGACACTAACACGATAACCATCCCCCAACTTTATGTTCTTAGAAGGGATAGGAATAGTAGGAAGGTTCAGTGATCTTACCAGTTTCCGTGAGATAAAGTTGTGAGTCGCTCCAGAGTCAACGAGAAGGATGATCGGAATCCCTTGTATGGCCCCCTGTAACCTCAGAGTTCTGGGCACTTGGGCGTTGCTCATAGACCCAAAGGTAACTTCAATGGCGTTACACTCCCCATCTTCCCCGTCGCCTTCTTCCGATTCTGCTGTCGACACCACCTCTTTGATTAGTTCCCCTGTATCCAAGTAGAGCTCGTTCTCTGAGATGGAGATTCGAAGTTCCCCGATGTTGCAGCGGTGTTGAGGGCTGTATGGCTTCGCACATTTGAAGCAAAGGCCTAGCCGACGACGCTCCTCTATCTCCTTCATCGACAGGTGGCGGGGACCTCTATTTCTGGATGGTTGCTGCGATTTGTTGGGAGGAAATGCCCGAGCGGTCGGGAGCACACTGCCATGCTTGGGGGGGCCTTCGTTCTGGGCAGTTGGGCCAGAGCCCACAGTTCTTAATCGTGGGTCGGGTTGACCCAAATCCTTTGGAGTAAAAGACCGACCAGGTGAGATACCGGTCCCCTCAGTCCGACTCCAACTACCACCACCTCTCTCCCTGTTCGCTGCGCGGCTGCCCAGAGGAGTGAAGGCGAGCTCTGCATCTCTAGCCAGAACCATGGCGTCTTCGCACGTCTGGGGCTTCAAATACCTAACCCATCGTCCCACCTCTTCTTTCAAACCGCCCATGAAGTATCCCAAAAATTGAGCCTCGGATGTCTTCGGAATATACCCAATGATAGCCTCAAACTCTTCTATATACTCGGCGACAGTTCCGGTTTGGAAGAGAGTTCGCAATTCTTCGTATGGGTTTTGTGTCCTGTGGTTTCCAAATCTGCCAATCAAGCGGAGCTTGAATTGGTCCCAAGTCAGGTGGGGGTGGTCTCGCAGTGCTTGGGAGAACCAGGAAATCGCCGCTCCGGACATACACATCTGAGCTATAGGGATTTTCATGCCATTGGGAGTTTGATGGATGTTGAAGTATAATTCCAACTTAGAGATCCAACTGCGGGGTTCTGATCCCGAAAACTCTGGAACCTTCACCTTAGGCAGGGACATCGTTCCCACGCCAAAATGATCGCTCCGGACCATCGAATCCAATTGGGGAGTACTAGGTTGGCCAAATCGTGCCTGGGGGCGCACAAAGACTCTGGTTGGAGTTTCTGGGCTTGCCTCAATCTCTTCAGTGTGTGAGACATCATTTTCTGGTGTTAGTGGTTGTTTATCAAATTTTGTTTGTAGCTTAAGATGCATCTGAGCAAACTGTTCTTCAACAAGTTTTTGGAGGGCACTAATGGATTGTTGCATTTCACTCAAAGCTTCCTCATGACCATCGACTCGTTCCTGTAAATTATGGGCGGATTGCAAACGGGTTTTAGGTGGGTCTGCCATTTTCGTTTCCCACAGACGGCGCCAATGATGAAGAACAGAATCAGTACTAACAATTAGGATAATAAAACAGTAAAATGAGATGAGAAATGAATGAGAAAAGGGAATGTTTTCATTGATAAAAGAACATGAGATACAGATTTAGGAATTCCAGGAAGATAACTTCCCTCTCCAAAAGGAGCCCTGCACCAGCAGCTAACACAAGAAAAACCTCCTCTCTGCCCCCCTTTCCCCACTAAATATATATCCCAAAAAAAAGAAGAAGAAAACAAAAGATGAAACCGTTTCTTTTCTTTTCCTCAATGCCCAGCTTGGCATTCGTTACAATTTCTCTCTCTCCTGTCCTAACCGAATTATTCTAACCAAATTCCCTCACTGCCCTTGTTGCATTCCTGCTTCTTTGCTCCCAGCTGCACTTGGCCTTTTCCTCTGGCGAGAATAAACTTGCAGCTTCTTAGGCCCAAATGAGTCCGGCCCAGCTTGAGTAGCAGCTTCTCCATCACATTAACAATTAATTTGAAATAAACTAGCATGGGGAAATGGTTCAGGATTGATATCAAGATGCCATTAACAGACTGTACAGCTGAACAAATATGCAAAAACAGAATGGTAATAACCTATACATTGACTTGCACAATTCAGACTTATCATGCACTCGTAATGAAATGTCAATATTAAACTCTGCAACTCTCATCAATTCAGCTGGTTCAACTAATTAGCATATTTTAGGTATAATTTTTAATTGAAGGAATAAAAGTAATATTCTCTTGCATTTGCATAATATAAGAATCAGGATCCCTGACTTTTTCTTTTAAAAAAAAAAAAATTGTTAATATAATGGATACAAGTCTGTTTACTGTTTTGCATGTGAATATATAAATTAAATTCACTTCTCTCCCGTTTTCATTATCAATAAAATGTTCCTCGGAAAGTAAAGCTTAACTCCAACTTAACTTCGCAGAGCCCAATTCTTATTTGACGAAAAAGTAAAACAGCATAATTACACTCATATTTTCACTTCTATAGTAGCATTTACTCAACAACCAAACAAATAAAGGTTAAAAACAAAACCTTGCAGTCCCAAGAGCGAGAGGAAGAGCTGCGCTCCCAGATTCGAACAGTCTTATCGCCACTGCAAGAAGCAAAGACCGGAGGGGCACAATCGGTTCCAGTAGCCGGATTCCATGCGAGACTCCAAACCCTCTCGGTATGGCCTTGCAGTTTTTGAATCTCCTTTAGCTCGAAGCTGCAGTTGCCGTCAAGTGAACCCATGGCGCGCCAATTGCTGGAAGTGAAGTAGAGAGAAATGATTGAAGAAAAGTTGGATAGTGATTGATGGGTGGATTGAAGCTCAGCAAGATTGATAGAGAAGAAAAGTGCTGAGCAAAGGAAATGGAGTTTTGCTTCCAAATTCTTTGCTTTGGGAACAGTAAAATGACGACAGGTTGAAAGTTTTACACGCGCGTCTATCTGGAAATCGGTTAAACGCCAAGTAACAGAGGACCGTGCCCTATTAGCGTCCAATTTAATTAAAATATACGCTTAATTTGCAATTTGCCAAACTGTATCTCTTTGTTTTAACTTACAAATTTATCAATTTAACATCTAAAATTTTATAAATAGAAGTACTTATAAATTTTTATTACTGACTGTACAGTACAGGTAACATAAAATTAAATGACGTGGCAGCAGGAGGTGTATTTCACGCGTTGGAGGCACGTGAAATGCAATTAATATAATAAAAAAAAATATTCCCTTATCATCTTCAATGATTAGTTGGTCAATTCTAAGGTAACTATATTTACCTTCATATTAAATGCATTAAATACCAAAAAAAAAAAATTCAATGCTGCATAATCACGATAACGGTTTTGATCAATACCAAATTAGAATCGTTTATTATTTGTTATCGTCGACATTTTGGAATCATGATGATTTTGAATTGAAGGGACAAAAGAATTATGATCACATATCCAATAATAAACAAATCATCAAATAAAAAATACAAATTAACAGATCCACAAATACATACTCATTACAAAAATTAACCACTCCACAGATTCAATAATAAACAAATTATCAAATAATAAACAAAAATTAACAGATCCACAGATCCAAATACATAATCATTGCAAAAATTAACCAATCCACATATTTAATAATACACAAATAATCAAATAACAGAAATTGAAATCGACAACTACTCAAACCTAACTAAACGCAAAGATGAGAACAACAAATTGCCCTTCGCCGGCCCTTGTAGACCGTCATTTGCCGCTGCCAAAGAGAGGGGAGAGAACAGAGAGAGAGGAGAGAATAGAGCGCGGGAACGATGTGGTGTCGAAAGACGGCTGTTGGTGCGCGGTGGCTGCTGGACTGATGTGGTGTCGTCATGTGCTAGCTACTACGACGGCATGGTGCTATGGTAAGAGTGAAACTAGAACTGCGAGAGAGGGGAAAGAAAGAAACCAGAAAAGAGAGAGAGAGGAGGAAGAGAGAAACCGGAAGAGAGAGAGAGAGAAAGGAGAGAGAAACTAGAAAAGAGAGAGGATGAGTTTAGGAATTTAAGTGTTTATTTTTAATACACGTCTCTATTTTTAATTGGTCCAAAATAATACGTCATTCGCGTCAGACAATTGTCTATCACACTCTATTTCGTTCAATTTTGTATTTAAAAGTTATTTAATAATCAAATTAAAGTATCTAAATGGTAAATATATAATTTAAAAGGGCGGCATAGCAAACACGTACAATTTATAGTATCAATTTACATATTAAACCTAAAATATATCTATAGATCTTTTAAAACCAAATTAATAATTCCACATTATTTTTTCTTTCTTTTATTTACTTTCTATCGTAAAATGTTTGACCTTTTTATTTCTTATTAATTTATAAAATACTCCCTCCGTCCCATTTTAAAAGGTTGTTTTCCCTTTTTTATTTGTCCCACTCCAAATGTTTTTTTCGCAATTTAAGAAAAAAATTTACGTATTTATCCCTATTTATTATATAATTTATTAATATATATCACATATTTTTTCTTTTCCCAATGTAATAAATAAGGACATTCTTGTCATTTTATATTATTTTTTTATGAAATTGATGTATTTCAATTATTTTCTTAATTACCGTGAAAAAAGGATAATAGCCTTTTAAAGTGGGACGGAGGGAGTATAAAATTTTTGTATATTGTAATATTTTATTTTATCAGAATAATTTATTTATGACTTTTTTTATTTTTTATTAATAAAATATAAAGTTATTGTATATTATAATTTTTGATTATATTATTCGACTGGTTTTCTAATATAATCAAAATCTTTATTTATGCTGTTTAAAGGCCAAAAGAACAAAAACAAGATTAGGTTAAATAATCTCTAAGGATGAATTTAAGAATATGTTTAAATCGATTGTTAAAGTTTAAAAAAAATGAGAAAATTTCCAGATCTGAGACTTCAGGCTCCAAGATCCAGCAAGGCACACCCACATTTACACCCAAAAGTAGATTTTCAGCATTTTCCAAATGGCCAAACAAGACGTGAAACTTAAAAATTAATCAAATTAAGGAAAAACATTAGCCAAAACTATAAAAATTAAATGAATAAGGGGCTCAGATCGGCAAATGATAAGATCAGGCAAGTGAAATTTATACCACCATGGCTGCAACAACCGGTTGCCGGTGAAAAAGAACAAATGGTCATTCTATTTTCTTTGGCCATCCGGGTTACCCCGCCATGAGAAATGGGTCTTATCCACTTTTTTCCTGATCGGACGCTCATGGAAAACAGCATCGCATCATCACAGCCTCTTTTGTGTGTGTATATATATATATATATGTATAAAGAAAGAAAAAAAAAGATGCATAGAGAAAGAGAGAGAGACAGACGGAGACAGAGACGGCGAGAAAGCAATTTGTGAAATCATCGACTCAGCCAAGCAGCATGGCACAGCTGATGAGCCTCAATCGTACTCCAGCGAGCGACAAAAGACTACAGGGTCTCTGCTCAGCTTTTATATTGGCTTATTTTCACTTCTCTACCTTATTTGTCCTTTACCCCAGACCTTATTATTTTTTGGTTCAGTACAATAGTACAAGGTTGCTTTAGTCATTGCGAAACCTAGTAATTCTTTTTTCTTTTCCTATTTAACTTTAAAAAATTTTATGGTCAATGTTTAGAATTTTAAATTGCAACGCACTAAACGTAGCAACATATAATTTAGGGTTTCTCCAAACTAGTGATGATCACAGGCAGGGGACGGAGAGTGGCTTCCCACCTATTGCCTCGCCTAGGGGCGGGGATACCCCATCTCCGCCCCATTAGCAGATTGAATGCTTGCATTCAGTGTGTTTGCTCGTGTTCCATTTTCCACAAATAGTGTTGTATTTTATTGATAAATGAAGTGTTAATGGGATGTTGTTTTGTTTTGTGGTACTTAGTTTGCTCCTACCTGTAGCACCTCTTTTCCTTTGGTATCACACCCGGCACTATGGCACCTAGTAGGTCATTATTTGCCGATACTTTTTATTATTTATATTTTTATTTGATATTTTTGTTTGTACTTGTTAATATTAATTTTAGTTTTTGTTATACATTTTGCAGGTCTACAAAATTTTGGACAGCGAAGTGAGGAGGTTTATTTTTCATATTTTTCTCAAAAATCTTTTGAATAGAAATTAGTATAGATAAATGAAATGTTAATGGGATGCTGTTTTGTTTTGTGGTACTTAGTTTGTTCCTACCTTTTGTTCCTACCTGTAGCACCTCTTTTCCTTTGGTATCACACCGGCGCAGTGCACATGCACATGGTATTTGCCACAGTTCTTTTTATTATTATTATTATTATTATTATTATTATTATTATTATTATTATTATTATTATTATTGCATCTTTTAACATACTTATTATCACTTGTCAACTTTATGGTCACTATGGCACCTAGGAGGTCATTATTTGCCTATACTTTTTATTATTTATATTTTTATTTGATATTTTTGTTTGTACTTGTGAATATTAATTTTAGCTTTTGTTATACATTTTGCAGGTCTACAAAATTTTGAACAGCGAAGTTAGGAGGTTTATTTTTCATAATTTTCTCAAAAATCTTTTGAATAGAAATTAGTATAGAGATGAGTTGTTTTCTTGAACTTACATGTCATTGATAGTTTTTATTTTATTTGGAGTTGTGACAAATAGAATGCTATTTAATTTGTAAATTTGACTATACTTTGTAATTTTTCTTTTTTAATATATGAAAAGAGTTTATTGTATTTTTGTATAAAATATATGTGAATGATATGTATCTACATGTAATATTATAAAATAGTTTATATTTTAAAATACCTTTCCGGTATTCATGTCTGGTGTAATATGATAAATCAGAGGGCATAGTAAATTGGTGATTATTAGCTGTGAACACTTTTAGTGAAGGAAAAATTTGATCGCTAAAAGAAATTTTTAACGATCGAAATTCTCTTCGTTGAAAGTGCACATAATCAGCGAACGAAAAATTCGGTCGCTAAAACGAATATTTAACGACCGAAATTCTCTTCGTTGAAAGTGCACACAATCAGCGAAGAAAAAATCCGGTCGCTAAAATGAATCTTTAACGACCGGAATTCCTTTCGTTGAAAGTACACACAATCAACGAAGTGAAAATGCGGTCGCTAAAAGGTATTTTCAACGACCGAAATTTTCTTTGTTGAAAGTAAATACAATCAACGAAGAAAAAATCCGGTCGTTAAAAATCAGTATTCAACGATTGGAAACATTCCGGTCGTGAAAGGCATTAACGACCGGTTTCAAAATCCAGTTGTCTATACCTTTAACGAAGGGGCTTTTATCGATTGGATTTTTCGGTCGTTATAAGTTTTTAACGACTGGATTTTAACTTTTAACAACCGGATTTTCCTTCGTTAAAGGGAATTTTTCTTGTAGTGGGTAGAATTTTAGGAAGTTAAAAACTCATTTATAATTAACCAAAACATAAATAAGAGTGAAGTTCTGAACACCAATCTCTGGTCTAGACCAATAAGAGGTTAGAGGCCTTTCCCAATTTCTTGTAAATTGGGTGGCGACTCCAAAATACCTCAAAGGTGCCTAAAGGCGTCGTGAAACTAGATGATTATTCCCAATGTTCTATTAGGAAGGAGGCATCCAAGATGTCTCATAGCACCCAAAATCAAAAAGACGCGAACCAATCCCTCGAACCCTAAAAGCGGGTTTAACGAGGGCCTTTACTAGGTTCGGCGCTCGTCACAGTGGCGACTCCACTGGGGACTGTTTGTGACTTTGCTCTGAAAGTGTCTTGGTTAAAATATATAATTGGATTTTTTAAAACTTAAAATTCTATCACTTTTTAAATTTTGCATGGCATACATTAGGGCCTTAAAACTATGTTAGTTGGTCCCCTATCTTACCTCGGTGTATTTTCGAAACACGACCCTACTTTCACTCATTATAGGAAAGTGTTAGGGATAATCACCAGCCCAAACCTCGTACTATTAAAGGTATATTAAATGGAGATCCGATCGGTCGCTATGCTCTTGACGAGCTAGACCCATTGGTAGGGACCATGCTTGGATAGACCTAAAGTATCACCACCTTGACCAAACCTCATGTAATGGCAAATAGAAACTTCCACTAGGTGAAATGTACCATGACACCGTGCTTGCTATTTAGGCCGTCATATATTGAACAAAATCAATTGAATTAAATGGTCTTCATCAAAGGCTTTCATGCCCCGGTGGGCCCATCTTAATTTAGTTGAATTGTTTAAATACATAATGGCCAAATACCGATACGTATGTTCATTAGGCAAGAGTTGTTACGCTGTCGATTATTAACCGTGCACTACGCGCGTTCATAGGGTTCCCTGTTGACCCATGGACTAAGCCTACCTAGGAAGAGACTATTTGACCTCGTGTGCGGGAGTTAAAAGGTTGGAAGGATCTACTTGTTTGTATGTGGTTGCAAAATGTTGCACAACTCACGATCATGCATTATACATGTCATCCATGCATCTTTCTAACAATCTGGGTCTTTCAGCATCATAAATTCATCCAAGTGGACTAGAGGCTCTGACGATCGACTAGTGAGGACAAACTTGCCCTTTGGATTGCCAGAATTAGTGTCTGAATAGGATTTTGAGTCACTCTCAACGACTAGTGCATCATCTTCAATAGAGACTGGAGCTTTAACTACCCAAGACCTTACCAGGAAACTAAAGGATTTTGAAAGGAGGATATTGGCCATGATAGAAAATATTGCTGCTCAAATGGCACCAAATGCCAGGCAACCGCCTGTGGCCCCTGCTGTTGAACAAGTTGAATTGCCTATTATGGAAAAGGCTCGTGCCTTAATGACCCAAGAGATGGATAGAAGGTTTGAGGAGCTTGAAAAGAGGTTGTTGGCCACAATTAAGGACAGGATGGATGCCATGGCCCTAGTTCTTCAAGCTCAGCTTATGGCGACTGCTCTTAACCAAGTTGAGCCGACCACCGTCGGAAAAGCCTATGCAGCGACGACCTCAGTGCCTTCTTTTACTTTCGAGCCCAGGGGCAAGATTCCACTTGTTTCACCAATCGAACGAAGAAGAGGAAGTAAGAGGTCTACTCTAGAATATGACATCACGCCTGAAGAGGGTAGAGATCTAGTGACAACACATGATCTGAAAAGTGAAAGCTCGAGTATCCACAACAACAGTAAGGGCAAGGCTAAGAGGACGAAAGCGCCAACCACGAAAATGGATCAAAGGCGCTATTCTGATTTGGGCAGATCCTTGTCATGGGTTTTTGAGAAGCTAATAAAGGGGAGAATGTTATAGCTATTGCCAGCTAGGCCTGCCAAAAATCAAGGACATCCCGATCATAAGGCGGATCAGTATTGTGCCTTCCACCAGCACACCGGGCATACCACAGACGATTGTAAGACCTTGAGGCATCGGGTTCAAGACCTCATTGATAGCAAGCAGATCTCTGACCCAGAAAAATGAGAAAAGAAGAGGAAGATAGATTGAATGCCTAAATGGGGAAGGAAGACGACACCCACGGAGGATAATGAACTATTGGCCAAAACATCTATGCTGGTGGAAACAAGAAGAAGATAACTATTTAGATGTCATTCTTTTTATTTTAGAGCTATTTGATAATGACGTTTTAATTATAGCTTTTATTAAATGAAATGAATGGTTTCGCTTATTTGTGTGATATTTTCTCGTGATTTTACCATGCATGATTATGATGCATTCATATTTAATAATGATTCAAATGATGCCATTCCATCTAATCTCGAAACTTTGGGGAACCCAAAGAAAATCTTGATAGCATCTGTTATAACTCCTAAAGAGAGATTAAAAAGAGAGAATAAAAAAATGAAATAAAAAAGTCTTTGCCTTGACCTATGAAAACATGCCAGGAGATAATTGTGAAGTCGCCAAACACGCTATGCAAGTATATCCCGATCATGAACCAGCAGAAGCTCAGAAGATTCAAGACAGGAGGGATAGGAAAGGTTAAAAGGGGGAATCCACAAGCCGAACCAGGGTTAAATTTTTTTTACTGAAGCGCAATGCCCAACTAGGTGGATCAACGACATCCCTAATGGTTAAGAAGAGAAGTGGACGTATGTGTAAATTATCTGGATTTGAACGAAACTTGTTGGGGAGCAAAAAAAATGTACGCAAAAAAAAAAAAAGAAAGAAAAACAAAACAAAATAAAACACAAAAAAAAAAATTTGATCATCGACGTAGGGCAAGGGATAGTTATCTGGGGGCAAGCTTTGTTCAGATCCCGTTGATCTACACATACCTGTATTTTGCCGTTCTTCTTGGCTACTGAAAATGACCTAAAGACTGATTCACAAGCTATCCGCCAGTAGATACCGGGTCCCGAGGCAGCCTAAATCAGGATTACCCAATGATGAAATTAAGTGTTCCGATTTATAAGCAAAAATAAAAGTTGAAAGTGATGATTTTCATTGTCAAATTAATTTATTAGAAATAAATAAAAATGTATTTTAAAAAAATATTTTAAGTGTTTTAAAAATTATTTTGGGACAAAAAAATGTATGTTTTGAAATTATAGTTTTTTAGAAAATTTTTAAAAAAAAAGATCGGGGAATGTTGGGGTGCGGCAGCGCGCAGGGCGCGCGGGCGATGCCCGTCGGCGCGCGACAGGCGTCTCTCGCCCCCTGACGCCCCCTATTCGCCCATTTTTGATTTTTTTCCGTTTTTGGTCCCAAAAATTGATTTTTAACTCATTTTTTTTGCATAATTTAATTCTAAAAGCTTTTTATCTTCCAACTCTTCAAATTATTCAGTTTTTTGGGTTTAATGTGAGCTAAATTAATTTAATTTTTTTATTAAATTTGGTTTATTTTGAGTTATAAAATGGGTTTTTTGGAGAGGATTTTGGGGGGATTTTTCTTAAGAAAAATATACTTTCTCTTCTTCTTCTTCTTCTTCTTCTTTTTCAAGAAAAATTCTTCAAGTATTCTAATCTGATTTTTTTTAAGTTAATTTTTAAGACGAATAAATAAATTATTTGTTATTGTGAATTTTCTTATTTTTTTGTGATAATTTTTTTCTTAAGACAAATAAATCAATTATTTATTTTTGGAATAAAATTTCATTATATTTTATTTTTATTAAATCAAAGCAAGGAATTATCATCTAACTTCATTCATCACATCAAATTTTAGGGTAAACATTTTTGGCTCCACTTTTAATTTAATTTTTCAATTAATTTTTGTTTACAATTGATTAGCTATCATGTAAATTCTTTTAGATCTATTATTTATTTTACTTTTTATTTCTTGCATGTTTATTTAAATGTTCATATTATTATTTCTTATTCTTAATCTTTTATTTAATTGTTCATATTATTATTTCTTATTTCTTAATCTTTTATTTAATTGTTCATATTATTGTTCTTTTATTGCTTATTTCTTATTTAATTGTTCATATTATTATTTTTGTTCGTATATTATTATTATTGTTAGTATTATCATTTAACATGTGTTAGCATGATTAGATTATTTTATTTCTTCATTTCTTGCATGTTTAATTGGATTGTTCATATTCTTTGATGTTGTTATTATTATTATTATTATTATTATTATTATTATTATTATTATTATTATTATTATTTATTATTTATTATTATTATTACCATCATTATTTTTATTTTATTATTCTTATTTATTGTTATTATTATTATTATTATTATTATTATTATTATTATTATTATTATTATTTATCACTACTACTACTACTATTATTATTTTTATTAGTTTTGTTTATTATAATTTGTTATTGTTGTCATCATCATTATTATTTTCATGTTTTCATGCATGTTGAATTTTATTGTTGTTATTTTTATGCATGTTGAATTGTTCATGTGTTAAGTTATATTTTTTATTATGTTATCTAATAAATTTGTCATGCATGAAGTATCTTATTTGTTTTAATCCATTTTTTACATGTTGCATGTTTAATTCATTTTTTATTACTAACATCACTTTCATTTGTGCTTTTATTTCAATACTTATTTTTCATGTGTGAGTTTTCCAATGGCAAGTGGGAGCCCATGGAGGTTTGAAGACGCCATTTTGGTGGAGTTTATATTTTTAGCATTTTTAGTATTTATTTGCTTTTATTTGGTTTTAATATGTAATTTATAATAAGTTTGTTTATTTTCATGCACGTTAATTAAAAAGTCGCATAAAGTTTTATATTAATAAATTGGATTTTTTGTAACAAAATGGGACCAATGTCCTAGTTTTTTCATCCAAATAAATTGTCACTTCAAAATTATTTTTTTTAATTATGCATGCGAGGACCAATGTACTCACTCTTGATAAATAATCCGTTTTATGCATGATTTACATTTATTTTACAATGAGGGTTGTATTCTGCCCCTAGTTTTGTTGTAATTTATTTTTTATGTACTTTACTGTAATTATGCTTTCATTTATCGCTTTCCTTGGATGACCAACTTGCGCTCTAATTATTGCATCAAAACGTATGAGAAAAGGGATAAAATATTAAATTCAAAACTCAATTATAATTTAACCAAGGTATGAATAAATGAGAAGTCCCGAACCATCTCTGGTCTTTGGACTCAACGAGGCGAGAGGGCCATCTTAATGTCA
This sequence comes from Excoecaria cochinchinensis, assembly GCA_947683425.1. NCBI lineage: Eukaryota > Viridiplantae > Streptophyta > Magnoliopsida > Malpighiales > Euphorbiaceae > Excoecaria > Excoecaria cochinchinensis. The sequence goes on from CANTUQ010000105.1 coordinate 10,834,088, forward strand.
TATTGGGATGGGGCCTCTAAGACACCTCTTGTGTCCCAAAAGGCTCAAACTTGCACAGTTCTAGGCGCCACGAGGCGAGAGGACCATTTTAATGTTCTATTAGGGTGGTGCCTCCAAGACACCTCTGGTTTGTCCAAGCGCGAGGCCGAGAGGACCATCCTAATGTTAGGGTTGGACCTCCAAGACACCTCCGGCTTGCCTATGATGGACATAGCTGGGCCGTTTTAGGCTCACTGAGGCTAAACGAACTTTCCTAATGTTCTATTGGGTGGCAACTCTAAGAAACCTGCTTGTTGCCCGAAATAGACGCCCTTGCAATTTTACTTGCAAGATTCATGAACCTCTCTCGATCGCCCTAAAGGCAGGCGTTTGGGATGCACCGGGGTTCGGCGCGCATCACAGTAGCGACTCCACTGGGGAAATAAGAGACTTCGATTCGAAAGTACCTTGATTAAAATTTATAATTGAGTTTTAGTTTAAAAAATTTTATCTTTTTTCGAAACTGCATTGCATCCATGCTAGAGCTTTAGATTATGCTAGTTTGGTCCCTATTTTTGCTCCGGTACATTCCCAAAGCACGACCCTACGTTCACTCAATGTGGGGAAGTGTTAGGGATAATCACCAGTCCAAGTCTTGTACCTTATGGTATATCAAATGGAGACCCAATTGATCGTTATGCTCGTGATGAGCTAGACCCGTTAGTAGGGACCATGCTTGGGTAGCCCTAAAGTATCATCACCCTTGACCAAAACTCATGTAATGGCAATAGATACTTCCCCTAGGTGTTATGTACCTGTAGACACCGGGTCCTGAGTCAGCCTAGATCGAAGTTACCCAATGATGATAATTGCCTTCACAGGCTTAAAAGGTTAAAAGTGATGATTTTCTCGTCAAATTTTTATTTTAGAGTGAAAAATTAGAAAATGATAAAAAAATATTTAAAAAATTAATTTTGAAAAATGGGGGCTTAAAATTATGGTTTTTTTAGTCAATTTAAAATTTAAAAAATAGAAAAAAAATAATAAAAAAAATAAAATAAAATTTTTTTTCGGACCGCGAGTGTCGGGCGCGGCAGCGCGCAGGCGCGCTGGCGCCCAGCTCGCAGGCGCCAGGCGCCCAGCTCGCAGGCGCCAGGCGCCCAGCACGCCAACGCCCAGGCGCCCAGCGCGCTGGGCGCGATTTGGCGACGCGCGGCGTCGCCAATGCCGCGCGTCGCTGAAGAGCGACGCGCAGCGCTGCGCTCGATTCCCGCCCGAGCTTCGCGCGGATTTCGCGCGGGAGCCCGCCTGCTCGCCGCGTGAGTGCCCGTCGCTCTATAGCGACGGGCGGTGTCCCTTGTGGCGACGGCCTCCTGGCCGTCGGTACAGGGTCTGATACCCTTTTCCTCTTTTTCAGCATTTTTTTCGATTTTTTCACCCAAAAATCCGTTTTTTATCCCATTTTTGTGGGATTTTTGACTTCAAATTAAATTCTAAAATATTTTTTTAGGTAATTAAATAATAAAACTTGATTTTATCATTAAAAATAAAATAATTTTGGGTTAAAATAGATTTTTTTCCTTAATTAAATTAGGGCAACCTATTTTATCCTATAAATAGTTTATGATGAAATCAAAGTAGTCTCTCTTCTCTCCCCCTCTCCACATTTTTTTAGACCAGATTTTTCTCTTCATCTTCATCTTCTTCTTCCACCAAAAATTCCAGATTTATTCCCCAACCAAAAATAAAAAAAGAAAATCAATTGTTTCATTCTTTTTTCAACATAATTTCTTCTAAACATATTTTTTAGAGGAAGTTTTGTTGTTTGATTTAATTTTTGAGACAAATAGAATAATTATTTGTTCTCAAAATTGTTTTTAATCTTTTATTTTGGGTTCAATAAAACTCTTTTCATTGATTTTGTTTTGAATCTCTTTTTGATAAAAAATTGATTTTGAGACAAATAAAATAATTGTTTGTCATCAAAATCTAATTTTTATTTGATAAAACTTCAATCATTTTTCTTTATTTTAATCAATAAAAACTTTTTTTTTTATCAAAATCATTTCTTTAGGCAAAGGTATCAATTCTTTGTTCTTAAAGAATTTTTGATCATTTTTATTTTCATGTTTCTTGAAATAAAATTCCAACACTTACATCATATTTCACTCTAATATTGTGAATCATCAAACAAAGAAATCGATCATCTTTTACCTTCATCGAATCCGAAACTCTGAGGGTAAACATTCTGGGCTTGTTTTTATTATTTCTTTCGGTTCACATCTCATTTATTTATGTATATTTTATTTTATTGTTTTCATTTATTTTATTTTATTATTTATTTCAGATTTGATTTATTTAATTTGTTTATACATGATATGATTTTTATTCACATAAATATTGATTGTTTATTAATTTTTAACATGTAATTAATTTATTTCACTTTAATTCATCATTATTTTTAACATGTAATTAATAAATTCATTTTAATTGATCTTTTTGCCATGAAAATGGTTTATATCATTTGTGAACATATTTAATTAATCATATTGTTTAGTTAATTGTTTTCATCATTCTTTAATTGTTTTAATCTACTATTCTTTTCTTTATCATTTTATATATTCTTTGATTCGTTTATCTTCATCATCATTGTTATCATGTTCATATTTTCATGTACTAATTAATTAACATGTTTGATTTTATTTTCATCACATCATTCAACCATTTATCACATATAATCCATGTTTCTCATTTTATTTTGTTTTGTTAATATTTTTGATTCCATTATCATTCTTTTCATATCATCTTATCTTATTTTAATTTGTTATTCATTATTTTGTATGTTTAATTGATTTAATTACTAACATTATTTTATTTGTATTTGTTTTTATATCTAAACTCATTTTTTGCTTGGGCGTTTTTTTTGCGAGCACATCGGGAGGTCCAAAAAGGCTCGTTTGGTTCATATACATATTTTCATTCGGTTTGTAATATTTTATTTAATTTTGCCATTTAATTTTCTTGTAAAATTATTTATTTAGGCTCGCTAGAAAGAAAATCACAAAAACATTTCTATTAATTAACTTGACATTTTTTCTAAATAAAAGGGGAGCAATGTCCTAGTTTTTCATACCCAAATAAATCATCACATCAAAACTTTTTCATAATAAATATGCATGCAAGGACCAATGTTCTCACTATTAATGAATAACCCGTCTTATGCATGTATTTCACTTTTATAAATGGGAGTTGTATTCCGCTCCTAGTGTTATTGTAATTTATTTTGAATGCTTTATTTTGGATTTTGCTTACATTTACCGCTTTTGATATGAATGATTGCGCCTTTAAATTAAAATTGCATTGTGTGGAAAGTTGATGAAACAATGAATTCAAAACTTAATTATAATATTAATCAAGGTACGAATAAATGAGAAGTCCCGAACCCTGCTCTGGTCTTTGGGCTCAAGAGGCTAGAGGTTATCCTCCAAGACACCTTTTGTGTCACGAGACTTAGACGTTAATCCTAGGCCTCATGGCCCAATATGGATAAAATGCACAAGTCTTAGGCTCTCCGAGGCGAGAGAAACTTTCCCAATGTTCTATTGGGTGGCGACTCCATGAAACCTCCTTGTTGCCCAACATAGACGCACTTGCGATTTATCGCAAGCTGTTGACGGACCCACAAATGCCCCGATCGCCCACGTGCGGGCGGTCGAGCGGGCGGCCGCGGGGATCCGGCGCGCGTCACAGTACCTTAATACAATGTTTACTATGTGGGCCATTATATATTGAACAAAATCAACCAAATTAAATGGTCTTTTATCAAAGGCTTTCATGCCCCAGTGAGCCTATCTTAATATGGTTGAAATGTTTGAATACATAAAGGCGGAAACCCATATGTATGTACATAAGGCAAGAGATGTTATGCTGCTGGTTTCCCACCACGCACCATACGTACCCATTGGGTTCTCCGCTGACCCATGGGTCAAGCCCACCTAGGAAAGAGACTACACTACCTCGTGTGTGGGAGTGATAAGGTTGGAAGGATTTATCTGCTTGTATGTGATTGTCCATGCTGCATCAACACGATCATGCATTGTATATATCATTCATGCATCATCCTAACAGTTCAAATCTTTTTAGCCATTATAGATTCACCTAAGTGGACTAGGGGTTCTGACGGTCGACTGGTGAGGATAGGCCTGCCTCTTGGATTGACAGAATTAGTGTCTGATTGGAATTTTGAGCCACCCTCAACAACCAGAGAGTCATCCATAGAATCACAAATGGCAGAAGAGACCGGAGCCTTAACAACTCAAAACCTTGCTAGGAGGCTAGAGGATTTTGAGTAAAGAATGTTGGAAATGATGGGAGCTATGGCTGATAGGATTGCTCATCCTCCCGCTCCACAACCACCAGCTGCACTACAACCACCAGCTGCTCCACATCAACCCATTGCTCCACAACCCCAAATGGTTCATGCTGGGGGGCAAGTTGAACTGCCTGCTGGCGGAGAAGCCCCTGCTATAGTTAATGCTCACCGTCAACCTGCTAATGAGCATAGGGCCGCAGTGCCTGTTGAGTAAAGAAGGGCAATAGTCCTCAATCCCAATGATGATTTTGTGATGGAGGAGGAAGATGAAGAGGCAGTAGCACCTCCATTTGTGAGGGCTAGAGCACCTAAGGCAGAAGATAAGGCGATAAGAGGGTTGAGGCAACAGATTGAAGCAATCACCCGCATGCTATCAGCCGAAAAGGGGATCAACCCTGAAGACAGAGATTTAGGGGATGAAGAGCTATTGCCCCAAAGGTTCAAAATGCCTGAGCTGCCGAAGTTTGATGGTACTTCGGATCCATCTGCACATATCAAGCAGTATATCCTGGTGATGAAAGGCACGGGGTTGACCAAGAAACAGAAGGTGGAATATTTTTGCCTCAGTCTGGTGGGTCCGGCTGTGGACTGGTACCATGGGTTAGACAGGAGGTCTAAGGAGGATTGAGACCTTTTAACTGAGGAGCTCATGAAGCAGTATAACTGCAGTACCAGAATGGAGGTCACCTTAAAGGACCTCGAGCTGTTACAGTAGAGGAATGATGAATCGTTCCATGAGGACCATACAAGATGGAGAAATAGGGTCATAGAGATGAAGAGAAAGCCTGACACTGCTGACCAAATCAGGCTATTTATCAGGAACTCTTGCCCTTACTTGAGGGACTTGCTCAGCTTTAAGGGGCTCAGAGACTGGGAGTCCCTTAAGGACATTGTTGTAGAAGCTAAGGGTGCTTACTTGGCGAAGAAAGCAAGCCAAAAAAATTTTGCTGGGAAAGGTTATGGAAACCAATCGGGGTACAAACCAGGTGGTACAGGAAGCAGCAATAATAGAGGTGGTAAGGCGGCCGAGGTTTCAGCCACTGAGGTTGGGCAGGTTCAGAGGTATTACTCCAATTTGGGCCGCTCTCTGTCTTGGGTGTTGGAGAAATTGACAAAAGAAGGCAAGCTGAGACCATTGCCACCCAGGCTAGCCATGAATCAAGGAAAGCTGGGGCATAGAGATGATCAATACTGTGCTTACCATTAGCACACCGGGCATTTAACAGATTACTGCCGGACTCTGAGGAATAAAATTCAGGATCTTATTGATGCCAAGGAGATCACTGACCCTGAGAAAAGAGACAAGAAGAAGAGGGCAGGCTATAATGCAGTTCCCCTACCATGAATGTGATCGGAGGAGAAGAGTATGTTTTTAGTTGTTTTTATTCCAAGAACACTTTTTTATGACAATATTTGTAGTATTTATAATTTCAATAAAGTGAACAATCTTGCGTATTTGCATGGTGTCTCTAATGATTTCATTTCTCATGATCACAATGCATTCATTCTTTGATATTAATTCAATTAATACGATCACATTTAATCTCGAAACTTTGGAAAACCCAAAGAAAATCTTGATAGCATCTGATATAACTCCTGAAGAGAGAAAAATTTTCAGAATAGAAAAAAAAAACTAGTTGCAATTAGGGGATTTGATGAAAACTCACTAAGAGCACTAGAACCTTTCTGATTACCCGTCAAAGCGATCCTTGGATAAGACAGAACCTAGAAAATGATTTAGGCAGCCTTTCTTTGTATAGCTCTCTAAATGACTATTTTCTACCTTTATTTCACAATCGCTTGCTAGCCCATTGAGCCTTTATGGAGGTATGCTAAATGTGTGCCAATTTTGTTGTTACACATGTTAAAACTATCCCCTCGCCTAAAATGTTTTTTACCTTCCCTTAGAAGAATGGCCACTCTAGAAGGGATGGATGTATGTTTTAATAATTCTTTGGGTTATCAAAAATTGCCCAAGTAAGGATGAGTTTACACTTTGGGAAGAGGGTTTAGTCATGCACGAAAGACATGAGCTCGCAAAAAAAAAAAGATGAAAAAAAAGAGAAAGAAAAAAGAAAGATGAAAAAAAAGATGAAAAAAAAGAACGAAAAAAAAAAGAGAAAAAAAATGAAAAAAAGTAGAGCTCAAGATAGTAACCTCTTGATGAGTTTCAGTAGCAATCATTGTAACTTAACAAAGCTTGATGAGCTAAAAGTATCATCAAATCCAAATTCAAGAATCCCTTTATAGTATGCAATTGAGCTGAGGATGGTCCTCCCACCAGTCGAGTAAAAATTACGGCCATTTCTTCTCTAGCAACCTGATCCTCCTTTGATAGTCATCTACCTAAGCCTAACGTTACAACGGAAGTAAGACTTTTTGATTCTTGGTTCAGTCTTATCCAATCAGCGGAGATGACCTTTTAATAAGGTTCAGTACGTAGGAAGAGGCATATGGTGTTTCTTGAACTTCAAGCAGGGAGCCACAAGTGCATTTATGCATTTGAGTTGAGTCTTGTCCCCAACATTACATCTAGAATTTGCTTCAAAAAAAAATTAATTTAAGGGCAGAGAGAAAATTTTCAATCATGAAAACTCGATAGGGAGAGTTGATAATAGGAGTTTGATGCTTCCAAAATATATCCCGAGATTAGATGAGGTCCTGTATTTCTTGAAATTAATGCTAAATAATGATCATGTTTAATGAAATCAAATTGAAACACATGCATTTGTGCAATGGTATATTGATGTGATCATAGCAGTTCACTTTGTGTGATCAAGATCATCTACTGTCTGCCCTCTGCTACTCTCACCACTCAAGCGCTTCAGCTGACTCATCCTGCTATCATCTGTGAAATCAATTCTATAGCACCATCATGAGAAGAATCAAGCTCATACGGTTATGACATAGGCAAAAGTACATATTAATTTTTGCCAACAACTTCAACCTCTATGCAAAAAAAAAAGCCGTTAGAGATGAAAACCATAATTGGTGCTCTAAGCAAAAGTAAGGCAAAAGGATAGGGTGAAAACCTGAAAACAGACAGTCTGTCCTTAAAAAAAAAGAAAAAAAAAGCCGCTGGATTGGGTTGGGTCCATTCCAGGCAAAAATAAGGCACAGGGTTATGTGAAAATCCGCAAATGACACATTTTTCGCTAAGAAAAGCCAGTGTCAAAATCCACAAGGGACGCACTACCTTAAAAAAATGACTACATGTATCAGATGAGAACCTTGCAATCCCAAAGGCATGAAATTCATAGGCAATTCCAAAAGGCATCGATCCTATCGCAAATTGCAGCCAGACTGGCTATCATCTCTAAATCCACTTAGATGAATTCTTATCCTACATTCCTGCATGACTCATGCATTTCACGTGCATGCTCACTATTTTTCCTGCATATTTGGTTTTTCTAATTTTGCAACAAGAGAGATTCGATGTAGACACCGGCAGAAGGCGAGTGACGACATCAATCCAAACATCAGTTCAAGCCTCAATCCAAGCAGCAACCAAAGACCTCTCAGGGGGCAACCAACCAAAAACGACATCAGTCAAAACATCATTCCAAACATCAGTTTAAGCATCAATCATACCATCAACGGAAAACTTCTCAGAGAACAATCAATCCAAGGGCTCACAGACAGCAACCACTTCACAAACTCAAAAGGGTTAGCACGATGGCTGCACTACCATTCTACGGAAAGTTAGCACGACCACGGCACTACCACTTCAGAAGGGTTAGCACGATAGCGGCACTACCACTCCCCGGAGGGTTAGCACGATCACGGCACTACCACTTCAGAAGGGTTAGTACGATGGCGGCACTACCACTCCCTGAAGGGTTAGCACGATCACGGCACTACCACTTCACCAAATCAGAAGGGTTAGCACGATGGCGGCACTACCATTCTACAGAAGGTTAGCACAACCACGGCACTACCACTTCGAAAGGGTTAGCACGATGGCGGCACTACCACTCCCTGAAGGGTTAGCATGATACCGCTTCACAAACTCAGAAGGGTTAGCACGATGCCGGCATTACCATTCTACGGAAGGTTAGTACGACCACAGCACTACCGCTTCACATCTCAGAAGGGTTAGCACGATGACGACACTATCACTCCACGGAGGGTTTGCACGATCATGGCACTACCGCTTCAACACGCTGACAGCATGGCGAAATCACCACAACAACATCATCCGTTCCGGAAACACGGCTGCCTCAGGTATGCGCTTCTTTCCCGTTTCTGAGTTTAGGCTCACCTAGACACTAGTGCACTAGTTTCCCCAAAACTGGGGGCAACTGTAGACATCGGGTCCCGAGACAGCCTAGATCAGGATTACCCAATGATGAAATTAAGTGTGCCGATTTATAAGTAAAAATGAAAGTTGAAAGTGATGATTTTCTTGTCAAATTGATTTATTAGAAATAAATAAAAATGTATTTTAAAAAAATATTTTAAGTGTTTTAAAAATTATTTTGAGACAAAAAAGGTATGTTTTGAAATTATAGTCTTTTAGAAAATTTAAAAAAAAAATTCGGCGAATGTCGGGGTGCGGCAGCGCCCCAGTGCTCAGGCGACGCCCGTCGGGCGCCGACGCCCCCTATTTGCCCATTTTTGATTTTTTTTCCGTTTTTGGTCCCAAAAATTGATTTTTAACTCATTTTTTTTGCATAATTTAATTCTAAAATCTTTTTATCTTCCAGCTCTTCAAATTATTCAGTTTTTTAGGTTTAATGTGAGCTAACTTAATTTATTTTTTTTTATTAAATTTGATTTATTTTGAGTTATAAAATGGATTTTTTGGAGAGAATTTTGGGGGAATTTTTCTTAAGAAAAATATACTTTCTCTTCTTCTTCTTCTTCTTCTTCTTCTTCTTCTTCTTCTTCAAGAAAAATTCTCCAAGTATTCTAATCTGATATTTTTTAAGTTAATTCTTAAGACAAATAAATAAACTATTTGTTATTGTGAATTTTCTTATTTTTTTGTTATAATTTTTTCCTTAAGACAAATAAATCAATTATTTGTTCTTGGGATAAAATTTCATTATATTTTATTTTTATTAAATCAAAGCAAGGAATTATCATCCAACTTCATTCATTACATCAAATTTGAGGGTAAACATTCTTGGCTCCACTTTTAATTTAATTTTCAATTTAATTTTTGTTTACAATTGATTAGCTATCATGTAAATTCTTTTAGATCTATTATTTATTTTACTTTTTATTTCTTGCATGTTTATTTAATTGTTCATATTATTATTTCTTATTCTTAATCTTTTATTTAATTATTCATATTATTATTTCTTATTTCATAATCTTTTATTTAATTGTTCATATTATTATTCTTTTATTTCTTATTTCTTATTTAATTGTTCATATTATTATTTTTGTTCGTATATTATTATTATTGTTAGTATTATCATTTAACATGTGTTAGCATGATTAGATTATTTTATTTCTTCATTTCTTGCATGTTTAATTGGATTGTTCATATTCTTTGATGTTATTATTATTATTATCATTAGTATTATTATTATTATTATTATTATTATTATTATTATTATTATTATTATTATTATTATTATTATTATTATTATCATTAGTATTGTTATTATTATTATTATCATTATTATTATAATTTACTATTATTATTACCATCATCATTTTTATTTTATTATTCTTATTTATTGTTATTGTTATTATTATTATTATTATTATTATTATTATTATTATTATTATTATTATTATTATTATTATTATTATTATTATTATTTATCACTACTACTACTATTATTATTATTTTTATTAGTTTTGTTTATTATAATTTGTTATTGTTGTCACCATCATTATTATTTTCATGTTTTCATGCATGTTGAATTTTATTGTTGTTATTTTTATACATGTTGAATTGTTCATGTGTTAAGTTATAATTTTTATTATGCTATCTAATAAATTTGTCATGCATGAAGTATCTTATTTGTTTTAATCCATTTTTTACATGTTGCATATTTAATTCATTTTTTATTACTAACATAACTTTCATTTGTGCTTTTATTTCAATACTTATTTTTCATGTGTGAGTTTTCCAATGGCAAGTGGGAGCCCATGGAGGTTTGAAGACGCCATTTTGGTGGAGTTTATATTTTTAGCATTTTTAGTATTTATTTGCTTTTATTTGGTTTTAATATGTAATTTATAATAAGTTTGTTTATTTTCATGCACGTTAATTAAAAAGCCACATAAAGTTTTATATTAATAACTTGGATTTTTTGTAACAAAATGGACCAATGTCCTAGTTTTTTCATCCAAATAAATTGTCACTTCAAAATTATTTTCTTTAATTATGCATGCGATAACCAATGTCCTCACTCTTGATAAATAATCCGTTTTATACATGATTTACATTTATTTTACAATGGGGGTTGTATTCCGCCCCTAGTTTTATTGTAATTTATTTTTTATGTACTTTACTTTAATTATGCTTTCATTTATTGCTTTCCTTGGATGACCAACTTGCGCTCTAATTATTGCATCAAAACGTATGAGAAAAGGGATAAAATCTTAAATTTAAAACTCAATTATAATTTAACCAAGGTATGAATAAATGAGAAGTCCCGAACTATCTCTAGTCTTTGGGCTCAACGAGGCGAGAGGGCCATCTCAATGTCATATTGGGATGGGGCCTCCAAGACACCTCTTGTATCCCAAAAGGCTCAAACTTGTACAGTCCTAGGCGCCACGAGGCGAGAGGACCATCTTAATATTCTATTAGGGTAGTGCCTCCAAGACACCTCTGGTTTGTCCAAGCGCGAGGCCGAGAGGACCATCCTAATGTTAGGGTAGGGCCTCCAAGACACCTCCGGCTTGCCTATTATGGATATAGCTGCGCTGTCTTAGGCTCACTGAGGCTAGACGAACTTTCCCAATATTCTATTGGGTGGCGACTCCAAGAAACCTCCTCGTTGCCCGAAATAGACGCCCTTGCAATTTCACTTGCAAGTTTCATGAATCTCTCTCGATCGCCCTAAAGGCAGGCGTTCGGGATGCATCGGGGTTCGGCACGCGTCACACCGCCCAGTTCATCAGTGTAGAGGATGTGCAGTACAAGAGGTAAGCTGATGATATATGACTGAGGTGCTTAGACGAGAAGAAGACCAAGAAGGTTATGGGGGAGACCCATGCTGGGGTCTGCAGTCGGAACCCCTACAAGTGTCGCGCTTTATTCCTCGATGCATGGGGCGAAAGCACTATCGCCCGTTGAAGCACGTCAACTATTTTAGGGGCAATCATGAAAGCAACGGCTATAGCAGCTAAGGACGTTAAACGAAAATAGGTTTTGGGATTACTATCGCAATCAGATCTATCAGAAATTACCTTATTCGATCGTTTGGGATGAAAGTCAGAAAGCACCCACTGAAAGAGTGAGATTTGGTCTTCAAGAAAATAGGTCCGAGTGTTCCAGACGGACGAGGTAAATTTAGGCTAACGTATGAAGACCCTTTTGTTCTTGAAAAGTTGTTATCCAAGGGAGCAGCATTCTGACAGACAGTAAGGGAAGCAAGTTCAAAGAACCAGTCAGCATCAACAGACCCAAGGGGTCCATGGCTAAAGACTAAAAATTAAAAGAAGCAAATAAATGCCCCGCGGGTTAAAAATCGAAAAAAGGCGGCCTTACTAAAATTGGGCGCCTTGGCAGGGTGAAAACTGAAAAAAGGCACTCTGGGCAAAAATTAGAGGCTTGAGAGAAAATGTCCAATCAAGAAAACTCGAAAGGGATGATTGAAAATAAAAGTCTGATACTTACAAGATCCACTCTGAGATTAGAAGTAATTTTGCATTATTCTGAATCTATATTAAATGGTGATCATGCATGGAGAAATCATGCTGAAATGTACACAATTTTGCGAAAAAATATAAAATAAAAGCAGTTTAACTCATCATCTCCTAGTTCTTTCATAAAAAGAGAAACATCATTCATTACTGAATGTGTGAAATCTAAATGGATATACTCTACTTCTGCTCTCACCGGCCAGATGCCTAAGTTAATGGGCCCTGTTATCGGATGCGGGACTAAACACCTACCAATTATGCGCACCTCTAGGGGCAAAGGTGTAGTTTTTGATCTGCGGTATGACAGTTTTTGCAAGCAGCTGTATCCAGGGCTATGGTACTTAAGTGTAAAGACCGAGGATGAGATGGCACCCTGGAAAGATAAAGGATGCCTCACGACATCTTGAATCCCTCCGAACTATCAAATGCAACAGGCGATGATATCCAAAGTACAGAAAAGAGAGCCAGGGGCATAGGGAGTTGACCCTTTGTTAGCCACCTCACCCAATCTAGCAACACCTTCGTCGGAGGAGGCGAGGAGATATAATCGCTGCTCAAGGGAAGATATCTCAGTGAATAATTGCCAATTGCTATAAAAGAAGGCTCTGATAGTAGCTTCAGTTTTTCTTATAGCTGCACCTCAAAAAAAATAAAAAATAAAAAGAGAAAAAAGAAAGTCCGTTAGAGATGAAAATTGTAATTGGCGCTCTAAGCAAAAGTTAGGCCAAAGGGCATGGTGAAAACCTAGAAACAGGCAGTCTGTCCTACAAAAAATAATAATAAAAAAAAAAAGCCATTGGATTGGGTTGGGTTCTTTTCAGGCAAAAATTAGGCACAGGGTTATGTGAAAATCCGAAAAGGATGTATTTCTCACTAAGAAAAGCTAGTGTGAAAATCCACAAGGGACGCATTACCTTAAAAGAATGACTACAGGTATCAAAGGAGAGCCTCATAATCCCCAAAGGTATGAAATTCAAAAGCAATTCCAGGGGGCACCGATCCTGCTACAAATTGCGACCAAACCGGCTATCGTCTCCAAATCCACTCAGATGAATTCTTATCCAGCATTCCTGCATGACACATACATTTCACGTGCATACTCACCAATTTTCTTGCATATTTAGCTTTCCAGTTTTGCGGCAAGAGAGATTCGATGCGGACACCGATAAAAGGCGAGTGGCGACATCAGTCAAAACACCAATCAAAGTAACCAACCAAAGACCTCTCAGGGGGCACCATCTCAGAAGGGTTAGCACGATGACGGCACTACCATTCTATAGAGAGTTAGCACGATCACGGCACTACTGCTTCAAAGCTCAGAAGGGTCAGCACGATGGCGGCACTACTATTCTATGGAAGGTTAGCACGACCACGACACTATCACTTCAAAAAGGTTAGCACGATGACGACACTACCATTCTATAGAGGGTTAGCACGATCACGGCACTACCGCTTCAAAGCTCAGAAGGGTCAGGACGATTGTAGCACTACTATTCTATGGAAGGTTAGCATGACCACGGCACTACCACTTCAGAAAGGTTAGCATGATGACGACACTAACATTCTAAAGAGGGTTAGCACAATCACGGCACTACCACTTCAAAGCTCAGAAGGGTCAGCACGATGGCGGCACTACTATTCTATGGAAGGTTAGCACGACCACGGCACTACCACTTCAGAAAGGTTAGAACGATGACGGTACTACCATTCTACAGAGGGTTAGCACGATCACGGCACTACCGCTTCAAAACTCAGAAGGGTCAGCACGATAGCTGCACTACTATTCTACGGAAGGTTAGAACGATCATAGCACTACCACTTCAGAAAGGTTAGCACGATGACGGCACTACTACTCCACAGAGGGTTAGCATGATCACGGCACTACCGCATCAACAAAAGACAATACGCCGACAACTTGGCGACAACCACTCCAACAATTCCATCCAGTCTGGGAAAGCAACCGCCTCGGGTACGCGTCTCTTCCCTTTTTTTCTGAATTTTGGCTCACCCAAGCACCTAAGTTCTAGGTTTCCCAAAATTGGGAGGAATTATAGACACCGGGTTCCAAGGCGGTCCAAGATCAGAATTACCCGATTATGAAGATGATACTTGCCACAAGTAAAGGTATCAAAAATGATGTTTTCCTTGTCCAAAATCTCCTTAGTTCCTCTAAAAATTTTAATTCAAAAATTTGTATTTTTACTCTTATTTTTATTCCTTTTTATTTTTATATTTTTATATATATCTTATTATATTATATTTTATTTTATTTTTTATTTTTTTATGCCTTTTCTTTTTTATTTTTATTTTATTCGATCGCCACGCGTGAGGGCCGTGCCCGCGCGGGAGCGGCATGCGCCTGCAGGCGCGCACGCTACGGGAGCTACGTGCACCTGCGGACGCGCGTGCTCGAGAGGAGTGCGCGCGCTGCCGAGAAGACGCGCGCCCACTCGGGAACGCACTGCCGAGGGAGCGCGCACCCCCTCGAGCGCGCGCGGCCCCTCGGGCGTGCGTCGCCGAGGGCGCGCGTGCCCCCCCTGGGGCGCACCTCGCGGAGTTTCGCGTGTTTCGTCTGCGTTTCTTGGTCCAATTATAGTCCCTTTTTTTCGTTTCTTTCATGATTTTGTGTAATTTTCAAGTAACCAAAAATGAAAGAACATTTTGTATTTTCCCATTTTTGGACAATCTAGAAAAAACAAATAAGGGCTTAGTCTTCATTTCACAGGGGGGCTCCAATTCTCACAAGGAAAGGAGAGAAAGTTTTCTCTCAAGTTTTTGGAAGTAGCCGAGAGTCTTTGAAAAACAAAAATCTTAGGAATTTAAAAGCTTTGATTTTTCTCCTTTTTCTTCAAGAATAATTTCAATCTCGGACGACTTGAGCTGGGAAAATTAATTTCCTTTGCTCAATCATCCTCCAAAATATTTTCTCAAGTTATTTTTTTTTTTTTTTGTTCATCACCACAAATTTCGACAAGGAGGACGGATTAAAACACCATTTTTCCGACTCATAAATTCTGAGGGTAAATATTTTTGTACCCGTCCTCATTTATTTTTGTATATCATTTATTTGTTGTCAATATTATTACTTTCATGTTATTATCATTTATAATTTATTTCTAGCATTTTTAATGTGATTATTAGTACTGTTGATGTGTTGTTTATTGTTTTAATTTGATTTCTTTGTGATTCTCGTTGCCATTATTCTCATTATCATTATTATTATGTCTTTTTTCTGTTATTATTATTATTATTATTATTATTATTATTATTATTATTATTATTTGAGGATATTATTGTTATCATTATTATTGTCCTGTCTTTATTATTATTATTATTATTATTATTATTATTATTATTATTATTATTATTATTATTATTATTATTATTATTATGATTTCATGGTATTATTATTATTAGTATTATTGTTTTATATTTAGTTTATATTATCATTATTTATTGTCATGCTACTGTTATTATCATATTATTATCATTATTATTATTTGATTGGAGCTATTATGCTATGATTATTATTGTTATTATTGTTATCGCAATTTTATTATTGTTCTGTCATTAACCTTAGGTTTTTGCATGATTTATTTTATTTCCTCCGCATGTGGATTATTTGTATACTAAATTAACATGTCCTATGTTTATTTTATCTTTATTTGATTAATTTTTCGAATTATTACTAATATTTTTAATATATTATTTTCTGTCTGACATTTAATTTGAGTCGCATTGTGTGAGCATTTCCATGACCTCCCAGGTGGGTCACCACGCGTAGGAGACCGCGTTGTTCAGTGAGATCCGTCCTATTTCCTCTCCTTGTGTTGTGTTTGTTTGCAAGTAAATATTTTATTTATGCAAGCGTGAGATAAAAAAATCACAAAAATACTTTTATAATTAAATTGGAATTTCTTACTAATAAAATTGGAACCAATGTCCCTCATTTTAGTCAAGTAATGTAAAATATCACAATAAAACGAAGAGTTAAATTTTCTCCAAAAATGGAATCACTCATCCGGTTTTTCAAACTAGCAATCGATTAACTCTTCGATCACTTTTCAAAATAAGCGCAAAATAACCAATGTTCCTAAGCCAAACAAATGCCCCGATTTATATATGTTTTTCTTATGTTTGATTTTGTATGTTTGTTTAAATTTATGCTCATACACTTCGGGCCCTTGTAATTAATTTTGGGGTAATATTACTTAGCTTTCATTTGGGATTGTATTTCGTCCCAATTTATATTTTTAGTCCTCTTTCATTAAGGGTTGTATTCCGCCCCAACTTTCCTTGTAATTGTGTGCTTGGCGTGTTTACCGCTTTCTTTATCGTTTATTTTACTGCTCTCTTTACAGTTTTTATTTATTGCTCTTGAATGCTTGCGATGCCCTTTAAATTAAATGCATTAATCGTGTGAGAAGAGAGGTAGAATTTTAGGAAGTTAAAAACTCATTTATAATTAACCAAAGTATAAATAAGAGTGAAGTTCCAAACACCAATCTCTGGTCTAGACCAATAAGAGGTTAGAGACCTTTCCCAATTTCTTGTAAATTTGGTGGCGATTCCAAAATACCTCAAAGGTGCCTAAAGGCGTCGTGAGGCTAGATGATCCTTCCCAATGTTCTATTAGAAAGGAGGCATCCAAGATGTCTCATAGCACCCAAAATCAAAAAGACGCAAACTAATCCCTCGAGCCCTAAAAGTGGGTTTAACGAGGGCCTTTGCTAGATTCGGCACGCGTCACAGTGGGTCTATAAAAAGAAACACAAACAGAGACAAGTATATATAATTGATAATTTTTAATTTATAGGTGGAACATGATGTAGTATTTGCACGTAGAGCAAGTGTAGACAGACATTACATGAACATCGATCCGAGGATAATACCGTACTTGAGAATAGCTGGATTTTTTGGGGTATCGCAGATCGGTGCTATAAATGTTGATTGCAACTTAATAACTACACTTGTGGAGCGATGGAGACCGGAGACACACACATTTCACCTTGCTGTTGGTACAATTACTCTTTAGGATGTGGGAATCCTGACCGGTCTGCCCATTGAAGGACAAGCTGTGATGGGACATTTACAATATAATTGGGCTGAGCTGTGTGGTCGGCTTTTGGGACAAGTTCTCCCACAAGACGTTCTAAGAGGCCACAGTGTTAAAATGACATAGTTAACAAGAAATTTTAGTTCCTTACCGGCAGATGCTTCCGAGTACATTACACAATACTTTACCCGTGCTTGGATATTGCGCTGCATTGGTTGATTATTATGTCCGTCACAGTCCAATAATTATATTCATTTAATACGGCTATCGCTATTAGAGTTTTTAGATCAAGCGGGACATTGTAGTTAGGGATCAGCTTGTTTGTCATGGTTTCATAGAGAGTTATGCCGTGCTACCCTTCTGAGTTCAAATGGATTGGGAGGTTATCATTAGATAATACAAATGTGGGCATGGAAAAGACTGCCGCAATTTCGGCCGACTTTTTTGCAAACTGTTGTATTAAATCAAACCATGCTATATGCTTATAGGTAAAATTTTTTTATTATGTCCTATGTTGGGATACAATTATTTAATTATTTGTATATTGTGCTAAGAACATATTAATTATTGTGTCACGGGTGGGAATCTCCTATTAATTTAAGAAATAATCATAACAAAAATGTTAATGATTACCGTATGGAGTTAGACATTCAGCGTCATGATCAGGTTTGTATTTATTTTTAATCCATTTAAATTTTTTCAATCTCAATCGCCGTACAAAACAAATTATAACAACATATTAACCCGTAGTTTAAAATTTTTTCAGATTGAATGGGAGCCCTACAATAATGTAATTCACTTGTTGCCTGATTACTGTACAAATGGTGTACACAGTTGGAGATCAGTTATGCCATTGGTTTACTTTCACATAATTGAGTGGCATCAACCAGATCGATGTTTGAGGCTATTTGGGATGGACCAAGCCATTCCATACCCACCACAAAATAACGATACAGTTCATTCCATTTACTTGCGAGGCCACAATGATGTCATTCATAAGAGGGGCAACTGATGGAATCGGGGTTATAACAACTCAGTACTTGTAGGCTCCCTTATATCCGATGTCACAATACTTGCAATGGTATATTCAATGGACCCGACGCTGGATAACTCCAGTTGGTGTAATTGAAAGGACGTCAAATGATTATCCTCGTCAGCCAGTTCTTGATCTTATGGAGATTCAACCGCTATCAATTCCATACGAAAATTTTCATTCGTCTAGTTGTATCAGGAGAGGAATGTGGGAAAGACATATAACCATTGCATCTATTCCTATTTAACCCGGAGTGCACCAAGTCCCCCCACCTATGTCATGGCCATATCTTCTCGACCCAACTTCAAGTTCATTTTGTATTCCTTCTGTTAGTCAACAATAATTTTTTCCAAATAAAGCTGGTCCTTCAAATTATTATGCCTCTGAAGCTAGTCCTTCTAGATGGAATGTTGATTTGAACATAAGTTTATCCGAAAGAGATCATCCACCACAAAACATATATGAAGATTCTCAGCCTACAGTATAACATAATGATTTTTTCAATGAGCTATTAAATTGTTCTCATCTCGGTACTACAACGGTTTAGCCGATCAACCACTATACAGTGGAGAATACAATGATGTAATGCATATATCCTATGATCCGAATCCAAGCGAGATAGCTCCTCAATTCCACACACAAAGAAGCTCAAGTCATAGTAGTAGGAATATGAGAAGTTTAATATATTGTATTGGTGGATATGGTGAATTTATGGCTAAACAAGTTTTCATCTAATATTTAATTTACTTGTTAAATGCATACTTAAATACCACATCTCATCTCATAAATAAAATTATAGCATGTTTTAACTACAATATATATTAATTATGTAATGTTATACACAAGCTTAAGTTTCATAATGTTAACTTCTGAAGAATTGATTGGATAGTCCAGAGGCACTTGTACATATTTTTTTATTGTGTCCAATATTTTCGCACTTGCTATAATGAACAATATTGGCCCTTTTATGCCTATCCATCTCATTTCATATGTGTGTTGTTTTAGGCCATCCCTTCTTCCTCTATAATTCCATATCGGGTACTAATTTAGGACCATAGTATTTCGACCAATATACTTTGTGTGCCATCGGTCGGAATTCACCCTCATAGCATTTAAATGCCTCGGTTATGCTGTAACACTAATCGACAAATGTGTACATGTCAATATATCTGTGCATGCGTGCATCAATGGCGTGAGAACATGGCATTTTGGTACCTTGAAACTTTTCGCACTCGCATTCATGCTTATTAAGACTTAAAACATAAGTATCAACTTTTTTGTCATCTTCTAGTGCAATACTTGCTATAACGCTGAATAGTTCATACCAAGTATCATAATCAATGACCATGTTTCCGTAAGCCCTGATAGCACGTTTTATCATAACTTCAACCCATTTTTGGGTGAACCGTAACCCTTCAGCCATTTTGCTCATGTACATTCCCTTCATTTGATCATAAAACTTAAATAACCAGCCAAAAATATGTTCAACGATCGTTATGATAGGTATCATGCGAATGCTTTTAAGAGCACTATTGACACTCTCTGTAATGTTTGTAAGCCTAGTGCCAAGTGAGCTCTTTGGAGCAAAGGAGTTGAAGGTTTGGAAAACTATGTGTTTGTGTATTAAATTGGTAGTTAATATAATCTTAAATGCATGATTGTGTTGTATGTTGATTTTAATTGAGGATGCATACTTGTTATGTTAATTTGAGGGCTTAATGACCTATAGGTATGAAACCCTATTTTCAGGAGATCTAAAAATCTGCTGTGCAATTTTTGGGTTAATGGGTATCCATTGTGAAATGGAATATGCCGAAGTGTTCATGCATGTGTTAAGGTTGTTTAGTTTGAGTTTGGGAATTGGTTATGCCAATTTAGTTGGTTTCAAGCTTGATGAACTTGATAGTGTAAAAACTAGTTTTGAGGTCATTTAGACCTAATGTGATTGTTTTATGTTATAAGATGAGTTTAATACCTCTAAAATGAATGAGGTTAATTGAATTAGAATCATAATGTCTATGTTTATAATTGCTGTAAAAATAGTCCTTTTGTTTTGAGGACTCTAAGGTCTTCAAAATTGTCCATTTGTGTAGCTAAAGTTCTATAGGAGGGCCTTCGGAGCAGTTATGTTCCCTTGGCCATAACTCATTGGTTTTGAGTCCAAATGTATTGAGGTGTGGGTCATTAGGAAGTTAGTATGTAGGTGAACATTTGGTTAGAAGGCCATGTTGGCCGAAAGTGACGTTTTGGTTGGTTTTGAAAGTCATGCATATGGAAGCAGGGAAGTGCTTGAATAGAGGTAAGTGAAATAGGAGTTTGAACACAAAGTTCATGCTCTGTCGCGAGCGCGACAGAGGGCTTTGTAGGGCAGAAATTGCCAGTTTGTGTTTCGTCGTGAGCGTGTGATTGAGCGTGAGCTCGACAGAAGCATTTTGTCTGTCTTGCTGTGTGCGCAACTTCTGCCGCAAGTGCGACAGAGGGGTAT
This sequence comes from Excoecaria cochinchinensis, assembly GCA_947683425.1. Classification (NCBI taxonomy): domain Eukaryota; kingdom Viridiplantae; phylum Streptophyta; class Magnoliopsida; order Malpighiales; family Euphorbiaceae; genus Excoecaria; species Excoecaria cochinchinensis. The sequence continues at coordinate 10,854,846 of CANTUQ010000105.1, forward strand.
GTCAAAGTCTGTCGCGAGCGCGACAGAGCTATATGTTATAAATGCCTATTGGTTATTGTATTTTGTGTGAATTCTTGCATTAGGTTTATGAATGATGATGCATATGGAAACTATAAATGTGTTAACTCATGTGAACATGTATATATATATATATTGAAGTGTGGGTTTGTTTGATAAGCCATATATTTGTGCAAGATATCTAATGATATGATATTGTTTAATGTGGTTATATGGATGTTATACAATGCGATAATATGAATATGAAATTGATTAATAATTTAGCCTGCAAGTCAAGTCGTGGATAGATAGGCATGCCTATAGGGTCAAGTGCTGCAGCCGAAGCGCTTTTTAATTTGTCGACTCCGTTTGGGTCGTAGTTAGGCCCTGTTTGGGTCATAGGTAATCTCGATTAGATCCCAAAAGTGATTGCATGTGACTATATCTACAGTATCTACAGATACTAGTGTGACATAAAGGTATCTACGGATATCAGAGTGATCATCCCGTTATTCACTTCTAAGAGTATGCAGGCAAGGTAAGAAATGAATGGTGAATTAATAATGAGTAATATGAATACTATGCGCTATTAGAATGTGATGTGATATCTGAATCTAAGAATATGGTTTATTGATGATGTGTTATATATATATATATAATAATTATAAGATGGTGGCAGCAACAACTCAAAGGATATTTAAAACTATCAGAGCTGGCTCTAATAGGTACCCAGATTATATAAGATAGTATGTGGCGTCCTTGGTATCAGAGCCATTGGGGGATAGTGATTATATAAGATAGGTTAATTATAGTTTTAAAAGAATAATTGTTTCTTGAAAAATTAAGATATTATCTGGGTAAGGTTAGATGTGAGGCAATAAGTTCCGTTTGAGCCATTGATAGGCGTTTAGGACAGTAAGATTCCAGGGCATAGTTATCCAGGCAAGAAAATATATTTTTCAAAAAATTAATTAAATTTTCAAACTATGAATAATTTATTTTGTATAACCACTTCTTTTTCAAGCTCTTTTGCTTTAAATTCCACGGAATCAAGTTTAAAACATCCAACCAATAGTGAAGAAATCACTATTGAGGATTTTAAAAAATCTTTAAATAACTGAAAAATTCCAAAAATAAAAAAAGATCAAGTTTATGAAACTGGTCTGTTTCAAAATCTTTTTAAAGCTGACTATGTCATTAAAACGGAAGAAATGGATGTTCAAATTTCAAAACCTTTTGAAACCATCCAACTTCTTTCTCAAAAAACTTTACAAAAACACCAAGACAAGAAATACAACTATATTCACATAGGTCTTGTCGAGGTGGGAATCAAACCTTTAACCAAAGACGGATTAAACACTTCAATACTTCGTGTCTTGAGGGAAGTTAGATGGTTAAATTTCCAGGATTCTATGATAGCATCAGTAGAGTCAAGCCGTTGTCAAAGACCAATCTCTTTTGAATGCTATCCTGATATCTCATTATCTTTAAAAGATAAAAACATTTTAAAATCTTTGATTTTACAAATCAAGACTCACAATTACAAAATGCTGGAAGGATCAATTCCAGTAGCAATCATGTTTAAAGTGCATTATAAAGCAATGATCTTTGCTTTTACTGCTACTAAAAATATTGATTTAAAAAGGGTGAAACCCTCTTTTTACAAATAGATCTGTCCAGATCTAACACTGTTATTCCAAAATTTATCCTTTGGAAGGATATCAGTCTTCCCAAAAAATGGATCTTGGAAGGAATTTCAAACCAAAATCTCCTGAACAGGCAAAGCCAAATACGCATTTGAGGGAAATCACCCAGTACAATGACGAAAAGGTAAAAATAAGTTTCAGTAGAGCTTCCAATCATTGGTATTCTAATACTGGTTCTTCCACTAGTACTTTAGACTTGGGAAAAATCTCAAAGCTTCTCTCAGTTATTCATCTGCTTGATAGGACGGAGAGTTTTCAAAACCCAAAATTTTCTTGTTCAAGCATTCCAAGTGCTTCTTTTCAAAACGTGTATTATTCTTCAAATGTACCTCACTAGGTCTATACTAGACCACAAGTAGGTGATGAAGAATAACAAAATAATTCACCCCCAACTTCACCATCTTTTTCTGCAGTAACTGAAAATGTTATCAATGAACTAAATGTTTTAGAAAAAGAATTTGAAGTTCACAAAAATTTCTTGCATCGGAATTTCTATTCTTCAAAAAATTCAAAAAAGAGAAATTGATTTTTCAAAAAATTTCTGGATAAAAGAAAAAAAATTCAAAATGAGTTTTATGACTTTGTCATACAAAACAAAACTCATATTTTATTCTTTGATTGGTTTGAAATTTATGCATCTCAAAAAGAAATTTCATATCCATTCAAATCAAACACCAAATCTGTTAATCCTATTACTGTTAGAAAGAAAAAGGTAACAGAATGGGATTTGGTAGATGGAACGAAAACTCAATCTGAATATCCACCTTTAAGACAAATTAAAATTGCACATCTAGAAACCACAATAGATGTTGCACCTTACAAAACCCCAAGTAATGATCCAAACAAGGATATTAAAAATATTCTTCAACAAAATAACTTCACAAACACTCATCTTAATACGATAGCTAAACAGTTAACTAGGATAGAGAAAACCCAAAAAACCACTGTTATTTCCCAGGTTGAATCAACAGAGTCAAAACTAAAAAGTCCTGTGTTTAAACCTTTTCAGGTTTTAAAAACAAGTCAAAAACTATTCAGGGAAGGAAAATCAGAATTTACTGAACCTCTTAAAACCCAACTCAGTAGAATAGAGCATACCTCTAGTTCTACACCGGTAGTTGTACAAGACATCCTTGACTGTAACAAGACTGTTAGCACTTTAGATCAGGTATCTGATTCTGAAGAACAAACACAGAAAGAGGAGTTATGCAGACTCCATTGGCGAAAAGGCCAACTATTGGCTTTTACCACAACACCAGACTTAGGCATAGAAAATAGACCAAAAATTTTATCTCAGTCTAAGTTCAATGCCAGTATTGTTTATGAATGAAACATAGACGGTATGTCTGAATATAACATCCTTAGTCTTCTACAGCAGATGACTATGGCTTCTAATTCTTACAAAACCCAAATAAATACACCTGATAGAGCTATTGATGAACTCCTTATAGCAGGATTTTCAGGTCAACTGAAAGGATGGTGGGATTATCATCTCACTACCCAACAACAATTAGAAATATTAAGTGTCATTCAGACCACAGAGAATGGAGCACCCATTCATGAGTTGAGTAACCCCATACCTGATGCTGTAGCAACTCTAATCCATACGATTAGTCCACACTTCATAGGTGACATTTCTCATTTAAAAGACAAAAACGCAGAATTGCTTTCAAACCTTAGGTGTAAAAAGCTTTCTGAATTCCAAAATTACAAAAATACTTTCTTAACTAGGGTAATGCTTAGGAAAGATTCCAATCAACTATTTTGGAAAGAAAGATTCCTTGCAGGCCTTCCTGCCCTTTTAGGAGAAAGAGTCCGTAGTAAAATCAAAGAAGCTTTTGGGATTAACCAAATTCCTTATAACCATTTGACCTATGGGGAATTAGTTAGTTTCACTCAAAAAGAAGGTTTGAAAATCTGTCAAGATTTAAAATTTCAAAAACATTTAAAATGGGAAATGAAGAAGATTAAGCAAGAATTAGGATCATTTGCAAACAGTTTGAAATTTTCACAGAAAACCAGACAAAACCTGTAGAGGTTCCTGTTCCAAATCCTGTAAGAAGCCTCAAAAATAATTTTCTTCAAAACCTAATAAGGAAGAGTTTTATAAAAGATCTAAACCCCAAAAGCCTTACAAAAAGTGAAGATCTTTCAAAAAACCTTTCAAGCCTCAAAATTTCAAATAAGTCACTTGCTTTAAGTGTGGCAAACCTGGCCATACTTACAAATATTGTAGACTTAATAAGAAACTCCATGAGTTACAAGTAGAGGAAGAAACAATCCAAAGAATTGAAGCAATCCTCCTTGAAACTTCTAAAAGTGAATTCCAAACAGAATCGTCAGAAACTGAAGATTCTTTTCAAAATGATGAAGTAGCTACCCTTTGATTCCTCTAGTAGTAAGTCAGGAAACAAAATCAATAAATATTTTGACAAAAGATCAAGAATTAATTCTTGATATCATTAAACAAGTGAAAGATTCAAAACTTCAAAAAGAAATCATTGAAAAACTTTTGAAGTCTTTTGAACCTAAATCTCCAAAACCTTCCACTTCGACTTCCAAACTCATTCCAAATAGTACTTATAATCTCACCAAGATTCTGAGTACTAGAAAAAAAGAAAAATCTCCTGTGACAATTCAATCGCTTCAAGAAAAAATTAAAATTGTCAAACAAGAGCTTAAAACTCTTAAACAAAAACAGGAAAATGATTCAAAACTTATTCATGCTTTACTGTCACAAGACTCCAGTTCTAGTGATAATGAAGAAAAAGGAGAAAATGAAACTGCTAATATAGACTTAGAAAATGAAATTCAAAGTTTAGAACATGCTCCAAATGATTTCTTGTTTGTCTTACGAGAAATAACTTTAAGAAAATATTTGGTAAAGGTTTCTCTTATTTTTTTCAAACGATTTCAGAATCGATACAGTAGCTCTTTTTGATACAAGACCATATTTAAATTATTTAAAAAGCTGTATCATTCCAAAAAGGTTTTCTGAAAAACTTGTTGCAGCCAATAACTCCGACATGAATATTAAACTAAAAACAGAAGCTTCAATTCAGAAAGAAAATATTTTAATAAAAAATCCTTTTGTTTTACTAGAAAATATTAGATATACTGTCATTTTAGGGACACCAATTATCAACATAATTACTCCCTATTATGTCACGTATAATGGTATTTCTTTTAAAGTAAACAAAGAGAAAATTATTTTCCCTTTCACTGAAAAACACAGAACAAGAAATTTAAATCTTTTGAAAGCTTGTTCTGTTTACAAAAATGAATTGAATTACATAATTCAAGGAAAACAAAAATATTTGCATTTTCTCAAGCAGAATGTCTCCTTTTTCAAAATCTAAAAGGGATTAAAAAAGATTGGGTAAAACAAAGAATTTCTGATTTTTAAAAAATTATTGAAAATGAGATTTGTTCAGATTTACCAAATGCTTTCTGGGATAGAAAACTACATATGGTAGAATTACCATATGAAAATGAATTTTCAGAAAGACAAATCCCAACAAAAGCCAAACTTATCCAAATGAATCATGAACTCGAAGAACACTGTAAAAAAGAGATTTAAGATTTAAAACAAAAAGGTCTAATCACAGAATGCAGGTCTCCCTAGAGCTGTACAGCTTTTTATGTTAACAAAAACTCTGAAATAGAAAGAGGCACGCTTAGGCTTGTAATTAATTACAAACCATTAAACAAGACTTTAAAATGGATTTGGTATCTGATTCCCAACAAAAAATATCTTTTGCAAAAATTACATTCTGCATTTATTTTCTCAAAATTTGATATGAAATCAAGTTTTTGGCAAATTCAGATTGAACGAAAAGATCGTTACAAAACTTCTTTTACTGTTCCATTTGGACAGTATGAGTGGACGGTTATGCCGTTTGGTTTAAAGAATGCTCCTTCAGAATTCCAAACAATAATGAATGAGATTTTTAATCCTTTTTCAAATTTTTGTATTGTTTATATAGATGATGTTCTTATCTTTTCAGAGTCAATCGAACAACATTTTAAAATGCTTCAACAAAAGATAACACGCCGACGACATGGCAAAAATCACCCCAACAACATCATCCAGTTCAGGAAGGTCGCCGCCTCAGGTATGCGCTTCTTTCCTCTTTTCTGAATTTTGGTTCATCTAGGCACCTGTGTGCTAGTTTCCCCAAAATTGGGGGTAATTGTAGACACCGGGTCCCGAGACAGTTTAACATCAGGATTACCTAATGATGAAAATAAAGACCGATTCATAGGCAAAAAAAATAAGGATTGATCATCTCCTTGTCAAATTCTTTTGTCTATCTCAAAACGCTTTTAAAATATTTATTTTTAGTTTTATTTTTTTTATTTTTATTTCTACTTTTATCTTTATTTTTATTTTTATTTATTTTTGAAAAAAAAAATGAAAAAAAAATTCTGCAGCACGCGAGGCTGGCCGCCCCCTCCCTCGTGGGCGTGCAGCGTGCGTGCTCGGAGCGTGTAGTGCGCACGCTGTCACCCCTACCGTCTGCCCGTTCTCGCCCAGTCTCATCAATTTCGGCCGAAAATCGATTTTTTGACATTTTTTGGGTAAAAATTATTTTTTAATGGGATTTTTTGATATTTTGTTGAATTTTGACAAAAGCTAGTCAAATTTTGTGGGTGTCAAAGTCAAAAAAAAAAAAGAAAAGAAAAAAATATATGAATTATAAAAATATGACTTTTGAGATTTTATTTTGAAATATTGGTTTTTTGGTTGAAATTTTGGAAAGTTTGTTTTTGAAAAAAAGGAGGAGGACTTTCTTAGTTGAAAAAATGAGCTCTTAATGAATTAAAACGGGAGGATTCTTCATTTGGTGGAGGATTGATAGAAATTTTTAAGAGGTTTTGAAAGAGAGAGAAAAAAAAAGTGTTCTTGAGAAAAAAATACAACTTATTTTCTTTAGAAATAAAAAAAAAATTCATTGATTTTCTTTGATTTTTCTTAGATCAAAAATTTTCTTCTTTAATTTTCATTATTTCTTTTCTTAGATCTAAAAATTTTCTTCTTTGATTTCTTTTAATTTTTCTTAAATCTAAAAAAAAATATTTGTTGAGTTTGGATTAAGTTGAAGAAAAGAAAAATTAATTTTATTAACTTGGATTTTTTCATCAAATTAAACAACAAATACAAAAAAAAATCATTTTTAATTTTTGTGTTCTTGAGTTTTTTTGAGACAAAAAAAAACCTTAAGATTTTCTTGAGTGTTCTTGAGTTTATTATTGAATTTTGACAAGAAAAATAGATTGAGATATCTTACTTTCAATATTATCTAGGGGTGAGTATGGTCGGTTAATCGATCCATTAGCCACAGTCCATTAACCAGTCCATTAATATCGGTTTTTTGAAATTTCAGTTCATTACCATCGGTTAACCAATCCATCGGTTTCGGATTTTCGGATCGGTTATCCAATATTTTTCGGTTAACCACTATAATTATAAATATATTTATAAATAAAATTAAAATGTTCAAAATACTTAAAAATTAAAATTTTTTCACTATAATATAACATTATTGTTGTTAAAATAAAAATATTTGGTGGATATAAGCAAATTTATTTTTAAAAATTAATATTTAATAAGTAAATATATTAATCAGTTCATAATCACTTTTAATTAGATAAATTGTTATACTTACTAATAGCCAATTAAAAAAACTTAAAAATTTTAAAATAATTAGTATAATGAAAAAAAGAATATACGATCACCTTTAATTAGGATAAATTGTTATAAATTATTAATAAATTAACTAAAAATTCGGTTTCGGTTCGGTTAACCAGTCACATGAGTCAAAAACCACTAACCAGTCCATTAATATCGATTTTTTCAAAACACTAACCATTAACCAGTCCATTACAATCGATTAACCAGTCCATCGGTTCGGTTTTGAATTTTTTTTCGGTTAACCGAGTCCATCGGTTTTTTTGCTCACCCCTAATATTATCTACTCTAAGAGTAAATATTTTTGAATCCATTTTTTATATCTCATTTCATTTTATTTATGTTAGTTTTTTTATTTTTTTTCTTGCATTGATGAATATATGTTTTTGAGTTGAGATCTATTTTATCTTCTTTTTTTTTTCTCTTAGCATGAGTTTTTCAATTTTTATTTTGTTTTTGGTATAAAAATGGATAAATATATATAATGTTGGGTATGAAAAATCAGATTTATTGATTTTCTCTTTTAGTATGATTTTTTATGATATATTTTTTTATGTATGCTTAAATGTTATTATTTTCCATTATACTTTTATTTGCCTTTCTCTTATTTATTTATTTAATTTCATTGGTTTATAATTATTATTATTATTATTATTATTATTATTATTATTATTATTATTATTATTTCATGTTTTTATGTATTAATCTATTAATGTGTTAATCTATTTGTTTTAATATGTCATTTAATTTATTTATCATCTATAATGCATTTTTATCTATTTTAATTTATTACTTATTATTTGACGTATGTAATTGATTTTCTTGATTTAATTACTAACTTTAATTTTCTTGTGTTTATTTTTGTTTCAATACTTATTTTCTTCATGTTTGAGCACATTTGCACGCGAAAGAGAAGATTCAGGAATTTATTTTGGTTGATTTATCATTTTTGTTATTTGGATTATTTTTTCTTATTTTTCTTTATTTTATTTGTCATGTAATTAGTAATAAAATTATCTATTTTATCACACTTAATTAAAAATCACTAAAATATTTATATTAATAAATTGAGATTTTTTTTAATAAAATATGACCAATGTCCTAATTTCAACCAATAAAATGTCACTTTTAAAAGGAAAATTAATTTTCATAGAATGGGATCACTCATCCCGATTTTTTCACTAAATGCCTAAAATAATTCTCCATTTTTTAAGTGTGCATGAATGAACCAATGTTTATACTCCAAATAAATATCCCGATTTATGTATGCTTGTTTATTTATTTGATTTTGTCATTTATTTATTTATATCAATTTTACATTTTGGGGGATTGTATTTTTGTCCCAATTTTATCTTTTAATTTATTTTGTTTATCGCTTTTTTACTACTTTTTTCAATGATTGATGTGCGTTTAAATTAATTTGCATGGCGTGTGACAAAAGAGATGGAAATTTAATTGTTAAAAGCTCACTTATAACTTAATCAAGGCATTAATAAAAGTGAAGTTACGAACCACTCTCTGGTTTAGACCTCCGAGGTTATATGAATTTTTTCCAATTTCTGGTAAATTGGGTGGCGACTCCAAAATATCTCAAAAATGCCTAAAAATTTCATGAGATTAGATGAACTTTCCTAATATTCTATTGTGAATAGATTCTAAAATGTCTCATGTTATCCAAGATATAGACGCAAGCCCTTCTCGGACCCTAAAAGCAGCCTTCCGGGAACATGAGCGTGGTCCGGCGCGTCACACCAGGCAAGATAATATTTGTTTTAAGAATGACCATTCGATGCGATCATAAGCCTTGCTCATGTCCAACTTCAAAGTTGCCATACCTTTTTTGCCTTGCTTCTTGCATCTCAAATTATGAACAACTTCATAAGTCATAATTATGTTATCTATAATTAAGCAACCCAGGATAAAAGCACTTTGAGAATCTGAGATAATAAGAGGTAAAATTCTTTCCTGTTAGCTAACATTTTAGACATAATCTTGAATAACACATTGCACAAAGATATTGGCCTCATATCAGTTATCAACTCTGCATTTTCCCGCTTAGGGATCAGCACAATAAGCGTGTTATTCAAATTTGGAGGTAGCTCACAACGATTTAAAAAGGACATACATGCATTACTAACATATGCGCCAATAGTGTCCCAGAACCTTTAATAAAAAGCCAAATTTAAACCATCTCGTCCCAGGCTCTTATCTAGATGCATCACAAAATAAGCTACTTTAAAGTTTTCCACACAAAAAGCTACTGACAAAGCTTCATTTTAGGCTTGTGTAACTCGTAAATGTTTCTGAGAAAAAATATTAGTCCCCCTGCAACCATTACTCCAAAAAATATTTTGAAAATAATAAACAATTAGTTTTTCTAGCCCCGTACCCCAACCACACCACCTACCCAGTGAATTTTTCAGTTGCAACACATTATTATTCTTTTTTCTAATAGAAGCATAAGAATGGAAATACCTGGTATTTGAGTCACCTTCCTGCAACCAAAACAACTTAGCCCTCTGTTTCCAAAAGTCTTCTTGTTGTTTGAGAAATCTAGCATACTCTCTCTCCACCTTTGAGAACTGTTCCACAGAGTACCCATCCCTCCTACCTCAAAACTTATCCCTTAGCACCTTACAATTATGAATGGATTTTTTAAAATCCCCTTCCAACGATTTACTCCACACCTAAAGTTCCCCTTGGCAAGAAGCAATTTTTTTTGAAATAGAGAACAAACCTGACTTCATCCAGGCCTGTTGAACAATACTCGAGCAATTATTTTCACGAAGCCATGAATTTTCAAACCGAAAGCACCTAACAATTGGTGATCTCATCCAAAGCTTCATCTCCAAAAACAAAGTCAAGTGGTCCGACCCAGATGTAGTAATGTTGTGTAAAATATAATTAGTAAAAGAATTGAGCCAATTTAAGTTAACTAACACTCCATCCAATCTCTCCTATATCCAATGTTGAGAACCTCTACTTGATTGCTAAGTAAAAGGATATCCCTTCATTTCCAGATCTATTAACCCACAATCAAAATTTGCTTCTTTAAAACCTTCAATTAGCAAGTTGGGTTGCCGATTTCCCCCTCTTTTCTCACTAGCTCTTAAAATATCATTGAAGTACCCCACACAACACTATGGCATTCTAGATCCAACTGCCAATGAACACAGGAGGTCTCAGGACTGTCTTCTCCTCGATCTCTCTGGGTAGCCATAAAATCCAATCAATCTCTATGTACACGATAGCTGGAGATAGACTCTAGCATCTATAAAATTAACAGAGGAAAAAACCACTTGGACCAAAATACCATGCTTCCAAAACAAAGCCAAACCGCCCCTATGCCCCTCATCATCCACTTTTCAGAAACTACCAAACCCAATCTGTTGACAAACTCTTTTTATTTTCTCTTTCTTAGTCATTGTTTCTATTAAGAAAACAATGGTGGGCTTATGAACAAATATAATGTCTTTAAGCACATTAACTGTTCATGGGTGTGAAGCCCATGATAGCTCCAACTTAGGATACTCATGGGCCTTGGAGGGCTTGGGCTCCATGTCCCACCATCAAGTAATTTTTTGCATTATCTTTCAGGCCCATCTGCACACAGACCAATTCTGTCCTTGGCCTTTTTAGATCCAAAATCACTCCCTCCTCACTGCCCACTGTCCTTCTTAAAAACACTTCCGCATTACCTCAACTTCTATTCATGCAGCTTACCTTACTATTATCATGTATAGCATTTTTCCATAGGTCATGTCTGAGATCATGGGATTGACATTCATTGTGCTTGATATCCATATTACAATGACCTTATCCCGTTGTGCACCAACATCATCCTCTATCGGATCACGAAGCCATGCTTTTCTGATCTGAGAATTAGGTCGATTTAATGCTGCCCGTAGGAAACTCCCATATGCTCAACTAATGTTTAATTAATTACTGTTAAACAACAAATATTTAATTAATTATTGTATGTAAATAATCAAGTAACCACCTTAGTCTGGTGGTAAATAACTAACCAATTCACATAATTGGTTGTGGGTAAATCCCATATCCAATAAACACGCCTCCTCATTTTATTTTTTTCAAATTCAGTAACCAAAATAACGTAGTTTTTGGTTGTCTTCAACCTCTAAACTCAAAAAATTTCAGATTCAATCACATTTGTTTCAAACTTTAAAACTTAATATCTTACTCATTTTACATTCAAATCATGTGTATAATATGCCGTTTAAACCTTGTGATGTCTATTGTCCAAAAATGTCATAAAAACTCAAATAACAATAAGTATTACGTAAGAAAATTAAGATCAAAATAGGCATGTTCAACAAATTTTCATAAACATGAAAGTCGAGGAATTAATGGCAAAAACCAAACCAAAAACGTTTTTAATGCCATATAAACATAAATTAACACATATATGTCTAAACCATACTCTGATACCAATGTTAGAATTTATAGAACAATAAATTCTATAAAATCAAGTTTTTCAAGATTCTTAATATTTTAACAATAATCAAAAAAATAATCATTTCAATTAATGAAAAATTATTTCCATGGAGTCACAACATATATGTGTATCTTATATTTTGCAGACTATTCCTTTTTCTCTTTTATTCTTTCTCAAGTCCCACACACTAATATTAATTTTTCTTTGCTTTACAAAGAAAACTAAAAATGTTGAAGTGTTGTGTCTTTACACAACTTCTCCCTTTTATATGTAATGAAAGTAAGTTACAAATAACTATCTTTTTATTTTCAACCAATAGGAACCAAATAGAATAGTTTTTAATAAATAATTATTATAATTATTTTTATACTAATATATATCCATCATGAGTGGATATATCTTACAGTTTGAATTTTTAAAATTGAAAGTTTTATTCGTAAAAGGCATGTGCATATTTGAATATCTGTAAAAAGAAAAATATTTTCATTAACTTCAGTTATTAATGGTCAAAATTTTATGCATTAAAAATGTATTTTTATACATAAAAAATTATTATTAAAGAATGTAAAATTTTAACTCAAATAATTTTTATTACTCGTTAGTCATTTTTGAGTAAAATCATATTTTTATCAAAACCTTCCATAAAGTTGTTTTTTTAAAAATTATTGTGTTAGAATTGGCTATTTTATGCCAAGAATTTGATATTTAGTCAAAAGACAATATTTTTCTTGAAGGTAAATAATTACGAGAATAATGATAATGGAATTCAAATTAAATTACTTTTGAAAATAAGCATTGATTTATTATCTATATGAATGATTGATTTTTCACAATCGCATTAATTGAGTTGATCTCAATTTAATCATGGTATACAATCAAACTTATCTTCATGCTTTGAATATCATTGATCTAAGGAGCTACATATTATGTTGGATATTTTGGCTATATTCTTCCAACATGAACTTTATTATACTAAATATATTGTGTTGGTTTTTTATTAAGTTTTTATTTTGATATAAGCATATATTCAAAAAGGGGAAGAAGGGGGGAGGGTCCTAATGCAATCAAAACTAAATATATGTTTGAATGTTTTGTCATTATTAAAAAGTGAGCGAATGCTGGCTCAAAAGGTTACATATCCAACATCTCAAACAAATTAGGTTTGTATTATATTTGATATTGTAGGTATTGAATTTATAAGTCTAATAGTCATGGTCTACTTAACACTAGACATGTGCAGACGTACTTTACTTGAAATAGAGTTGTGCTTTACTTAGTACCAGACATGTGTAGATGTGCTTTACTTGAAAATAGAGTTGTGCAGTCGTGCTCTAATTATAATAGAGCAATATAATATAATCGTGCTCTACACAACATCAAAATCAAATTTGTCAAATATGAAAAGATTTGAAGATCATGAAGACTTTAGGCAATATTATGTTAAATCTTTTTAAGGAATCACACACATCACTACATTCATTACATTAAAAAGTTTTCCTAAAACAAAATGATTTGACTTAACAACATTAAATTGATTTCTTTCCTAAACTAAAATTTTCCTCGATAGATGTTTTTGGAAATGGAAATAATTATTTTTCCTGATTTTCTACTAGTTGTTCTAATTTTTTAAAATAGAATTAAATCAAGATTTTTTATCATTCTTAAACGTTTTTGAAAAATGTCACACTCAACGGCTGTATTTTCTGAAGCTATAAATTGGATTTGTGTTGAGTTCTAAACAAGATAGAGCTGAAAGAACTTTCTATCATTGAGTCCTAAATTGGTTTGTACTTTCCATCTCATTGTGCTTCATACATTGTCACATTATTCTCAATTATAGTTTGTATTGTAATCTGTTTGTGAGGATGTCTATTTATGACTTGTGTGAAAGTGAGGATTAGGTTGGCTAGGACCTAGGGAAAGACTAGTAAGTGCTTGGATTTTTTACTTTGAAAAAATACTGAGTGTTTGAATCCTTTTACTATGAGAAAAAGGGTTATATAAGTCTTTTATTTGGAAAAAAGGATTAGGTAGCTACTATTGTAACCAGCTTTTGACTTTTATCTGTGAAATAACTTTTACCCGTGAAATCGAATCACACTAAAAAGATATAAACTTTTAAGACGAGCCAAATCTCTGTAAATCGCTTTGTCATCTTCTCTATCCCTTTCTCCCCTTTTATTTTCATGTTCTATATTTTTCACTATTTTATTTTCTAGCTGCTCTATAGAACTACTTATACTCTGCCTATGTTCTACCATGAGATTAAATTGCATATTTTTATAAATTGTTTTTGCAAGAGTTTAATTGGCTTTTGCTCAAAGGTAATGTTGTCCAGACATATAATAATCATTGGAAAAAGTTTGAGTAAAAATATCTTAGAGTAAAATATTTCAAATTGGTTTTGAAACTCAACATCATATCTACATTTATTCTACCTTTATTTCAGATCATAGAAATTTATCATACTCTATTCACCAATCCCCCTTCTTAGAGCATATTTGGGACTCACACTAGTATTAAATAATAAAATGATGAGTAGAATATTGTTCTTAACAAGAATCAATTATGAGCAATGTAAATAATGGAATTTATGTTAAAGTTGTCCAAGTAATCAATTAAAAGGTTTAATTTAACTACTAAGTACTTTAGATAATTTAGATTAGAAACAAGCAACTAACAAACGCACAATTGAGAGTTAATTTAAATTAAGACAAAAAAATTATATTAAGAAAAGGGTTAAGATACTTGTTTATCCCTCATAGTATGACTTGCAAACCTTTAATTAAGAATTAAGAGTGATTGATGAGGTAGTGGGGGTTTTAACTAAAATCTATTGTCCTTATTATGGTACCAATTTGCTCTCTTAATCTAGATGTTTAGACTAATCTAGATTAATGAGCATAAGCCCTAGCCCTTTTTTGATGTAGTTCTTCCTATTAGGGTACAAACCTCAAAAACCATACTTAAATTTAGGGCCCTCTCAATTAAACCTAAATTCAAGCATCATGCAAAATTAAAAAAAAAATTAATCTAATCAAACAATAAAATAAATATTCAATCTTAATTTCTCAACTAAAACAATTATTTAGGCAAAACATCTATTCATCACAAGCTGGCATTAATCACAAAAATAGATTCCAATAACTCATTTAAAAATCACTTCATTAATTAAAAGTTGAACATGTTTTCACATAATTTGGTAATAAAGCTTCCCCCTAATAAAAGTAAAACTGCTCAATACAAATTGTGTTCACAAAACAAAAGAAAAACGTAAGTAAACTAAAATGAAGAGGTGGAAATATCAAACTAATTGAGAGCCCTTTCAAAACTTGTTTGAACTCTTTCCCAATCTCTTGGACTTCTTTTGAAAGTGAGAAATAAAAAATGGTGTTTTTAAGAAAAGGTGGCTGTAGAAAAAGATGGGTGTTGGTTGAAATGATTCAAAGACTTAGTAGAATGGCACCCAATCAACTGCTCAAACGCTTCTGGGCAGACGAACACACCATGTGAAGCTAAAGAGTAACCCGTTTGATGCATTTTGCTTCCATGTCACATCTAATTCTAGTGACGTTCAAAGCATGTGGAAACAGAGTTTGAACTTTCATTAACTTTTTATTTCTCTTTTCTCCAAAATAGCAAATTTTTTCTATTTTAAGCTCCAAATACTCTTCAAGATAAACACACCTAACAAAATAACCTCAATAAGCTGAATTAAACAAAGATAAAAGATTACAATTAATGATTTTCTAATAATTAAGGTTTAATTTCATGAAAAAGTGCAAGGAATTTAAATAAGAATACAATACTAATTGAGTGCTCTCACACAACAATTCAAGTTCCTTTGGAAATCACAATATAAGGAATTGGCACGCCCAAAAGAAAATTTTCAAATCTTTAAACGCATATTCACATATAGAAACTACAACCACAACAGCTAAGTCTAAAATACAGGGGCTCGAGATAAACATAATTAACGGTACACCATACAAACAGTTGCTTTCAACTCCCTGTTTCTAAAGGCACTAGTCACTCTTTCAACCAATAAATCCCAACAAGTTTTAGAACATGGCAGCATTCTTTAAGGGAAAAAAAAAAAAAAGCTACTAACATTAGAATGATAATGGTTTAATATGTTATCTTGCAAATACAACCCCTCCTACATTTTCGCATTTCAAAGAAACGTACATATTGCAGTATTTCGTGCCCTGCTGTGACAAATGTTGAACCTACACTCTACGTCCTCGTGAATCTAACAACCCTTAATAAGAAAACATAATCCAAATGATCCAAAGCTTAATCATGAGTCCACATTCTGCCCGCAACCATTTAAAGCTGCTTAATTCATACAGCAATGAAGTCCACTCATTGCTAGTCATTTTACTAACTAAATAAAGCACAGGAACTGAACGGTACATTAAAATTCAGGGTAAAAGTAAACATACAAAGTCAACATTCAATGCTTATCCAATATTCCATGCATCTCATTTTTTGACTGTTTGCGTTTTAAATGTTACTGCTAACTCAAACCATAAAATGAAAATGGAGAGGACATTAGATTTTCTCATAAATGTGATGTATATTTTTTATTTTAAAGACCGGGATGCTGAATCTGTCATCCGTAATCCATGGATCGATCAGTTCACCTCCCATTTTTTCTTGAAGTATACATGGAAACTAAAGAAACCCCGGAATGACTTAAAATTATTCCATTTTGAATAATTTGATATAGCTCAAGCCTAAAGTACAAAATCAGTTTCAGATATTTCTGAATCCAGAGTCCTCTAACAAAAACTAGAAATTGAAGCTGTATATCCACATACACGGTACACCTATAACCATTGTTTGACGCTGACCGGTTCCCATCGATTCTGACGAATTCATTTCTTTTTCTGTTTCTACAGACAGATACTATATCGTTGCTTCAATTCTCCAAAATTTTCTTTACAGTCCAAGTACCAATTGAACTGGTT
The DNA here is from genome assembly GCA_947683425.1 of Excoecaria cochinchinensis. Taxonomy (NCBI): domain Eukaryota; kingdom Viridiplantae; phylum Streptophyta; class Magnoliopsida; order Malpighiales; family Euphorbiaceae; genus Excoecaria; species Excoecaria cochinchinensis. Next base: position 10,871,670 of record CANTUQ010000105.1, read on the forward strand.
GATATGAACCCAGTTGTCTCTGCCTTGATCAGCACTTGATTGTTATCTCCGTTCGTAGGTCAGATAACACCACCTTCCTTCAGTCTCAGCAAATATCATCTCAATTGGCACTAAAATGCAACTCTGTGCCACCATAAGGTGTATCATCTCAATTGGCACTAAAATGCAACTCTGTGCCACCATAAGGTGACAAGTTCAATGTTACATCTATTATTATGTACACAACATTCAAATTTAAGTATGGGAAGCAACATGGTTACAAGATTCTATAATAAATACAGCTGAGGTACATGATAACCCAGGGAAAAGATTATATCATCCAATTGCAGGATTCCTGGCCAATACAATAAAAGAAATGCACTAATCAGCAACTTCTTCACTGATGAAATGAATGCTCCCAAGAACATATTCATAAAATTTGCTTTTTAGCCGCTAATCCACCTTCGTTTCCGAGCTGGCCGCTCTGGTTTAATCTCTGAGTCAACAGGGTTATCAGTTTTGGCAGAAGGCAAGGCCTCATTCTCCAACTTCTTTATTACCAATGCGTCCTTCTCACTAGGCATTGGAAGCTTGAATCGCTCACTTCGTTTCTTCAACTTCTCTACTGTGTCTAGATGCCTATCGTCCAAAGGTTTTGCATCATTATCCTTGCTCTCCATATCAGCAGCATCTTTCTCTTCCACCAATGGAAGCTTTTCAATGGCCTGAAGTCTCTTGGGCTCGTCAGGATGTTTACCGGCATCTGAAGATCCACCATTGTTATTCCTATCTATCTCTTTAAACTTCAAGGAAGCTGATGACTTGCTGCCAATACTAAAATCTCTCTCCTTATGGCTGGTCCAACGTTCCAACTTTGAGCGCCCTCTCCTTGAATCGTGTTGTTCATCATCTGAGGACGCATCTTCCCTGTGTCTTTTGGAATTGCGAAGCACTGTGATCTCATTCTCTCCATTTACTTGCTCAGCGGCACCCTTTAACCCCTAGCCAAAGGTGGTAACAAAAATAATTGCAAACCCAAATTAATAGTTAAATGAGTTCACAACCATAATTGCAGTTGCTTAGGAAAAAAGAACATACATCAAATCAATAGTTTACAGGCATCATTGTAAACTATCATGTAGAAAAGAGCTTCACTATAAGAAAACCGACTCTAGTTTTTGGTTTACACTGTAGAGGTTATTTCTAAAACTGCCCATGCTCGTCTAAGCATGGGTATAAAATATTTGCTTCAGTCCTCCAAGAACCTAAATCATCCATGCATACAACATCAATGAGGTTCATTTATCGTCACTTGTCGAACCAAAAGAACCCATTTTGACACACCTCTAAAAGCAATTCACTATTCTATCAATAAAAGTTTTCACCACAGCGACAAAAATCAAGCATAACAAAGGCAAAGAAAGAGAAGTAAAAAAGAGGGAACAGCATGAACCTGAACAAAAGCAAACAGGATACAGGGTTAAAATTAGCAATGGACAATTTGTCCAACAATGTACATATTGCACAACTCACTTCCCCCCTAGGAAGCCACGGAATTGATATTAATTTTATGTTCCACATTGAGATGATCCACATCCAAATGCTCATAGCCCGAAAAATAATAGGACAAATTGACTATGCTCCAAATCAGATACTGGCATTCCCATGTTTACACATCATAGCTTATTGTCCAAGTTCTAAATCAAGTAACATGTATTATCAAATGAATCTTATGCCAAATGTAAAAATTTAGTCTCTCTAAACGAAAAAAGGAAAAAAAGGGAGAAGAAGAAGAAGAAGAAGAAGAAGATGAAGAAAAGAAAATTATGTTGGTATTAGCTTCAATGATGTCGCAAATTGAACAACTTTGGAAGAATATCAGGATTTTTAGTAAATTAGGTGATCATAATAGGGAATCAAAACTATTGGAGAATCAGATCTTTTAATCTCCTTTAAAACCCATATTTCATTACATTAAGTCTTCAACCAAACTAAAACCAGTGCATGACACCCATTAACATTTTGAAACTTATGGACTGCACAATTATCAAGCTACTGAGGGATTGCAAAAATCAAACAAAACATCAAGGTTTTCTTTATCCGAGAAGATGTTTAATGTCGTCGCGACTAAAACATGACACTCATCTAGTATGGCTCCTAGATCATTAAAGGAAACCCATCTTCATAATTCATACACATTGTAGGTCCCCTCAACGAGAGGGAGCCCCACAGAACTAGTCATTCTGCAAACGAGATGCCCAGAAAAGATTAGACACTGATCCCTCCCAATAAGGATTGATTGTCCTTTCATTTTGCTCCAGTAAGAATTTCTTGACATTGCTAACATTTGGTGACAGTTATAGACATATAGTCAGTGACATTGTTCATATAGAGGAATATTATCCCGCAAGTGCACAAACTCAGCCTTCCAAACTGAATCCTGCAACTTGTTCAAATTCCGCAAGTCAACATTTTATCACTATGTTGAAGTTATCTATAAGACCTGAGGAGAAGGACTCACTACAATGACCAGTAAATTCAAGTATTTAACCAATTTCAGTCTGAAAATTTACAATTAACTATGTTTCACAACTAATCAATAACTGGACTGATGAGATAGGATATATCCTTCATTAGCAATTTATGCTATTGTGGAATACAGAACATACCATTTCATTAGAAGGACCGAAAGTACCATGATCTCCACCCTCAGATTCTTTATTCTTCCTGATGTTATCTTTATGTTTTTTCTCATGTGCTCTTTGGTTATCAGGAGTATCAACAGAACGGTCATTACGAGTGCTTGACCTATCTTGCCTGGATCTTCTCTCTTCATTATGAAGTTGATTTCCTCGTACATAAATATCATCCCGTCCCCTATGATGTGAATAACTTTCCTCCTCCACTCTATCCCTTCTCTTTGGCTGTTCACTGTTTCGAGCAGAATCTTTCATGTGGTACTCTTTATCCAGAACTCTGTATTCATCCTTCAACCTAGCATGTCCAATCCATGCTTTATCATCTGCAGCACGTCCAGTCCTAGCAGAACCTCGCCCTTCATATTTTTCATGGGATTGTTTTAGCCTATGCAACTCCTCCCTCTCCCTTTGCCTATCACCCCTTTCCCTCTGGAGCCACACTTCATCTTTATGCCTAACAGCATGGTAATCATCAATGCTCTCCCTAATTCGCTGCTGCTCATCTCTCTTCCGAGTATCCAAAATGTCATCCCTTTCTCGCCTTCGACGACTTGCAGTTTCTCTATGACCATGCAAGGCCTCCTCCTTGTCAGCATGATCCCTTCTCAAGTATTCCTCATCTTTCCTTCTCTTGCTATGGTAATCATCCACAATGTCGTACCTATTCTTCAAGTTGTCCTCTCTTTCCCTATGCCTTGAACTAAGATCCTTATCGTAATGGGCCCTATAGTTACCATTGTCCAACTGTTTTCTTGAATAAATAAGTTCCTCTTTGTCACTCCTTTCACTTTCCCTGATCTTACTTCTGTGCCTGGATGCCATTTCATCTCCCCTTTCTCTCTTCCTTGTGTCTTCTATTCTGCCTTTTCTGCTGTGTGGATCTTCCTCTCTCCGTTGCCAAACTCCATCAGAATATTCTCGCTCCTTCCTCCTATCAACACCCTCATTTCTCATATGCGAATGATGTGCCATGCTAGCGTCCAAATCTCTATGAGGATAAGAACCCTCCCTACTTTTTCTTACTATCCTCTCCATTTCTGGTCGAGTGTCGCGTTCTTTTCTTCGGAAATTCTGTTCATTTTCATCAAGATGCCTCTTAATGCTTCCTGTGTTTCTAGCACGTCCATCTTGAATAACTTCATCCTCGACGCCATCCTGCCATTTCTGATATTCCTTGCTGCTGCCGGATCTTGCTTTGCTGTTTTCACTGCTTCTTGCAGCCTTGGAGTCTTCTCCATCATCTGGATCTTGCAAGGCAGACTGTTCAACAGAAGCAAATATTTTTTGTTTCTTTATGGAATGTTGTCCATTCCCATCCTTAATGTCATCATTTGCTGTTCCTTCGTTCTCAGTCATTTCATCCTTTCCCATACGAGAACTTACTTCAGCTAATACAGGTTCACCAGGCACAGCAACATACTTTTGCTCAACACTCGACTCCCTTGCATCCCTAATAGCAGAGGGAGATGATATCTTTGAACTGTGTTTACCATCCATGCTTTCAACTGATTCTTCCTCAACATTATCACAGAATCTTCTATCCAGTGCACTCTGACTAGGCGTAGAATGCGGGGATCTGTCACGTGCCTGTCCCTGTCTCTGCCTGTGAAGACAAGGAAAGTTGTAGATACTTTATCAGTTCATATAGATAACTATCACATCAAAAATCATTCAACATTCAACTAATGTGAATGTCAATGACATCAGAAATCCATGATTCATACAAAAATTGAAACCTCAAATTCAGACAATAATATATATCTCAAAAGGATACATTGACTAGGTTAAAAGAAGGAAAACATCTTTGATATGTTATATGTTCCAAAGTTCAAGCACAAAAAGAGAGCTTTTAAGTTCAAAAACATATTTGACTCTATGACGACCAGCATCAGTCAACTCTCTCCCTATGAGCATACTGATTTGCAGATCTCTTTTTCCAACTAATCATTGATTTTTAGAGCCCATACATGCTCGCATGTGTACCAGATTAGCATGCCAAAATGAATGCACCGGAAAGATATTGCGTCCACAGGTCTCTTGTACCAAGAACCATGTTTGAATCTCTAAACACCATCTAGAAATACTTATTATACTTACTTTTCCTTCAGAAACATAAATTCTTCACCAACAAACAAAGAATCCAAAATTATGTTACTTTTAGTAAAAGATTCTTCTAAACCTGACATTTCCCATGTTTACTCATAACTATGCAAGAATCCAAAATTCATTTCCTTTTAATCAGTTCATTCCATCACGTCAGGACACCAACACAAGCCCCAGGGCCCAACCACAGGTTATTCCAGCTCTCTCCTATTTAACCACTTGATCGTAATGATTAATGATCCCAGAATCTTGCAGCATTAGCTCTTTCAGTCAAACATTTTGCTACCAGAATTGATCTGACTATTTTCTTCAACCATATCATAACCCTGGACAACTTACACTAAGTACATCAATTTAAATCCCGAACAAATTTAAATTAAACAACCTGGCTCATCATAGAGAATAAAAGAACAGGTATAATTAATATATCACTATACCCAACTAAGGTTATCTCATACCTTTCCTCATCATCTGGGACATAGTTCCCATCATCCATAATGGCTTGGCCCCTGGAGCCAGTACAATATTGTGATGGTGCTTCGGAATGGAAACGCAAACTCCCATCTCCCTCAGGTATGTTATCACGAACAGAATCAATATAGGGTGACCTTCTGCCACCCTTTCGACCATCATACACTCGCTGAAAATCATCATAATATTCAGTTTCTATCGCAGCCGTGTGATCTTCAGCCACATGGCTTCCTCTGAAATCATCTCTTGGAGGATTATCATTCGCTCCATCAGGATCACCATTTCCTGTGGAAGAATCATCATCTAAAGAGTCCTGCAAGACAATCTGTTTACCCAAGTACTTTCAGTTAACTTATATTGATATAAGTAGAAGTAGAACAAATGCAATTAAAGGCAGGAGCAACTGTTACCTCAATAATTGCATCAGAATCGCGAACTCGAGGTGGCCGAGTATCTATTGATGGAAGGCGCTCACCATAACCTCCTTCTACTTGTATCGCTCGTCCAGTTGGCTGGTAGAAAATAAATAAAACATTTGAGTCTTCAAGGTGCTATTGCGAACATATATGACAGTGTATAGCATCTGAACTGCTATAACAGCATAAGAACATCAGCATGCCATGCTTCAACAATATAGGATAAGAGGAAATGGATTGTGAGTGTGAGTGTGAGTGTGAGTGTGAGTAAGATGACCCTCACTCCTCACCAAGCAAGGAGAACAAGAGACTTCTAACTGATTAGAAGTAAAAGAACATTCAGTTATTCACAAAAACAAAATTAATTCTCTTGTTATATAATAATAACTGAGAACTTCAATACAAAGCATGTAAAGGTGTATGTTGAAGCTGAAGCATACCAGTGGTGGCCGCACACGTGCAGGCCCTTTTGTTAAATCACTTTGTCCAACATCTGACTTTCCAAGATTTGAATTGTCAGCTGCAATATCATGAAGACCGGCTGCTGCTGCTAATTCTGGTGGTAAATCTGGATCGTATTCCTAAAATAAAAGCAATATTGAATAAAAACTTTTCCTGATAATGGAAGTATCAAAAACAAAAAGAGCAGATCAAAGCCACATGTTTATTTACATAAACCACTTCAACATGTCTGTGTTCAAACGCATGTGCATGACGCATAAGCAGCTTCTTACCTGGTCTGCCCGCCCACTCTCATAAACACGAATTTTGCTTTGCATTGTAGTCTCAAGTCTGTGTTGTTCCTGAACAGGAGATCAAAGAACCATTAAGTTTGCTCACTTGGTAGAAAACAGCATTAGAGGTAAATAGTTACCAGCTGTTTGCAATAATCTTTCCAGCTCTCCTCATTCAAACCAAAGTTAAAGAAGTCTGACAGATCGACACCAGGATATTTCCAAGGCTTTTCATCAAAACTGTCAATGTCAACATCAAATATGGTCCTGAAAATAACATATAAACTTGGTCAGCATTTCAAGTGGACAAACACAACTTCGCTTCAATGCAGACATCACAACAAAAAAAAAAAAAAAAGCTCCAAATATAGGACGCGAAACATCCAACAACAAGAAATAGCGTCTTCTTTCAGCTTCTGCCATGCCAATACAAACAGGCTAAATATGGGATTGAGACTAAGACTTTGACACTAGCAAGACATATGGGATGATAAACTATTAATCAAGATTATGCAAGTGATTTCACTAGATCAATATACAGAATAAGAACGTTGTAGGTATCTCCTTACAATAATGGAAGCATCAGGCTTATAATCCAGATGAAGGTATTAATATCAACATTAATTAATATGCCAAAGTCCCAAAATCATGGAAATACAAATTTCTCAAACAACCTTTTTTGACCACCTAATTAATTATAATCTAACTACACTAGAAAACTCTCCAAACTTTAGAACTTGTGCATATGAAATATGTCAACAAAATGAGGTTGCTAATTGAAAATTCAAGACAAAAATATTATTTATGTAAAGAAACAGACATATATATGGGAAAACAATCAAAATCAGCTTTTCTTTTTACAATCAAATTCAGAATTGGATCTGAAATTTGAACAGATTTATCATTTCCGGTAGTCATTTATTTATGTGAAAAGTTTAGTCGATGCTTTATAATTTTGAGAACTTTAGCTGGAGTGTTTAAAGGAAATCAAAGTCACATTCCTGTGAACATCCAAGCAAAGAAGCAAGCAGTAACAGATAACCTCAAAAAAACTACATCAACTTAATAGAAGGCACACAGGAACCTCCAACTTTGAGATCTTGCTAGATAAATCGAGTGACAAACCCAATTTGGGGTTTTTCTCCTGTCTACATCCTTGTGAAAGGAGTCTCAACCATCCAGGTATTGCAATTTATTCTTGATAAAACACCATACTTGATTTCAAATGGCATTCAGGATTTAGTAAATGTATATAATGTATCCAATTTGGTTGGCTAAAGAAACCCTAAGACTCAAGGCCCCCACATATCTACCTGAATACATTCTTTATTGGTATGAAGAAGATTAATCATAGCCTAAGTATAATCAAATAGCATGAATCTTGAAGATGGAGAAAACATCAATCAAATCAAATCAGCACAACATATTACAACAGAATAATGCTAAAAAATCCTATATGTGCAGTAAGGCAAATATTACTTGTGGGAAGGAAGCGTGAATTCCAGGCCACCACCAAAACCCCGTCCTGCCATATTACTGCCCCAAGCAGGGATTCCAAAACCAGGATGGTAGCCCTTCTGCATTGGAGGAGCATTTTTCATTCCCGCAGGTCTCCAGTCACCCCTGCCACGACCAGCTATAGGAGTCATGTTAATAGGAGGACGAACTTGACCTGGAACTCCTCCAGGACCAACAGTGGTAACTCCAGGCATTGGCGCAGCGCCAGGTCTCACATACTGCATAAAAATAGAAAATTAAGCACCCAAGGAACAGAAAAATGCAGGAATAAGTGGCAAGGCTACCAAATGAAAGAAAGCTTAGCTGTTGACACATTGCAAGAAAGTCTATGATGTTAACTTTTCATGTGCAAAGCTTAGCAGCAGTTATATAAAAGTTTCCCAAACTACTACCTAGTAGTCCAAATTAAAATCGAAAAATAAAAATACATATTCCGAAATCACATATCATTCAACTAACTCTAGCAACAACAACACTGCCAAACCTAAATAAAACATTTATAGAAAACAAGACCTGGCTATATATCAAGTAACACACATTTAACTTTTTCTATAGCTGGTCATAGTCATACTTCTCATCAAATAGACAAACGCAAGAAAATGCAGGGAACAATGTAAACTTAATCAGTTGTACAAATAGAGGCTGGTCATTAGCAAGAAGATTCTCAAGGAAGCTATAAGTGTCAATAGCATGATGCCTTCAAGTATAGGTTTGCGCATTGAGAAAAAAGATCAGCATTATAATAAGACTGACAGTGCAGAAACCCCATCATGGTTTAGGAATCAAAAGAAGAGGTAAAAAAACGGGGTACACAAATAGAATTTAGACATTTTAAAGCAGAGAAGACTATATCAAGCTGGCCAGTGACTATGAAGAGTATAACAAATTCTAAATCAATTATTAGATGGGAATTCAAGAACCCAATAGCTACAAACGATGAGGATCAAGCATGTATAAGAAATGATGTGTTGTAAGCTTTTGGTTATATTGTAATGCAACAAATGGAAAGAGAAAAACAGATTTAGCAGCATTGGACTTGTGCATGTGAAGCCAATGCACATGAAAAAAAATAACATCATTTCCTTTGGCAATTCAAAGCGTATCATATATTTTGCTTTGATTTTAAAGAACACAGAAAGATTAAGCGTTTTGTTTGTAAAACACTTGTAGCTGTCCCTGACCATGACAAGAGTGAAAATTAAAAATTGGCCTCAATCATTACTTCCCAGTCTCATTTGTCTGGACTCTTGGTAATAGAAGGATCACAAATGTGCAATGGATGCAAAAAGGCCACACATAAAATAAAAGTGTCCTATGCACTTAATAGATGCATTTAAAGCATCAAGATTTCTGCCCAGGCAAACCAATTTTCTTTCTTGTCCTCCCAAGCTTCCATCTTTCTTTGAACTTCCTGAAGATTTTATCACCCACAGACCCAAATGATGGTCACAAGGCATGGTTATGAAAAACAGTTCAGTACATATTTAACACCCAAAAATGCTAATAACGATGTAAGCTCTGTCTGGATGTTATCATTGTTTGATCTACTAAACAATTACAGATGCAGAATAGCCAAAGTAGAAGAACTAAAGATTTGAACAGCCTTTTTAACTTCTCATATTGTTATTTTACAACTCGAAATGATCCGAATTGATTTATTTTAAAAAGCCTCAGATATGTTCTTTTAAGAGAAGATCGCCCTGACACCAAAACTTAGATCCACGAGTTTGAGAGTATGAATCATGCTAACAGAGAGAACAAATAATTTCGTGGTGTAGGCCAACCAAGTACTTTAAAGGTTTGCAATATCTGAAAATTAACTCTTGAAGCCAAATGAAGTTTATTTCCATTTAGAAGCATCCACACTGGTTACAATTCAAGAGCATCATGACTCATTATTTTTTAATTATCTTTTTCGTGTAAACATACATCAAGGAAAAACAATCATAATCTTTATGTACAACAATTACAACTCTACACTCTTATCTATTGAGGGGAACACAAAACCCCACTTAAAAGAGTAAAAATCACTATATTTCTTTTCTTTCCTTTCCTTTCCTTTTCTTTTCTTCTTTGTTTAAATATCAACATATAACAACAACAACAACACTGACCTTAAACTGAGAATGAAACGGATGATGATACCCGTGATTGCTATACCCAACCTTCGGCCCTGCAACTGCACTCCCTTTCCCAGCTGCATCGCCACCCTCCTTCCTCTCCCCTTCCGCCCCAGATGCTGTGGGTGCATCCTCTCCCGCGCCCCAGTCTTGCTCCTCAATCGGCTGGCTCGGGTCCCCATCGGCCACAATCACGAGTGGATCTCCATCCTCATCATCATCTTCGTCCTCACCATCACCCATGATTCCTCGTTCCATTCCCATGGGCCCATGATTGGTATCATTCAACACAATTTGCAAATCATCTTCACTATCACTTTCTTCCCAATCTTCATCTCCCTCCCCACCACCACCACCTCCGCCGCTGACGTCAACTTCATTCTTGCTTGAATCGACAGCGAGACCCGGGATAATCGAACCTGAATCTTCCATAATTCCAGTATTACCCTCTTCAATATCAAAATTCATATCTTTTTCTTCTTTGTTAGATTGAAAATCAGCTAAATCACCAATATTCGGAGCAGTACTCTGTAATTTCGCATCCGAAGGGTCCGAAACCCTAGCTACAGCTGGAGCTGAATTATTAACAGTGGGAATGGAATTTTGGACAGAATTGGGCAAGGACTGATCGACGGATGAAGCATGGAGGATCTCGTGATCATCGTTACGAAGATTGAGATCGATCGGACGGTGAAGAGAAGGTTGTTGGGGAGGCGGAGCAGAGGATAAAGACGATGAGAAAGGACGAAGAACGTCCGTGTAGAGATCTCCAAACTCGTCGTCGTCCTCCATTAAAGAAAACAGAAAGTTTTAGAGAGAGAGAGAGAGAGAGAGAGTTCAGAGAGAAAGGGTTTTGAGGTTAGGGTGGCGAGGGGCGGGGAAAGAAGGAAATAGAGTGCTGAGTTTTTAAAGAGCGTAATCCCATACGTAGAACTGGTTCATGCGCTGAGATAGACGCCGTTGGATGGATCTTGTATTAGTCTCAGCCGCTGAATAAAATATTCTCAGTGTTACTTCATGGACTTTATACTGTGAGTTTTAATTCGATTATTTGGATCCATTGTGATCAATTTGAAAAAGGCCCGAAAAATTAAATGGCCCATATTTAATTTTAATATTCTAACTATATTTTTTTGGATTTGCACAAAAATGCCCTAATTTGTTTGTATTTCTTTTTATAATTACTTTCTTTCATATGTCTCTTAAAAATAACTTTTTTATAAGTTTTCTTTTTTAAAAATACCCTATTTTCAGAATCCTACTATTTTCAATTTCTAACAGAATATTTTCACGTAATCGATTATGTGCCTCAACTGTTATTAATTTTTTTCTTTTCATTTTTTCTCATTTATCTTTTTCTGAGATTCAGAAGTATGGTCTCTTTTTTTTTATTATCCAAATTCAAATATTAAAAATAATTGCTTCATTTTTTTTCGAAAAATTAAGTTTCTATTAGTTGGATCGAAAGATTATGATTTTGATGGCTTCAGAAATCAAAAAACAAAAAAGGTTAGTGATAATATTGAAATTGAAATTTATTAATTGATTGATTGTAAAATGAAAATTGAATATTACAAAAAAAAATTATTTCAACGAATTTTATTAATTTTACTTGTAAAACAATTCCACATATTTCTGCAATTAGTGTATTAAAACCTTATTCTCACTGTCGGAATGCAGAACAAAAAAAAAAATAAAGGAACTTGGAGACTACCAAAATGCATTTATAACACATAGTATAGTCGTTTTATAAAGTGCACTTGTTTCTACTATTTGTCTATTTATTGCTTATTCCCACTATCGAAATTATCCAGTGCTAAAATTATTATGCACGTGTATATTTTGGTATATATTTTGCATCGAGAAAATAAACTAAAAGGCATTTGAGTTTTTTTTAGTCAGTTTATTATGCCTGTATATACTTAAATATTTTAGTATTAATATTTTATTTTCCAAAATCTCATATTTTGGTGTTTTGATTAAAATCTTGAATTGTTATGTCGAGGGGCGGAGCCAGGACCCCAGGGTCAAAGGGGGCACACTGTCAGTATCACGTAGTTCCGCCCTTAGGCACACATTATAATTTTATTATAAAAAATTAAAAATTAAAAACACATAAATTATACCATAAAAATATATTTCATTTAAAATTAAAAAAGGATAATGAATAAAATAAAATAAAAATATAACTTTAACAATTGTCATCGACGCGATTTCATTTTTGAAATCGTTAAATAATTAGCTCATTGTCTGTTCACATGTGCCCTAGTGTCATACGGCTCTAAAAAGCTAATGTCCATTCCTGGGAATATGCATGATCACGGGGCGGGACGGGGGCGGAGAATGCCTCCCCACTCACTGCCCCATCCAGAGGCGGGGATTTCTCCGTCCCCGCTGGCGAGGCGGGGTGAAAATACCCCCCAATCCCCGCCCCGACGGGGATCCCCGTGCCCTATCCCCGATTTAACTTTTGTTATTATTTCTTTTGCTTATTATTTGAATGAACCAAAACTGAATTAAAAAAAAAACCATTTAATAATTCAACAACAAAGCAACAAACAATATTACAGTAACTTTGAATTTCATTTTTTTTAGCAAAAAAAAATTCTAATAGGTGCAAAAACGAAACACCAACAAACCCATAATTACAATTCTTCAATCACTATACCTTCATCTTCATTTCAATCTCCTGACCAGAAAATAAAAAAACCCATCTCACCTGTGCCCGCTGCCATTTCAAACGATTCAAACCTGTGCCCGCTGGAGATGGAGAGAGTCGGTGGCGTTGGTGGACTGAGATCCAAAGGCAAAGGACCAGGACTGCTGGAGAAGAGGCAAGACGCAAGAGGACTTAGGGGACTGGTGGAACAGCCGAAGGAGGAGGATTATCCGGTGGTGGACTAGTCTGAGAAGGGGCTGCTGGCAGTGGAGTAGATTGAGTAGGACAAGCAAATGAAGAGGGGCAGTTTGCGGCGTGGTGGGTATTGGGTGGGTTTTGTTTAATATTTAGGGCATCTGGGCAAGAAAGGGAAAGTGGGAAAAAATATTATTTATTTATATATATATATATATATATATATATATATATATATATATATATATTGTTTAATATTTAGGGCATCTGGGCAAGAAAGGAAAAGTGGGAAAAAATATTATTTATTTATATATATATATATATATAATATTTTTTCGGGGCGGGGATCCCCGCAGGGTGGATACCCCGCCCCGAACTCACCTGCGGGGATTTTTTTGTCCCCGTCCCCGCGGGGAAAAAAATCGGGGATTCCCCGCCCCGATCGGGTCGGGGACCCGCCGGGGATGGGGAATCCCCACCCCGTGATCATGCCTACCTGGGAAATCGTTAGAAGCCATTCTTAAGGTAGGAGGATTGAAATAGGTATAAATGGTTTGTTCTAAAGTCATACAATTAAATAGATTTGCTACTACAAGATCTTAATTAGAAGTCCTTTACAGACCAATAATTCTTAGTAAATAACATATTATATTCATGCATGGAGCTTTTCTTTTTACTTTCATCCTTAATTTTCAACCACTCTTGCAGTGTAATACAAACAACTATATATCACCGTCCTTTGATAGAATTTTTGAATTTAATATATATAAAAGGCTTTTGATGAACCAAGTGAGCATATACCTAAACACAAAAAACTCATTGCCTTTAAACAGTCAAAATTTAACTAAACTATAATTAATTTATGTTCTTACTATTTTAAAACTTCTACCAATTGATTCACTTGAACAATTCTAACCTCATTATCAATTTATTCAATAAATTAACGAATCAAACATAGAAATAAAATGAAAAAAAAAATCCAGAAATTAAAAAGGCATATGCATATATATATTTTTATTTGAAAATTAAAATGTCTTCTTTGGATAGTTGAAACTGTCTTATGATTTGGCTTAAATGATTTGGTAGATTCTCTTCTTAAACAGGCAGTTAATCATCTGAAAAACATTGCAGACTATCACAGCTGAGATTCAGATGATCAAGAGAGAAACCAAACCTTAAAAATGGAAGAGATGAGCAATACGGAGCAAAAAAATTAAGAATCATGCAATTAAGAAGAAAAAGAGAGATACGATGGGTCTAAGCATGTAAAAATCGAAGACTGTGGATTTTTGATGGGTCGAGCGGCAGAGCCAGGGAAGGAAAGAAAAGTTAAAAGAAAAAGAAAGAAAAAGAAAAAAAAGAAATGCAAGAGCAAAACGACTGGGATAAAGGGGCAAATTTTTTTTATATGCCCAAAAATATTGGGTTTTTTTTATCCACATTAATCAAATAATGGTATTACAAATATACTCCCTTATAAATAAAATTTGAATTTTATTTATGTGCCCAAAATATCAGGAGCAAAATTTGAGAAGGGGCACTTAAAAATTTTTAGGGGGGTCACAATTCTAATTTATATATACATATCTAAACAAAAATTAAAATTGAGGGTGTGCATGTGCACACCCTCAATAACATGTAGCTCCGCAAGTGGTTATGTCGTATTTTTATTATAGATGACTACTTTTATTACTAATTATTGGTTGGTTTTCTATATAACCTAAATTGTTCGTAGATGTATTTACTTCCTATATACACAAAATCTTCCTATACGGACCAAATTTGTATATCTATATATATGACTATTGTGATTGTCGATAAACACAATAATAAGAAGAAAATATCAGTTTCTTTGTACTCTTTATTTTCTTGTTTTATATATTTTTTTATCTTTCAATTTATTTACAACACGTTATTAGTATGATCAAATATCTACCACAAGTTTTGATAATTTGAAGCCGGTGTTTTACTACAATTCGGGTCGAATGAATTAAAGTTTTAATTTACAGGAATTCAAGTTTTAATTTACAAGAATTAAATGGTAAGTAAATTTAATTTGTAAATTTTGAATTATTTTAATTTTCATTAGTTAATGAGATTAATTAATAAGTTGAATAATAGTACATCATAATAAAATATGGAAAATTTTAACATATGAAATTATTTAAAAAAAAAATTGAATGGCATTGTCCATTGGCATTGGTTTTGCTGTGTACATTAACATGATTTTAAAGATTTGTTTTGCATAATTACAAATTGATTCTTGCTTTATTATATTTTGATCCTATATATAATATAGAATGAATATATTTTATGCAAAGTAATATTTTGATTTGTTATATTTATATTTTTATTATTTTATTATCTTATTGGGTAATACAAAATAATTTTAAAGGCTCTTGAAAAGTTACAGAGTCATTACTCAAATACAATTTATTATATGGAGTATTATTTGTCCAATATGTCTCAAAGAGACTTATTATTTTAAAAGATATTCGATGATATGCATATCACTTTGAGACCGAAATTAAAATATTGAAATATGTATATGACAACATTTGTATCAATATTCTTGAAAAATATTTGATTTTACTAACAAATATAAATATTAGTACCTGAAATTTACTAACTGTTATACAAATATTAGTAAATCATATTAACTAATTAATACCAATATCAGTAAATTTAAGGTTTATTGATAAATACAAATATTAGTAAACTTCAAGTTTACTAACTGATTGATATTAATATTAAAAAACTTGATATTTATCAATTGATATAAATATTTAATATAAATCAACACGACTGGTTTCACCATTTCAAATCAATTATAGTACATAAATTTTTGAGAATTCATATTTATATTTATTAGAGAACCAGAAGTTTCTCTTATTCACTTTAAAAAAAAATTCATACGCTATTTGTTTTTTAAAAAATATTATTAAAATATCGCTAGCCAATAAAGAGACTGAATTCCCTTCGTTCTTGAATGAATAAAGATAATATATGTGAGCTCACTCTCCACCATGTTAACCACTTATATATTTTATAATTTTTGAAAGATACATCGATAAAATGGTAATATGTATATTTATTATCAACGCACAACCTGTGTTTTGTGAGATTATTCAAATTAAATGCACAAGTTTCACTTTATGCAATGAAGACATTTTTCTTGATAATACTAGCAATCATATATCGCTAATAAATGATTGTTGTAAGCATGTTGTACATATTTATACTCAAAAGTCTAGCAAAAATATTTATTAAATGCCTCTGATTAATTGCTAGATATTTTTATGAGAACAACATTACTATTTTTATATAGAAATACTCTAACACCCCATATCCTTTGGAAGGATAAAGCAGTATAGCGCTCGTAAAACACAGTTGCCTACTAAAGGTTAATGTTAAAACCAAGTCAATTAATATAATGTAATATTCATAAGCTCCATTATATTATGGTTAAATACATGTTTTTACCCCATTTGAAATTATTTTTGTCAAACTATAAATACAATTGCTCGTAGGGTAAGATTATGCATATAATTTAAAAGTCCTTTACAAACATACCATTACATTATATAATATACTTTACAATATTACATAGGATTTCATTAACTATACATTCAAAATATTATACTAAAAGTGGACTTGAGCTTTCCCTTAGTGGCCCGCAGATGTTAGCTCCAAGCACCTTGTACTTCTATATCAACGTACCTACACGAGAACAAACACCTGTGTTGAGCAATGGCTCATTGGGAAACATATAAAGCAAGCTGACTTATAGACGAAGTCCAGAAAGCATAAGATAAAATATATATATATATATATATATCCCATGGCAATCAAGTAATCCATCATATTTGTAACACTCTTATAATACTATACTAAACGTACGGTGACTGAATGTTTCAGTTATCCCGTTGAACTAAAGTCACAATGTGATGCTATAGTAAATAGTTCAGTAAAAATTTTTCGCATTTAAACATCGATAATACACTAAAACAATCAGTAATAATATAACAGTTAATACATAGTTCTATTGAAAATTCGTACTTATCTAACACAACATATAACCCGCATTATCCATTATGATCATATACATGTCATGACTTCGCTACTGTCTTTGTTACCCGTCACTTCTTCCCAATCAATAGTCACATGTCAGTCACATCAAACTTCCTACCTCTTATAACTTGCACGTAGTTACAGAACTACGTGTTGATCATTAAAATGCCCAGTGATAGGTACATATCTTAAACTTTTCATCTATGATTATTCATGCACGCATACACTCAACATTACTTATTAACCACTTTAGTTTATTGTTCATAATTGTTTACATTTACTTCAGCTTTTTACCCTTTTACTATTATTATTACTGTTTAAAATACCATAATTATTTTGATTATTATCGCTATTACGGCAGTTAATAGTATACTTATTCATTTGTCCTTCCTTTTTCTATTCTTATCCTTTCCTTTCATTTTAAACATTTTCACATTAATTATGGATTAACATTTATTTTCTAAACTCACTTACTTGTAACATTTGTTCATTATTCGTCCTTAAGTTCCTATTTCCATTACTTTATTTTTCTTAGTTAATCCATTTATGTATTTTCTAAAAATTTTCATTGTTCCATTTCCCTTAATCATTGTCATTACAACCATATTTTATTTACTTTCTATTGTCTATATTCCTTATATGTCCATATTTACCAATTAAATACAATTATATGATATAAAATTTACTTTATAATTTATTTACATTACAGTCACTATTATTATCAATATTCTTATTCCATTACTATGTTTGTAAATTTTCTTCTAATATTTTCTATAATTATTACCATTTACATGCTTATCCATATTCTTTGTCTCTATGCTCAATTCCTATATTTTTAATTAATTCATTTTTTATCGTTATCACTATTACTATTAATATTGGTACTATTATTTCTGATAAGTTACTTAAGTTAATTTATTATCCAATTTATAATTCAGTTTGCATTATTGTTAACATTTACATTATTACTACTATTATTATTATTAACGCTAACATTTATATTATCATTTATTTCTATATATATATATATATATCAAATATGTTATATGTGTCACATTAAATAATTAACACTATCGTTATTTTCTTACATTTAACAATATTATAATTTACAACATTATATAAATAATTACTATTATTATCATTTTCGTTGTAAACATTAACGTTGTCATAAGTATTTACATGAGCATAAATATTAATACTAATATTTTTATTATTATTATTATTATTAGACCATTAATTTCCTCATTAACATTTTATTATAAACCTAATACTCATATTACCTATAAATTATATTTAATCCTTTAATTTACATTTATGTTACTGATCTACAGTTTAGTCTCCAGAGTTTTACTAAAGTTACAGTTTTACTACTTATTCAATTAATTATCATATATTTGTTCATTTTATCATTTTAGTTCTTTTATTAGCACTAACATTCCTTTATCGTCATTTTACCATTTCTTTATCATTTTTCATACTCAGTCCATTCTTTGACATGCAAATAATCATTTAGTCTAAAATTATCAATTTTACGATTATATACATTTTAAATTTTTCTATTATTAACTTCTACATATCTTATTAATATTACCGCTATTGTTAATATTTTTATTATTATTATTTTAAGTCATTAATTTCTCCATCTTCAATTGTTTATTCAATTAATATTCATAATACTTGATAATTATATTTTAACTTCTTTAAATTATATTACTACCCTTTAGTCCCTAACTTTTCACTGAATTACAATATTATCCTTTCTTTCCACTTGTTTACCGTAATGCCATTAAATACCTTCATTATTACATTTATTTCATTAATTGACATGAAATTTTCACTTTAATCCTCACAATATTATTCTGATACCATTTTACACTTAAGTCCTCTTAACTTTATCCAAATTATAATTTCGCCCTTTATTTTCACTATATTTACAAATATGCCATTAATGTCATCTCTTCCTTACTTTTCACATTAATTTCATTTCTTATATGTAAAATTTCCGTTTAATCCCTAAATGTCATTTTTTTATGTCAAATTACCTTTTTAGTTCTTAATTCATTACTATTTTACCTAGTTTAATATTATATTGACTTACAATTTATTGTTTAATCCTTAAATATTACTTTTATGTCGATTTACGTTTTAGTTTTTATACAATTATAAATCTACTTACTTTACCAATTCATTTTCTAATTTTCCTTATTAACCTTGTTAATTATAAATTTTACTCTTTTACCACTTAATCCCTCAATCTTATTAATTTCTTACAATTAAGTCCTTTATTACTCTATTTCTCATTTTAAATTTTCATTTACTTACTTTAATTCATTTCTTTACTATTTTAAAATTCATTTTTACAACTTTGCCCATAGTATCAATCCGGTAGAAATCTCTGAACCGGATACACAGGGCATGGACCCCACAGATCCACTACATTTTAGAGTGACCCCGAATGACCAACCATACATTCTATTTCATTTTACATTTTAACATTTGAATATTCCAACATTTAGTAGACCGTCATTAGCCTATTTAAGAGAGTTGTCATGACTCATACCGCAGTGTGTAATCCCTATGACTAGCCAACTATATCCTGAACTAGATTAACTACCAGACACTACTAAGGGCAATTTAAATCATTCATTCAATTCAATTTTTATTATAACAATAACTTAAAATAAATTACACTATTAATTAACATAACATTCCATTCAACCAACATTTCCCATTAATATATAATTCATTATTTTTCCACTAATACATCTCCATTTCATTATTCAATTAATTCTAATATCATTCATGTCATGATTCCATAATATACCACATATATCATCATTTTCACCACGATCATAATGTATTATTATATTCTAAAATATTCATATAAATTCAAACAATTCCAAATAAATTATTATACACTCAATTTACATTATATGTTCATTTCATATCAATATATTTAACAATTTCCATTTTTACATCATAATAACCCTAAGGCTACCATTCGGCTTATACATATTTCTTCAAATTCCATTTTTCTTTTCACTAAATTTTCATTCATTTAACTATATTATACTTAAATTAACATATAATTACACTTAATTTACGTTAAATCATCAATTTTTCTTAGGTTGTCTTTAGGAATCCATTCAGCCCAATTAATCTTTCTCTTCTTATTTTTTATTTTTCATTCTTTCTTCATTTATTTACTTATATTTTAGTTCATTTAGCCTAAATATAAACTTTAATTACATTATATCATAATATATTTTCAATTTAATCTAGACAATATATTCGGCCTACATTATGTCTATCATTTGAATATTATTTTTCATCTCTTTAATTATTAATTTAGCCATATTACATATAAATTATTATGAATATGCCATTAATTCATCTAAAACATCATGTATACCTTAATATACTCAAGGTATTCAATTCGGCCTACATAGTATTCTTGGTATACAATTTATTTCTCTTCATTTTAATCATTCTAAATCTTATACTTAACCTCCCAAAATATGTCTATCAAGCTTATTTCAATTAGACATGCTTAAATCACACTCATACAATATGAACATAAGCTAAAAACATACATAATTAATGGAAAGGATGGGATATTGTAACACCCCCATACCCCCGGTAAGGAATATCGGGGTGCCACAAGCCAAACACACACATGCACAAAGGCGGAAGCGATAACAGTAAAATAATTAGAATAACTTGGGCCAAACAAACTGCTCTTATATCATACATATAAACTGTACATATTACAGAAGCTTTATACTTAATACATTATCATTTTCTGTATATGTACAAAACAGTTACCATTTACATATCGATACTATACTTCTCTATATATATATAATGATGTTACTCAAAACATCCAAAAACTCTATTTAGTACAAAAGGATTTCTATAAAAACTCCTAGTGGCCTTGACCTGCAGATATGCACCCTCTGATCCATTCCTGAAAACCTACACAGAAAAAACACCCGTACTAAGCGATAACGCTTAGTGGGAATAAACAGAAGCAAAAGACTTTGAACGAAGTCACAGATATATCACATGCAAATCAATAGTCATGTCACTTACAAATAACCATATACATAACCTTGTAAACAAATAACGGCATGCTTTAACCCATTCATGTATAGAAGACCAAAATATGGCAAACGGTATCGATAACATCTCATATACCTATACACGTATCGATAACATTTCACACTATGCTCATATACATATACAAGTATCGGTGACAATTCATACAGTGTTCATGTACATATACAAGTCTCTATTGCATCTCTTGTACACTACAAAAATATAAAGTAGCCTGAACTCTCAACAATTGTGGATACGGGTACTTTATTGTAAATACTGATAAACAGTATCAAACTCTAGAGACTTAAGTCAAAATGAATACTCTGGGTATTCGTCGGTAAACCAATTAAGGTCACTGTGGCAACCGCACTCTAACCCTTTATAAGCATGTTTATTTATCCACTACTATGACCATTCAGGCTCGTACAAGAACTCTACAAACTAAATCATATACATTGCATGTGCACTAATGTTCATTTAAAATACTATACACTATTTATGTATTAACTCCTATATAGCAATACAATATCAACGAATCTTTGCACTACACACTACTAATTAATCAAATGCACACTCCATTAAACATGTTCATAAACTTCATACATCACAATTCAATCATACATGATCAAAATCACATGCCATGTCATGTACAATACTTAAAAAGCACATATATACCTTTAATGCCATTATTACACTCTTATGCCATAGGATTAATTACCTATAATTTCAATTAACAACCACTCACATACTCATTTCATAAGGTTAAAAATGAGTTGGACAAGCTATAGGAACTTGCAATGAAGTTCGGTGCATTCCGGAAAGAAAAACACTCAAAATATGCAAAACAGGGGATGGTTACGGTGGTAACCACTTGGTTGTGACCGTGAGGTCCAAAAACATTCGATTCTGCCTTGTCTGGGCATTGGTCACGGTGGCAACCAATTGGTTGTGACCGTGATACACCCAAAATAGCAAAACAGAAGCGAAAACTCAGGACTGCTTCACTACTCTACTTTGTACAGCCTAAACCAATATCTAAACCTTATTTTTAGGCAAAACTCTCTTCTTAACAATTATTCCCTAGGATGTTAACTTTCAAATGGAATAAATTTCAGGTCAATTGGACATCTATAAAATCAGATATGATCTAAATAATCTGACCTGCTCAAATGAACCGGCCAAAGTAGAGATACCTCTATTTTGGCCAATTTTCAGGGTGTTAGAGTAAGAATTTGCTCAAGGTCATTTCTAAAACTTTTATAGACATGGAAGGCTTGATTCTAACGGAATAATAATAACTCAATTTGGAGTTTTTAAACTCCACTTATGAACAAAACATCACACGGAGGTCAGGTGAAAACATGAGCAGAATTTGCCAAAACCAACTTTATCATCACAACTATATGGTAACCTATCTAACATCATCAACACACCCTCAAATGATCAAGTCACATAATCATAAACATATATACACATATATCATAAACATATATACACATATATCATGAAAACACCATAAGTAATCAAAATGAACACAAGCAAAATCACACACGATCCCGACCTCTAAGAAGCTTGATCTCTGTTCTCTACTCGTTTCCGACCTTCTCTTTCCCTTTGTCTAGTCTTTTATCCCCAGGTTCAACAAAATCATACAAAGACAATCCAAGAATCAAACCTTGTTTACACTTTAAATCAAAAATAGAACCCAGAAGAAGAAGACCAATACTAGTTAGAAATAAAACCACTTACCTCTTCTTTTACTCTTCAAACCAATCCAAGGGATTCTCTTAAAAACAAACCAAATGAAGAAGAAAAGAACAAGGGGAAGAGCAAGAGAAGAGAACGGCAGAAAACCAAAGGAAAAAAGAAAGGAAGACCATAAGCCCCCAAGCAAGACCAACGTGGGACAAGGAAAAGAAAAGAAAATGAGCAAGTGGTCAATCCTCATCCAAAATTAATTACCCAACTTAATGCCACCAAAAACCTTAATTGCCATAAACCAAAAGAATTAACTCACAAATACCAAGTCAAAGCCAAGTGTCTCCTCTCTACAAAGCCACTTGTCACACTAACAAAGCAAGACACATAAGTCTTTTGCCAAGTGTCACACTCCTACGATGCTACATGTCAAAAATCCCAACTCAAGACTCACTTGCACCATCAAACTTTATAATATTAAACCTTTACAAATTCATATAATCACATACAAATACACTATAAACTCATCTTAATCCAACAAAAATATCGTCAAAACTTCTAGGGTCAAGTCGGGGTGTTACAGATATTGTATCCACTAACCTTAGATTCATTTTCTCCACACTTCCATCTTCCTTTCCATAGTTTTACTCCATGAAACATCACCATCTCCTTTGTATTCCTTAAGTGGCCGAATTCTCACATCAAAGAAATCACCATTATTTCACTTCATTTATTCAATATAACTACATAAACATCCTCTACATACCCTAAAATACCTATTTAAACCATTAAATTGAATTATAGACCTCAAAATCTCTTACCTTACTTTTGACACATAACCTTGAACACTTGATTTTTTTCACTTTTTTCACTTAAAATGAGCTTTTGAGATCATCATCAATGAAAAGAGAGGCTGAATTTTACTTAAAAAGGTGGGATTTGGTGAGAACTTTGGGAGAAGAAGGAAGAAAATGATGGAGAAATGGAGAACACTCCATTCGGCCAAGAGAAGGGAGGAGAGAGCTAGAGAGCTAGAGAGAAATCTGGAAATTGACTAATTTTTCTGCCTTATTTAGGGTCTTAAGTGTGCTTGGGCTTGGTTCAACTAATTAGGCCAACCCAAAAGCCCATTTAAGTTATTAAGCCCATTTTTCGATCCAAAATTATTTTCTTCACTTCCAAAGTTCAATTTTATAATTCATAAAATATATTTATTCAGCTCCATATAAAATTTTAGCCCAATCGGAGATCATTTTTCAGTCCGATAATTTCTTATCAGTCCAATAATCAACTTTTCTATCTCACCGTAAAATTTATTTTTCATTTTTATTTGATTCTCCATAATATTTCAAGCAAATTCATTCTTTCAGATAATTTTTTTGAGCTCTGTAGCACCAATTAGAGCTCAGTCAACTTTTGGTCAAACCGGTTAACTGCGGTCAAACTGGTCCGATCGGTTATGTTCTTTGGTTGGACAGGTTCGGTTCACTTTTCATCTTTAACTTCCTTTTTGCTCTTAATAACTCATCAGGCTTTGATTTCATCTCAATTAAGGCCCATTTCGGTCCGATTTACTAATTGGACAAGTGAGAATTTGATTTAATTAAGGATAAAATTGAAAGAGTAATTAAAGTTTTTAGTGAAAAAATTGTTTTAGTGATTAAAGGGTAATTGTTAAGGACTAAAGAGGATTTGCCAAGGATTTAAAGTGAAATAAAACAAGATTTTTATTGGTTGGACCAATAGGAGCTTGACATATGGTAAGTGGTTGGGAGCATTAAATGAAAAGGAGGGAAGAGAGAGAGAGGAAGGCAGATTTGGTTTTCTTTCCCGTGAAAGCTTCCCGTTCTTCCTTCTCTCTCCTGCTCTTCCGTCCCTTTTCTCTTCTTCTTCATTTTCTGCTCTCTACCTCTTGTTCTTGTGTTATTCTTTAAGATTTGAGCTGGTTTTTAAGAAGATTAAGAGGTGGTTTTGAAATGTAAGTTCGGTTTGGGGTTTATGTTTCTTTTTCTCCGTTTTCCTGGTTTTGGGTTTTGTGGTTATGGATTAATGAGTTTTGTTTGGCTTGGTTTGGTTCTTGCAAAGAGCTGCTGACAAGAGAAAAGAGAAAGGAAAGGAGAAGGTTTGATTAAAGAGGGCCTGGTTTTTAAAGCTTTTGAGAGGTTTGGGAGTTCTTGCCTTATTGTTATGTTTCAGCTTTTGTATGTGAAATTCTGGAAATTTGATAAGTAAGGCATGTTTAGGTGTGTATGATGGTTGAGTTTTGGCTATTTTTGTGTGTATTAAGGGTAGTGAAAATGGAGTTTGCATGTGGCTTTAACCCTATGTGTTTTGAGTTCTTTGAGTATGAGTTGAGATTAGTTGATGATTCTTGTTTGCTATATTTTTATTGATTGATATGAGAGTAAAATGTTTTAGCATGATTGGAAGTAAGTTTTGGATGCATGTATGAGTTGGTTTGGTGTTTGCTTTTGAGATGCATGAGTTTTGTAAGATTTTGGTTTGAGGGAGAGGAGTGTGGATCAGAAGCAGGGGTGAGGAGCTCGTCTCTGTCGCGAGCATGACCCCAATCGCGAGTGCGATAGAGCTCAGTCATCCGAACTCTTGCCATAGCACCCTCTATCGCGAGCGCGACAGAGAGCTCGGTAGCCAAACTCCTGCCATAGCGCCCTCTGTCGTGAGCGTGACTTCGATCGCAAGCGCAACAGAGAGCTCGGTACTCAAGCTCCTGCCTGGCCGGGCTGTCTCGCGAGCGCACTTCAGTGGGCGAGCGTAAGACCGACTTGCCACTCTCTGTCGCGAGCACAACTTTAGTCACGAGCACGACTGAGACCTGTTGGCTGCCTTTCGCGAGCGTAAGGCTTGTTACGAGCGCAACCTTGGGTGAGCTTCGCCTCTGTCACGAGCGCGACGGGTTGTCGTGAGCACGACCCTCCCCTGTGTATCAAAAATGTTTTATTTCGTTATGCTTTGCATGGTTTCTCACTCATGTTTATTTATGATTACTGCTATCATGAGCTGATATATGTATTATTTACATGTTTATATAGATATTTAATTATGGTCTTAGATGAGACTATTTGATATTGCAAAGTTTGAGTGATAAGATAGAGTGTGTTGAGTAAGCCTGAATGGTCATAGTAGTGGATAGATAAGTATGCTTATAAAGGACTAGTGATCGCAGTTGTTAGTGTTTGACCCCGTTTGGATCTAGTGTTTGATACTTTCTGGTATCTAAAGCTTTTAAAATGTTTTGAGACTTCGATTTCCAGTGTTTGATACTGTCACAGTATCCAGTGTACCCGTATCCACCACCCATGTAAATTCAGGCTAGTGTATTGAGATTGTACTGGGTTTTTCGTTTTGAGTAGTATACATGTTATGAGAAATTACTTGTAGTAGTGATTGGCCTTTGTCTTTTCTCTGCCAACCTTTTAATTTAGTGAATATGTTTATAATGCTGCTTGTTTTATTATAGGAGCGATTATAGTATGATTATGCATATGAACTTCGCATGTTATTATTGCATGCATTCATGAATGAATGTTTTATGTATATATATATGTTTCTGTTCCTCCCAACTAAGCGTTATCGCTTAGCACGGGTGTTTTTCCCATGTAGGTGGTAGGTTCGTTTGGTGTGGTGCATCTACAGGTCGGCCACTAGGAGTTAGAGTTGTTCTTTTTGTACTTTGCTCCTGTATTTTGTATATGCATTTGTATAGAATACTATTGTATAAGTTATATATATATGTAATTGATAAGGATCCTTTGGTAATTTTATAAATTAATGCATATTTTCGGTTTATGTAATTAAGTTTATTTGATTGAATGGTTATTATTTTTGCTTCCACTATAGTTATGTGTATATTTTTATGTTGTTGCTTGCGTGGCGCCTCAATATCTTCCCAAGCGGGGCGTTACAAGAAATTTCTGCAAATTTCCCTCTTCAAATGGTAGGCCAAAGCATTTATATGGCCCTCCACTTTACATCTTTCTAGCACTTCAAGTTGTCACAATTTCATTGGCTAGGTTTTGATATTTCTTATGTTTTTATTTTAGCTCCACCTTTTATTTAAAATCCTAGATTTAGCTTTTAATTAATCTTCATTTATAATTTGACCCCTAATCTTACATTCATTTATGCTTTTAAGTCATTATTTAACAAATTGTTAAATCACCGTGTTAGTCGAATCTTTTGAATCAATGACGGTTACGTCCTATCGACACACTTATAACTAATTCAGACATAATTGACTAACATTACATTCTAATATGTACTAATTCTACTAGGGTAAGTTTTGGGGCCTTAAAAATATTGATGCTTGAAAGCAATACTTACATGTATTATACCAATGAAAAATCATTAATTTCTCTCACTAAGTGCATTTTAATTAAATAGTGTTTCTAATATCAGGGGAAGAAAATAAACAACTGAAAAATAAAAACAACAAATATATTACGTGTAACTTACATCCTCAAATCATGAGTCTGAAGTTCCAAAGATTGTTTAATTATGATGCTAATGTGTTAGTTAATTTGTAAAGATTTATTGAATTTCATATGTATCAGCTGCAAATGCTCCAATTCAAAGTAATGTCCCAGCGGGACAATTTGCATTGTAGGGTAAATTATTAGATTCTAAACAAAAAAAAAAATTGAATAACAAGATGCAAATAAATCTAGATGGTCATATTATGGAGGCGGGTACTCCTGAAGAGACATATGAAATTAAATAAGAGATCTTAATATATTATGTCATTGAAAGGATCTGAAAAAGATAAAGTTGTCAACAACATTTCTGTATAAAAAGATTGATGTTGATATTTTCAACATAGTGAGGATCTTAAAATTAAATATATTGAAAAATACAGATACTAATTGCATTCAATTCTATAATATGAATTTTTGGATTTGTAGTTCAAATATTGAAAAATATGATGCTAATGGGGTACACATGATATTCATGCAATGTACAATGAAAGCATACAACATGACTTATTTTTTGACATTTATTACAATGAATTGGTATTTATTATAAAGAGATATATTTTTTTTTATAATAGATATGGATGTAATAAATTTAAAGTATTTATCAATCTGACAATTTATTAGCATGTAACTGATTGATATTATTTGCATATTTGATAATGAAATTATTACAAAAAATTCCCGAATGACTGAAAAATCGATTCGAAATCAAGCCGATTTTTTCGTTAACAGAACTGATCTGTTCAATTCATGGTTACTGAAATTTTAATTTTTTGGTTTCGGTTTAAGATTTGAAAAACCGTTGGTTTCAGTTAAATAATTGGTTTAATTATTATATTTAATACACACACACACACACACACACACACATATATATATATTGAACAAATCTGGAAAAATAAAACAAGATCAAGATCTAAAACACAAAATACAACAAGATCTGTAATAAAAAAATGAAAATTGAACAACAAATGAAACCAAACTAAAAGGAAAAAAAAAAAAAGAAAATACAGTCTGTAACAAGCTCACAAAAAAACAAAAATCTTAGTAAAAAAAAAAATCTAGAGCTGCTTCCTCCCTCTCGACGCTCTCCCTTTTGCCATCCGCTACTCTCCCTTCAAAAGCTACAACTATGTAAACCAAACTAGCATTAACAAAAACAAGATTGGAAAGAAGAAGCAGTTTTCTAAAAGAAAAAGAGAGATGGAATGAGAAAGAGAGGACAAAAACGAAAGAACGAGAGAGAGAGAAGGAATTGCGTATGGGAAATGAAATATTTCTTAGATGGGAATGTTTTGCTTAATAATTCACTACAAAAAAAAAAGGAAATTAGCGACAGAAATTTTGTCACTAATTTCATAAATTCAGTCACTAATTACTTTTAGCAACAAAACGACTAACCGTCGCTAATCTGGCCGTCGCAAGAAATTTTGCAACTAAAACATAAAACAATCGCTAAAAATAGCGACAACAAATTCCGTCGCTAAAAACAAAAAATTTCGTCGCTAAATAACACCTAAAGTAGTCGTTGGAAATATTAAATAAATTGATGGAAAAATAAGTAAATAAAGGAAAACAAAACGTACTTGTTTGTAGCGCGGTAATCACGTTGCGGAAGCGGTACAAGGATCTTCTTTTATTGGTCACCGGTCTGGCTTTTACCCACTCGGGATAATAGCAGCTAGATCACAATCTAGAAGTTCCTGAAAGATTAACACAAAATAATTGTGAGTGGGAACGAGCAGCCTTGCGGCATATAAGTTTTCTCGTTACCAAATTATGAGAACCTCGCCTCTATTTATAGAGGTCCTAGAGGATCTCGCCATCCGCTACTCTCCCTTCAAAAGCTACAACTCTGTAAACCAAACTAGCATTAACAAAAACAAGATTGGAAAGAAGAAGCAGTTTTCTAAAAGAAAAAAAGAGATGGAATGAGAAAGAGAGGACAAAGGGAAAGAATGAGAGAGAGAGAAGGAATTGCGTATGGGAAATGAAATATTTCTTAGATGGGAAAACTTTGCTTAATAATTCACTACAAAAAAAAGGAAATTAGCGACAGAAATTTTAATCACTAATTTCATAAATTCAGTCACTAATTACTTTTAGTGACAAAACGACTAACCGTCGCAAGAAATTTTGCAACTAAAACATAAAACAATCGCTAAAAATAGCGACAACAAATTCCGTTGCTAAAAACAAAAAATTTCGTCGCTAAATAACACCTAAAGTAGTCGTTGGAAATATTAAAGAAATTGATGGAAAAATAAGTAAATAAAGGAAAACAAAACGTACTTGTTTGTAGCGCGGTAATCATGTTGTGGAAGCGGTACAAGGATCTTCCTTTATTGGTCACCGGTCTGGCTTTTACCCACTCGGGATAATAGCAGCTAGATCACAATCTAGAAGTCCCTGAAAGATTAACACAAAATAATCGTGAGTGGGAACGAGCAGCCTTGCGGCATATAAGTTTTCTCGTTACCAAATTATGAGGACCTCACCTCTATTTATAGAGGTCCTAAAGGCTAGAGTCTTAACCCCAGTCTAACTCAGAATCCTTTCTGAGATAGGATTTGGTAATTTAATTTAGATTAAATAACTCAATTTAATCTGGATAGGAACTCAATCCTATATAGAGTCATGGGCGTATCATAACTCTATCATCTCCCACTCGCACATGACGGAACACATTCCATATATATAATCTTCAGTTATACAGACTAATAGATTGTGTGACCAGCATACCTCGAGAGCACATTTGCTATATACCTGTTAGGGATATATAGCTTCTCGAAAAGGCGATCCTTTTATTTCACGTATGCCTAACCCTAGACCACCTTCTCACAATCACCGTTTTAACTCATGATCTCATAAAACGTCATTCGTGTTCACTATTATGTTTCTACTCATAGAAACATTAATAGACATGTCGGTGAACCACGGATTCTTATGAATGTGATCAAAAGGTTATCTTCCCCTCTTACTATATGCCATCCATCATGATTCAACTCGCTTTTCCAGTTAGATCCGCCAGGCCTAAATTTTTCCCAGACCTCTTGGAGAATAACCAAGGTAGCCACATTGAACCATACTTCAGGGATAAGTTAAGGGTTCTAAGGGTCGATATATTAACAGGATCTCACAATAGGGAAAGTTGAGATCAATTGTATTAAATTCCCATCCCTTTGGTCACTTAAGCACACACGGTATAAAACATGTGTTATGGTGTTCTTTCCTTCCCTTAAAGGAGCGCATGTCTCATATTTTAAATAATGTGCATATAAAACACCATACAGAAGCGTAAGGTTGCGATGCACCGAAGCAC
The DNA here is from genome assembly GCA_947683425.1 of Excoecaria cochinchinensis. Taxonomy (NCBI): domain Eukaryota; kingdom Viridiplantae; phylum Streptophyta; class Magnoliopsida; order Malpighiales; family Euphorbiaceae; genus Excoecaria; species Excoecaria cochinchinensis. Next base: position 10,902,243 of record CANTUQ010000105.1, read on the forward strand.
CCAACTTTAGTTCGCTTGCTTAAGAACTACTTCTGGCTTTTAAAACAAAACATGGTAGTTACACATAACTAACCATTGGATCCCATACGATCCTTATTTTGGATCTCAATCCAAAGCATACAACCTTATGTATGACTTTATCTTGTGCCTTAACAAGACATATCTTGTAATTTCTGCAAGACGGCACTTTCATTTTGAACAGGCTCTCGAGCATACTCATTTGTTCAAAATTCGCCTCATCTTAGTCTTTGCCAACTCATTGACAAAACCAAGGTAAACACCCTCGTGAGTGGGCTACTTCTCTGTCTGACATGCTCAAACTCAAACAATTAACAGTAAATGTTCACATATTAAACATTCACACTCATGTATTACCAACAATGAACTTTATTATTATTCATAAATAATAATGATAAGGGATTACAAAAATAAAGTCAGTACACATCAAATTCTACGCAAACCCTGAATTCTAATGTGTCTCTCAAACACATCTCTAGTTACAGGTTTAGTCAACGGATCTGCAATCATATCATGCGTAGATAAGTACTGTAAGTTCACATCTCCCCGTACAACTACATCTCTTATATAATGATACTTAATGTCGATATGCTTAGTCCTACTATGAAATTTCGGATCTTTTGTGTAAGCTATCGATGATTGACTGTCACTTGTCCCTCCGAGGTAGTTACTCTTAAATGGTCTATCAACCTTTTTAGCCAAACTGCCTCTTGTATTGCAGCTGCGGAAGCTACGAATTCAGCTTCCATTGTTGATAAGGCTACACAGGTTTCTTTCTTGCTACTCCACGAGATGGCACCCTTGCCTAGCAAGAATATGAAACCTGAAGTGGATTTTCTCTCGTCCACATCTCCAGCCCAATCAGCATCAGTGTATCCTCTCAATTGCAGATCCTTGCCTTCATAACAGAGAGAATAATCTGCTGTACCTTTGAGGTATCTAAGTATCCTCTTAACTGCTTTCCAATGTGCTTCGCCCGGGTTAGATTGATATCTACTTGCCATGCCCACTGCATAGCAAATGTCCGGTCTCGTACACAACATAGCATACATGAGACTACCCACGGCACTGGCATAAGGAACGTCTCTCATACGCTCCACTTCATCTGGCGTCTTAGGACACATCTCTTTGCTAAGAAACTGATTCTTGGCAATGGGGCAGGCTATGGGTTTGCAGTTTTGCATATTGAACCGTTCAAGAACTTTGTTGATATATGTCTCTTGGGAAAGGGACAACAACCTTCTCAAACGATCTCTTGAAATCTTAACTCCAAGAATGTAATCTGCATTACCCATGTCTTTCATTTCAAAGTTGGACGATAGCCAATCTTTGATTTGATTTACGTACACTTTGTCATTCCCAGCTATTAGTATGTCATCTACATACAATGTTAAAATGACAAAGTTATTTTTAGAGCTTTTGTTATACACGCAATGGTTTTCATCAATCATGTTGAACCCATTCGACATGATTGTATCATGAAATCTCATATACCATTGTCGCGAAGACTGTTTAAGGCCATAGATTGATCTTTTCAATCGGCAAACCTTATGTTCGCTGCCTTTTTCGATGAAACCTATAGGTTGATCCATATAGATTTCTTCATTCAATTCTCCATTGAGAAAAGCAGTCTTTACATCCATTTGATGTAGGTCTAGGTCCAAACTTGCCACTATGGCAAGAATTAACCTTATGGACGTAAATCTCACAATAGGGGAGAAAGTCTCCTCATAGTCAATCCCTTCCTGCTGTGTAAACCCCTTGGCGACTAGCCGAGCTTTGTATCTTTCGATACTGCCATCAGTTTTTCGCTTCACCTTGAGAATCCATTTATTCCCAATCGGTTTGCGTCCTTCCGGTAGATCAACCAGTTCCCAAACATGGTTTGATCTCATAGATGCCATTTCTTCTTCCATTGCATTGATCCATTTTTCTTTAGCTGGGCTTGAGAAGGCCTCTTTGAAATTTTTAGGCTCTTCATCATCATGTGGGTTAACTAAAAGGGCTTCGTTCAAGCCTTCGATCTCAAATCGTCTGCGAGGAACACTTATCCTTTTAGACTTACGCAGTTCCAAATCTTGGTAAATATGTCTCATATATTCATCATAATTCGGAATACTCCCACTGGGGCCATGCTCCATACTCCCACTGGAGTCAGGAATACTCCCACTCAAATCAGGGTCTCGAACATCCGGATCATGTAGAGGAGGAAGATCTTGACCTTCTTCTTCTAATTCCCTCCCACTCGGATGGAGTGATCCTGATCGTTCATCTTCCTGAGTTTCATAGAAAGTGAAATCTTGATTCACTTCGCCCAACTTCAGAAACTCATTTTCCAAGAATATGACGTCTCGTGATTCAAATTCAGTCACAAAACCATTCTCTTGCTCACCCATGAATACGTATCCTTTTGATACTTCAGAATATCTCACAAAGATACTCTTTTTACCTCTTGGTCCCAATTTACCAAATTTACTTGAGGTATCATGGACGTAAGCAGCACAACCCCAAGGTCGTAGATGGCTTAGGTCAGGTTGTCGACCAGTCCACAACTCGTAAGGTGTGGATGCGACTGATTTTGAGGGCACTCGGTTTAGAACATATGTGGCAGTAAGTAAAGCATCTCCCCAATAGGAGATGGGCAAATTTGCTTCTGCCATCATAGATCTAACCATATCAAGGAGAGTCTTATTTCTCTTTTCCGCAACACCGTTTTGTTGTGGAGTTCTGGGAATGGACAACTGATGTTCAATCCCTTTTTCATCACACAAAGCTTTAAATTCATCTGAAAGATATTCCCGACCTCGGTCAGTTCTTAAAGCTTTAATCTTTTTATCTAATTGATTCTCAACTAAGTTCATAAAAGTTTTGAAGCAACTCAATGCTTCTGACTTGTGAGAAATCAAGTAGACATAACCATACCTTGTATAGTCATCTATAAATGTGATGAAGTAGTAGGCCCTATGCCTTGCCCTCACGTTCATTGGACCACAAACGTTAGAATGAATTAATTGCAATGGAAATTCAGCTCTAGTTCCTTTTCCGAACGGTTTTCTTATTAGTTTTCCTTTTAGACAATGCTCACAAGTAGGTAATTCGACCTCATTCAAATCACCTAGTAAACCAACTTTGGCTAACCGACTCATTCAATTTTGCCCAATATGGTTTAATCTAGCATGCCACAATTTCACATGATTCTCATTATTATGTGAAGTAGAAGAGATTAAAGAAAAACTATTATTATTCATAAAGTTAGGATCGATATCCAAAACAATGAAATTGTTCGAAATAAAACCAGAACCATAATAGACATCATTCAAACATAAGTTCACACTGTCATCTTTAAAGTGTAAATCAAAACCAAGTTTTAATAACATAAGAACAGAAACTAAATTCTTACGAATATCTGGAGCATAAAGCACATCATGTAGGAGTAAGGTCCGGCCTTTGCGTAAGACTAATCTACACGCGCCAATCCCTTGAACCGGCACTCTTGCGTCGTTTCCCACATATACATATTTTGCTCCATATGGTATTCGTCGGAACTCTACAAAGGCATCTCGATCCTTTGCTACATGGTCCGTTGCTCCTGAATCAACCACCTACAAATGATGAAATTCAGTTAGAAATACAGAACTAGATACACAAATTTCACTCACTCTTGAGTTAGAATAGTGTACCTGATTGGGCATAGTGCAGTCTCTTGCATAGTGTCCTTTCTGCTGGAAGTTAAAACATTTCACTTTTGAAATGTTTATCTTTTTCTTGCCTTTGGAACTTTTAGAATTCTGCTCCTTTTTCTGCCTTTTATTTCTCTTGGCAGGTTCCTTATCCCGACCTTTGAAGCCCTTCCTTTTGTTCTGGTTGGAGCTCATTCCACCAGAACGGGACTGTGGCACATGCACCTCGGCATTGACCTTAATCGATGCCAATCTGTCATCTTCTAGCTCCAAATGTCTTGCGACATCCTCAAATGTCTTCACACTATCCATATGAGTCAGTTGCATTTTCATATGCTCCCAACTCTTGGGTAAGGAACGGATGACAGCTTGCACTTGCTGCTCGTCGGTCAACTTATGACCATATTCACTAAGCTCGCTCATCATATTTTCCATCTCCCTGAGATGTTTTCTCATTGAATGATCAGCCTTCTTCTGATAAGTATCAAACTTGATCGTTAAAGATCGGAGTTTTGTTAGAGTCACTCCTCCAAACTTCTCCCGCAAAGCGATCCACAGATCCATTGCGTTCTGATACTTGCGAAATTGCTTAGTTATATCATCCTCCATAGCACTCAAGAGAATGATACGAGCAGTGGAATTCTTTTTCTTCCATGCCAGATATACATCTCGATCCCGCCTATGCTGGGCCGTGTTGCCATCCTCGGGTTCAGCCATAACCGAACTCAAGGTTTCGAGAGCCTCTTGCTCCTCTAGCACATACTGGATCTTCATACTCCAGATTTCATAGTTGTCGCCATTTAATTTCAAATCTTTATTCAATTCAGCGATAATAGATTTGGAAGCAGATGCCATTTGTATCCGCTGATTCAAATGGAACAAAGTTGCACATTATTAGTGGGAGATAAGGCAATACATGCAATTTACTATACACCTGAAATAATAACCTAATAAAGTTTTCTATTAGACTTAAATTCGAAAAGTATACTTAGAGTACCAATTACCTTCTAAGTTCTAATGTCCAACTTTATAGGTTAAGATTTTATGCATGGTAAATTAGAATTATTGGATTACTAAGTTCTTAAACTTATGAGGGATATCTTATTGGTTTTATTTTATTAAGTCTCTACTTAATAAACATGCAAACATTTTTACTCATAAAACATTGCAAGGCAATTAACATTTTAAAATAAACACATTTATTAAAAAATAATCAAATGCCATAAGAATAAACTCATTCATTCAACCAATAAATAAATCTAATAATCCTCAAATAAGACACACATGTCAAATAATAATAATAATAGGAAACATAAATCCTATAAAATCAAACAAACGCTAACTATAATTGACACTCATGTCACAACTCTAGAAAACTAGATCTCCTCAAGACCTTTACTGACACAGGGACTGATTCTTTGACCAACTTCATCAATTCATAAGGGAACTCATAAGTTTGTTGATGAAGCCATGGATGATACACTTCACGTCCGCTTCTCAATTTCATCACAGATGGAATGTTGCTCCTCAACACTCCTCTTTTGGCAACTCTAGCCAAAAAATGGATGATAGATTTCTTATAAACTCTATCTCCTATGTACCAAGTAGTTTCCAAAAGCTCTTTTAGGACTGGATGATATGCAAAAGAATTAACTAATGCTTTGATTTTATCTCTGTCATCCCTTCCTAAGCTTAAGCCTCCTATCCAAATGCACTTCTGCATTTGTTCATGCATAGTCAATATATGACGCACAATAGCATCAATATCATCAGCTCGATAGGTCCTCCGCATTCTCATTTTGCTTAATGAACGCACTCTTGCATTTCTTAAAGCAATCCCATGCGGGATTTTCGGAATCATAGGTGTCCTTATCATCATTTCTGAAACATATTACAGAAATTCAAATGGTTAATACACTCATGTATAAACACATATGATTGAAACACATTTCAATCAATAAATAAGGACAATAAAAAAATTTCAAAATATTTAAAAAATAGAAAACACATTTTTCATAAATATTTTTTTTTTAAAAATAAACAAAAAATATTCCATGGTCGTCAAAAAATTTTAAAACATAGACCAATAAATCAGAAATATTTTGAAAAATATTTTCGCAAAAACAACGAGCTGATTCGGAGGCCGGAAAAGCCCCCACGAGCCGACACGCGCCGACGAGGGGGAGGGGGACGCGCTCACGCGCCCCCACACGCCACACGCGCGTCTTCAACTGGCCGGACACGTGTCAACACCACAGTGTGACATGTGTCCAACTATTACTGGTCCATGTGTTGCCCACGTGGCAACATGTGGACACGTGGCAGTGACGTGGCAGTGACGTGGCTTGACACGTGGCGGACTCTGATTGGTACATGTGGGTCCCCTGACACGTTATCATGACACGTGGCAAGCCCCAGCTCTGCCACGTGTCGACCCCTTATTGGTCCACCTGGCGCCACGTGGCACCCGGTGGACACGTCGGAGCCACGTGGCACGACCTCAGTCTGCCATGTGGCTCTTTACTATTGGGCCACGTGTCGATGACGCGCCACGTGTTTGCGTGCATGTGGGCCACTGCCCACGCGCACGCGCCCAACGCATGGTGGCGCGTGCAAGCCACGCGCCACCTTCCCGGCCTCTTTTGGACTCCGGATTTCGGCCGGCCTAGGGTTCTCGGGGTCTGTGAACACAGTAGAATGGTCAAAAATAAAAATCCCAATTTCTAGACTAGCGTTTCGAATATTCAATTTTATCCCTCGGGTTACGGTGTACACATACACGAAATTGAGTCAAAATATACACGCATATATATTTTTCACATAAAAAACAAATTTTTGTTGCGTTTCATGCTTCCTAAATCTATAAATTTTACTCATTAAATTTTAGATTGATTTTAAAAGCCACATGCCAGGACGCAATAAAACGATGGCTCTGATACCAATGATGGAAAAATAAGTAAATAAAGGAAAATAAAACGTACTTGTTTGTAGCGCGTAATCACGTTGCGGAAGCAGTACAAGGATCTTCCTTTATTGGTCACCGGTCTGGCTTTTACCCACTCGGGATAATAGCAGCTAGATCACAATCTAGAAGTTCCTGAAAGATTAACATAAAATAATCGTGAGTGGGAACGAGCAGTCTTGCGGCATATAAGTTTTCTCGTTACCAAATTATGAGGACCTTACCTCTATTTATAGAGGTCCTAAAGGCTAGAGTCTTAACCCCAGTCTAACTCAGAATCCTTTCTGAGATAGGATTTGGTAATTTAATTTAGATTAAATAACTCAATTTAATCTGGATAGGAACTCAATCCTATATAGAGTCATGGGCGTATCATAACTCTATCAAAAATATTAGCGACAAAATATTCCGTTGCTATTCCATCGCAAAAATTATTAATTCTTTTATTATTAATTTCTATTTAATTTTATTATTATTATTATTATTATTATTATTATTATTATTATTATTATTATTATTACATCAAAAATTTAATTTATATAAATAATAATTATGTAATATTATTAACAATACTATTAATTTAAAAATATAATATTATAAAAATATATTAAATTATACAATTAAGGGCGTACAAATAGTCAGTTCGGTTCGATTTTAAACGTAATCGAATAGATAGAAAATCGAACTTATATTAAACAAAATAAAACCATTTAAATAAATAAAAAAAATAACATACATCAATTTTCATATTATGTTCCAAATAAATACTAAGCAAAATTACATTAAAAATAAATATACATAAATTACATTAGATGTTGCCTATGATTTCGTGCTTTATTGGTCCCGAACTGATATTGAGTCTAATCTTGAATAGAGGCCTAAAATTAAAAAAATAAGTAAAGCAACAATATATGTAGATTATAAAGCAAATCCAAATGAATTAATCTCCAAAAATTAATAATAAAAATAAAGTCGTATAATAATAATTATTTATTAACAGTATTTATGTATATGGACTTCTAACATACAAAATAACCTATATTTATTCTACTTTTTCAATTCCAGTACCAATTAATTAAATCCAAGATACTCTTTTCAATAATAAAAATAACTAAAGCATCGTAATTTAGAAATTACTTTCTACAACTCCTAATAATAATTACTATCACTGCAAATAAATATATATTTCAACCATCATCTTGCCTTGCTAAAGCACTGGGGGATCACATTTTCCCTCAGAAAGTACATGTAAGAATATTGGTACAAAAATTAATTTCAGTTCTTTGTATTCATTCTGAATGAAATACCTTTTCATGGTTGTAATATAGACCACACTGCACATGTAGAAAAACATGAACAATCATGGTTGTAATATAGACCAACACTAGCCATTGCTTAATTCTACAATTGCAGACACTAGCCAAGGACTTATTCATAACTATGCACAATGAGGACAGAAATGCACAAACATATGCATTTAAACAATCGAGGAAATCTTGCTCATACAAATAATCTGTAATGATCTATATAATAATCCTCCAAACAGCAAACAAATATCAAATACCAAATCCCAAACCACCAAATACCAACAACAAATAACAAACAACAAATACAAACCATCAATTAGCAAACACCAAATATAACATTAATCCATGAACTTAAGAGCTAGCTTTAAGTTAATCATATATCTTAAATTCATACCCCTGCCATCTTCTCTGTTTCATCAATCAAGGCAGTCCATGCATAAAAGTCCAATGAATTAACCCTCACAATATTCCACAACCTTTCCTCCTCACCTTACTCTCATGTTGCACAACACTAATATATCATATTTTGTCACATAATACATTTATTTAACAGTATTTGTTGCATCATTTATCTGCATTACATTTATATCAATTAGGCTACATTATGCGATCATAAACAATATTATTGCTTAAATTCCACTTAATCCAACCATCAAATTTCTTCATATTCCTAAGTTATTCCTTGCCTTCATAGTACATAATACATATCAATACATTTCATTTGACTATATCTATTTAACTTGGTCTTTCACCTAACTTTAACTTCTCTCATACTGCAAATCAGGTATATATTTATCAAGTGGATGCACATTCTTTATCAGACTGGATCTGATGCTCAACAGGCTCTCACTAAAAATGCTATGCATATAAATGGGGAACTAATAATCGGTGTAAAGTCAGTGAATCCAATACAAAGGCGGGCTTTGAACCACCAATTCATGTTCTTCCCACCACCACTCTCTTCTACAAGCTTAGCTTTTAGCATATTGGAGGCTTCTCCTCTCCCCCACTATTTGGAATATCCCCGTTTTACTCCAGCAAAGTCTATAGCTTCCAAAATCTTTGATTTCATGATTGGAATATAAATTAATATTTTGCTCATCTTAGATGATATGCGTAACTGCTTCCGGCAACTCATGGTCTCTTTAGTTTGTTGTGATGTAATTTTATGCTTGTTTGAATTGCATTACAGTAAGACACTTCTTTCAGTAGTAGCTTTAACCGTTCCACCTATAATTTACTTTATTTTTACCACAAAAGAATCTGGCCAAAGATGGACATAAGCTAAATGTGACAAGCTAAAATCTGCAGTTATAACCTCATATGCTTAAAAATGTTCTGTTTTGACTGTTTATTTAGAAAAATATAGGCAAACTAAGGTAATTAAGAATACTATAAAATGCCAATTTAAAAGAGAACATCAAATATTCAAATAATTTAATTTACTGGGCTAGCAATAATACAAGCTCAAATAATTTAATTATATTGTCAATTTTAATTTCCTTAGCAATACAATTCATTCCAACAAACACAACAAATAAGTCAACTTACAACATAATTTCACAATCTGTAATTTATAAAAATAGTCCATAGTAAATTGAATTTATATAAAATCATATAGATAAGTAATTTTGGTAGTCACTTACCATTTTTTTGTCGTTTTAGTTCCCTTTGCCGGTCACCGAAAATCCATCGCCGACAATTGAGGAAGAACGGCAGGTACAGGGAGGAGCGTCTGGTCGCCAGGAGTTCGTTGGTGCCGTTCGTATCGCCATCCGACACCGGAGCTGGCCGAAAAATAGAGAAGAAGCTCGCGACACACCATTCGCGATCTCCTTACCGGCGGCACGTGGGGATGATCGGAGGGTGCCGGAACGTTCACTTGGTCACTAGGACTTGAGCGGTGGTGCCCATTCCTCCAACCGCCGTCGAATTTGGCCGAAAATTGCAGGAGAAGCTTTGATTTTTTTCAGCTGCACGGATACAATACCCCAGCGATTTCATCGGCTTTGATCCCTATTTTCCTTCATTATAAATAGAATTAATAACCTCCAGAACATTTTAGAAGTTTAATATAATCGGAGTATGTAAGATCAAGCAATACACCTGTAAGGCTCCGAAATAGACATTAGTAGTAATTTGTGTAAATATAAAATTATATTCTATATAAATAACATTAAATGAGGGATTAATTTGCATAAAAGAAAGTTTGATTATATTAAATTGAGTTAAACAAAAGTCGAATGGATTAAATAGGTAATTGACCAAAGTATATATATAGTAACATGCAAAATCTAAAAATAACATCTGGCATTGAGAGTGGCAAATGTAGGAGAGGCCATTTTCGGTGGGTATTGAAACCATAAATTCTAGATAAAATTCGTCCCTATTTCTATCCTTTTATATGAAATTCTATCTGAGGACATTAATAGAGATTTAGCATGCTAAGTTAAGAAATTCAAGGTTTATTTGGTAAGTTAAACTTTATTCTTTCTTATCTTCTTCATTTTCTGTCTTCTTGGATGAGTTGGAGTTCTGTAAATAGGTTCAAATAGTTTGTAATATGAAATGCTTGTGTTAATTAGCTGAAGAAGGAAGTAGTAAAGCAAAGAAAGGGAAGGAGAAAGCTGTCAATTGAGTGTCAAGTTTTAAGCTTGGAAGAAATGGCTTTAACAGGTTTAGAATTTTAATGTTTGTTACTTGATACATGATAGTCTAAATTGTACGAATTGTGGAGTGCAAGAAGAGTTTAATAGTTCATTTTATGCTAGAAATTGTGCCTGAGTTGGGATTACAAATTAACTGGAGTTTAGGAGATGGTTTGAGTCATAATATGTTTTTGAAGCCCCTTGAAGTAGCTTCTGTATATTGGCTTTAATTTGGTCTCTAATTGCTTAAACAAGGTGATTTTTAGTTGTTAGAGGATTAATAGATTTGTGAATAATTAAAATGAAGAAAATTAACCCAGAAATGTTGATTATAGATTTAATAAGACAGGTAAAGTTGAGTTCGAATTCTGCCATGTGCAGATTATGCAGTGCAGTAGGGTCACAAGGTGGTAAGACAGTTCTGACCACCGTGTAATCGAATTTTGGAAGAAAATCATGAGTTTTATGTTGATCCACACGGTGGTTAGGTTTTCCTGGCCGCTGTGTAATGACCCTCACGGTGGGTAGAATGTCCTTCCCACCGTGTAAAATGCTTCTATTTCCACTGTAATTAAGTGTGTGCCATGTCACACAGTGGTTAGGATTTCGTCACCACCGTGTGACTTCTAAAAATCAGAGTTTATTAGTTGAAAATATTGATTGAATGAATTCTAAATTGAACCAAAATGATGGTGTTATTTATCTATTATTGTTAATAGTTATATATTGAATTAATTTATTGATTTAAACACATGATTATATAATGAATTACATGCAGTATGCCAATGAATTAATGTAAGAAATTGTTATTCTGTGCCTGAAGTACTTAGAGTCATGGATAAATAGGCATGCCTATAAGGAATATTGTTTGCAGTTGTTAGTGTTGACACGCGAATGGTCTCTAGTGTATTGATACCTATTTGGTATCTAGTGATTTAAGACCATCGTGTCTCTAGTGTTTGGTACTGTTAATCAGTATCTAATGTTTGATACCACTTATGATATCTAGTGTTCCCGTTCTCCATTTCTATTATTGATTAAGGCAATTTAAGAATCCTTAATTTTATTGAACAATTTAAGTATTGATATAAACACTTGTTAAATTGTAACTTGGTATAGGACAATAATTGTTTATATTATTTAAAAGAAAATTGTGCAATTACTGACATGAAGTAAACATTATTGATTAAATTATATGTTATATTCTATTTATGCTCTACCATATCTTTTATATTTATGACTTCGTTTAGAAGTCAACTTGCTTTGTATATATCCCCACTTAGCCATTGCTCAGCACGAGTGTTTTTTCCTTGCAGGTATATGAATGTAAAAGTGTTAAGATTTTGAAGTTTACATCTGTAGGCCACTAGGGAAGATTCACGTTTATTTTGGTATAGCATTTTGAAATGTATAGTTATGATGATGTTTTTGTAATATAAGTGAGATGTAAGGTAACATAAACTTTAGTAAAATGACTTATATTATATATATAAATATGATCATCTCATGAAAGTATTTATGCATGTTAATTTTAATTTGATTAAATGATTAACACTTAATAAATGTAAGATAACTATGATAACTTTATGTAGCTACTTCTTATCCTCTTAGGGGGTATAAGGGTGATACAACACCAATATCCTTAATAAACCACTTAGTAAGGGTAAACAAGAGGTAGTTCCTCTCGCTCTCTTCCAGATTGCGATTCTGTTCCTATTTCTTTTTCGAGAGGACAGGAGCTGAAATTTATGAATTTTATTCCTATTTATGTTTCCTTGCAAAAAAGATGTTCTAACCTAACAAGGCCAAAATATTTGTGAATGTTATATTTTGGCCATGTAGAATAGGAAATTATATCATGTATATGAACTTATTTTGAAATTTTGAGAAGGTTATATTCATTTATTAATGCTATGTTTTGGCCAAGTGGGAGATTGTTAGGAGTATGCCCTAAAGCTCATGTAGAATAGAGAATTATATCATGTATATGAACTCATTTTGAATTTATGAGAAGGTTATATTCATTTATTAATGCTATATTATGTGTACCTTTGGTTTGATATTATATCTTAAATTAATAAATATAGTTATTGGTATTATAAACACAGTACAAAAGCAATCATGAAAGAATTCATAATATGACATGCTTATTGCATGCAAATGTGTTAATATCTAAATATCACATGTCATAGTATTAACAAGACAAGACATTGTTAATATGGATAGACTAGCACATGTTGTAACACCCCGAAATGTACCCAAGAAGGATTTGTGCATTTTCGGGGATTTTGACGATTGAAATCGTGTGATGTGATGGTCGAAGTGATTAAGTAGTAGGAAAAGATATAATTAGAATCAAGAAAAAGAGAGCCAAGGGTATTTCGGTAATTTCATATATATATGGATTTAACTGAGTGAAATAAATAAATAAGAGGGCTGAATTTTGAGAATGGATCATTTATATGTCGAATGTATGTGAAATGTGGTGTCAGGTGTGCCGAAAGGACGAATTCGGTATTAGTGCAAAAGTTTCGGCAAGTGCGGCCAATTGCAAATTTGTAAGGTATCAATTTAGGACTTAATTGAAGGGGATAAGATTTAATTGTTGGCAAATGTATGAATTATAAACATGTATTATGCCAAGGAAAGGTTAAAGAAGAGTTGGAGGACCAACAAGGAGAATTGTTATAAAAATCTACCTAGGGCCAATAGGGGGGTGCCATGTGGCATTTGGGATAGGCTTGACTTAATTAAAAGGGAGTAAGAACAGATTTCTGCTCATTCCCTCTCTTTCTTCACGTTTTGCCTTTCTCCTCTTCCCTTCCTCTTCTTCTTCATCTCACGCCAGCCCCTCTCTCTCTCTCTTCTTGCAAGCCCAAGTTGTGTATAATGGATTGTAGCTCAAGTACTTTTATAAGAGATTAGAGATAGAAAGGTAAGTTATAACTTTTGATTTCTGCAATTCCTCTTTGTTCAATTAGAAATCTTAAGTATTATTTTATGTTTTGATGAGGAAATTGGAATAATAAAACTGAAGAAAGAGTGTGGAAGCAAGAAGAGCAACCATTGAAGCTAATGGAGCAAAGGAGTTTGAGGTTTGGGAAAAGTTATATGTTTTGGTGTGAATTCTTAATTATTGATTTGTGTATGAATGAGTTTCTATTTTGAAGTGTATTTTATTTAAAATTGATTAGTTGTGTTGATGTGGTTGTGTGGATTGGCTTGGGTTTAGCGAATTTGAATTTTCTAGGGATACTCTGTCTAGATTCCACTGGACCTTTAGTGTTCTTTTTAGTTATAAGTCAAGCTATAGATGTCCAAATGAGATGATAATAGTGCCATTTGAAAGATAATTCATTTATCTAAAATTATTTCTGAAGGACCGGAACCTAATTCTGACTCTAGGACCCTTGAAACTGGTAAAAACCGGGGTGTTTGTACTTAAACGGGTTTACAGGAGCAGTGTAGGTTGTGTAGCTCATATCTGGAGTTTTAGATGTCCAATTGATCTAAAACTTGTTCCATTTGAACGATAACATCCTAGTGAACAATTCTTATGAAGACCACTTTTCCTAAAAATGTGGTCTAGAGGGTGGTTTTGGCGATACAAATTTAGGGTAAAAAGCAGTCTTGTGAGGCACCAGAGGCGAGCCTCTGTCGCGATCGCGACACAGGTCGCGACCTCGCGACAGAACAATGCATATAAGGCTTGTTCTTCTTCTTTTTGAGCTCCTAGTTGCCATGGGTCAACCCCTTACCCTTCCCCTTAGCTTATTATGCATGTTTGGGGTTAGCAAATGACTATAAAGTCGTTATCAACGGGGAAATGCATTTGAGTATGTTTAAGACTGGTAATTTAATTAATAAAGTAACAAGGTATAAATGTATTAAGGATTGTAAGTGGTGTGATAAAAATGTATGAACCTATGAGTGCATATATATATGAGGATGTGATACAAGAGTTTATGCGTGGAATTTAAAAGTTACATGCTTTTAGTTGTTGAACATGATTGATAAAGACTGTATATGAATTAAAAGCCTCTGAAGTTGATGAGTGCACTTGAATTATAATCCATACTTGGTATCAAAGTAGAGTATAATTGAGTTGCGGTCTTTTGAGCCTGATTACCGTTATAGTGGATAGATAAGCGTGCTTATAAAGGTTAGAGTGCAGCTGCTAGAGTTAGCCTTAATTGTGGCCCATTTGTATAAGACCGACAAAAGTCTGCGAGTCTTTAATGATTCAAGACTTGAGGAGATTTATTTATAGTTTAGAATTTATATGAGATATTAAGAATGAAGTAAATGATGGAATTAAGTGTGTTGTAAACCAAAATTAAAATGAACCTTTCGTATCTCGACGACTTTTAATTTGACTATTTAGTTACGAAATGACTCTTAGGCAATTGAGTAGTTTGGGATATTTGTGTTGGAACTCTTGGATTCTATACACGAATTTAGGAAAATAATGTTCAAGAAAATTAGTCATGGACATGACAAAAGTAAGTATGTTTCTATGTGAAGTGTATGCAAGTGAGAGAAGAAAGAAGGATGATGTTTAGCTCTGTCGCGAGAGCGACAGAGATCATCTGGTTTTATCGTGGTCGCGACTCATATCGCGAGCGCGATTCCTAGTGTTTGGTTGGGCTCTGTCGCGAGCGCGACTGGCGTTGCGAGCGCGACAGAGGCCATTTAACTTTCTGTCGCGATCGCGACAAGGGTCGCGAGCACGACTCTTTTCTATGCCATGAATAAATGATTGATTGAGCTATTTGACATGAGTATTGGCTTGTGATTCACATGTGACATAGTGTGTAATTTAAGATGTACGATACCATGCAAATTATAGTTGTAATAATTTGTGGAGCATGTATTAAAATTAAATGTGATTATAATTAAAGGTTACGGATTGTTATAATTACGTGAACCATTATTTTTATGAACAATTTATGTATCGGATTATTATGCGATTGTAATAAAAGTATGTACTTTTGAAAAAGATTTTATATTATGACACGAGCATTTTTAAAAGAAATAATTAAGTATTAGCCTGCATTAGTCGAGTCGTGGATAGTTAGGCATGCCTAATAAAGTTATGTGTAGCTGCAGCCATGTGTACGATTTGGACCCTGATCAGGTCCCCCGAATGGATCTTCGTGATCTTTCTGTTGAATCTTACCTAAGATTCTATGTGAAAATACTTTGGAACAAGAATAAACAGATTGTTTTGATACCCTCGGGTATCTATGTATTATGAGAATATTTCTAGTACCTCCGGGTATCTATGTGTTACTCGTTATCCACCCTTTTGACTTAGCAGGCATTAACGAGCATAATTATGTGAACTGAATGATACGTGTGAATTGATAAAGATATGTTAAGCTTTGTATAAATTTATGCACTCAATGAGAATGTGATCACCTTGTGCGATAAGACTTATATTGTGGCATGAGTTGCGCTTCGCGCAACTATGGTTTTGGGTCCAATGGGATCCCTATGCGTAAATGTGGTAATGTCTTTAATAGTTCATATGCTTCAGCTTTGATTATTTTCTTTGTACTATTAACATGAGTTAATGATACGATAGTAATGCATCAATTTGAAGGAAGTAATTAAACGAAAGTGATTATATATATATGAGATACATTTATATGCTTTGAACATGAAGTTAGATCATTAGCGGCTTACTCATGACCTATTTGATATGTGAGAGTTAATTATTGTAATTAGGGGTTTGATTATAGGCTTAATAAATGATGTGTATGACATGCGATATATGATTATTAAAACATGAAAAGTATGTATCAAGCAAGACTGTCACCCTGTTTAATCTTATAAATGATTATGTTTAAAATATTCTAATTATGACCAATTATGTACTTATATGTTAAATGATTTGATGTTGGTTAATTATTGTGTGTTATGACTGACGGCCATTGTGAATGGTCGTCCATACTATGTGTTTTCCCCACTAAGCTTTGTGCTTAGCATGGGTTTTTATCCATGCAGGTTTGGAGTTAGTCGTGTTGTCGAGGTTAATCCGCAACAGTCTGGCCATCCAGTCCGTAGTAATAGCTAGTGTTTAGGAATTATAGTCTACCTTTTTAATGTAATTCTTAATGAGCATTGTATTGAAGCGATTGGGATGTAATAAAATATTAAGAACAATGTAATGATAAGTATATGAATGTCTTTTGTGTTTGTGGATGTTTGTATGTTTTGAGAAAATTTTTGATAGTTCTGCTTATATTACTGTTCCCGCCTTGCTTTGCTGTAGCATTCCTCACCCATCATCACATACTGTCTATGTTTTCCATACAGTATGCTATACGTGGGTGAGGGGTGTTACACATGTTATGCGTATTGTAAGGTTCAAGCAGCTATTCTCATAACTGTGATCATAGAGATAATTAAAGCTGACATGTGGATGCTTGTTAGAAGAACAAATATATTGGAGACCTGCCATGAGAATTCTCATGTGGATATTGCATCTATGTCAGTGAGTAATCTCTACATAGCAGTGGTGCAAGTATCATCAGATTTGAGATAATCAAAAGTTGTCTTAAGTAGTGAGTGATATATTTTGACTCTATAACTACTTACCTCCATTGAGAGGTGAACATAGTTAGAAGGTTGCGTATATCATGACATACTTGAAAAAAGTTAAGTGATCAATAAATGATTCACCATCCTAGATTTATTACGGGAGTTATCTCACAAGTTCAATAATAGCCTTGTTCAGAAAATCTCTAACTAGAGTAGAATGCCAAGGTGTATGAGATTCACAAGGGGTATTTTGAGAACAATTGTTATATTATTATAACAACTATATTTAGGTTTAAATGAGTTGACAAAATCTATACTCAAAACCTAAATGAGATAAAATAGGGTGAAAAGAGTAATTGCACGGTAACTGTCATAAGGAATGATTCAGTCAAAACCACTTGACTTTTCTGTCACTTGAGTAGTCATGATGCTTGATTAGAAGTCTCTTATAACTTGTACATGAAAATAAATATAAATATTAATTAGAGAATTAAGATAATGGTTTAAACAGTTTAAATTATATGTATTGTTAAGTGGATTAGAAAATTCAATGAGTCACACACCTATAAAAAAAGCGTAAAACGGTAAAAAGATAGATGTAATAATGTTTGATATTATTATGGATAGAGAGGAAATAAAGATAGGAATAATTAATAAAAAGAGTTTAATTAATTATGCATGCGCAGAAAAGTTCGAGGAGCTTTATGCGCATGGTCTGAAATAATAGAATAGATTGATCCATTATGATCTAAAAAAATATTATTGGACTATAAGTACTATAGGACTGAAATAATATTTATGGGTCATTTGAAAAATTGATTACATTCCCAGAAGAAAAATATTTTGCACAGAAACCATGTAGAAGGTGTCCTAATAGCCAAATTTTTTTGCCAAGTTAAATTGAATATGATTTATAAGTGTTATAAACCCTATATATTTAATTTGGTTGGATTGAAATCCATTTGTGGTATTTATATCTAAGTCCCTCCAGGAAAGCCCAATTTGCGGGCTTTTGTGCACGACCCATTTTGAATAGGTCTAGACTGGATTTAATTAAACAAATTTAATTAATTAATTTAGAGTTAATACTCCATCATTTTTAGAGTTCTAATTCTAACAGAGTTCTTCTTTTAACTTGGAATATAAAAACAGTAGTTGAGTTAAAACAGAACTGAACAATAGAAAAATTAAAGTTTATCTATTATTCTTCTCTTTGGCTGAAATTTACACCACTAGTCTCAGTGAAATTTCGGCTTCTTCTGTACTTTCCTTTTGGTTTATTCTACTTTTTTTAGTGTGGACGATCATTAGAAATATGCACCAATTAGATACTGTGTTTTGCAATAATTCGGTGTGAAAGAAAATTAACTAATAAATAAAACTCTATAAGTGATTTTTTTAACATTTAGATAGCTAATATAATTTTATGGCAAGATCTTAATTAGGTTAATTAAAAATTTTAAATACATGTGATATATGTAACCGGCGAAAATTCTAACATAAGAAATAGTTCAAGAGTAAGATATCGAAGAGAGTAAAAGAGGCTTACATTTATGAAGCAGAAGTTGCCTCTATTATCGCAGAGGGCCTTTGGGTTCTTCACCTTGATTTTCCAATTTTTGAGCACGATGATATGAGAAGCAGTACAATTAATAATGGTGGGATTACTCACGCTCTCACAAAATGTGAGACTAACACGCTGATCCAGATCAACATTAAATACTTGTAAAGTGGTTAGTTGCTATGTTTAATGATTGTTTAGTAAATTAAAACCATTGAAAGTATACATGTAAAAATTAACCAAAACCCAATAACTCACCCAAACCCACCCAAGAAAAATTGACCCAAACCCAACCCAACTAAAAAATTGACCCATTTAACCCACCCAAAATCTACCCACATAAAATACAACCCATTTGGGTCATTCTTCTTTGACCTAATGGGTGTTTTTTTTTTCATTATTTATTGAATATTAAAAATTTTTGTCTTAACGAACACATTTTTTTATTATACTGTCCCGCTGTATTATTATTGTGTAATGTGTATGCATATTTTGTTGGTTAGATTTATAATGGCCGAGTTATCGGGTTAGTCGTGAATAGTATTTTTTGATGGTAAATAGTGTACTGGAAACAAAAATTACACCCGAAAGTAAAAAATATTTTATTTGACCATCGGAAAATACTAATCATAAGGAGCCCGACGGTAAAATTTGGAGAAAAAATGAGGTCAAATAGATTTTTAAAAGTCAAAAATAAAAAAAAAAGCCCGGCTCGTTTTAAAGGGTAGCCGGTTTAACCAAAGTTTAACTAGACCTATAAAAATAGCAAATGACCTCTAAAAATTGTTTTAATGGTATATATAAACTTAGATTAATATTTAGAAATTTTTGACAGTAAAAAATTAATTTTTTGGTAACACCGAAAATTATCGAAACGGACTGATTTAAATATATCAGATCGAGAAACAGACTCTGTTTAAACTGAAATTTTGCAGGGAGACTAATTTATATATTTTAAGAATTATAAAATTAATTTTGGGAGAAATTGAGCTTAGAAAGTAAGTGAAATAATTTAGGATTACATAATTGGCTTAAAAATGAAAAAAAATTCACTTGATTTATGAATTATTGTGCCCCTGTGTGTGACTGTAGATTATTTGAATTGCAGAAGGGTATGTTATATATATAGCCATTATACTGCAAAATTTTTACCAAATGAATAGTAAATTGGACAGCTATAATTCAACCGATATCCCGATCCGTTTGAATCTCCACCGACCCATTTGAACCAACATTTTTATAATAATTTTTTTAGTATCCCGTTATTATATCGATAATTATTTTTCATTAAAAAAATATCAAATTGGTCGACCCAAACCCATCCAACCCATTTGGGTATTGACCCATTTATGACCCACATATTTTTGACCCATTTATGAACCACCCATTTATGACCCAACCCATTTATGACCCAACCCAAACCCACCCATTTGCCACCTATAATTGAAAGTTTAAGTATGAAATTTACAATTTGTTATAATTTTAGGAGGTATTTTATATATTAAACTATATTAATATTATATTCAACAATGGATATTAAAAGATATAAAATCCAATGGTTCATACTGTAAGTACCTAAAGTACCTTATTAATACTCGAAAATACAATTTAATAAATTGCTAATATATTTTTATTAAATTAAATTAAATTTTTTTCAATTAGTTTCTAAATTTTTGTGTTAAGATGATATTGATTAAGGTGAGACTAGTTTAAAATTGATTTACGACAATAGTTTAAAAAATTTATTTATGATGTCAAAGGGTTATTAGAAATGAAAAATGCATTTGAATTCATATATTTTTTTGCTATTGTATTTTTAAATTTTTATTTGGTTATATTAGATTTTTAAATTTTTATTTTAATGCACATTAGGTTCAAAATAAAGATTTAATAAAATAAAAATAAAGTTTAATGAGTCAATGTATACCAAAATTATATTATTATTTTATTAAAATTTGATAATTTTAAACTTATCTTATTTGATGATTTTGAATTTATTGGAAATGAAAATAAAAATTTAAGAATTTAATGTAATCAAATAAAAATTTAATTACTTAATAGTAAAAAATTGTACAAGTTGACATGCATTTTGCCTATGAGCATTTATGGACGTCTTCTTCATACAATATAGGGGTGCAAAATCCGACCGACCAACCCAATAATTCAATTTTAAGTTTATATTTGGGTTGGGTTATTTGAGCTATACGGGTCAGATTTCGACCAAATAACCCGAAATACCAGCAATAAATAAAAGGCAAAATCGGGCCTTCTCCTCTCCTCAGTTCTCCCTCTTTGACCAAATCCCTAAGTCGCTTCCTCCTTCCACTCCACCGATCTGAAAATCTCGTCGCCACCTCCTGTCACCGCCGCCAGTATCCTCAACGGAAGTAAGTGAATCAAATCTTGTTCTTTTTCCCCTCTTTCTGTTTTCGTTTTCTTTCTTCCAGACCCAGATTGTGGATATCTCTTGATTTGTTCTTCATTGGTGTCTTCAGACTATCATTGTCAATTTTATGGATGCACGCCCCTATGTTCTACGGCCTCTTTAGATCTATCTTGATTCTTGTTTTTATAAAGTTTCATGACTGATAATTTCACAGGCAAACTGCTCTGTTTGATTGGCAACCAGAACCAGCTGCCGTGAACTGGGCATCAGTTGTTTGGCAGCTAATTAATTAATTCTCACCTTCCAAAAGAAGCCCAATCCTAATAATTTACTACTCTGGTTTTTGCATTAAATTTTCCCTAATCATTCCAAACCCAATCGCATCTTCTGGAAAAGTAAAGAAATGGGTAGTGCATTGAAGAGTTCTTCAGTTCCTCTTCTTGAATCTTCATCAAGGGGAACAGCTTCTACGATCCAAACTTTACGGAATATAATTGTATCAATAGTTGGTACTGGTATTTTAATCTTTCAATGAAAACTACAGTTCTTTTTTTATTTTTTTGGCTGTACAGGTTCAATGCAGAGAAAAGCAAGCAGCCGATGAGTTAATCCAAGAAACAAAAACATATAGTGATTTCGGGTTGATTGGGTCGGGCCCCGAAAATTTTGTTAGGGTCGGTTCGGGTTGATATTTTAGGTATATTTTGGATGTCTGGATATTCGGTTGGCGTCAAACCCGCCCGATGCACACCCGTTTAATTCTTTGAATTTATCATCTGTGAACTCTTTTCACTGCGGCTCAGGCTCTGATTTTCACTTTTTTTTATTATCATTGTTTTCTTTTTTCCTTCCTTTTCTCAGGTGCACGGATACAATATACCAACGATTTCATCGGCTTTGATCCCTATTTTCCTTCATTATAAACAGAATTACTAACCGCCAGAACATTTTAGAAGTTGAATATGATCGGAGTAAGCAAGATCAAGCAATACACCAATATCCTTGATAAACCACTTAGTAAGGGTAAACAAGAGGTAGTTCCGCTCGCTCTCTTCCAGATTGCGATTCTGTTCCTGTTTTTTTTTCCTAGAGGACAGAAGCTGAAATTTATGACTTTATTTATACCTATTTGTGTTTCCTCGCAAAAATGATGTTCTAATATAACAAGGCCAAAAAATTTGTGAATGTTATGTTTTGGCATGGATATTTAGTCCTCAAGCTAGCTATGCTAGTTATTTTTGCCTGATCTTTACAGCATTTCAATCGTTCGCTCTCAAAGATTAAGTACCTTTTAGCTCTTATTAATTAATTAATTAATTTTCTTGTTATGGTTATACGAGTAATGTTTCAGGTAATTGCCATTGTTTTTTTCTTTTCTTGGGACTAGATACGGAGAAATATAGCAATGATCTACTTTATCGGGAGAGATTGAAGTTTGAGTTTAGATTCTTAATAATTGATACGAGGGCATCTAAAGCATCCACTGTCATGTGCTGCACCTAATTCTATCATTCGCTTCCTTGCTTTTCTTATAAACCTTACTGATGGTAATGCAGACAGGATGTCTGTTCTTCAATTAGGAGATGGGACTTGAAATTTTTAAATGATTGTTAGGCTTATACGTTTCCAGGTCAGTCTGAGTGCTTTTGCGTTTTTGTTTTCGGAGCTTGTTCAATACAATCAGACGCAGGTTGATAACATTGCTGAATTAGAGCGAAGGTAAATTTCCTTTTTCACTCCTTCGATCTCATTAACTCTGCACCACTTGTTTATTTTGTCTCTACATTCGTATAGTTGATGAAATTGAGGAACAATAGAGGAATATAGTTTAGATTCAACTATGGTTTTCCCAATGCTACATGTTAATCAAAATCTGTCCAGTGTTCATTAGTTAATTTGTTTCCAAAAAGTCAAAAATTATTATAATATTAATGCTTTTGGAATATAATTTCCTGCAAACTGACTAAGCATACTTTTAGCAAAGCTGGATATCTATAAAGAAGAAATGAAACTAAAGAGAATGGATGTAAAGAACCATATTCCTGGAAACGGCTATGATTAAAAGTTTCAAAACATCTACGTGGCTTCATATTTTATTGAGTTTTTAATTTTTACATTGCCTACCAGTAGCATCATTTGTAATAATATTTGTTTGAATGGAGCAGGCTGGAGGATGCTGGCTATGCAGTTGGGGCTAGAGTGCTTGAACTTTTTTGCCATCGGGAGAAGGTAAGACATTTGCTGGATTTCTTTTTGTAATTTACTTGAGGCAAATGCAACCAATTACATCCAGATTGGGGGTTTTAATTTTGATGTTGAAATTGTTTGTGTAATTCTCTATAAATTGGTGGTTACGCCAGCAACTAGCCTAGATTAATAATCCGAATTAGATTATTTTTTTCAAAATTTGTTTTTACTAACTTCATTTGGCAGTAATTCACAAACATATTTTATGAGTCAATGTAATGAAAGTGCAGACTGCTCTTATATTCAATTTGGCAATTATATGTTTTCGTGAGTTTCATTCAGAGGCAGGATACATATGGGCAATTATTATCCATAACTCTTCCCGTAACTTGAGTCTATTGTTATTTGGTTGCTTCTTAAAGGATGTAGCATGTGACATTGAATATTCCCTTTCTACTTCTTAGCATTAAAAGAATAAAATTGTGTGATGAATGCTCTTATTTATGTTGTGATGAAGATGTGCTCTGCTTATTGAGATTGGAAGGTTCTGTGTATTTTAAATTATGAATTTTACATTTGCTGACTTGGATTGCTCTAGTTTGTGCATCGGGGTGCTCTAATATGTTGCCCATAAAATGGATGCCCTTGGGTTATAACAAATGAACTTGCTTGTGGACTTCTTTGGATGTACTTATGTCCATTGTGCCTTGCGACGTTGGTTGGTGTTTTGGCAAAATGTCTTTTGTTCAAAACTACGAAGGTACAGTCTTGTAATAATACTAGAAGGCAGTACTATCTTCAAATCACTGCTCCATAATTGGGCAATATGCCTTTAGGCATAGTTTATTTTGCCATTGTATCACATTTTTTATTCTCTCTGTTCCATTCAACGCGATAATTTTTTAGCTCTTTAGACAGACCAATAAAATTATTAATTAATATCGATTCTATAAAATATTCATTATAATTTAATAAAATATCCTTTTGTTAATTCTCTATAATTATACATTTTCGTTATATTATCTTTTTTTTTGTGTGCATATATAAGGGTAAAGTAGAAAAATGCATAATTAATGCTTCTTGAAATTTAAAAATTGTCGCTTTGAGTATAACAAAAAATCTATGAAAAATTGTCACAATAAATGGAATGGAAGGAGTACTATAAACCATCGTAATTGCTGTGGAAGGACTATGGTTGTTAATGATGGCTATGCCATATATCATTTCCTCATTTATGACTCATTTTTGAGAAAGGCATAGTCCATGCGTATCTTTGTGTGCAAAAGCATCGCACGACACATATTTTCTTGTTGTGGCAATCTTTTGTATTTTCCTTTCTTTTTGTCCTACACCCTTAGAGTAACTCATTTTATGGTCAGTACTTATCTTCTACAAAAGATATCATTCCGTGCATTTTTTTTTTGCCTTTAGAATTGGTAGATTGTAGATAGAATTTGAGTTAAGTTTTCGGGCTTTTTTCCTCCAGAAGGTTTATTTTTATTTATATTTCTATGGTGTGGTTACATATTTTCAGCTGTGAGGATGTCCTTACACAATACTTGCAGAGAGTTGGGATTCTCACTTTCAGATTCTCTTTTGCCTTTTAACTTTTGTTGGTGTTGGTGTTGGCTGTTGACTTCTTAATTGCATCGTTGCAACCTTTCTTATATCTTAATTTTCTATTTTCATGCCAAGTCATGCTATTGGTATTGCATATTGATCTTTGGAATTTTTGTTGGCTGTCTATTGTTTCTACTTCATGGAAATTTACGTTTCATTTGGGTTTGGTTGTAAGTGCTATATATGTTCTTTCTTCTGATTATGCAGGGAAATAGAAGGGAAACTCGATTGTTGGGTATTTTGTCTTTTGTACACAGCACAGTGTGGAAAGTATTATTTGGGAAAGTAAGTATTTTTCTTTTTTCCCCTGTTTCAATTCGTTCTTAAAACATTCTTCTATCTGGAAATTGAATATTAAACCAAGTCAGTAAATATTTGTTTTCTTCATCTAATATGCATTTGTGCGTGCAAGCCCTCTTATCCTCCCTGTTTAGAACTTTTCCCTACTTATTACTAGCACTACTAAAATTTCCTTCTTATACCTTAAGAAACAGTTTCAGAAATTAATTTTTCCTGTGGCTAAATGAAGTTTTCTTTACATGCTGCTTGATCTGATAATGTTTTCAAGACAGCATTTTCCAAATCATTTATCCCCTGTGCAGTATTTTTCTTCAGTTCTATTCAGGAAGGCAAAGCTGAATTTATATGCTTTGTACTTCTACCTTTGATGCCTAAGCTTGAAATGTGTGGGTTAGATGTAAGCTAGTGCAGTATTCAACTTTAGGGTATGAATTGCTTCTCTCAAATACTACCATAGGTAGCAGACTCCCTCGAGAAAGGTACTGAACATGAAGATGAATACATGATCAGTGAGAAGGAGCTTCTTGTGAACAGGTAAGATTATTTCCTTGCTTATTGTCATAGTATGACAATTGCTGTTACAGTTGGCTGCATTTTTTGTTATTAAGTCATGTTCCCAACATAAAATACCTTCTTTTGCAGATTTATTTCCATTCCAAAGGACATGGGGACATTTAATTGTGGAGCGTTTGTTGCTGG
Organism: Excoecaria cochinchinensis; assembly: GCA_947683425.1. Taxonomy (NCBI): domain Eukaryota; kingdom Viridiplantae; phylum Streptophyta; class Magnoliopsida; order Malpighiales; family Euphorbiaceae; genus Excoecaria; species Excoecaria cochinchinensis. Next base: position 10,928,157 of record CANTUQ010000105.1, read on the forward strand.
AATAGTGAGGGTGGGTTTGATTTTTTACCAATTGAGTATTCTTCTTGTGGATGAAATGTCTGATGGATGTTCTTTTCTCTTTTCCTCTCAAAGGGTGTCTTGGATAGTGCTGGTTTTCCAGCAGTAGTAACAGCTCATTTTGTACCTATGGAGGGTCAGCAACGACCTCGGACAACCATTTTGATAAAATTTGCTGAAGAGGTAAGCCTTGTGTTTCTTTTCTTTTGCTTTATTGTTTACATTTGACAAGCAATCTCCGGGAGTGGATAAAAGGACAAGAAATAGTGAATGTTCAACTTAGATTGTAAAAACTTCGACTTAGGTTCTAAAACTTGGTCCTTTGGTTGGACAAATGGAACACGGATAACAATTTTACAATTAAATTCTGCTTCTTCAATGTCGTTCTTCCTCTACTTGAATCCTTGTAAATCCACAAAAGAAATTGGTCCTCAATGTTTTCTCTATTGCAGCTTTTCATGTTGAATAATATTTGCTAGTGGGCATTTTTTTATTATTTTGAAATGAGAACTACATGATGTTTGTCTAAGGTTGTCCATTATGAAATTATGTTAAAGATTATGCATGACAACAACTACTAGAGTGTCTATTATAAAGTTGGTAGAATTGTGCAAGTAAGTGGATATAGGTTTTTCTAGAAAGCACAGTTCTTATTGTGAATTGCTCGGGCATGATTATGAAGGTTTCTGCCTGGCTCAAGGCTTTGTGCTTCGTATCCTTCCTAAAGGGCTTCTGTAATCTCAATAGGCTGTATCACCAGTGTTCTTTTATTGAAATACTCTCTGCTTTATGTTGCCAATGTTTTGTCGACATAGTATATATGCTATAGCTGCCAGTTCCTAAGGTTCATGCTTAAGTTTGACTTAAACCTACGCTTGGTGTATTTCTCAGTTCTCACCTTTGTCATGGTTCTTTTCCATTTATTTAATCTTCCCAGGTACTAAGAAGAGAAGCAAAGCTAGGTTGATCTTTGTGCCAAGAATTTATCAATGCAACTTTGCCAATCTTCTACCACATGAGCGAGGATGGTGAATTTTCAGCTTATTTGTCAAACAAATCAGTATATTATCACCGGCCATTCTTGTTATGATATGTACACGTGGCATTTTTTTTGGTACCTGTTTGCCTATCATGTATGTTCTTATTTTGGGTGTCAATATATAATGATCTAGCCACTGCACTGGTTGTAAAGTATATATTCTTCTTGCCTCTGTTGCTTTTTATGTGAAATTATAGTTAATGGAACCAGTATTCTGATGCAGGCTCGCTTTCTCAACACTGCTGATTCTCCTTTTTAATTTTTTTTTTCAAAAATCAATATTATGTTTCTTTCTGCTGAATAAAATTACAAGTGAAGTATTGTTCATTTTAAGTTAGGAAAAGCATGGATTGCTGTGGCATCTTACTGTAATACTTATATATATATATATATATATATATATATATAAGCTTAACGAGGAAAGCGTTCAATTTAATTTATCTATATATGTATATGACCATCATCAAAAACTTGCAGACCTGTGCTGATCTCATGGCAATAAATCGCTAGAGGTAGCAGCACGGTTCCAATCTTGATAGTTTTGCACAGTTAATTACTTAATTCTTCCGGAATCTAAAGTAGAGAACCAGCCCAATCTTTCAAAATAAACTGCATAAATGCTTCACTATCCACTTCTAACAATCAAATTGTGGATTTTTAAATACTATTTCTTTCATTCCATATTAAATGTCCATTTACAAATTAAATTTTATTTCCAAATAAGTTTTCTTTTAGAAAAACAAGATAAAAATGGAGGTGACCACCGGATTGTTGAGGCACCAGCACCTGAGATAGCAGAAGCCTCACTAGAAATCTTCTGAGCTGATAACCCGTCAGTATAAAAACTAAAAGCATCTCTCATTGCAGCATCTGGACTTACTTTCTTATTTTCCGAAAGCTTACAGTTTCTATCCCTCCAAATACTCCAGAGAAATTATACCCATATTAACACTAACTTGACTGGTGCAGGAAATCAAAACATTCAGAAACCACTCACCTAAAGCGTCCAAGCTCATATAATTAAAGGAAATGTTCGCTGCACTCAAACAATCCTTCGCGTGGGAGCATTCCACGAAAAGATGCCATAAATGCTTAACATCAGCTTCACACACAACACCGGCACCTCAATCCCTTTTTCCCGTAGCCGTTGCCTTGTAGGTGGACAATTTGAACACAACCTCCACAAAAAAGACTTAATCTTAGGAGGCAAAGTAAGGGTCCACAATTTTTTCCATCCTTTATGAACGTAACCATCATTCTCATGTTCGCCTTCCATAGCCACCCAATAACCAGACTTAACAGAATAGACTCCACTTTTTGTACAATGAATTTCATTGTTTAATCTAACGGGTTAGAATTTTTTTTTTTCCCATTTACAGCTATAATTGAGTTTATAAATTAAAAAAATTGGACTTAAAATTTAATAATTAGTCAACGAAGCAATTTTTTTTTTCCCATTTACAGCTATAACTGAGTTTATAAATTAAAAACTTGGATTTTAAATTTAATAATTAGTGATAATGATGTAATTAAAATCTTTATAATTAGAATAATAACAGAATTCTATCAGAAGTAGAAAAAGAATTTCAATTCAATTCTTATCAAGAAAAAAGACTTATTTTATTTGAGAAATTAATTAAAATCCCGTTGACAACTGTTTTATTATTATTATTTTCTATCATATTAGATGGAATAATTTAAATGTAATTGAAATAGGTGAAACTGTGAACATATTACAAACTTTCTGGAAGATGCAAAAAAGGACTATTAAACAAAAGAAGAAATTATGTTGGTAAAGGAATTAAAAACAATTGGAATGTAATAACATGCATCAAACTCAACCCTCCTTTTGTTTTTTACTTTTTATTTTTTAAATAGCAAACTCTACTTATTGACCATTTGGAGTCATGCAAAGGGGTTGGATAAGGTTAGTTTGGTAGTCATTGTTGGGAAATTAAGCATAATTTAATAGCGTATATATCTCTTGTAGCGCAGAAATTTTATGGAAACGAAAACAAGGATGTATGTGTCACTGGCAAGGTTCTTATCTACTGATAACGTATGCAGGATAATAGTTACTGTTCCACGGCCTAAAAACCCCCTTAGAGATTTGGAATATTTGAAGAAGAATATAGAATTTTTCAATTCTATTCAGTTGTCTCTTCTGTATTGAATATAACTTATCATCATCTATTTATATTATTTTTTTACTAGAAACCAATCTCCAGTATAACTAAAAATTTTTTGAAATAGGAAAAGATAATTATGTTCAAATAAAGATATTTATATCTTTATCCGATTATTCAAATTCAATTATTATCTAAATCATATTTGATATGGAACTATATTCATATCTAGAGTTATGGATTTATCCAAACTTTATCATCTACCACTCGCACATGACGAAACAATTTTCAATCATAATCTCCAGTCATATAGGCAGATAGATTGTGTGACTAGCTGTAGACACCGGATCCTGAGTCAGTCCAGATCAGAGTTATCTATTGAAAATATCGGTACCTGTTTCTGGGCAAACGAACGAAGGTTGCAGATATTCTCCCTTAGAGTTCACAAAGATTGGAGGTTTTCGGCGACGAGAAGTTTCTGCACGTTGAAAGGAGCTTTTTTTAGTTGAAAAGTTTGGTTTTAGGTTGACCAACGGCTAGCCCGTTGGTCGAGGGGTGGCTCACGCGCTTAAGGGACGCCTGTCCCTCGCACGAGTGACGCCCGTAGCTCGCGCTTGGGACGCCCGTCTCTCGCGCGAGCGACGCCGGTTGCTCGGGCGTGACGGGCCGGCCTCACGCGAGCGACGCCCATCGTTCGTACCCGTCCCCCACATGATTGCCCGCAACTCAAAAGACCGGGGTTGTCCCCGCTACCGATGCCCGTCGATCGGCGATTTGGCGGCAATTTTCAACCAGATTTCGGTGGATTTCTAAGATTCTTTCCAAAATCAAAGGATTTTCACTTGATTTTCCAGAGGATTTTCTAAAATCAAATGATTTTGATTTGATTTCCTAGAATATTTTCCAAATTCAAAAAAGATTTTGAAATGATTTCTTAAATCAAATTTAAATTTAAAACTTTTTGAATTTTGGATTTTCGCCTATAAATAGTAGGTTGAAATTCATTTACGGGGTTGGAAAAATTTTCAGAAAAGGGTTAGAAATAATTTCGAAAACAAAAATTCTTTTTCTTTATTTTTCATCAATTTCTCATCAAAATCTTTCCAAAAAAAAGGAAGAACACGAGAAAACGAAATCAATTCGTTTTTTGCTTGATATATTCTTTTAACATTCACGATTGTTACAAAAATTAAGCAAGAAGAAAAATCAATTTTCTTTTCTTGATTTTATTTTGAAAAATAACAATTTTACAGCAGAAAATTTTCTCAAAATTGTATCTCGCCAGTCAATCCTTATAGAATTCAAGGGAAAGATCACATAGCATTCGCCTTCAGAAGACAATATTCCGGATTGACCTCCAATTTATTTTATTGCTTTACATTAATTTATTTGTGATTAATTGCCTAAAAAAGGAAATTTTAGTTGTGGAAAATTGTGTTTATCTGTTTTTTTCCTTTTTTTGGGTCTGGGACAACCGACGGGCCGAAAATCCACCGACGGCTCGCGGAATTTCCTTTCGCCCGTCTATCGGCCCAGGGACGGCCGTCGCTTGCGCGGTCTGGGCTATCCCTTGGCTTTCCTTTCCTTTCTTCTTTGATCAATTCATTTCTTCTTTCTTTTAATTTTGTTTTCTCTCATTTCAAGGTAGTTTATTTCCCTTTTTCATTATTCGGATTATTTGTTCACTGTTGTTTTCATTAATCCTTTTTCATTGTTATTTTGTTTTCTTACTAATATGTTATTTGTTTTTGTGAGTTTAACTATTTTCATTGAATACGGGGTGCTGAGAAGAGGATCCCATTGGGCTGATCCAGGGACATCAATTAGGTCTATTTCCTTTACCCTACTCCTCTTTCATTTATTTTATTTTATCTTTGTTTGTTGTAAATGTTATTTTGAGCCCGCTAATGTAAAAATGGTAAAAACTTTATACAAATGAGCAGGATTTACTTAAATAAAAATCGGACCAATATCATGATTCTTTGTCCAAATAAAATAGACACTTTGATATTATTCTTTCTCCAAATATGCATAAGAAGACCAATGTCTTCACCCCAAAATGAATAGTCTCATTTTATGTATGTTTGTGTACTTTCTGCTAATTTACAATGGGGGTTATATTCCACCCCTAGTTTTATTGTAAGGTATTGTATTTTAATTTACGTTATCTCGAGCTTACTTTATTCAATACTTTCATTATATGTTGATCTGATGCTTTCATTATTGCATTGAACTGAATGAAAAAATGGAATGAAACTCAATTATGATTTAGTCAAGGTATAAATAAATGAGAAGTCCTGAACTCTCTCTAGTCTTAGGCTTAACGGGGTTAGATGAACCTTTCCAATGTTATATTAGAGAGGGAATTCCAAAATATCTCTTGATTGCCCAAAATAGGCTCAAGTTGCATTTTCTTAAGCTCCATGAGGTTAGATGAACGTTTTCAATATTTTGTTAGAAAGGAAATTTTAAAATATCTCTGACTTGCCCAAAATAGATGTGCATCGTCTTAGGTTTCACGAGATTGGATGAATCCTTCCAATGTTCTATTGGAAGGAGAATTCTAAAATATTTCTGATTGCCCAAAATAGACACACATGCATTATCTTAGGCTCAGTGAGGCTAGATGACATTTTTCAATGTATTATTGGGTGGCAACTCCAAAACAACTCCTTGTTGCCCAAATATGATGCTTTTATAATCTTTTACAAGTTCCATGAACATCTCTCGAATACCCTAAAAGCGAGTTTTTGGGGCCTCTGTGGTTTGGCGTGCGTCACAGTGGTGACTCTACTGGGAACCACTTGAGACTTTACTTGGAAAGTACCTTGATTAAAATATATAATTGAGTTTTAATTTAAAAATTTCATCCCTTTTCGAAATTGCATTGCATATCACTAGAGCCTTAGATCTACGCTAGTTTGCACCCTTTCTGAGCCCTGATTCATTCCCGAAGCACGACCCTATGTTCACTCAATGTAGAAAAGTGTCAAGGATAATCACCAGCCCAAGCCTAGTACCATCATGGTATATTAAATAATGACCCAATTGATCGCTATACTCATAACGAGCTAGACCCGTTTGTAGGGATCATGCTTGGGTAGCCTTAAAGTAACATCACCCTGGCCAAAGCTCATGTAATGAAAATAGATACTTCCCCTATGCGATATGAACCATAATACTATGCTTGTTGTATGGATTATTTTATATTGGTAAAATCTAAATAAGTTCGTTGGTCGCCTAGGCAAAGGCTTTCATGCCCCGATGGGCCCATGTTAGCTTATTCCGGTTGCCCGAATACTTAATGATCAAAACCCATACATATGCTCATTAGCTAAGAAATGTTAGATTGTCGGTTTACCACCGTGCAACATACGTGTTAATCGGGTTCCTTGTTAACCCATAAATCAAGCTCACCTAGGAAAGAGACGACATGACCTCGTGTATGCGAGCAACAAGGTTGGAAGAATCTATTTGCTTGCATGTGGTTGTGGATGTTGCATAACACAACCATGCATCATATGTCATTTATGCACCATCCTGACCGGGTATGTTTTGCAGCCATCATAGATTTACCCAAGTGGTCAAGAGGTCCCTATGGGTGGCTGTGTAGGAATCCGTTCTTTGAACTAACAGAAAGGGTAGAATATTCAGACTCACTCTCCGAGAGCAGTGAAGTGACTTTATCCTAATTCTCTATAGACAGTGAAATAGCCAACCCACCGAGAGAAGCAAATGCCACCAGGGCCTTGATAGCCGAGGAAGTTGGTAGAAGGTTTGAGGAATTTGAGAATAAAATGATGGCCATGCTGGCGACGATGGCCCCGCCTACCGAAAAAAACCCAGCTGCCCCTCCTATGAGACAAAATGAACAGGAGGAGGCTAGAGAATACCCACTTGAGGAGGTTTGTCCACCAATAGTGGATCTAAGAGCTACTATATTTACGGGGCAAAGAAGAGGAGTAGCACACAGAATAGAGGATGGCTTTGAAGAGGATGAGTATGAGGAGCCTGTGTCAGTAAGAGGAAAGACACCGCAGACAGAGGAAGCAATATGGAGAAAGATGGAAGAGAAGTTCGAGGCAATGTCTCGAATGCTGACAAGGGATGAACCCCGAGGATAAAGAGTTGGAGGGAGAAGATCTGATCCCTCATAATTTTAAGATACCGGATGTTCCAAAGTTTGACGGTACTTTAGACCCCACCACACATATAAAGCAGTACTTATTGGTAATGAAGGGTACTACTCTAACGAAGAGGCAGAAGATAGAGTATTTCTACTCGAGCTTGTTGGGTCTCATAGTGGAATGGTACCATGGGATAGAATGTAGAACCAAGGAAGACTGGGACCTATTGACAGAAGAGTTTCTCAGGCAGTATGACTGCAGTATGAGGATGGAGGCGACGTCGAAGGATTTAGAGTTCTTGCAGTAGAGGTCTGGTGAGTCATTTTACGAGTATCTGACCAAATGGAGAAATCGGGTGATGGAGATAATGAGGAAGCCGGATACTCAGGATCAGATCCGACTCTTTTTCAAGAATGCTTGCTCATATCTGAAAGATGGGCTGAAAATAAAGGGTTTAAAGGACTGAGAGTCACTGAAGGACATAGCCATTGCGGCTAAAGGTTAGTACCTAGCAAGAAGGGCAAGCAGTGAGGCTTATACCAAGAAAAGCAGTGGTGGCCAGGGGGTAAGTAGGCCAACAGGTTCTAGCAGTAGTAACAAAGTGGGCAAGACGGCCGAAGTCTTAGTTGCAAGTGCCGGTCCGAGGCACTTTTCAAATCTAGAGAGGTCTTTCTCCTGGGTGTTGAGAAGATTGATGAAAGAAGGGAAGTTACAACCTCTGGCACCTAGACCTGCTTGAACCCAGGGATAACCAAGGCATAGGGATGATGAATATTGCGCCTACCATCAGCACACCGGGCATATGACTGATAATTGCAAGGCATTGAGGCATACTATCCAGGATCTGATTGACTCCAAGCAGATCATAGATCAGGAAAAGAAAGAGAACCAGAAGAAGCTCGGGTATAACAATGTGCCCCTATCTATGTTCATGATCGGGTCTAGCTTGCCCGAATGGTACGTGTTGAAGGATTTGTATGGAAGTGAGAGCGTTGCTATCGATTGCCCTGAGGGGGCAAGTGAAGAAGGAATTCCAATGACAACTGTAGATTATTGATCCACTAATGATAGTAGAAATAAAGATAATAACCTTGATGATGAAGAGTTTGCTGACCCGTGGGGTCCAGATGAGGTGGAGAAGAAGGATGATGAGAAGAAGGTCGGAGCAGTGACCTGGAGCGGAAGGGTAGTTTTGGAGGTTGAGAAGCCACAAGATCCCATGGTAGTTCAGAAGGAAAAGGAATCGAAGGAAGATCCGATTATGAGGTAGCTGAAAAAGATGCTAGCTCAAATATCGATATGGGATCTACTGAGACAATCTCCTTCGCATAGGCAAAAGTTGGTGGAGGTTTTATGCTAGTCTACTATGGAAACTACCATCTCCCCCATGGAATTGTTGGACATAGTAAAGGGAACAGCTGGAGAGAATGTGGTATTTTCAAGCGCTGATTTGTCGGCAGAGGGCCGCAACCATAATCGCCCCTTGTACATAAGGGCTTAGATAAATGAGAAGCGCACGGCTTATGTAATGGTGGACGACGGTTCATCTATAAATGTCTACCCTTTGGTGGCAATGGTGGCTTTCGGAGTGTCGGAGGACATGCTGAGCAAGTTTGACCTTACAATCACAGCCTACGATAACTCCCAAAGATAGGCATTGGGGACATTCAAAGCAGTGGTCAAGACTAAGCCGATTGAGACAGAAGTGGAGTTTGTAGTCCTCCCTATTTCGGCCATCTTTTCGACACTGTTGGGCAGGCCATGGTTTCACAAGCTTGGAGGTGCGCCATCCACTTTGCATCAAATGATCAAGATCCCATATGAGGGACAAGTGGTGATAATTAGGGTTGCGATAGAGAATTAGGTGTCCGTTCTAGAGATTGCAAGGCATCCTTTCAACGGGTTCCATGTGGCCATGATTGGTGTGGAGGAGGACATCGCGGGAAGCCCTCAGGTAGTTAGTATGATGAAGAAAATGTCCTTTCTTCCTGGAGCTAGTCTGGGCAAAAATTCCCAGGGATCGTAAACTGCCATTGCTACGAGAGGTTAGAAGGATAGGAAAGGTCTCGGGTATAACGACACCATAATAAAAAGCAAGAGGGCAGCAAGTGGGATCCCTCATATTAAAGAGAGCTTTATGCCAGCCGTTTCAGTATGCGTCTATGTAGGGGAAGCCGAACCTCAATGGGTAGATGGAAGAATTGTACCAGGATTTGAGGTCTTTAATAATGTCTTCAATTGGGACATTGGAATGATCAAGCCAGTAGAGGGTTTTTGGGATGTAGAAATCATGACCAAGGAGACTGTTTGGGACCGAGAAGCGCCTGAGGATATTATCACTGAAAAGCTGATGGCCACCCGAGTAAAGGGGAAAGAGAAGATGGAAGATGAAACTGCAGAGGAACAAAATAAAGTTTCACAAGCGGTTGCTGCAGTGCCTCCGAAATGCCAGTTTGCTACACAATTATCGGCTGTAACATTTGCATCGACAGAGAAAGAAGAGGATGATAATTTAGATTTTCTTTTTAATAATGTCGATGATTTTTTCAGTTCAATTAACAATATGAACAATTTTGCTTACTTGTACAATGTTTCTGATGATTTTACTATACATAATCATGATCGTGACTCATTTATATTTGACATTGATTCAACTGATGCCATTTCATTTAATCTCGGAACTTCGAAAAACCCGAAGAAAATCTTGATAACATCTAATGTAACTCCTGAAGAGAGGATAAAATTTGAGAGAATCTTAAGAAAATATGAAAAAGTCTTTGCTTGGACCTACAAAGACATGCCAGGAGTCAATCATAAAATCACCGAACACGCCATACTGACGTACCCAGATCATAAACCGATTAAATAGAAGCTCAGAAGACTTAGGCCTAAATGGGCAGAGAAAGTGAAGGAAGAAATCCACAAGCAGATTGAAGCTAAGTTTCTGGTTGAAGTGTAATATCCGACTTGGTTGGCCAACGTCGTCCTGGTAGCCAAGAAGAACGAAAAAGTATGCGTATGTGTGGACTACCGAGATTTGAACAAAGCTTGTCCTAAAGATGACTTTCCTCTGCCACACATCGACGTGTTAGTAGATAGTGCCGCTGCTTGCATGAAGTATAGCTTTGTGGACGGGTATGCAGGGTACAATCAGATTCTCAATAAGATAGCCGATCGGATTAAAATAGCCATTATAACTGAGTAGGGAACATTCACCTACGGAGTAATTCCGTTTGGGTTGAAGAATACAAGTGCAACTTATCAGAGGATGACTACTAGGATCTTCGACAACTTGATCCATAAGGAAGTGCAAGTTTATGTCGATGACATGATGATTAAGTCAGCCACCAGAGAAGCTCACTTTAAAGCTCTAGAGAAGTTCTTTTAGAGGATCAGCAAATATAATTTGTGGTTGAACCCTAAGAAGTGCATTTTTGGGGTTATCTTTGGAAAGCTGCTGGGGCACGTAGTTAGTTAGAGAGGGATCGAGATTGACCCGTACAAAGTCAAAGCCATTAGGAAAATGCCAGTGCCCTAGAAGGAGAAGGATGTTAGAAGTTTCTTGGGCAAGTTGTAGTATATCAGCAGGTTCATCGCAAAGCTCATTTTAATTTGTGAGCCGATTTTCAAGTTGCTCAGAAAAGACCTGCTTGTGATATGGAATGACGATTGCTAAAGGGCTTTTGACACCATCAGGGAATATTTGTTGAATCCCCTAGTTCTGAGACCACCGTAACTGGTTAAGCCTTTAATTCTACATTTAGCAATAGAGCCTAATTCTGTAGGTGCGATAATGGCTCAAGAAGATGAGTTCGAAGTAAAATTCGCGGTTTATTACCTTAGTAAGAAGTCCCTTTCTTATGAGATCAAGTATGCTGAAATAGAAAAAATTTGCATTGCAGTGATTTGGGCCTCTAAGAAGTTAAGACACTACTTTCACTCTTACAAGGTACAAGCAGTTGCTAAACAGAACCCTCTCAATACCTGCAAGAAGCTCTTTTTTTGTTAGGAAAAATGGGAAGATGGCTGCTGCTACTATAAGAATTTGATGTCACCCAGAAGACCATTAAGGGACGTGCAGTAGCAAAGTTCTTGGAAGAGCACCCTATCGAAGGGGATTCTTTTGAGTTCAACTTCCTAGACGAAGATGTCACAGCCATTGTAGTACAAGGTTGGTAGTTGCACTTTGATGGGGCAGTAAACAACAAGGGGGCAGGAGTAGGAGTCATTATAACGATCCTAGAAGGTGAAAAACTTCCGTTGGCTAAGAAATTGAGATACAAGGCTACTAATAATAATGCTGAGTATGAAGCTTGTACCTTCGGGTTGGAAGCCTTGATAGCCTTAGAGGCAAAAAACGCAGAAGTTTTTGGAGACTCATCACTAGTAATCAACCAGATTCTTGGTGAGTAGGCCATAAAAGAAGAGCGTTTGATGCCGTATGTGAAGCACTAGTCAGTTTGAGGTGTGCACCTTTCAGTTCATTCTAAGGGATGAAAATCAGTTATCGGATGCACTTGCAACTTTGGTGTCGATATGGGATAATCCAGAGGGGGTAGTTATAAAACCCATTTTGATCTCCCGTTCTGAAAAGCCCAGTTTCAAGTCTAATCCTATCATGGAAGTTGAAGTTGCTGATAGAAGCCTTGGTACACTGACATCAAAAATTACTTAGAAAAGACAATATTCCTAGAAGAAGCTACTGAAAAGGACCTAAGACTGATCCGTAAGCTGTCTACTCAGTTTATCTGTATAGATAGTGTGCTGTATAAATGACAAGTCAATGGCATTCATCTAAGATGTCTGGACGAGAAAGAAGCTGAGAAGGTTATGGAGGAAACCCATGCTGGAATCTGTAGAGCCCACATGAATGGGTAAACTCTAGCAAAGAAAATCATGAGACAAGGGTTCTACTGCCTTACAATGGATACAGATTGGTCGAAATACACGAAACAGTATCAACTGTGTCAGCAGTATGCAGATTTGAGGCATTTGCAAGTTTTAAAATTATACAGCTTAACATCGCCTTGGCCGTTCGTAGCTTAGGAGATAGACATTATTGGAGAGATATGTCCTACGGCTTCTAATGGACATAGGTTCATTATAGTCGCTATTGACTATTTCACTAAGTGGGTAGAGGCTGAATCTTTTAAGAAAATCGATGCCCGGGATATGGCCAATTTCATTGAGAAGAATCTGATATGTAGATATAGTCTCCTACATCACGTTGTGTCTGATAACATGGTGCAGCAGCAGCTGAATATGCTGGACGAGAACAGATTGCGAGCATATTATCACAATCAGATTTACTAGAAAGACTTGCCAGGTTATTCGAAAGGAAGGTCAGAAAGCACCCGCTGAAAGAAGGAGATTTGGTTTTCAAGCAAATGAGATCGGGTGTGCTGGATATACGGGGTAAATTTAGACCGACATGGGAAGATCCATTTGTTCTCAAGAAGTTACTGTCCAAGAGGGTGGTGATTCTGGCAGATCACGATGGAAATGAATTCAAAGAGCTGGTCAAATCCGATAGACTCAAGAGGTTCCATGGCTAAAGACATAAAAATCAAAAGAAGGTAATAGAAGCCCCGCGGGTCGAAAACCAAAAAAAGGCGGCCTTGCTAAAATTGGGCATCTCGCCGGGGTGAAAACCGAAAAAAAGCACCTTGGACAAAAATTAGAGGCTCAAGAGAAAATGGCCAATCAAGAAAACCCGAGAGGGTTGGTTGGTAATAGGAGTTTGATGCTATTAAGATCTACCCTGAAATTAGATATAGCTTTGCATTGAAAATCTATGGTAAATAATGATCATGTATGGCGAAATCATATCGAAATGTTCACAATTTTGCAAAAAGGAATAAAACAGAAATCATTCAATTCATGTATTTGTTATTTTCTAGTTCTTTTATAAAAAGAAAGACATTGTTCATTATAAAATGCATGTAAATCTAACCTATGCTTTATTACTGCTCTCGCAGGCCAGGTGCCTAAGTTGATGGATCCTGTTGTCGACTGTAGGGCTAAGCACCCATCTTTTGTAGGCACTAATGGAGGGTATAATGGTCTTCACCGGCAACCTTGCCCAAAGACTATGATATATAGAAGTGAAGGCCGAAGACAAGGCACCGCCCTGAAAAGATAAAAGGGAGCCTCACAACATCTTGAGTCACCATGAACTGTCGGGTACATCGAGCATTGATGTAAAAGGTGGCCTCATAAAGCCCGCACAATAGGACACACCCCGAAGGGCCATTGGTGGTCATAGTAGAAAGAGGGAGCTAGGGGCTCATAAAACTGATATCCTTATCTTCCACCTCACTAAATATAGGACACCCTCATCGGGAGAGGCAAAGGAGTACAACCGCTGTCAAGGGAGAAAATGCCTTAATGAATAATGGCCGATCACCCTAGGAGGGGGCTCTGATAGCAGCTTCAGCTTCTCCTGCAGCCATACCTGAAGGACAAGGAATATATGAAAAATAAAGAAAATAATGATAAAAAGAAAAAAAAAGAGGAAAAAAGGAAAAAAAAAAAGGGAAAATAAAAAAAGCCGCTGGAATAGGTAGGGTTCACTCTAGGCAAAAATAAGGCATAGGGTTATGTAAAAATCTGAAAGGACGCATTTTTCGCTAAAAAAAGCTAGTGCGAAAATCCACAAGAGATGCACTACCTTGTAAAATAATGACGTACCTAGAATAATAAGGGCTCCCGGCAAAGGCGACAGAAGGGTCGGCACAGACAGAGTCCAAGCTCAGAATCATCTTGGCCAGAATCAGGAGGAATGGGGTCAGCCGGCGATGGATGCCGTCTACTATTCCGAATAGCTAAAAATTGCCAGTTAACTCATCAGAAAGCTAGAGAGGCAAAATAGTAAGACAACGCTGGCTTGACAGGTAGACATATGGGAGTAGCCCTCTAGTGTCTCGACCAATGGCTCTAGAGCAAAGGTGGTCCCCTGAGGGGCCAGTCGAGTGGCGACTGGGGAAGAAACGCCTAAGGCCAGTGCGATGTCCCTCGCACGGACAAAACCACATATCAGGATGCAAGGTGGTGTGCCAAGTGGAAGCTTCACTCCGATAATTGCAATAAAATTTTCAGGTAGGGGGCATAATTCTTGATGAGTAAACCTGAAGACGTAAAATCGAGGGTCCCAGAAGCAGGCTACAGCTAATAGAAGGTTCTGGTCCACTCTAACTCTCCTAAAAAATATCATACCAGAATAGGGGGTGAAAGTGGTGTTTTCCCAAGTTCGGGAGTCATCCAGAACCCAGTGCATCTTACTAAGGACGGGGTATGACATTTTTTCAAGATTTTGGGGCACAAAATTAAATATAAATGGAAAGGGAAGAGAAAAAAGAAGAAAAACTTGGAAAAGGAGTGCTGGTTGAAGACCAAAGATAAAAATGCACGAAATTCGAGGAAAAGATGGAATATTTAAAGAAAGCCACGACAAACGGGCTGCCTGTCTTTGGGCCAAGCGACGACGTGCACGTCGATCAACCAGTTGACCGCCGGGGGATCTTTTCTCCTACACATTTCATGCATTTCACGAGCGTAAATATTTTACTTGTATTTTTGCTATTTTAAATTTTACAGAAAAGCAAATTTAGTGGAAAAGTGTACCGTGCACAGAAATCAGGGGGCAAAATATTCAAGAAGTATTTTATTTTTGGAAATTTTAGAAAAATAGGAAAAGAAAAGGAAGAAAGGAATTTTGAACGATCGATGGGTAGCCCGTCGTTCGGTCCTCTGACGGGTATCCCCGTCGGTCACGCGATGCCTGTAAAAACTTGCCCATTTCGTGCCCCTTCAATTTTCTTTCCTTTTTTCCTTTACTTCTCTCTCTTGCAAACAGTTGTGTCCTTTCGGTTGTTTTACCTTTTCTCACTCATTTTTCATCCAGTTTGCTCACCACTTGCGCCAAAACGATCCTCGCACCATCGCGCACGCATAGGATTAATTTTTTTTGCAGTTTATTCAAAGTTTTTTTAGAGTACTTCGTTGACTACCAGGTTAGCTTTATTAGAATTTTCTCCTTTTTTCTCACTTCATGTTAGTTGAATTTCTATTCTAAGTTCATGATAGATGTATGTGCTTCAAATTGTAGGATAAATTCTGTCCGTTTATTTTATGCATTTTGGGACCCTGTACACTGACAACTAAAGTGCAAATGGTGAAAATAACGGATAATGAAATAATAAATAATAAAATAAAAAAATAAATGATAAAAATGACGAATTTAGAAATATGCCCATATATGACTGATAATTAAGAGCAGAATGAGCCTGACTAGTTTAAATACTTGATTGTCATGTGAAATGTGGAATAATTGTGCCAATGAAATTGTTGCTTGGGGCCTGAGCCCTTTCCCCATTTATGGTATTTTTTATTTTTTGTGCAGGGAGTTGGGCACATCCTTGTCGGGATGTTGCCCAAAATTTTTTTATTTTTATGGGTAGGCACGTCATTGTTGGGATGCTATTGAATTTTTTTAGGGCAGGCACATTTTAGCCGAAATGCTGCCGAAATTTTTAAAATTTTTACTTAGTTTACTTACGATTATTGCATAAAGCTAACTCTATTTTTTTCAGGATGCCTCCACGATGCAATATTCCCCAGGATCAGCCCGAGCCTCAGGCTACAGAGTGGATGAGCTTGGATATTCAGGAGCTAGCTCACGTGCAGTTTTGGGCTAACCGATATGTCTCTAGGCCATTCCTCCAGGGCGTAGGGATGTTAGATGAGGTCAACGCATTACTAGAGACGGCAGGATGGACCGACTTCCTTCGATCCTCATTCCAGACATATCCGGAGGTTGCGAGGGAGTTTCTAGCCACTCTCCACTATAGGGGGTTTCAGAGATTGGACTCAGAGGAGGAGGTTATTCAGTTTCGGATTAGGGGGATCCATTATAGCATCACACGCCGGGTATTTGCATAGGCCATGGGGCTCCCGCATGTGGAGTATGTGATGACACCTCAGAGAGCCGTCTGGAGGCAGCACTAGGAGGCTATCCTTATGCCAGGGGTACCCCATGAACATGACACAGCGAAGAGAGCTGTGCTCTCATCACAAGCGTTGAGGTACGTGCACAAAGTACTCTTTAGCTCATACCTAGGCCTAGCAGGTAACCTTGGGTCGGTCAACGGGGTAGAGATATGGAGTTTGTGGGCTATTGTGACAGGCCAGCCTCTCAATATTGTCATGAGATACTGGCTAATTTAGTGAGGTTAGCGCAGGGGATGACCCCCATTTATATGTGCTGGAGGGGTCATTACCAGATTGCTATTACATCTGGAGGTTCCTGTGGCGAGTTTTAGACCTCCACTAGACGAGGACATCTACATAGATTTGACTGTCGCCCAGACGATGGGGATGGTTGCCCAAGTACGAGACCGTCCAAATGAGTATAGGTTGTTGACGGTGGCACAGACCAAACGCCTTTTTCACCTTCCACCGTTACAGTCGGCAGAGGAGGTACTGGGGCAGCCTTAGGGGGAGAAGCAGCTTCCACAGCACCCCCAGCCGGAGGAGGATTAGCCTCACACCTCGTTGGATATGGACATAGAGTTCGACCTGGAGGAGTTGCTAACCACCCCGTAGTCACAGAGAGTTCAGAGCCTCACACCACCACCACCACCGGTCTAGCGTTCTGAGGTTCGGGAGACCCGAAGATATCACCTATACAGCAGAGCAGGGCACCCGAGGGCATCGATGTCCATAGCTCTTCCACTACCAGAGCCATCACGACCTAGCTCTCCGCTACCTCCTTAGCCGCCGCAGCCAGATATCATCACAGCCATGACCACCGCCCTAGCTGCCATGAAGCAGCTGCAGGAGGAGAGGGACAGGATATTGTTTGAGCACCTGGACTAGTAGGAGAGAGTCATAGAGGGGCAAGCGAGAGTTATAGAAGAGCTAAGGCAGGGCTTGACCACCTTGCAAGCAGCAGCGGCCCAAAGGATCGATGAGGCAGTCCAGATGGTCGATGAGTCCGTTACTACTCTCAAGTTTTAGGTGGAGGCATTAGAGGGTTCCATACCGACGATATCTTGGTCCATCAGGGAGCTAAGGGAGCAGACAAAGACTAGGCTCACGGGCATCAGAGATACATCCAGGCACCAGAGTTCAGAGTAGACTCAGTCTATTACAGGGCTGTGTAGGGTGATCAGCGAGAATTTAGAGTTTTTCAGGACTTGTGCATAGCCACTCCTAGATGGGTATGCTCAGGTCCAGTTTCAGTAGACCACCCATGCAGTGCGGCAGGCAACACTAGTAGTACTACCACCGGTCATCATTCATCCTCAGCCAGCCATAGGAATCAGACCATCAGCCCCCAGTAGTTAGCCTCCCACATCTAGAGCCGGACCGTCCACCTCCGGGGTAGGGCCATCCTCATCTGGCGCCTAGCCTATCCACGTGTTAGACGACGAGAAGGACCCAGAGGAGCCCTCAGACTATTCACCTCTCTAGCTTATGTTCAGGGAGTTTTGTATATTTGTTTATTGATGTACAAAATCCACATGTTATTAGTGAAATGTTTATTTTGTTAAAATATAAATTTATTTTAGCAATTTGCATGTCCTTGTTAATATTTTATGTTCGGCTTTAGTAATGCTTGATGCATCAAAAAAAAAAAAAGCAAAATAAAGAATAGGAATGAAAAATGATAACAAACGAAGATAAAACACACAAAGTCCACGCTTAAAAAGAACTGATCAATGCAAAAAGTTAACAAGATCTATTAAAATTACAGGTAGAATATGCCAATAACTCACGCGCAAGTCGAATTCATCGTCATAAGAGTCTTCTGCCATTTGAGTTGTAGCAGAATACGGTTATAGCTCGGCAAACAGTCAAATATCATGGCAACCCGATGGTGGTTAGCAGTCAGATATGATACTGACCGGATGGTGGTCTGCAAATCAGATGCCATACTGATCGGATGGTGGTCAGCAATTTAAATATCGTGCTGACCAAATGGTGGTCAGCCAATCAGATGTCATGCCGACTGAATAGTGGTCAGCAAATCAAATCACATGCCTTGTAGACCGGATGGGGGTTAGCAAGGGTACACCGTGCAGGTCGGATGGTGATTAGCAAGACGAATGCGGTGTATCGATTGGATTGCAGTAGACTACGTTGCAACTCAACAGTAACCAGGTATGGTGCCAACCGAATGGTGGTCAGTAAGATGAATTCGGTATCATATACCACACCAACTGGATGGTGGTTGGCAAGTTATATAGTGCAGGCCGGATGGTGGTCAGTAAGACAAATGCAGTATATCAAAAGAAGTAGTAGTAGAATACGCTACAACTCGACGGCAGCGATCAGATGTCATGCAAACCGGATGGTGGTTAGCAGGCACACCCTGCAGATTGGATTGGGGTCAGCAGAACAATTACAAAAGAGTAGTAGTAGATTACGCTAGAACTCAACGGTGGTAGTCATATGTCATGCAAATCAAATGGTAGTTAGCAAGCATATGCCGTGCAGATCGGATGGGGGTCAGCAAAAAAATAGCAGATGGGTCATGGTAGAATATGCTACAACTCAGTGGCAACAAGCCACAAATTCTCAAGAAAGCAAAAAGGTAAGGACTGCCTCAGGTGCGCACTTCTTTCCTTCTTCTTTGAATTTTGGCTCATCTAGATACTAGTGCATTAGTTTCCCCAAAATCGGGGGCAACTGTAAACACCGGGTCCTGAGACAGTCTAGATCAAAGTTACCCAATAAAGATATCAATACCCATTTCCAGGCAAATGAACGAAGGTTGCAGATCTTCTCCCTTATAGTTCACAAAGATTAAAGGTTTTCGGTAATGGGAAGTTTCTGCACGTTGAAAGGAGTTTTTTTTAGTTGAAAAGTTTGGTTTTGGGTTGGCCGATGGGGTAGCCCATCGGTCGAGGGGTGGCCCATTGTTCGGTCTGAGAAATGGCCGTCCCTTGTGCGAGCAGTGCCTATCGCTCGCACTTGAGGGACACCTGTCCCTCGCATAAGCGATGCCCGTCGCTCGCTCTTGGACGCCTATCTCTCGCATGAGCGACGCCTGTTGCTCATGCGTGATGGGATGCCCCTTGTACGAGGGACGCCCGTTGTTCGTACCATCCCCCCGCATTATTGCTCGTCGCTTAAAAGACCGGGGCTGCCCCCACGACCGATGCCCGTCGGTCGACGACTTGGCGGTGATCTGCGGCGATTTTCAAGCAGCTTTCGGTGGATTTCCAAGATTCTTTCCCAAATCAAAAATCAAAGGATTTCCACTTGATTTTCTAGAGGATTTTTCGAAATCAAATTATTATGATTTGATTTCCTAGAATATTTTCCAAATTCAAAAACGATTTTGAATTTTGGTTTTTTGCCTATAAACAGTAGGCTGAAATTCATTTAGTGGGGTTGAAAAAATTTTCAGAAAAGGGTTAGAAATATTTTCGAAAACAGAAATTCTTTTTCTTTATTTTTCATCAATTTCTCATTAAAATATTTCCATAAAATGGAAGAATCCAAGGAAACAAAATCAATTCATTTTTTGCTCGATCTATCCTTTTAACATTCACGATTGTTACAAAAATCAAGCAAGAAGAAAAATCAAATTTTTTTCTCTTGATTTTATTTTAAAAAATAACAATTTTGTAGCAAAAAATTTTCTCAAAATTGTATATCGCCAATCAATCCTTATAGAATTCAAGGAAAAGATCAAATGACATTCGCCATCAGAAGACAATATTCCGAGGTTAAATATTCCGGATTGACCTCTAATTTATTTTATTGCTTTACATTAATTTATTTGCGATTAATTTCCTAAAAAAGGGAATTTTAGTTGTGGAAAATTGTGTTTATATATTTTTTTCCATTTTTTTTGGGTCTGGGACGACCGACGGGCAAAGGTCCACCGACGGCCGTCGTGAAATTTCCCTTTGCCCGTTGGTCGGCCTAGGGATGGCCGTCACTTGCATGGTTTAGGCTGTCCCTGGGCTTTCCTTTCCTTTCTTCTTTGATCAATTCATTTCTTCTTTCTTTTAATTTTGTTTTCTCTCATTTCAAGGTAATTTATTTCCCTTTTTCATTATTTGGATTATTTGTTCACCGCTGTTTTCATTAATCCTTTTTCATCATTAGTTTGTTATCTTACTAATATGTTATGCGTTTTTGTGAGTTTAACTATTTTCATTGAATACGGGGTGCTGAGAAGGGGATCCCACTGGGCTGATCTAAGGACATCAATTGGGTCTATTTCCTTTACCCTACTCCTCTTTCATTTATTTATTTTATCTTTGTTTATTGTAAATGTTATTTTGAGCCTACTAATGTAAAAATGGTAAAAGATTTATACAAATGAGCATGATTTAATTAAATAAAAATAGGATCAATGTCCTGATTCTTTGTCCAAATAAAATAGACACTTTAATATTATTCTTTCTCCAAATATGCATATGAAGAGCAATGTCTTCACCCCAAAATGAATAGTTCGGTTTTATGTATGTTTGTGTACTTTCTACTCATTTACAATGGAGATTGTATTCCACCCCTAGTTTTGTTATAAGCTATTGTATTTTAATTTATGTTATCTTGAGCTTACTTTATTCAGTGCTTTCATTATATGATTGATCTGATGCTTTCATTATTGCACTGAACTGAATGAAAAAATGGAATGAAAGTTTAAATTCAAAACTCAATTATGGTTTAGTCAAGGTACAAATAAATGGGAAGTCCTGAACTCTCTCTAGTCTTAGACTCAATAAGGTTAGATGAACTTTTCCAATGTTCTATTAGAGAGGGAATTACAAAATATCTCTTGTTGCCTAAAATAGGCCCAAGTTGCATTGTCTTAGGTTCCATGAGGTTAGATGAACCTTTTCAATGTTCCGTTGAAAAGGAAATTCAGAAATATGTCTGGCTTGCCCAAAATAGATGAATACGCATCGTCTTAAATTTCACGAGATTGGATGAATCCTTCTAATGTTCTATTCGAAGGAGGTTTCCAAACTATCTCTGATTGCCCAAAATAGACACATATGTGATGTCTTAGGCTCAGTGAGTCTAAACAACCCTTTCCAATGTTTGTTGCCCAAAATAGATGCCTTTGTAATCTTTTACAAGTTCCATGAATCTCTCTCGAATACCCTAAAAGCGGGTTTTCGGGGCATCCGAGGTTCGGCGCGCATCACACCAGCATACCTCGAGAGCACTAGTGCTTTACACCGATTAGATATATATAGCATCTTGAAAAATAAAATCATCTTTCCAAGTATGCCTAACCCTAGATAACCTTCTCATTTTCACTATTTTAACTCATGATCTCATAAAATAACTTTTGTGTTCACTATTATATCTCTACTCATAGAAATTATAATGGGCATGCCGGTGAACCACGAAACCATTGAATGTGATTAAAAGGCTATCTTTCCTTCTTACTATATGCCATCTATCATGATCCAGCTTGCTTTTCTAGCTTGATCTGTCAGGCCTAATCTTTCTCATGGCATCTTGGAGACTAACTAAGCTAGCCACACTGAACTATACTTTAGGGATAAGTTAATGGTGATAAGGGTCAAAATTCAAATAGGATCTCACATTAGGAAAATTTGAGATCGGTAACATTAAATTTCCATCCTTTGGTCGAATTAAACACACATGGTATGAAATATGTGTTATGGTGTTCTTTCCTTTCTTTAAAAGAGCGTATGTCTCATAAAATATATAACACCATATAGAAGCATAAGGTTTCCTATGCACCGAAGCATCCAATTTTAGTCCGCTTATTTAAGGACTACTTCTTCCTTTTGGATAGAACATGATAGTTACATTTAACTTACTATGGGATTACACTTAATCCTGTTTTAGATCTAAATTTAGAGCATACAACCTGATGTATGTTTTTATCTCGCACCTTAACAAGACTAATCTTGTAATTTCTGCAAGATGGCACTTTTATTTTGAAAAGGGTCTCGAGCTTCATCTTATGTTCAAAATTTGCCTAATCTTAGTATTTGTCAAATCATTGACAAAATTAAGGTAAAAACCCGTATGAGTGGGTTACTTTTCTGTCTGATAAGCTTAATCTCATAATAACTAACAGTAAATATTCACATATTAAACATTCACACTCATGTATTGCCAATAATGAACGTGTTTATTATTCATAAATAACAATGTTAAGGGTTTACATAAAATAAAACAGTACAAATCAAATCCTACGCAAGCTTTGAGATCTAATCTATCTCTCAAAAGCATCTCTTATTATAGGTTTTGTCAATGAATCTACAATCATATCATATGTGGAAATGTATTATAAGTTCACATCTCCTCGTGCAATAACATCTTTGGTGTATTGATACCTAATGTTGATATGCTTAATCTTACAATAAAATTTGGGATCTTTAATATAAGCTATCGATGGCTGACTGTTACTATAAACTGTCACTGGTTTTTCTGAGGCAGCTACTTTTAAATGGTCCATAAAACATTTTAGCCAAACCGTCTCTTGTACTACAGTTGAAGAAGTGACAAATTTAGCTTCCATTGTTAATAGCATTACACAGGTTTATTTCTTGCTACTCCATGAGATAGCACCCTTTCTAAGCAAGAATATGAATGCTAAAGTGGATTTCCTTTCATCCACATCTCCTGCCTAATCAGCATCTGCGTATCCTCTCAATTGTAAATCATTGCCTTGATAACAAAGAGAATAGTTTGCAGTACCTTTGAGATATCTAAGTATCCTTTTAACTATTTTTCATTGTGTTTTGCCGGGTTAGATTGATATCTACTGACCATGCCCACAACGTAGCAATATGTCAGGTCTTGTACACAACACTGGATACATTAGACTACTCATGGCGTTGGCATATGGAAGATTACTTTTATGTTCCATTTCTTTTAGCATCTTAGGATACATACTTTTACTAAGAAATTGATTCTTAGCAATGGGGTTATCTATATGTTTGCAGTTTTGCATATTAAATCATTTAAAAACTTTGTTGATATATGACTCTTATGAAATGGATAATAACCTTCTCGAACGATCTCTAGAATTCGTAACTCCAAGGATATAATTTGCTTGACCCATATCTTTCATCTCAAAGTTGGACGATAATCAATCTTTGATTTCATTTACATATCCTTTGTCATTTCCAATTATGAGTATGTCGTCTATATAAAATGTTAATAAATCATGTTGAACCCATTCGACATGATTGCACCATGAAATTTTAAATACCATTGTTTGAAGGCTGTTTTAGGTCATATATTGATCTCATCAATAGGCAAAACTTATGTTCGCTACCTTTTTCAATGAAATCTATAGGTTGTTCCATATATATTTCTTCATCCAATTCTCTATTGAGAAAATTAATCTTCATATCCATGAGGTCCAAACTTGCCACTATGGCAAGAATCAATCTTATAGACATAAATCTTACAACATGTGAGAAAGTCTCCTTATAGTCAATCCCTTTCTATTGTGTGAGCCCTTTAGTAACTAGCCGAGTCTTGTATCTTTCGATACTTCTATTAGCTTTTTACTTTACTTTAAGAATCCACTTATTCCTAATTACTTTGCATAAGTTTGGTAGATAAACCAGTTCCCAAACATCGTTTGATCTTATAGATGCCATTTTTTCTTCTATTGCTTTAATCCATTCTTTCTTAGCTGGGCATGAGAGAGCCTCTTGAACATTTTTAGGCTCTTCTTCATCTTGTGGGGTAACCAAAAAGGCTTTGTTCAAGCTTTTAATTTTAAATCATTGGCACAGAACACTTGTCCTTTTAGATTTTTACAGTTTCGACTCCTAATAAATATATCTCATATATTCATCGTAGTTCGAAATGATCCCACAAAGATCAATTTTCATACTCCTATTGGAGTCAGGAATACTCCAACTGAAATATGGTTCTCGAACATCCGAATCATTTGGTGGAGGAAGGTTGTAGACATCGAGTCCCGAGACAGCCCAGATTAGAGTTACCCAATGAGGATGATGTTACTTATATCACAGATGGAGAACGGAAGTGCCGGTCCTCATCTTTGATTTTCACAGTTTTCAAAAGGTTTTTTCTTGAGTTAACCCTTTTTGCTTTTTTTCGGAGTTGAAATAAAGTTTTAAGTGCAAAATTTGGCTTTTTGGTTGACAAACGGGAGTATCTCAAGAGAGATGCCAGTCTGTCACCTTTTTACTCTACTAGCCTCTCGCTAGCAGGCTCTGCCCGTCTCCCTTTCTTCTTATGGCTCGATGACTTGCGCCCGTAACTCATTGAGTCATGGGCACAAGTCAGTCGAGTTGTGACAAAAAGGGCACATTTGTAATTTCAAAACTCATTTTTCAGTGCCACCTGTCTGTGACATTTTCATAGCGGTCTGGATCAGATTTGGTTTTTAAAAGAGAAGATTTTGAAATGGATTCTTGGAGCAGATTTGTGGGGGATTTTCCACCATATTTCTAGGGATTGATTTTTCAAATTTGGGGAGAGATTTTCTCTCTAAAATCAAGGATTTCTATTATGAATTGGAGGATAAAAGCCTTTTCATAGGCTATAATGAGGGTGAAATGGAGAGAATATAAGGGAGGTTCAAAATTTTCTTAAAGAGAAAAAATAAAAGAGAAAAATTATAGAAAATTGCTCTAGTTTTTCAGAAAAAATTTTCACAGAAAACAAAAAATAGAGATCATATTTATTTTAGTCAATTTTCTAAAATAGATAATAGAAAATAGATTTTTCAGTTTTCTAAAATAAAGAAGAGATTGAAAAACTAATAAAAGATATTTTCTAATTTTTCTGAATCATCTTAATACATATATATATGTGTGCATATATATATACACACACACACACACACACATACACATACATATACATGTATGTGCATACATATATATGTATATGTATGTATAAACATATATATATATGTACTTATATACATATACATATACATATACATATACATATACATATACATATGTATGTAAGTACGTAGACATACACACATATATATATATATATACATATGTATGTACATACATATACGTGCACATATACATACTTATACATACATATACATATATATATGTGTGTGTGTATATACATATGTATGCATGTATGTATGTATATGTGTGTGTGTGTGTGTGTGTGTATATATATATATGTATGTACACACACGCACACACACAGAGATACATACATACAAACATATATGTATATATACATATACATATACATATACATATATGTATGTATATATATACACACACACACACACACACATACACATATATATATACACATACATATATATGTATATGTATATATATATACATATACATCTATATATATATATATATATATATAAATATGCATACATACAACATACATATACATATATATATATATAGAAAAAAATACTCTTAATTTTTTATTTGTTGATAAATGAACACGTTTTTCAAATTTTTTACAAAAAATAAATACTTCAATTTTTTAAGAAAATAGAACATAGAAAACATAAAACTGTTTTCTGTAAATAAACACACAGTTTTTGATAAAAGGTTTTCGAAGAAAGAAAATCAATTCTTATCTTAGGAATTTATTCTCCTTCCATTAATTTTCTTGAAAAACACTGTAAAAGGGAAGAGTTTTTAGGAGTAAGAGAAAGAGAGTTTCTTTTATTTAATTGTGAAACTCAAGGAGGAACATGAAGCACGATTCTTGTTCTTTTGAAATCAAATACACACAGAGGGTAATATTCTGGGCTCAGTTCTCCATCTCTCTGTGTCTAAAATTAACCAAATATCATGTAAATGCTTTTGAGATCCATTATGTGAGGTATTTTTGATTATTTGATTTCTGTGGTTTTATATTGTGTTGCATGTTTAGATATTTCTTTTAGGTTTATTAGACCATGATTGTGTGAAAATAGCTAAGAAATCTTGTAGAAATTTATGTTAATAGATTTTACTCCATTAATGCATGTTTATGTCTTTTTATATTTATATCCGTGATCTTTTATCATTTACAGTTTTTATGATTTAAATAAGTTCTAAGAGTTTTGGGTGTGATTTTATTGTGCTCTTGGGTCATTAGATGAGTGTTTAGATTTATTTAGCATGAAAATGGTATGAAAAATTGATTTTGTGCTTGATATTGTGTCCTGGGCACAAGTCACGAGAAGAAAGCCCGGGCAACGCGACGTAGTGGGGCTCTGCATCTCGTCGCTCGCGCCCTCTTTTGGAAGTCCGTCCTTCTTTCTAGCCGTATGTAGGTCTTTGATTTGCTGATTTTTAATTCTTTTAATGCATTTTGTTTTGTCTTTTTAATTATATTGCATGTATTATTTTAATTTTTTTCCTGGCATTCCATCTCATTTTTCTGTTATTTATGTGTTTGTTACTTTATTTATTTTTATATTTCTAGTATGCATTGCATTTATTTATTTAAGCATTTTTAATCATTTATTATAGTTATAATGAATTATTTTCTTTTGTCGCTTTGTGGCTTAAAATATCTCACATATGTGTATTATTCGACGAATGGAGATTCAGAGGCTAGGATGCATGAGTTGCATTGCAGTAGGATTAGAATTCTTTTTTGTACTTTATTTATTTTAGCTTTCTTTTTCTTTATTGTTGGTTTGGGATTGTAATAATAAAAGGTTTTTCGTACACAAACATAAAAACTCAGCTAAAGGTTTTTATAAATAAATGGAATTTTTCTAATTAAAATGGGTCTAATGTCCAGTTTTTCTTCTCAAAATGACACATAAAGAAAGAGTTCTTATTTTTTCAAAATAGGATCACTCATCTCTCTTTTCCTAAAACTTGTTTAAGAACTATTCATTTTTGTAAAATATGCATGCGG
This sequence comes from Excoecaria cochinchinensis, assembly GCA_947683425.1. Taxonomy (NCBI): domain Eukaryota; kingdom Viridiplantae; phylum Streptophyta; class Magnoliopsida; order Malpighiales; family Euphorbiaceae; genus Excoecaria; species Excoecaria cochinchinensis. The sequence continues at coordinate 10,955,318 of CANTUQ010000105.1, forward strand.
TAACCAATGTTCCCACCTGAATGAATTTTTCGTTTTATGTATATTTTATTTTTCATTTTGTAAGATAATTTTACTTTTTATGGCTGTCTTTACATGATTGTATTGCGTTTTTATTTACTTATCTTTAAATTGTGTGAGAAAAGAGATAGGAAGTTAATCTTAAAAACTCATTTATATAAGAATTAACTAAAGTATAAGTAATAGTGATGTCCCAAACCATCTCTGGTTTTGTCTTCATAAGGTCAGAATAACTTTTTAAATATTTTGTTGGGTGGCAATTCCATAATACCTACCTTGTGGTGCCCAATTGATGCCCTTATAGGTTGATTGCCAATAATAAAATAGGGGTTGCCCGAGAGGTAGTCTCATGCCTTTTTGAGGCCTGAGGCTTGGCGAATTAGGTTGAATCCTTGCCTATTGCAAAGCGACCAACCTTCATGAGTTTAATGAACCTTTTCAAAGTGGGCCTCCGGGGTTGTCGGGGTTCAGCGCGCGTTATAAAAGTCTTGACTTTCTTCCTCTAACTCCCTCATTTTGGCCATGTGTATAATGACGCATCATTTTGATACATGTATCTGTTCTTATAGGCCACTGCCCACTCGCGTGCGCCTTACATATGGTGGCATGTTCATTCCACGCACCACCTTCCAACTGGATTTCGACAATCGGGCTTCGATTGGTAGGAGATTTCAAGGGTCTGTGATTCTAATGGTGAAGTAAAAAATGTCAAATCCCAACTTCTAGCTTAGTGTTTTTGAACATTTATGTTCTCCCCCTCAAAATGCAGTGTACATATGCACAATTTAGAAAAGAAAATACATATATTTCATAAACACTTTTAAAAACAATATTTAACTTTTTTATAGTGTTTCATGCATCCTATTTTATAAATCTACATATAAAAATTAGATTTATTTTAGCCACATGCCAGGATGTAAATTATAATAGCTCCGATACTAATGTTGGGAAATTAAGAATAACACAATAGTGTATATACTTCTTATAGTGCAGAAACTTTGCGGAAGCGAAAATAAGGATATGTCACTGGCAAAACTCTTATCCACTGGCAAAACTCTTGTTTATGTCACTGGCAAAACTCTTATCCACTGGCAACATATGCTGGATAACAACTACTATGCCACAGCCTAAAAGCCCCTTAGAGGTTTGGAATATTAGATGGAGAATATAGAATTTCTCAATTCTATATAGTTGTCTCTTCTTTTCTCTTTTGTATTGAATCTAACTTCTCATCATCTATTTATAGTATCCTTTTACTATAGACCAATCTCCAGTATAACTCAAATTATTTTAAAATAGGATAATATGATTGTGTTCAAATAAAGATACTTATATCTTTATTTGATTATTCAAATTCAATTATTATCTAAATCATATTTGATATGAAACTCTATCCATATCTAGATTTATGAGTATATCCAAACTTTATCAGTCATGAAAATTGATATTAATTTTTTTTATCTTTTTAATTTTATTATTTTGTAAAATATTTATATACTAAAATTTAACCTTTTTTTTATCTTATATAATTATTTTATGGGACAATAAACTTAATAAATTTGTAATTCTTTTTGAGTTTTCAATTGCAACTCAAATTTGGCAAATTCATTATTTTGCGTCAAAATTCTTTCAATAGGACAGGACAATAGACTTGATAAATTCGTAATTATATTTTTCTTTAGTTAACTCAAATTCTAATATAATATGGAACTCAAATTGTAACACCTCAAAATATACTCTAACAATGTTAAAGTATATTTAGGGTGAATTTATAATCGAATATGAACGATTAAGTAACGAACGTGTCATAAAGGATGTAACTGTCACTAAATTAAAAGATGCGGTAAATTGCTAAATGTTAAAATATGTTATGTAAGTATAAATGAAATTAATTATGGACAAATATGTAACTAGAATTTAATTATATATGCTAATGTGGGCATTAAAAGGAAATAGAGGGATTAAAAGTGAGATTTTTATAAGTCCAACAAATAGACCAATGAGAAGCCAACATTCATGCAATTCTAGAAAGTGTAAAAAGGCATGTATTAAAGGATGGAGAGAGAAGAGGAGCCGACCATTTTTGGCTGAAAATTTTAGAATTTTACTCATCCTCATTCTCTCTAAATTTACGTACGTAATTGCATGTTAAGGGCTTAAGCAAAAAAGTCAACTCATTGAGAATTTATGGTAAGATTTAGTCTTTTTATTCATCTTTTTCTTCTCTATTTGCTAAGTGCTTGAAATTTGTGAGTTGGAAGAAGAATTGATATGAATTTGTGATGTGTATTAGCTGAAGATTCCAGTAAGAAGAAGAAGGGAAGGCGAAAAGCTTGAGCAAGTGAAGAGAAATTAGTCATTTTGAGATTTGAGAACTATTTAATTTCCTTTGCGTATGTGTGATTAATTTGGAATGGTGTGTGAGACCTATTGAGTGTGAAATTATTTATAACATGATGATTTGGTGTTGATTTGGTCGGACTTGGTTGGGTATGTCATAAGAAGTGATTTTGATGAATTTCAACTAAAGGTTCATTTATTCAGTTTTAGTATTTTAGCAACATCTCGGCCTATAGACCTTTAAATGGAGTGATTCTAGTTTGAGAAGAACCTTAAGACACAGATCTACATATTTTGTAAGGAACCGAGACCCAGTTTTGCCTTTAAGACCCCTAAAAATGCCATAGAAAATACAGACTTGATGCTGCTCCTGTAATAGGAGCAATCTGTGTTTCCAGGAGCATATATCCTAAGTTACACATCGAAATTGCATGATTTTTATATCATAGAAAACTTAAGACATAGAAGAAAAAATATTAAGAAGACACCAAAGTTTAAAAATTTCATTTACTAGGTGAAACACTCTAGGAAATATAGACCTGTACACTACAAAAAAATAGGGAATTAGCAAAGGCAATTTTCGTCGCTAATTATTTTTAGCGACAAAATGACTAACAGTCACTAATCTGTCCGTCGCAAGGAAACGTAAAATGGTCGCTAAAAATAGCGATGGAAAATTCCGTCGCTAAAAATAAAAATTCCGTCACTAATTAACCCCTAAAACTAGTCGCCAGAAATTTAAAGCTTTTAGCGACGGATGTTTGTGTTGCTAAATTCCATCACAAAATCTAATATATCATTATTTTAAATTAACAAATTTTTTATTATTATTTTCAATTTAATTTTATTATATATATATATATATACATTCAAATATAAATATATAACATCCAAAATCTAATGCGTAAATGCCAATTCACTAGTACTATTAATTTAAAAAATATAATATATCATAAAAAATACACTAGTTCAAATTAAATAAAGTTTACTTAGAACCTTAAAGTAAATGCTAGATGCATTATTGCACTTACAACCAAACAAAGGTCTAATATCCACATATACAAGAATTTTTTTGCTACACAATATTTACAGCCAAAAATGGTATGCCCTTTGATTTGATTCTTCTATATCCATGCCCTTTCACATCTCCCTTTGATTTGATTCTTCTATATCCATGCCCTTTCACATCTCTTTTTGATTTGATTCTTCTATATCCATGCACTTTCACATTTGCCACTAGCACTGTTCATGCTTTTCTATTTTCTAAAGAGAAATACAGTAAGAATACACGCATTTATAAATTGAGATTCAAGTTGATAATAAAATCAAGCTAGAATTGGACCCACAATTTTAAGTGAAAAAGAAAACATAATAATAAAGCATTATAATGTATGGAACAAAGCACAATGAAGAAGTCTAAAATATCGTTCTAGTTTTCATTAAGTTTAAAGTGCACATACATTTTCAGGGTTAAGAACTAATTTCTTGTTTCCAAAGGAACTTATTGCTCTATAAACAACAGTTTGAATAAAAACATTTTGATTAAAGTTTTTTACACAAAAATAAGTTCACACTCGGCCTAAAAGCAAAAGACAAAAATCAACATTCATTAAAATAACAAATAGTTCTAACAGTCCAATTAATTCCTATCACAAGACATTTGAAAGGCCAACCTCATGGCAAACATCTTGCAAGCATATAAGAATAACTAATCATGGTGTCGTTCAATATTATAAGTTGATGCATGGTGACACCCAAGATATTACTCAAACAAAGTAGAGTTTAAACTAATATTTTTGCCACTTTTTCCTCTTGTTGAATTAACTCATCAATAATTTGCAAATCATTAGGTTTCATAACATAGAGATCGTACTAAATCACAGTGAGTAGCTACTAGGTTTAGCTTAAAACAAATGCAGTATACACCCTTTATTATATGATTTAAAATTTGAAGAACATGTGAGCTTATATTCCAGTGGATCTAAGCACCCCAATTCTTAATTGATTCAGATAAGAACGAGAAATCATTACCAGGACTTCAAAAACAGAAAAACACAAACTAAAAAGCAGAATTTCATATAACACAATCAGGTGGGCATTCTCAAATATAAAATCAGCAAACAAATTGAACTCTATGAATCAAGAAAACTAAAAATTGAGCTAAATTACCTAAACATAAAGACGGAGAAGACAGAGAGACTAAAATTGAGATTTGAAAAGATAGAAGATAAAGGAGCATACCAAACCGCTACCGATTTCTATAAATCGATAGAGAGGCACTGTGAAGAGGCAAAAGACAATTAACCCAAATAATTCACAAGCATAACATGAGTGTTAGGAGAAAAACAACTGGTACCTTTCTATCCAGCTCATTTGTAGCTAACTGGCCAAGCCCTTCTGCTTTTGATTCTATTTCCATTACTGTCAACATGAAAATCATAATGACGGCAAAATGTCAGAGTTCAAATTAGTGCCAATTTCTTCACTATCTTAATAGAACAGCTAAACTTCATTTGTTACTATTTCTGGAGTTGCAATTGTGACATAAACTCTCGAACATTTTAATTTATTTAAGTTGATTTATCATGTTTTACACAAAAATTGTAAAACACAAATAGCGCAGAAGTAATTTCAAGAGTAGCCTCTTTACATAGCAAGTAATATGTCTTACTATAAGGGAAAATCCGAGTAACAATAATTGAACAACAGCTGCAAGAAATATCCATAACACACATCAAACTGATAAAAATTGGCAGTAAATTATTCAACATATAAGAGATGGTTATTTTGAGAATCTTTAAAATAGATAATGAAAAATTACCACGTTTGCTGGAAATATTTTGAAGTGCTTAAGGAACTAGCATTAAGCATTTAAAAAGAGAAACTCAACCGGGCAAGGATATTTAATGCAATAAAAATGAAGTTTATGTCAACAAGATAAATGCATCAAATAAAGGATGAGAAAATTATTACAACAAGATAATTGTATCAAAAAGAAGCAATAAAACACAATTTGTCCATATATACATGACAAAACTGAACAATGAGAAAAAAGAATTTCTTAAATGGGAAGGTAAAATATGAAACACCTTATGAACTACAATAGAATGACAAACACTTGTGGGATGCCTTTTTCTTTAAACTAGGGTGCTTAAGCCATAAAGGCACCATATGGATATCATCAAACTGTTTCTTAAATAAGTAATTGGAAGATAGAGCCAAAACCAAATAGAAAAATTTAAAGTTCCCATAGCTATGATCTTCAATAACTCATGCTATTCCGTGTGCTTGCATTTACATGCAGTGGACATAGGAATGAAATGCTTATAGCAATATGGACTCTAGATGCCTTACCTTTCTCTTCCATTTTCTCAAAAGCTGAAAGAGCATTGCTTGTATTGACATTCCCTAGCATCTCATTCGTAAGCTGTAATAGATACGAAACAGAATAGGAAAATTTGTGTTTAAAAATAAAAAATATTACTTTGAAGCTCAAATTCGTGTTGTCACTTTCTCTGAGCTAAATTGTTCTAAGTTTTAAATACTAAATCCCCTTGTAGACACCGGGTTCCGAGACAGTTCAGATCAAGGTTACCCAATGATGAAACTAAGTGCCTGTTCACAGGCAAAAAAAAAAAGTTGGAAGTGATAGTTTTTTTATCAAAATTGCTGTTTAAAAAAAAATAAATAAAAAATATGTATTTGAAAAACTAAAAATCAAAAAGAAGGTTAGAAGTGTTAGTTTTTTGTCAAAAAAAGTTTTGTTTAAAAAAAAAATTCAGCCACTTACGGCTGCCGGTGCGCATGGGTAGGCGCCCCTCGCGTGCAGGCGGGCTGGGCGCGAGCGCTCCTTCGCATGCGCACAGTGCGCGTTGCCCGCCCCTCCCGTGGTGCCCAAGCCTTGCATGCGCTGAGGGGCGGGCGTCGCCCCTCAGCGCACGAGGTTTGCCAGCCAGGCCGCCCCTCGCTTGTCTGGAGCCCCCGGGGCTGTTTTTTGCCCGAAATTAATTTTTTTATGCATTTTTCTTCAGTTTTTTTTAGGTTTTAATGAGAAATTAATGGATTTAATTTTTTCCTAAAAGGGAGATATAAATTGATTTTTTTTGAGAGAAAAAAGGATGATTTTTTGGAAGAAATTTCAAAATTTTTTTACAGAGAGTGAAAATTTTTTAGAAAGAGAAAACAAGAGTTTTTTCCTTTTTTTTTATCCGATTTTTGTGAATCTTGACAAGAAAATTAGATCACATTCTTACTTTTCAGATCGAACAACTCTGAGTGCAAATTTCTGGGTTTAATTACATTTTTTCTAGTTTTTTTTATTTTTCATTTTTGCCCACTTTGCTCCACCATTGTTCCTACCCATGAGGGGCAGGAAGAAGGTGAGGGGCGGCCATCCTGTCCCTCGTGGCTAGGCCGCCCCTCACTCATTTTTTTTTGTTATTTTTGCCTTTTTTAATTTTTTTTGTTTCTATTTTTCACTTTTCAATTGATATTTTGCGAGTTATATTTTTTATGTGATTTTAGTTCTATTTTATCATGTTTATTTCATTGTCATTATTTTATGTGATAATATTTATCTTTATTATTTTATTTTGTTTAATTGAGTTTTTTAGATTATTTTACTAACATATTTATATTTTGCATGGAATATTTTGTGCGATTTCAATTTTATTTTATCATGTTTATTTTTATTTTTAATTATTTTATGTGATAATGTTTATTTTTGTTATTTCGTTGATTAATTATTTTTCTTTAGATTTATTTCCTAACATTTTTATTTTGTTTTTATTGTCTACAATTATTATTTTTTTGTGTGAGCATTCTCAATGACGAATGGGAGTTCATGGGGACTTGAAGACACCCTCTTGGTTGGATTTGTTATTTTTTTATTATTTTTCATTATTTTACTTTTATTTATGTTTATTTTGTAATTTGTAATAAATTTAGTTTATTTTGTGCATGTTACAAAGAAAATCACAAAAATATTTTTTATTAATAAATTGGGATTTTCTCTAATAAAATAAGACCAATGTCCTAATTTTTAATCAATAAATCTCATTTTAAAAGGAAGAGTTAATTTTATCAAAATGGGATCACTCATCTCGATTTTCTCAATTTTTATCCAAAAATAACTTTTCGACTTTTCTGAGTGAGCTTGAAGGAACTAATGTTCCTACGCTGAATAAATATCCCGATTTATGTATGCTTGTTTATTTGATTTTGTTATTTATTTATTTTAATTTTCTATTTTTGGGGATTATATTTTTTGTCCCGATTTTATCTTTTAATTTATTTTTACAGTTTACTTTTATTTTATCGTTATTTTTCCAATACTTGATATTCACTTTAATTTTAATGCATGACTGCGTAAGAAGAGAGATAGAAATTTAATAATAAAAAAAAAACTCATTAACCAAGGCTTTAATAAGAGTGAATTTTTGAATCTTTCTCTGGTTTAGACCCTGAGATTAGATAAACTTTCCCAATTTCTCAAAAATTAGGTGGCGACTCCAAAATACCTCAAAAGTGCCTATAGGTTTCATGGGATTAGATGAACTTCCTCAATATTCTATTGGATAGAGATTCCAAAATATCTCATGTTGCCCAAAATTTAAACACGCGGACCCTCTAGAGCCCTAAAAGCGAGCATACCGAGAAGCGGCCGGGTTCGGCGTGCGTCACAGTGGTGACTCCACTGGGGACTTTGAAACTTTGCACCGAAATTGTCTTCGTTAATAATATAATTGGGTTTTTGATAAATTTAAAATTTTATCTATTTTTGAAAAATGCATTGCATACATACTAGAACTTTAGACTTATGCTAGTTTGGTCTCTTATTTTACTCCGTTGCATTCTCGAAGCGTGACCCTATGTTTACTCAATATAGGAAAGTGTTAAAGATAATTAGTAGCTCAAGCCTAGTACCTTATGGTATATCAAATAGAGACCCGATTGGTCGTTATGCTTGTGATGAGCTAGACCCGATTGGTCGTTATGCTCGTGATGAGCTAGACCCGTTGGCAGGCACCATGCTTGGGTAGCCTTAAAGTATCATCACATTTGACCAAAGCTCATGTAATGGCAATAGAAACTTCCACTAAGTTACATGTACTGTAATAAGTGTGCTTCCTATGTGGAGCATTATATATTAGATAAAATCAACTAAATTAAATGGTCTGTCATCAAAGGCTTTCATGCCCTGATGGGCCCATCTTAATTTGATTGAAGTGTCCAGATACATAATGGCCAAAACCCATATGTATGTGCATTAGATAAGAGGTGTCATGCTGCCGATTTTTCACCGTGCACTTATACGCATCTAGTGGGTTCTCTGTTAACCCTTGGATAAAGGCCACCTAAGAAAGAGACCGCACTACCTCGTGTGTGGGAGAGACAAGGTTGGAAGGATCTACTTGCTTGCATGTATTTGTTTATGCTATATCAGCATGACCATGCATTACATTTTAGTCATGCATCATCCTAACAAGGTGTATTCTGCAGCCATCATAGATTTATCCAGGTGGTTTAGAGGTTCAGACCGTCGGCTAAGAAGGATTCCACTCTTCGAACTACCGGAATTAGTGTCAGATCGGGGTTTAGATTCGCTTTCAGACAGTAGCAAATTTTTTTTTCAGAGTTATCAGCCCGAAACAAGAATGGCTAACCCATCAAGAGAATATAGTGTAACCCGTGCAATGATTATCGAGGAGGTGGGTAGGTGAATGGAAGAATTTGAAGCCAGAATGATGGCAATGATGGGAAATCTTACTGCCACTCTAGTGCCGCTTGCTGGGCAACAGCCCGCTGCTCCTATTGGGGGGCAAGATGAACAAGTGCCTATTAAAGAGGATCTCCCTCCGGCAGTTGACCCACCTACAGTTGAGCCCACAGTGGCAGCACCAGTAGAGCCAAGAGGAGCTCCTAAACCTGAGAGTGACTTGGAGGAAGAAAACCAAGAGGAGCAAGAGGTAATAAAGGGGAAGTCTCCCAAGATAGAGGAGGAAATATGGAGAAAGATTGAGGAGAGGTTCGAAGCTATGACTTGATTGCTGACAATGGGAAGAGGCATGAGTCCTGAGGATAAAGAGATAGAGGGAGAGGATTTAGTTCCACAGAATTTTAAGATACCTGACATGCCAAAGTTTGATGGCATCTCAGACCCGATAGCACATGTGAAGCAGTACTCATTAGTGATAAAGGGTACAACTTTGACCAGAAAGTAGAAGATAGAATATTTCTACTTGAGCTTAACGGGGCCTGGAGTTGATTGGTACCATGGACTAGATAGGAGGTCCAAAGAGGATTGGGAGCTACTTACGGAGGAGTTCCTTAAGCAATATGACTGTAGTACAAGGATGGAGGTCACCCTGAAAGACCTAGAGTTGCTGCAATAGAAGTTGGGAGAATCATTCCATGATTACCTTACCAGATGGAGAAATCGGGTCATGGAAATGAAAAGAAAACCCGATACCCCTAACTAGATAAGGTTGTTCGTCAGGAATGCTAGCCCATACTTGAGAGAGGCGCTAAAGATAAAAGGGCTAAAGGACCAGGAGTCCCTGAAAGACATAGCCATAGAAGTTGAAGGAGAATATCTAGCAAGAAAGACCAGCAATGACAATTATGCCCAGAGAAATTATTGTAATCAGGGGGCAGAAAAGTCAGTAGGGCTCGACAATGGATATCGAATGGGAAACATGGTAGATGTAGCAATTATCGAAGCAGACCAAAGGCATTTCTCCAACCTAGGCAGATAATTTTCTTCGGTACTTAAAAGGTTGATAAAGGAATGTAAGCTACAACCAATGCCTGTTAAGCCAGCAGAAAGTCAGGGACATCTCGATAATCGAGCTGATCTATATTTTGCCTACCATCAGCATACAGGGCATGACACTGACGAATGTCAAACTTTGAGGAACCAAATTCAGGACCTCATTGATAGCAAATAGGTTACTGATCCAAAACGCCACAAGAAGTAGGAGAGGAAAACTTCTAGTAGATGTGCTTTTTATGTTAGAACTTTTTTAATCTTGATGTATGCAGCACTGTTTATGTCAATTATATTAATGAATTTTTGTTTATGTTTCTCATGATTTCATTATGCATAATCACAACCACAAGTCATTTACATTTGATATTAACTTAATGAATACTGCCTCATTTAATCTCGAGATCCTGTTGGCATCCGATATCACTCCTAAGGCGAGACAAACTTGAGAGAGATTGAAAAAAGAAAAAAAAAAAAGAGAAAAGAAAAAATGCCTTTGCCTGGACCTAGAATGACATGCTAAACCTGCTTCAATTTGCCAACCTAGCATCAATCGAAGTTTCAAGAGCCATTCCCTTGCCTCCTTAACATCTAGGATGTATACAAGGCAGCCAGATGAAGCCAAGCTCCAATTAATAAGGGGTTGCCTCAGAAGCTGAATTATCAAATTCAATACGAATGAAGCTTTAGGACTTCACGAAAAATTAAAAAAAAAGAAAAGAAAAGAAAAACAGAAAAGAAAACAGGAAAAAAGGAAATGAGAAAAAACCCACAATTTTGACTTAAACCATCTGAGGCCAACCTGCAACCCAGTCTCAACCATTAAGAGTTACCTCAAAAATTGAGTGGCCAAAATCGAAAAAGTAAAATGCGAGCTTTCACAGTTCAGAAAGGAGAGCTCATTGACTCAACTAGTTTGCACAAGGGTCAATATTAAGCCTTTTGTGCTGAAAAGCTACAGTCGGAGGAGGCAACTGTCCCGGCTAAAACAATGATGAAGGATTCAAGAAATCCAGCAATGCTAACAGACTAAAGAAGGTCCTATGGGTCGAAAATCGAAAAAGGCGACCTTGCTAAAATTGGGCACCCCGTCAAGGTAAAAACCGAAAAAAGGCATCTTGGGCAAAAGTTAGGGGCAAAGAGAAAATGTTCAATCATGAAAAACCAAAAGGATAGATTGATAACAGGGGCTTGATGTTTTCGGGATCCATTTTGAGATTAGATAAGGTCTTGTGTTTTTGAGATTAATGCCAAATGATGATGATGTGTGATGAAATCGGATTGGAACCTATGTATTTAAGTAATAATATATTAATATAAGCAGAGCACTTTCTCTTGCGTACTCAAAATGGTTTAAGTTCCAGGATAAAAAGTAGCGCATTGCTTCTTTTTCGCATATGTACAATTTACTATATATGGCCTCCATTGCTATCGTCATCCTAACGCTTCAGCATACTCGCCCCGTCATAGGCTTCGAGCTAGTCGCCAGCACATTCATGGGGAAAATCAAAGTCCATATAGCCACCATTCAAAAAGGCAAAAGTATTTTCGCCTCTCCAGCAAAAAAAAAAAAAGCCATTAGAGATGAAAACCACAACTGGCTCTCTAAGTAAAAGTTAGGCCAAATTGCAGGGTGAAAACTTAAAAACAGGCAATTTTCCCTACGAAAAATGAAATATAGAAAAAGCTGCTAGAGTGGGTTAGGTCTATTCTAGGCAAAAGTTAGGCAAAGGATTATGTGAAAATCCCCAAAGGGACGTATTTCCCGCAAAAAATAGTTAGTGTCAAAATCCATAAGGGACGCATTTCTCGCAAAAAATAGCTAGTGTGAAAATCCATAAGAGATGCATTACCTTTAAAACAATGACTTTCGATGCCTGGAGCGATAAGGCAACATTACTTCAGATGATCTCCCTTCAGGCATATAATGCATAACGCAGGGACATGGGTCAAAATCTTGGGGGGCAAAATACTATACAACTCATAGCAAAAGGCGCATGCTCATTGATTGGGGGCCAAAGATGCACACCTGATGATTTTCTTTGGGAAGATTATTGGTCAGAGTTCCTAAGCCAAGACGACACTCTTCTAGATCCTTGAGAGGCATGATCAAGCAGCCAAGCCGTATCCTCAGCAAACCCTTAACCACCTAGGACGTGGTCTATCCATTTTTGCACACATTTCATGTCATACATTTATTTTGCAAACATCTGCATATCACTTTTTACACATACACACACAATCTCTTGTATATATTCCTGTGCACACAACTTTGCAGGAAAAGTCCAACTAAAGGCCACACGCGCAAAAGCTGGTCAAGGACAGTTTCAGCTTAACATTAGCACTCACTCGTGCTGGACAACTAGGTCAAGATGAAGTCTACACAAGTTCAAATCTCCAAGTCCTCTTAAGAGGCAAATTTCCAAGTCCTCTGAAGAGAAAAATCATCCAAAGCCCTCTTAAGAGGCATACAGGTCTTTTTCAACAAGAAAAAGACTCCGGTTAAAGATGAAAGAGGATGATATTTGCATTTTGTAAGTCTGAGATGACTTGGTCCAACCAAGTGGATAATATATGCATTTTGTAAGTCTGAGATGACTCGGTGCAATCCAAGAGGATGACGTCTACATTTTGTAAGTCTGAGATGACTCGGTGCAATCCAAGTGAATGACATCAGCATTTTGTAAGTCTGAAATGACTCGGTGCAATCCAAGAGGATGACATCTGCATTTTGTAAGTCTAAAATGACACGGTGCAATTTAGGAGGATGATATCTGCATTTTGTAAGTCTGAGATGACTTGGTACAATCTGTAGACATCGAATCCTGAGTCAGCCCAGATCAGAGTTACCCAATGATTATTAGATGCCTGTTCATAGACAAAAAGGTTGAAAATGATGATTTCCTTGTCAAATTTACATTTTCGAATAAAAAATTAAAAAAGAATAAAAAATATTTTAAAAATTAAATTTGAAAAATGGAGTTTGAAAATTATAGTGTTGAAGTCAAAATTATTATTAAAAAAAAAGTTTTCGACGTTTGCGGCAGCCCACGCGCAAGGGGGGCGTCGGTCAGCCTTGGTCTGCCGAAAACGCGGTTTTTGCCCCTTTTTCCGTTTTTTCTTGATTTTTTTTTACTTTTCACCATATTTTTCGGGATTTTTAATGATAATTCCCATTTTTGAACCTAAATTAAGGGAATTTTAATAAAAATTCAATTTTCTTCCTTAATTAATTAGGTTTTCCATTTTTATTGATATAAATAGAAAATTATGGGAAGAAAAGAGGAGAAATTTCTTTTCAAGCATTTTTTCTTCTCTCTTCTTGAGTATTTGCCATTTTTCTTCTTCTTCTTCTTCAATTATTTTTCTTCTTTTTACTTCAATAAAATTTCTTCTAAACACTTTACATTGGAATTTTATTAAATAATAATTGATTTTGAGACAAAAAGAATAATTTTTTGTTCTTAAAATTTAATTTTTTATTTGATTTCGTAAAAATAAGATTTTTACATTTTTTTAAAGAAAAGTTTTTAGATTATTTTTTTATCTATTATTTTGTAAATTAAAGCAAGAAAATTAATCATCTTCACCTATTCCACCAAATCCGAAATCTGAGGAGGAGATCCGGGATTTATTTTTGTGAATAATTTTTTTATTGTATTTATTGCTTTTCCTTTATTTGCCTTTTTAATTTATTTGTCTTGTAATTAGTAATAAAGTCATTTATTTTATGCACTTTTAATTAAAAACGCACAAAAATATTTTTAAAAATAAATTGGGTTTTTTTCTAATAAAATGGGATCAATATCCTAGTTTGTCCATCCAAATAAATTGTGACTTTAAAATTATTTTCTTTAACTATGCATGCGAGAACCAATATTCTTATCCTTAATAAATAGCCCGTTTTATGTATAATTTACATTTCATTTACATTGGACGTTGTATTTTGCCCATAGTTTTATTGTAATTTATTGTATTTTTTATTTACCTTATTTTAGTCTTGCTTTTATTTACCGTTTTTATATGTGATTGATATGCGCTCTAATTATTGCATTTAAATGAATGAGAAAAATGATGAAATATTAAATTCAAAACTCAATTATAATTTTAACCAAGGTATGAATAAATAGGAAGTCCCGAACCATCTATGATCTTGGGGTCAACGAGGTTAGAGGACCATTTCAATGTCTTATTGGGGTAGGGTCTCCAAAATATCTCTTGTTGCCTAAAATATGCCCAATTTGCATTGTCTTAGGCTCCATGAGGTTAGAGTACCATCTCAATGTCTTATTGGGGTGGAAACTCCAAAATATCTCTGGTTTGCCCAAAATAGACACATATGCGTTGTCTTAGGCTCATTGAGGCTAGACGACCTTTCCCAATATTTGATTGGGTGGCAACTTCAAGAAACCTCCTTGTTGCTCAAAATGAACGCCCTTGTAATCTCTTATAAGTTTTTATGAATCTCTCTCGAATACCATAAAAGCGGGTCATTCGGGGTCCCATGGGGTTCGACGCGCATCACACAATCTAAAAGGATGAAATCTGCATTTTATAACTCTGAGATGACTCGATGCAATCCAAGAGGATGATGTCTGCATTTTGTAAGTCTGAGATGACTCGATGCAATTCAGGATGATTTTTACATTTTGTAAGTCTGAGATGACTCGGTGCAATCCAAGAGGATGACGTCTGTATTTTGCAAGTCTGAGATGACTTGGTGCGATCCAAGAGGATGATGTCTACATTTTGTAAGTCTGAGATAACTAGGTGCGATCCAAGACGATGATGTTTGCATTTTGTAAGTCTGAGATGACTCGCTGCAATCTAAGAGGATGATGTCTACATTTTGTAAGTCTAAAATGACTCGGTGCAATCCAGGATGATTTTTGTATTTTGTAAGTCTGAGATGACTCGGTGCGATCCAAGAGGATGACGTTTGCATTTTGCAAGTTTGAGATGACTCAATATGATCCAAGAGGATGAAGTCTGCATTTTGTAAGTCTGAGATGACTCGGTGCAATCCAAGAGGATGACTTCTATATTTTGTAAGTCTGAAATGACTTGGTGCAATCCAAGAGGATAACAATCACTGTATGGTCGGGATAACGGCTCAGTGAAATTCAAGAATAACCGAACTTCGTAGTCTTGTCACTGACTAGGTGCTATCCGAAAGGATAATATTCACAATACTAGTCACAACACTGTTCTCCAGGGGCAATTAGCTCTTCAGGGGGCATTTGTTCGGCATAAGCCCAACAGGAATGTAATACACCAATAAGGTGACGTCAATTAACCACCAAAAGCGTGGCTTAACATGTCAACAGACTAGCGTCAATCAAACCCGCGATGATTTTATCGACACAGCTGGAAGGAGGCAGCTTTAGGTACACGTCTCTTACTTTCTCTGAATTTTGGCTCACCTAGGCACCCATGCACTAGTCTTCCCAAAATTGGGGGCAACTGTAGACACTGGGTGTCGAGGCAGCACAGATCAGGGTTACCCAATGTGAAGCTAAGTGCCTGCTCACAAGCAAAAATAAAGTTGAAAGTGATAGTTTTCTTGTCAAAATTGCTGTTTAAAAAAAATAAATATAAAATTTATATTTGAAAAATTAAAAATAAAAAAAAGGTTGGGCAGGCGCCCCTCGTGCGCAGGTAGGCCGGGCACGGGCCCTGCTTTCGTGGAGCTCGCGCTCTCCCTATCGTACGAAGAGCGCGCGCTAGGGCGGCGTGGCTCACTTGTCTGGCGCCCCCAGGGCTGTTTTTTGGCCGAAATTAATGGATTTAATGTTTTCCTAAAAGGGAGATATAAATTGATTTTTTTGGGAGAGAAAAAGGTGGATTTTTTAGGAGATTTTTGGAAGAAAATTCAAAAAATTTTTAGGCAAAGAGAGAATTGTTTAGAAATAGAAAACAAGAGTTTTTTTTTTCTATTTTTTATCCGATTTTTGTGAATTTTGACAAGAAAATCAGATCACATTCTTTTTTTTCAGATCGAACAACTCTGAGGGTAAATTTTTGGGCTTAATTACATTTTTTCTAGTTTTTATCCTTCTTCATTTTAGCCCACTTTGCTCCACCATTGTTCCTACCCACGAGAGGCAGGAAGAAGGTGAGGGGCGGTAAGCCTGCCCCTTGTACCTAGGCTGCCCCTCACTCCCCTTTTTTTTGCCATTTTTAATTTATTGTCTTTTTTTTTTCACTTTTCAATTGATATTTTGCGAGTTATGTTTTTTGTGTGTTTTTTGTTCTATTTTATCATGTTTATTTTATTTTCATTATTTTATGTGGTAATATTTATCTTTATTATTTTATTTGGTTTAATTGATATTTTTTAGATTATTTTACTAACATATTCATATTTTGCATGAAATATTTTTTGTGTGATTTCAATTTTATTTTATGATGTTTATGTTCATTTTTAATTATTTTATGTGATAATGCTTATTTTTATTATTTCGTTGATTAATTATTTTTATTTAGATTTATTTGCTAACATTTTTATTTTGTTTTTATTGTCTACAATTTTTATTTTTTGTGTGAGCATTCTCAATGACGAATGGGAGTTCATGGGGACTTGAAGACACCCTTTTGGTTAGATTTGTTATTTTTATTATATTTCATTTATTCATGTTTATTATGTAATTTTGTAATAAATTTTGTTTATTTTGTGCATGTTACAAAAACAATCACAAAAATATTTTTTATTAATAAATTGAGATTTTCTCTAATAAAATAGGACAAATGTCTTAATTTTTAACCAAAAAATCTCATTTTAAAAGGAAGAGTTAATTTTATCAAAATGAGATTACTCATTCCGATTTTCTCAATTTTCATCCAAAAATAACTCTTCTACTTTTCTAAGTGAGATTGAAGGAACCAATGTTCTTACGCTGAATAAATATCCCGATTTGTGTATACTTGTTTATTTGGTTTTTTTATTTATTTATTTTAATTTTCTATTTTGGTGATTGTATTTTTTTATCCCGATTTTATCTTTTAATTTATTTTTACAGTTTACTTTTATTTTATTGTTATTTTTCCAATGCTTGATATGCAGTTTAATTTTAATGCACGACTGCATGAGAAGAGAGATAGAAATTTAATAATAAAAAAAACTCATTAACCAAGGCATTAATAAGAGTGAAGTTCTGAATCTTTCTCTGGTTTACACTCGAGGTTAGACGAACTTTTTCAATTTCTCAAAAATTGGGTGGCAACTCCAAAATAACTTAAAGGTGCCTATAGGTTTCATGGGATTAGATAAACTTTTTCAATGTTATTTTGGGTAGAGATTTTAAAATATCTCATGTTGTCCAAGATCTAAAGAAGCGGACCCTCTCGGCCCCTAAAAGCGGGCATGCCGGGAAGCGGTTGGGTTCGACCCGCATCACACCCTCAAATTGAATTTCAAAATCCCTATTTTTTTTTTCAATCTGCCCCCTTATACCATGTCCACAGACTTAACGAAAAAGAACCTAGAAAGTAAAAAATTTTGTTCCATTTGTGGATAGTTGAAAGAAGTATAATATCCCATAAACATAAAAAGTTTTTGCACCTAAAACTCAACACGAAATAGATGTGAAACCCAACAATAGAAGAAAAATTAGAAGTTCAATCAGGGAAGATCAATATCAATGAAAATAAATCAATGTAATTTCCACAACAAGAAAGACAAAGATTTAATAACAATCGCAGAGAACCAGGAAACAGTGGGTTTTCGCCATTAGTGAAAGAGAAAACACGAAACAAACTAAAATCAGAGATCAAACAAAAATCAAACCTTCAAGTTGTTGGCGAGGAATAATAGCTTTTGAATCCTCTTAAAATCAAATTAGTAGCTACTGTAACCCACCTCACAACCATGGTTTAAAAAGGAGAGGGCTGGCGGCACTTTCGATGGGCGGTGGCAATAGAAACGACCAAAAGAGGGGCAGATTCCGAAGTAAAAACGCAGAGGAGGAGGGAAGAAAAGGGGCTGCCATCGCACACGAAAGGGAAGAATAGTGAGAGGAGGAGGCGGTGGCACACGGTGGACGGAGGGGTTGAGATGGCAAAAAAAAAAGAGGAGGCAGATGGTGGCGGCTGGAAAACGAAGGGAGAGATCGGGGCAGAGATTAGAAAAGGGAAGAGAAGAAAAATAAAAGAAAAGAATAGAAAGAAGAAAAAAGAAAATAGAAAATAGAAAATAGAAAGGCCAAAATAAAGCAGTTTAGGGTTAGGTTGGGCAGATTTGTGTGAAATTTAGTGACTACATTAGCGACGGAATATTTAGTCGCTAAACAATTGCAAACTCCAAATTTAGCGACCAAAATTTTTGTCGCTAAATTTTTAGTGACTACAGTTTAGTCGCAGACTTATTGTATGGAATAGAAAAATTAAATAGTTTTTAGCGACAAAAAAAAATAGTCATTAATTTCATTGCAAAAAAGGGCGCCATCAATTACCGTCAAAATTTAGCGACAGGTCACTATTTTGTCGCTAAACTCGATGCTAAATTGAAAATATGCATTTTCACGACGGATTCAGAAAACGATCGCTAATTAGCGACTAAAATTACCCCGTCGCTAATTCGAGTTTTTTTTTGTAGTGGTAAATCTATCCTGTTTTATTTTGCTGTAAAATAGGGTTACACGATGGTGATGAATTCCTGATTATCGTGTAACATACCTTGACCACCATGCAAAACGATTATAGAATTCAAAAATTGGCTTAAAAATGACCTACACAATGGTCAAAAATGTCTAGCCGCCGTGTGAAAAGTCCTGACCGCCGTGTAAAATGGTTCTGGACTGAAAAATTGAATTCTATAACGGCACACGACTTTCAAGGAACCTTGACCATTGCGTGACATGACTTGACCACCATGTGATCCCTATTTTTAGAGCTAAAAAGTGAGTTTTTCTCACCAAATTGAACCCGAACTTCAACGGAAGTTCCCAAAACTTGCCTAATGCATAATGTATATGATGAATAATAAGAAATTATGATGGAAATGGCTTTCATATATTTGTAAATATGTTACCTGGTGTGTAACACCCCAATACCCCTTGGGAGGATATCGGGTTGTTACGCACTCACTGATACTTATAATCATACATACATTTACTATGGAAAGATAAAGAACATTTTAAAACCAAATATGCTTCTCATATATATATATATATATTGAAAATTGTACGTATTACAAAATATCGTCATACGCATATATTACATGATCATCTACTAAAACATATACAAAATTTCTGTATAAGGCATTCTATACATATATCTTATGTTAACATTACAAAAGATTGAAAACCAAAATCAAACTCCACTCCCAAATCCTAGTGGCCTGTAGATGAACAAAACTCTATATTAGTCCGAACTTGCATACCTACACGGGAAAAACACCCGTGCTAAGTGATAATGTTTAGTGGGGATATACAGAACACGGGACTTCTATCGAAGTCACAAATACCACATGACATAGCATATAAATAGTCATGCTGATCACATAATAACATATAGTAGCATTTATACATTCATATTACCCTTTTACTCTAACAATTTCATACACAATAAACATGCTCATGCAGACATCATGTATGGTACGTGATAACATTTCGCTACCTCTAGCATATATTCATATATAAGTACATTAAACAAGCTGTTGCTTTTCATTTAGAGGCATAAATGTAGAAAAGCCTCCACTACATCTCATATACAATACAGAACATTTAATAGCCTGAATTCATATCAATGGTGGATACGGGTACTCTAGATACTGATTAACAGTATCAAACATATAGAGACCTAACTCAAAATATGAATACACAAGGTATTCAACATATAGGCACAAATGGTGCCACTCTAGCAGCTGCACTCTAACCCTTTATAAGCATGCTTATCTATCTACTACTATGACCCTTCATGCCTATACACATAAGTTCTATACACTGAATCATATATTTTGCATTTTCTAATACATCTATTTAATTCAATATACATCACCTCACTTTATGTATTAGCTAAGTAAACCATGAGCATGCATAAATATTAATAACATATAAATGATTACACATACGTTTAAAATACAATGAATACTTTGCATATAAAGGAACAAATAATTTGCATAGAGAATCCTGGGTAGTGTCGAGCTCGCGATAGTGGCCCAGACACTCAGCTGTCGCACTCGCGATAGAATGCACAAAGTGGCTTCTGTCGCGATCACGACGGAACACGGCAAGGCAAAAATATGTTCATGGGGTGTTCTGCTGCACTCGCGATAGAACCTAAAATTCCATGCTCAAAAACCAAAACACACAATTCCTCATACACAAGCTTTACACACACCATTCTAACTTCAAATGCATGCCTTCTAACTAATTCGCATATTAGATTCAGCTAACATGGCCTTTAAAACACAAGAAACTTCTCATATATCATCAATATAAATGATTGTCCACATGCAACTAGGTAAGTTTTATGCAATTACAAACTTGTACTCAAAGAACATGCAAGCAATCAAAATGAACATATACACAAGGTTTTCATCTAATAGAACTATTGAACTAGTACAAAAACCACGTTTTCTATTCAATCAACATGCATCTACTAAGAAATCAAACCAAAACACAACTCATCAAACATACAACTACAGAAAGTTATCAAATCTTCTCCTTACCCTTATCCTTTCTCTTATCACCCGCTTCTTGCACAAATCAAAACAAACAAAACATTTAATCCAATTATTCATTTTACTATAAATCAAAAACAGAAATCCAAGTAGAAGAAGAAGATCATGATCCAGAAATCAAACCACTTACCTTCTCAAAACTCTCACACAACTCTTTAAACCAATCCAAGCTCACCACTCAAAGTAGGAAAATGGGAAAAGAAGGAAACACGAGAGGAAGAAGAAAAGAACAATAACAAGGAAGCAAAAATGTAGAAAAATGAAGACAAAATAAAGGAAAGAGAAGGGACAGCTGGCCAACCCAATTAAAGGGCAACAACCACACTAAATGCCACCAAAATGCATTAATGTCCCCAAAATATATAATCCACTTGTAGACACTGGGTCCCGAGGAGATCCAAGATTAGAATTACCCGATGATGAAAGTGATACTTGCCACAAGTAAAGGTGTCGAAAATAATGTTCTCCTTGTCAAAAAATCCATTTGTTCCTCCAAAATTTGCAGTGCGAAAATTGGCATTTTTGCTCTATTTTTTTTTATTATTATTCCTTTTTATTATTTTATTTCTTTTCTTTTATTTTTATTTTCTTTTATTTTTTTTCTTTTTTTCCTTTCGCGTGCCGGCCTGCATGCAGAGCCCTGCTGCGCGTGCGCACCCGCGGAGGCTGCGTGTGCACCCGCGCACCCCCTGGGGGCGTGTCTCGCGCGAGACCGCGTGCCCCTTGGGGCACGTCTCGCGCCTCCACATGCGGGAATTTTTGCCCTGAGCCTTGCTGCCCCGTGCTGTCGCTTTCGCCCGTCATTTTTGCCAGTCTGTTTTTTAGTTTTATATTTTAATGATAATTTTGGGTAACGAAAATTAAAAAGAGTTTTTGTCATTTTCCATTTTGGGACAAAGACAGTAAATAAAATAGGGTTTTGAAATTCATTTTCAGGGAGGCTGCAATTTTATTCAAGAAAAAAAAAGCTTGAGTTTTCTCTCAAGCTTGGAGTAGCCGAAGATTTTCAAAAAACCCAAAAAATATATCCAATTTTTTTCTTAAGTCTAGCTTCTTCTTTTTTTTTTTCTTTCTTCTTCAAAATATTTTCCATTCGGAGATTTATTTCAAGCAAGGAAAATTAATTTCCTTTGCTTGGTATTATCCCTCCAAAAAATAGTTTCTTGAGTTTTATTTGTTTAAAACTTGAACTTTTTTCTCAAATATTTTTGTGTTTATTACCATAAATTCGACGAGGAGAACGGATTAAGACATCTTATTTTCTGATTTATAAATTCTGAGGGTAAACATTTTTGGACACATCTTTATTTATTTTTGTTCATCATTTATTTTTGTTAATATTATTATTTTTGCTATTATTACCATATCTATCGCTTATTTTAGCATTTTAATGTGTTAATATTACTGTTGACATATTATTTGTTGGTTTTAGTTTGATTTCTTTGTGATTCTCGTTGCCATTATCCTCATTATCATCATTATTATGTCTTTTTTTTTTTGTTATTATCTCATTATTATTATCTGGTGTTTATTTTCCTATATTATTATTATTATTATTATCATTATTATCATTATTATTATTATTATTATCATTGTCATTATTATTATTATTATTATTATTATTATTATTATATTATGTTATTGCTATTATTACTCCATTTTTGTTTACTGTTGACATCATCATCATCATCATTATTATTATTATTATTATTATTATCATCATCATTTCATTTTGCCATCATTTTTATTATCATCTTTTTTGTGGCTTGATTTATTTTAATCCTATTTTGCATGTAGATTGTTTGTTAATTAAATTAATTTGCCCAATATTTATTTCGTCTTTACTTGATTAATTTTAGAATCATTACTAATATTTTTAATATTATTTTTTTGTCTGAGTTTAATTTGAGTGGCATTGTGTGAGCATTCTCCGTGGCTCCCCGGATGGGTCACGAAGCGTGGAGGATCATGCCGGTTTGGTGAGACTTTTCTTGTTTCCCTCTCTTTATGTTGTGCTTATTTGTAAATAATTATTTTATTTATGCACGCATGAGATAAAAAATCACAAAAATATTTTTATAATTAAATTGAAATTTTTACTAATAAAATTGGGACCAATGTCCCTCCTTTTAGCCAAAGAATGTAAAATGACACAATAAAACGAACAGTTAAATTTTCTCCAAAAATGGGATCACTCATCCCAGTTTTTCAAACTAGCAATCAATTAACTCTTCGATCCCTCTTCAAAATAAGCGCGTAGGAACCAATGTTCCTAAACCAAATGAATACCCCGATTTATGCATTCTTTTCTTATGTTTGTTTTTGTTTGTTTGTTTAAATTTACGTTCATACATTTTGGGCCCTTGTAATTAATTTTGGGGCAATATTATTTAGTTTTCATTTGGGATTGTATTCCGTCTCAACTTACTTTTTTTAGTCCTCTTTCATTAGGGGTTGTATTCTGCCCTTATTCCTCTTGTAATTGTGTGCTTGATGTGTTTATTGCTTTCTTTTATTTATTTACCGCTTTCTTTATTGCTTTCCTTTTTATTGCTTTTGAATGCTTGCAATGCGCTTTTAATTAAATGCATCAATCGTGTGAGAGAAGAGATAGAATTCTAGAAATTTAAAAACTCATTTATAATTAACCAAAGCATAAATAAGAGTGAAGTTCTGAATACCAATCTCTGGTCTAGACCGATAAGAGGTTAGAGACCTTTTTCAATTTCTTGTAAATTAGGTGGCGACTCCAAAATACCTCAAAGGTGCCTAAAGGCGTCGTGAGGCTAGATGATCCTTTCCAATATTCTATTGGGAAGGCGGCATCCAAAATGTCTCATGGCACCCAAGATTAAAAGACTCGAACCAATCCCTCGAATCCTAAAAGCGGATTTAAATGAGGGCCTTTGCTAGGTTTCGGCGCGCTTTACAATGGCGCCTCCACTGGGGACTATTTGTTACTTTGCTCTGAAAGTGTTTTGGTTAAAAAGTATAATTGAGTTTTTAAAGCTTAAAATTCTATCACTTTTCGAAAACTGCATCGCATAATTTTAGGGCCTTAGAACTATGTTAGTTGGTCCCCTATCTTACCTCGGTGCGTTCCAGAAGCACGACCCTACTTTCACTCATTGTAGGGAAGTGTCAAGGATAATCACCAACTCAAGCCTCGTACCATTAATGGTATATCAAATGGAGACCCGATCGATCGCTATGCTCATGACGAGCTAGACCTATTGGCAGTGGCCATGCTTGGGTAGACCTAAAGTAACCTCACCATTGACCAAAGCTCATGTAATGGCAAGTAGAAACTTCCATTAGGTGAAATACTCCTTAATACGGTGCTTGTGATGTGGGCTATTGCGTATTAAACAAAATTAAGCAAATTAAGTAGTCCTTTATCAAAGGCTTTCATGGCCCGATAGGTTTACCTTAATTTAATTAAAGTGTCCAAATACGTAATGGCCAAAACCCATACGTATGTGCTTTAAATTAAGAGTGTTATACTGCCGATTTTTCACCGTGCACTACACGTGTCCAATGGGGTTCCCTGTTAACCCTCGGATGAAGCCCACCTAGGAAAGAAAATGCACGACCTCGTGTGTGGGAGTGATAAGGTTGGAAGGATCTATCTACTTGCATGTGGTTGTGGGTACTGCACAACATGCTCGTGCATCGCATGTCATTCATGCATGTCAATAAAATAAATATGTGTGTATATAAATAATAATATATTTTCTCTCATGCTATGCGTGTATATATCTTTTCATCTGCATATTATTTTTTTCACGTGTACATATCATCCTGCGTGTAATTTCTTCCATGTATCCCATCGTATTGTGGTAGTCCATTGATCTCGCACTCATCAAAGACCATTTGCATGGCACGATCATGCATTGTATATGTCATCCATGCATTATTCTAACAATCTTGATCTTTCAGCCATCATAGATTCATCCAAGTGGACTAGGGATTCCGACGGTCGACTAGTGAGGACAGACTCGGCCTTTGGATTGCTAAAATTAGTGCCTGTTTGGAATTCTGAGTCACTCTTAACAACTAGTGAATCATCTTCCATGGCAGAAGAAATCGGAGCTTTGACTACTCAAGACCTCGCTAGGAGACTAGAGAAATTTGAACGAAGGATATTGGACATGATGGGAGCCATGGCCGAAAGGATTGCTCACCCCCTATTCTATAAGCACCTGTTACTCCACAGCCATTGGTAGCCCCTCCTCGGGGGCAGGTCAAACCGCCTGCTGGCAGAGAGGCTCCCCTCGTCAGAGTTGCTACCCATCAACATGTAGATGAGCCTAAAGCTGCTGATGTGCCCGCTGATCCGAGAAGGGCAAGTGTCCTAAATGCTGATGAGGATTTCATAATGGAAGAGAAGGTTCAGGAGATAGCAGCCCATCAAACCGTGAGAGGTATAGCACCCAGGGTAGAAGACGAGGCTATGAAAGGTATGAGACAGCAAATTAAAGCAATCACTTGCCTATTATTAGCTGGTAAGGGAATCAACGCTGAGGACAGAGATTTGGGGGATGAGGAGCTGTTGCCCCAAAGGTTTAAGAAGCCTGAGCTACCGAAGTTTGACGGAACATCAGACCCGTCTGCACACATCAAGTAATACACCCTGGTGATGAAGGGCACATGGCTGACTAAGAGGCAAAAAGTGGATTATTTCTGTCTCAATTGAGCAGGTCCGGCAGTGGACTGGTATTATGGGCAGGATAGGAGATCCAAAGAGGACTGGGACCTTCTTACTGATGAATTCATAAAGCAGTACAACTGCACCACTAGAATGGAGGTCACCCTAAAGGACCTCGAGCTTCTACAGCAAAAGAATGATGAGTCGTTCTATGAATACCTCACTAGGTGGAGAAACAGGGTCATGGAGATGAAGCGAAAACCCAACACCACCGATCAAATCAGATTATTCATCAGGAACTCCTGCCCTTACTTGAGGGACTTACTCAGCTTCAAAGGGCTCAGAGATTGGGAGCCACTCAAAGAAATTGCTGTAGAGGCTGAGGCGGCCTACCTAGCGAAGAAAGCTAGCCAAAATAACTTTGCTGGGAGGAACTTTGGGAACTAGTCAGGGTATAGATCGGGTGGAGCCAAGAGAAGTAATAATAGAAATGGCAAAACAGCCGAGGTCTTAGCCACCGGAGCAGAACAGGGCCAGCGGTACTTTTCTAACTTGGGTTGACCTTTATCCTGGGTGCTGGAGAGATTAATGAAGGAGGGCAAGTTGCAACCATTGCTGCCTAGGCCAGCCTTGAGTCAGGGACAGCCGGGACATAAAAGTGATCAATACTGCGCCTACCATCGACACACTGGGCATCTAACAGACCATTGTCGAATCTTGAGGGGAAAAATCTAGGATCTCATCGACTCCAAGCAGATCACGGACCCTGAGAAGAGAGAGAAGAAAAAGAAGACGAGTTACAATGCAGTTCCCCCGCCATGAGTTTTATCGTTTCTGGCAAGATGAGTATGCTGCTGCCACTCGTTAGAAGAGCCACATGGAGACTATGTTTTTTCAGATGCTTTATTTCTTTTTAATTCGAGAACTCCTTATGATAGCTTAGTTATTTCAATATGATGGACAATGTTTTGCTTATTTGTATGATGTTTCTAATAATTTCATTTCTTATGAT
Source organism: Excoecaria cochinchinensis (assembly GCA_947683425.1). Lineage (NCBI taxonomy): Eukaryota > Viridiplantae > Streptophyta > Magnoliopsida > Malpighiales > Euphorbiaceae > Excoecaria > Excoecaria cochinchinensis. Next base: position 10,981,785 of record CANTUQ010000105.1, read on the forward strand.
CACGATGCATCCACTCATTTTGACATTAACCCAATTAATACGACTCCATCTAATCTCGAAACTTTGGGGAGTCCAAACAAAATCTTGATAGCATCTGATGTAACTCTTGAAGAGAGGATAATTTTGAGAGACAAAAAAAAAATGAGCCTTTGCCTGGACCTGGTATGACATGCTGAAAATTGACAAGGACATTCTCGAGACCATGCTACTTCCACGTGCCAACATGACGATAAGCAAAATTTTGAAAGCCATTCCTTTGCATCCACAACATTTGGGATGCATATGGTGCTGCCAAAAAAAATAAAACTTCAAGAGCTACGTCAGGAGTTAGACGAATAAAACTCAAGACCTTCACGAGAAAAATATAACTCATCAGAACTGAACAGTGTGACCCCTTTCCTCCTAATCATTTGAAATGTGTACCCCAAAACCAATTAAGATTGACCTTTAACCATCCGAAACCCTTATAGCCAAACTTAAAAGGATAGCTTTTTATAATTTTTTTTAAAAAAAAAACAAAAAAAGAGAGAAAAAAAGAGGAAAAAAAAAAGAAGAGAGAAAAACATACGCGCAAAAAAAATACAAAAAAAAAAAGAAAAAAAAGAGAAAAAAAAGAGAGTAAAAAAAGAGAGAAAAGAAAAAAAAAACATATAAAAAAAACCACAATCTTTGCCCCAGATCATCCGAGCCTAACCTGTCCCCAATCTCAACCATTGAAAAACCATTTTAAATTTGAACCATCAAAGCCAATAAAAGCAAAGTGTGAGATTTCACATCTAAGCCCCAAATAAGGAACCCATCACCTCAACCAGTCTGCACAAAAGCTAAGAACAAGACTTTGATACAAAAAAGAACCACTCTCCGAAGGAGCATCTTTCCTGGCTAATGAAGATGGAAGCAAATTCAATCAACATCGACGAATTGAAGGAGGGTCCATGGCAGAGGCTAAATAAAGAATAAAAAATAAAAAAAGAGAGAAAATATTCAATCAAGAAAACCCACGAGGGTTGACTGCTAATAGGAATTTTATGCTCTCAAGATCTATCCCAAGATTAGATGAGGTCTCATATTTTTCGAGTTAATGCCAAATAGTGATCATGTGTTATGAAATCAGATTGAAATATATACATTTATGCAAAGATGTATTGGTATGACCGGAGCAGTTCTTCTTGCATACTCAAAGTTGTCTGGCTCGGGCATAGAATCAGGGCATTGTTACTGTCTACCCTCTACCATTCTCGCTACTCAGGCACTTCAGTCAACTCATCCTGCTATCAACTGATGAAGCCAATTCTATAGCACCCTCATAATAGGAATCAAACTCATACAATCATAATCTGAGACATAAGTACATGCCGATTATACTTGAAAGATCTTTCATAACAACTTCATCCTCCTTTACAAGAAAAAAAAAGAAGAAGAAGGCCATTAGAGATGAAAACCGTAAGAAGGCCATTAGAGATGAAAACCGTAAGAAGGCCATTAGAGATGAAAACCGTAATTGGCTCTGTAAGCAAAAGTTAGTCCAAAGGGCAGGGTGAAAATATGGAAACAGGCAGTCTGCCCTACAAAAAATAAAATGAATAAAAGCCACTGGATTGGGTTGGGTCCATTTTAGGCAAAAAAAAAAAAAGGCACAGGGTTATGTGAAAATCTGAAAAGGATGCATTTCCTGCTAATAAAAGCTAGTGTGAAAATCCACAAGGGACACACTACCTTCAAAAAAATGACTACAGGTATCGGAGGAGAACCTCATAATCTCCCAGAGGCATAAAATTTAAAAGTAATTCCAGAAGGAACCGATCCTACTGCAAATTACGACCAAACTAGCTGTCGCCTCCAAATTCACTCAGATCAATTCTTATCCTGCATTGCTGCATACCTATGCATCTCACGTGCACGCTCACTATTTTTCCTACATATTTGGCTTTCTAACTCTTGCAGAAAGAGAGAATCAATGCGAACGCTGACAAAAGGCGAGAGACGGTATCGATCGAAACACCAATTCAACCATCCGAAGACCTCTCAGGGGGCAGCTATCCGAAGACCTCTCAAGGGGCAGCTATCCGAAGACTTCTCAGGGGGCGATCAACCGAAGACCTCTCAGGGGCAGCTATCCGATGACCTCTCAGGGGGCAGCTATCCGAAGACCTCTCAGGGGGAAGCCAACGAACCGAAGACCTCCTAGGGGGATCAACTGAAGACTTCTCAGGGAGCAGCTAACTAACCGAAGACCTCTCAAGGGGTGGCGAACCGAAGACCTCTAAGGGGATGATCAACCTAAGACCTTTGAGGGGGCAGCTAGCTATCCGAAGACCTCTCAGGGGGCAGCCAACGAACCGAAGACCTCTCAGGGGGCAGCCAACGAACCGAAGACCTCTCAGGGGGCGATCAACCGAAGACTTCTCAGGGAGTAGCCAGGTAATCGAAGACCTCTCAGGGGGCGATCAACTGAAGACCTCTCAGGGGGCAGCCAACGAACCGAAGACCTCCCAGGGGGTGATCAACAGGAGACCTCTCCGAAGACCTCTCAGGGGACAGCCAACCGAAGACCTCTCAGGGGGCAGCCAACCGAAGACCTCTCAGGGGGCAACTATCCGAAGACCTCTTAGGGGGCGATCAACCGAAGACCTCTCAAGGGGCGATCAACAGAAGACCTCTCAGGTGGCAGCCAACTATCATAAGACCTCTCAGGGGGCGGTGAACCGAAGACCTCTCAATGGGCGATCAACCGAAGACTTCTCAGGGAGCAGGCAACTAATCAAAGACCTCTCAGGGGGCAGCCAATCGAAGACCTCTCAGGGGGCAGCTATCCGAAGACCTCTCAGGGGGCGATCAACCGAAGACTTCTCAGGGAGCAGACAACTAATCGAAGACCTCTTAGGGGGTAGCCAACCGAGGACCTCTCAGGGGGCAGCTATCCGAAGACCTCTCAGGGGGCAATCAACTGAAGACCTCTCAGGGGGCAGCTATCCGAAGACCTCTCAGGGGGCAGCCAGTCAAAGACCTCTCAGGGGGCACCAGCCAGTCAAAGACCTCTCAGGGGGCACCAGTTAGTCAAAGACCTCTTAGGGGGCACTAGCCAGTCAAAGACCTCTCAGGGGGCATTAGCCAACCATCCGCAGACCTCTCAGGGGGCAACCGGCCAGCCAAAGACCTCTCAGGGGCCACCACCTCAAAAAAGATAACACGCCAACAATATCGCCCAGTCTGAAAACGCAACTGTCTCAGGTACGTGTCTCTTTCCTTCTTTTCTAAATTTTGGCTCACCCAAGCACCTAAGTTTTAGGTTCTCCAAAATTGGGGGCAACTGTAGACACCGGGTCCCGAGACGGTCTAAGATCAGAATTACCCGATGATGAAAGTGATACTTGCCACAAGTAAAGGTATCGAAAATGATGTTCTCCTTGTCAAAAAATCCATTTGCTCCTCCAAAATTTGCAGTGCGAAAATTGGCATTTTTGCTCTATTTTTTAATTATTATTCCTTTTTATTATTTTTATTTCTTTTCTTTTTATTTTATTTTATTTTTTTTCTTTTTTTCCTTTCGCGTGCCACGCATGCGGGCCGCGCTTGCACACGGAGGCAACGCGCACAGCAAGGGCTATGCGCGTGAGCCAGTGGAGGCTGCGTGCGCAGCCGTGCGCCCCCCTTAGGGGCGTGTCTCGCGCAAGACCACGCGCCCCTTGGGGGCGCATCTCACGCGAGACCGGGTGCCCCCTTGGGGTGCGTCTTGTGTGAGACCGCGTGCCCCCTGGGGCGCGTCTTGCACCTCCACACGCGGGTATTTTTGCCCCGTGCCTTGCTGCCCCGTGCTGTTGCTTTCGCCTGTCATTTTTTTCAGTCTGTTTTTTAGTTTAATGTTTTAATGATAATTTTGGGTAACGAAAATTAAAAAGAGTTTTTGTCATTTCCCATTTTGGGACAAAGACAGTAAATCAAATAGGGTTTTGAGATTCATTTTCAGGAAGGTTGCAATTTTATTCATGAAAAAAAAAGCTTGAGTTTTCTCTGAAGCTTGGAGCAACCGAAGATTTTCAAAAAACCCAAAAAATATATTTAGTTTTTTTCTTAAGTCTAGCTTCTTCTTTTTCTTCTTCTTTCTTCTTCAAAATATTTTTCATTCAGAGATTTATTTCAAGCAAGGAAAATCAATTTCCTTTGCTTGGTATTATCCCTCAGACTCATCATGCGGGTTCCTAGACCTCTTACCCGATGATGATGACGATCCAGATCCACCACGAGGAGGATTCCTCCTCTGAGCTCTCTCTCTCAGAACCGACTCAGACCTCTCGGCCCTCACAGCCGCTTGCACAATCTGATAATACCCAATACCTGGAGTACTCATCAGAGAAATAATCATAGCTCATAGCGACTCATTCAACCCATTCTCAAAGTGCCTACACCTGAATTCCACTATCAGAACACCTTCAGGAGCATACTTATCCAATCTGTTAAACTCCTTCTCAAACTATGAAACCGTCATCGCCCTCTGCTTCAGACTCAAAAACTGTGCCCACTTGGTATCCTTGTACTCCCGAGTCACATACTTACTTGTAAATTCCCTATCAAATAACTCCCATGTAACTGGGTCAGGAAACTGAGGATGCCTACGGACCAACTTCCACCAGTCATAGGCGGATCCTTGCAACAGGGCTACAACACACTCTACTCGCCTCTCCTGAGGACACCGAATCTCATCCAAGGCTCGCTCTACCTTTTCTAACCACTTCTCAACATATTCTGATTCGTCCAAACCAGTTCCATAAAAGTCCTCTACACCCACTTTCCTCAAATTCTCAATAAGGACTCTAAGAGCGGTCACACTCTCTATGACTCTAGCCATGCCCTGCGAAATCTTCAACATGACCTCAAAGGGCATGGTTGCAGCCTCATGTTGTGCCCTAGCAGGTTGAGCCACACAGACACAAAAGGATCGACCGCTTGAGGATTCATACTCACGGCGAACTCCTCAAGTGATCCACGTATCAAATTAAAAGCATCTAAAACAAATAAGAGGATAACTACATTAGCCAACACAGTCCTAGACATATACACACAGATCCACATCAACACCCAGAAAATGCCTAAATCGGGGCTCTGATACCAATCCGTAAGGGAGTGAGAACTCGTATGAGTAAGGGTGTCACCAAGCAGAACACTGCAAAACATTCATTCACATAATATAAACATACATACAAATAGTGAAAATTAAAAACTTTGGAAACATCAGAATGATCATGCATTAATATAATAACATTCATTACAATAATGTTCTGATCAAAAACTGATATTACAAAATAGTTACATATCCAAAATATACCTGGTGGAAGCTATACAAAATAATACATAGAGAGTTATGTTTCAAGACAGATGCATTTTATACGGAGGTATGGTTTACCCATACTGCTGTGTGAAACGGGGGAGCACGAGTCGTGCTTGAGGGACACGACTCGTGTCGCTTCCCAAAAGTCTGTCGCGAGTCGTGTTCCAAAACACGACTTGCGACAGAATGCCTCCCAGCCAGCACGAGTCGTGCTACTCCATTGTTCGCCCACTGCTCGATTCATGCATGCCAAAGGCAGCACGAGTCGTACTGTATCGCACGAGTCGGACGACATTCCCTCAAGTGTCCAGAGAGCATTTACACAGCGGTATGGGATTCCTTACCGCCATGTAGCTCGATGGACCAACAATCCAGAGAGCATTTACACGGCGGTATGGAAACCCATACAGCCATGTAAATGACTAAAACCCAAAAAAATGCCCGAAATCCACACCACTCAAAATCAAATCAAACATACTTCAAAATTAAACAATATACTTATCAACATCAACTTAAAACCCTCCTTTTTATAACTATAAATTTAGAGAAATCATACTTTAAACATATTTAAATCCTCTAAACCCAAACTCAACAATTTGCAACAATCAATTTAATCAAATGCACATTTAGACCAAATAAAATATAATCAAGGCTTATATCATTAAGTGATCAACATCCATAATTATCATGCCAACATCAACCTTGTTCATCATCAAAATTTTCAGAAATATAAATCAATATACCAAAACACAAAATGCACACTTTCAAATAAATTCCCAAACCTGATACTCCTTAGCTCCCAAATCACTTAGCACCACTCCCACTAGCCTTCTCCTTTCCCTTGGGATTGCGAGGAGTCTCAACTAACAAACATACCCAAAAATCATACAAACACAACAAACCCAATCAAAACTCCAAACCAACAAATTAAGAAAAGAAGAATGAAGAAGAAGAATAGATGAAGAAGAAGAGGAAAAAGTAGCAACTTACCCACTAGAGGTTAAGGGATGATTAATTCCCACCAACAATCTTTTGGATCCAAGCTAGGGCACTCTAGAAATGAGAAAAGGAAGAAGAGAAGTTGAGAGAAGAGAAAAACGAGAAAAGGGAAACAAATCTGCTTTCCTTTTTCTCGTTCTTCTTCTAATTACCCCTTTTTCCTTACCCTAGCCACGTGTCATTTCCTCATTGGTGAAGATTCCGATTTATAAATTCTGAGGGTAAATATTTTTGGACCCATCCTTATTTATTTTTGTTCATCATTTATTATTGTTAATATTATTATTTTTGCTATTATGACCATGTCTATCGCTTATTTTAACATTTTAATGTGTTAATATTACTGTTGACATATTATTTGTTGGTTTTAGTTTGATTTCTCTGTGATTCTCGTTGCCATTATCCTCATTATTATGTCTTTTTTTTGTTATCATCTCATTATTATTATCTGGTGTTTATTTTCCTATATTATTATTATTGTTATCATTATTATTATTTTCATTGTCATTATTATTATTACTATTATTATTATTGTTATCATTAGGGGTGAGCATGGTCGGTTAACCGGTCCATTAGCCCCAGTCCATTAACCAGTCCATTAATATCGGTTTTTTGAAATTACAGTCCATTAACCAGTCCATTACCATCGGTTAACCAGTCCATCGGTTTCGGATTTTCGGTTCGGTTACCCAATATTTTTCGGTTAACCATTATAATTATAAATATATTCATAAATAAAATTAAAATGTTCAATATACTTAAAAATTAAAATTTTTTCACTATAATATAACATTATTGTTGTTAAAATAAAAATATTTGGTGGATATAAGCAAATTTGTTTTAAAAAATTAATATTTAATAAGTAAATATATTAATCGGTGCATAATCACTTTTAATTAGATAAATTGTTATACTTACTAATAGCCAATTAAAAAAACTTAAAAACTTTAAAATAATTAGTATAATGAAAAAAAAAGTACATTATCACCTTTAATTAGGATAAATTGTTATAAATTATTAAAAAATTAATAAATTAACTAAAAATTCGGTTTCGGTTCGGTTAACCGGTCACATGAGTCAAAAACCATTAACCAGTCCATTAATATCGGTTTTTTCAAAACACTAACCATTAACCAGTCCATTACAATCGGTTAACCAGTCCATCGGTTCGGTTTCGAATTTTTTTTTCGGTTAACCAAGTCCATCGGTTTTTTTGCTCACCCCTAGTTATCATTATATTATGTTATTGCTATTATTACTCCATTTTTGTTTACTATTGACATCACATCATCGTCATCATCATCATCATCATCATCATCATTATTATTATTATTATTATTATTATTATTATTTTATTTTGCCATCATTTTTATTATCATCTTTTTCTTTGGCTTGATTTATTTTAATCCTATTTTGCATGTAGATTGTTTGTTCATTAAATTAATTTGCCCAATATTTATTTCATCTTTACTTGATTAATTTTAGAATCATTCCTAATATTTTTAATATTATTTTTCTGTCTGAGTTTAATTTGAGTGGCATTGTGTGAGCATTCCCCGTGGCTCCCCGGATGGGTCACGACGCGTGGAGGATCACGCCGGTTTGGTGAGACTTTTCTTGTTTTCCTCTCTTTATGTTGTGTTTATTTGTAAATAATTATTTTATTTATGCACGTGTGAGATAAAAAAAATCACAAAAATATTTTTATAATTAAATTAAAATTTTTACTAATAAAATTGGGACCAATGTCCCTCCTTTTAGCCAAAGAATGTAAAATGACACAATGAAACGAAGAGTTAAATTTTCTCCAAAAATGGGATCACTCATCCCGGTTTTTCAAACTAGCAATCAATTAACTCTTCGATCTCTTTTCAAAATAAGCGCGTAGGAACCAATGTTCCTAAACCAAACGAATGCCCCGATTTATGCATGCTTTTATTATGTTTGTTTTTGTTTGTTTGTTTAAATTCACGTTCATACATTTTGGGCCCTTTTAATTAATTTTGGGGCAATATTATTTAGTTTTCATTTGGGATTGTATTCTATCCTAAGTTACTTTTTTTAGTCCTCTTTCATTAGGGATTGTATTCTGCCCCTATTTCTCTTGTAATTGTGTGCTTGACGTGTTTATTGCTTTCTTTTATTTATTTACCGCTTTCTTCATCGCTTTCCTTTATTGCTTTTGAATGCTTGCAATGCGCTTTTAATTAAATACATCAATCGTGTGAGAGAAGAGATAGAATTCTATGAAATTAAAAACTCATTTGTAATTAATCAAAGAATAAATAAGAGTGAAGTTCCGAACACCAATCTCTGTTCTAGACCGATAAGAGGTTAGAGACCTTTCCCAATTTCTTATAAATTGAGTGGCGACACCAAAATACCTCAAAGGTGCCTAAAGGCGTCATGAGGCTAGGTGATCCTTTCCAATATTCTATTGGGAAGGCAGCATCCAAAATGTCTCATGGCACCCAAGATCAAAAGACGTGAACCAATCCTTCGAATCCTAAAAGCGGGTTCAAACGAGGGCCTTTGCTAGGTTCCGGCGCGCGTCACACCACTCTATTAATCTCATGCACTGGTCCAGGTGTCAATTCCCCATGCAGCTACGTGTCCAGCTTATGTTGGATTACCCAAATTGTGTTCTGTAGCACCCGCGACCATTATCACGCTCGCGACAGAATGCGGATTCAGCTAAATCCCACTAACTTCTTAGGCTAAAATGCACTTTAATCCCTCTAACCAATTATTTCCTTTGCAAACTTATTTTCTCTTGCAATTACATCCTCTAAACCCATGATTCCATATATAAACAAATACTTTTATACCCTTGCTATACCCTTAACACTGCAATTCCTACTAGGATCCAAATCGGATTGTTATAAGGTGTTTGTGTATAACTATGACATCTCATCAAAGGTAGTCCTATATTATGGCATAGGTCATAGGTTGCCTGTAGGCTATAGGGGGTGTTACACAGATAACTAATGATGGACATCTCTTAGATATTTATTAGTAATTAATAATTAAATATTTGTATTTAACAATACCAAACTTGGATAAATTTTGGCGAATGAAAGAAAATTATTATCAAACCCAAACACTCAAATCCTTTTTGTTTTGAAATGATTTCACTTTTCATTTTTTTTCTTTCTAAGCAGTAGTTACTAAATTATTAAAAAAAAACTAATTTTGATAGAAAATAATTTATAGTTGCCTTGTGGAGTCCATTCCATATGTGTTATGGTCACCATAAGACAAAAGCAATTGAAATAATTGCCTTGTGTGAATATGAAAAATCTCTCCTTTCTATACAACTATATTGAAAAAAAATTTTGATCATAAAGCCATTGTACAATGGTCATTTAATTATAACACACCCAACTTTCCTCTATAGATCGGCAAGAAATGGTTGCCTTCTAGCCTGTTGTCATTGACGGACCAATCCCATTTGGTTTCTCTGATTAGTGATGGAATTAAACTCTTGCTTCAACAACCAAATAACATATTAAAACAAAATATTATATTATGTTCTTCACTTCCAAAAAGTAAGTAATTGGAAAATACTTGCTAAGAGGACCAATCCAATGATAGTTTGCAATATATATGAAATAGATTTTACCTTGCATACATGTTAAGAAGAAATAACTTACCCAGAAACACAACCCCCATAATCTAATATTCTGCAACATCCAAAAACACGTAATCAAAACTAAAAGGGAAAAGGTACTATTTTGCCCCTCAACTTGTTTGAAAGGAGTTTATATTCCCCTGTCATTTTTTTTAGAGCAAAAATGCCTTTCAACTTACAAAATTCAAAAAAATTTGCCCCTTCGTTTAGCTCCAGTTAACTCGGCTGTTAACGGCACTGACACAACATTGACACGTGGCAAAATGTGCTATGTTAGCGCCACGTACATTTTAATCCAAAACAGACAAAGGTACTTAAATGCTCCTGAAGTTGTCTCCAGGGTATTAAAATACCCCTATAGTTAATTTTGGAACAAAAATGTCCCTAATGTTAATAAAAAGCTACTAAAATACCCCTAAATATTTATATTTTTTATATTTAATTTTATTTATATTTTTTTCTTGCAAACATAAATATTTGTTAATTAGTGATAATACCCAAATTATCATTTCTCTTTTAGGCAAAAGTCAAGCGAAGCCCAAGACCTGATAAGGAGCATGGGTTGAGAGTCTTAGAAGCCTAATGCCTCTAAGGCCTGGTGCGTAAAGGTACAAACACTTGCAAGAACCAAGGAGATGAGTGTGACGCGCGCCGAACCGAAAAGGCCCTCTTAAGAGTTCGCTTTTAGGGCTCGAGGGATTGGTTCGAGTCATTTGATTTTGGGTAACATGAGACATTTTTGAATCCCAATCCAATAGAACATTGGAGAAGTTCATCTACCCTCATGAAATCTTTAGGCACCTTTGAGATATTTTGGAGTCGCCACCCAATTTACAAGAAATTGGGAAAGGTCATCTAACCTCTATGTTTTGAAAACCGGGATGAGTGATCCCATTTTTAAGAAAATTTAACTCTTCGTTTTAATTCGTGACATTTTGCATCCCTTAGCTAAAATTGAGGACATTGGTCTCACTTTATTAGTAAAAATCCCAATTTAGTCGTAAAAATATTTTTGTGATTTTTTATCCTACACTCATACAAAATAAAACTATCTTATTTACAACAACAATACAAACACAAAAGTAAAGGGTTGGTAGGGTCTCACCCAATTGACATAGTCTCCTATGCGGCATCACCCCTCCACTCGGTCACGAAGGCGCTCATGCGAATAAGATTGCATTTTAACCCCAAACAGGGAAAACAACAATAAAAAGCTTAGCGATAATTCCAAAATCAATCACATAAACATAAGAGTAAGAGAAATATAAAACATGGTTAACATGCATGCAGGAAGTGAAATGGATTAAATTGAGTACATTAACTTAATATACAAAACACTTGCAAAGGGAATTAAAAGTGAGTCATGCAAAAACATAACAATAATAACAGTGACAATAGCAACTACAATAATAATAATAACAACAACAACAACAACAACAACAACAACAACAACAACAACAACAACAACAACAACAACAATAATGCAATAATAATACTAACAATAACATCAGCATTGATAATAATAATAATAATGATAATAATGATAACCCTAAAACAAATACTAATAGTAATAGCAAACAATAATAATAACAATAATTATAATTATAATGATAGAATAATATTAACATATAACTATAATAGTAATAATAATAATAAAATAACTAATCATATTAATAATAATAGTATAAAATAATAATAATGATAATATTAATAACAGTAGAAGTAATGACACTAACCATAATATAAGAGTAATAAGTAATAATACTAATAATCATGTCAAAACAATAAAGACAACATTAACAGTAATGATAATAATATTAACAATAATAACAGCAAATAAACTGAAATGAGATGATGAAAATTAATTCAAGAATCTTTACCCTCGGATTTTGATGATATGGAAGCAAAATGTTCGAATCCAACTCCCCTTGTCAAAGTTTAAAACAGATTCGAAAATAACTCAAAAACTAAAAAAAACTCAAACGAAAACAAATGATTATTTTGGTTTTGATAATAAACTAATGTAAGGGAATGGATTTCCCAATCTCAAGCTAAGCTCAAACTCCAAATATTTTTCTGGGTTCAAGAAAATCAAAGGAGGAGATTTTTAAAACTGAAAGATTTTCTTTTTCTCTCAATAACACTCTCTCCCGTTTCCTTTCTCTTCGCCAGTCTCTAACTTCCTGCCCCCTGTCAAATGAAAATTTTTTCTTCTTTATTTTCCCTTTCTTCCTAAAAGGGGAGAGGACAAAACCCCTTTCCATTGCTCTTCCCCCAAAAAATCCTAAAAACTGAATAAAACAGTCTTCAAAATCTGTCAAGGAACAGATTTCACAAGTGGGAAAGGGACAAGAGGGAGATTGCTAGTGAGTGGGTGGCCACATGCCGCGTGCCCAGGTGTGGGCGTCAATCGCAGGTGCACCTTGCGTGGGAGGCCGCACCTCGCGTGCATGAGGTGCCACCTCGCGTAGGAGGTCGCACCTCGCATGTGAGAGGTGCGCCCTCACGCGCACCCTCAAGCGGGCGCTGCGCGTCGTGCGCCGCACAGGCCGCTTCTACGACAAGCCACCGAAAAGCCTAAAAAATAAAATAAAATAAAATAAACTAAAATGAATAAGAGAAAATAGATAACAAAACGATGAACACAACAAAAAAAAAACCAACGTAAATATGAGTAAATAAAATTCAAAAGCATTGTGGTACAGATGTAAAAACTTTGTAAGGGGAGTTGGTCGATTCTCACTTTATTGCCAACAAATCGATTCTTACTTTTATCATTAGGTAATCCTGATCTTGGACTGCCTCAAGACCCGGTGTCTACAGTTTCCCCTAATTTTGGAGAAACTAGCACGTAGGTGCCTAGGTGTGCCAAAATTCAGAAAAAGGAAAGAAGCGCGTACCTGAGGCGGCGACCTTCCTACTGCTATGAGAAGGAAATCATCTCTTTAAGTCACCATCCAGACTGTAGAGTGATTGTCATCCTTCTGGGTTGCGCCAAGTCTTCTAAAGACTTTCGAAGCGCGGGTACCATCCTCAAATGGCGAGGCACCGAGTTTTCTCTAAACTTACAGAACGCCGGGATTATTTTCCTGAACTGCACCGAGTCTGCTCTAGACTTGCAAAGTGCAGGCACCATCTCCAAATGGCAGTGCGTCGAGTCTGCTCCAGAATTACAAAATGCGAGAAATGTTCTCGTGGACTGCACCAAGCCTGCTCCAAACTTACGATGTGCGGGTGCCATCCTCAAATGGCGGTGCGCCGAGTCTGATCTAAACTTACAAAATGTGAGAAAAGTTCTCGTGGACTGCACCGAACCTACTCCAGACTTACGAAGTGCGGGTGCTATCCTCAAATGGTGGTGTGCGGAGTTTGCTCCAAACTTATAAAGTGCCGGGATTATTTTCCTGAACTGCACCGAGTTTGCTCTAGACTTGCAAAGTGTGGGGGCCATCCTCAAAGGACTTTGAGGTTTGCCTCCTCGGAGGTCTTTGGGAATTGGCCTCCTCAGAGAACTTGGAAATTTGAACTTGGGTAGTGTGACGCGCGTTGAACCTCGTGGCGCCCCGAACACCCTCTTTTATGGCGATCGAGAAAGGTTCATTAAAACTTGTAAGAAATTACAAGTGCGTCTATTTTGGGCAACAAGGAGGTTTCTTGGAGTCGCCACCCAATAGAACATTGAGAAAGGTCGTCTAGCCTCAGTGAGCCTAAGACAGCGCTGCTATGTCCATTTTGGGCAAGTTAGAGGTGTCTTCGAGACCCCACCCTAATAGAACATTAGGATGGTACTCTCACCTCGTAGAGCCTAGGACTATGGAAGTTGGACCTTTTTCGGGACACAAGAGGTGTCTTGAAGGCCCCACCTCAATAGAATATTGAGGTGGCCCTCTCGCCTCATTGAGCCCAAGACCAGAGATGGTTCGGGACTTCCCATTTATTCATACCTTGGTTAAAGTTATAATTGAATTTTGAATTTAGCGTTTCATCCGATTTCTCATTTAATTTTAATGCAATTTAATTTAACGCGCATGTTAATCACATAATGAAAGCAGTAAATAAAGTAAATGAGAGCAAAATAAATTAGAACAAAATTAGGGGCGGAATACAAACCCCATTGTAAATAAAAAAATAAATTATTCATAAAACGAGCTATTTGTTAAAGATGAGGACATTGGTCCTCACATGCATGTTTAAAGAAAATAATTTTAATGTGACAATTTATTTTGGATGAAAGAAACTAGGACATTGGTCCCATTTTTATTAAAAAAACCCAAGTTTAGTTAATAGAAATATTTTTGTGATTTTTTTTATTAACTTGCATGAGAAAATAAATTTATTAAAAATTACATAATAAAAATACAATAAACCCAAAAATAAAAAAACTAAAGAATGGTGAATCCACCCGAAAAGCATCTCCAAATCTCCATGGGCTCCCACTTGGTATGGAAAAATACTCACACATAAAAATAAGTATTGAAAATAAAAGAAAAACAAATAAAAGTGAAGTTAGTAATAAAAAATTAATTTAAACATGTAATAAAGATAATTAAAATTAGGGGTGAGAAAAAAAAACCGATGGACTTGGTTAACCGAAAAAAAAATTCGAAACCGAACCGATGGACTGGTTAACTGATTGTAATGGACTGGTTAATAGTTAGTGTTTTGAAAAAATCGATATTAATGGACTGGTTAATGGTTTTTGACTCATGTGACTGGTTAACCAAAGCGAAACTGAATTTTTATTTAATTTATTAATTTTTAATAATTCATAACAATTTATATAACAATTTATCCTAATTAAAGGTGATCATGTACTTTTTTTTATCATTATACTAATTATTTTAAAGTTTTTAAGTTTTTTTAATTGGATATTAGTAAGTATAACAATTTATCTAATTAAAAGTAATTATGCACCGGTTAATATATTTACTTATTAAATATTAATTTTTAAAAACAAATTTGCTTATATTCACCAAATATTTTTATTTTAACAACAATAATGTTATATTATAGCGAAAAAATTTTAATTTTTAAGTATTTTGAATATTTTAATTTTATTTATGAATATATTTATAATAATAGTGGTTAACCGAAAAATATTGGGTAACCGATCCGAAAATCTGAAACCGATGGTAATGGACTGGTTAATGGGCTGAAATTTCAAAAAACTGATATTAATGGACTGGTTAATGGACTGGGGCTCATGAATCGGTTAACTGACCATGATTACCCCTAATTAAAATAAAAACATATAAACATGCATCATGTATGGCAAATCAATTAAAGGTCAAATAAAATATGCAATTTTTTATATTAACAATTCAACATACATAAAAAAACATATATGATAACAAGCATAAAACTTACCAAGCATGAAAACATAAACAACAATAAAAATAAAATTCAACATGCATAAAAACATAAATATTAACAATGAAATTTAACATGCCTAAAAATATAAATAATAATAACAATAATACTAGTAACAAATAATAATAATAATAATAATAATAATAATAATAATAATAATAATAATAATAATAATAATAATAATAAACATAAAGTAATAACAATTAAAATTATAATAATAATAACAATAATAACAAACAATAATAATGGAAAGATGAACAATCAAATGAACATGCAAAAATAATAAGAAATGGTAAAATAATAAAACATGTTAAAACATGTTAACAATGATAATACTAACAATAATAATAGTGATAATCAAAATAATCAAACAATTAAATAAGCACATAAAAATAAAAATAATAATATGAACAATTAAACAAGCACACAAGAAATAAGAAGTAAAAAATAGATCTAAGAGAATTTACATGATAATTAATTAATTGGAAACAAAAAATTAAATCAAAAATTAAATTAAGAATTGAGCCAAGAATACTTATCCTCAAAATTTAGCTTGATGAAATGAAGGTAAGATCCAATTCCTTGTCTTGATTGTAAGAATATATTGAAAAAATAAAATATTGAAAATGAATTTCTACTCAACAATAAATAATTGATTTATTTGTCTCAAAATAAAAAATTATTAAATGAAAATAAGAAAATTTTCAAGAACAAAAATTATTCTTTTTGCCTTAAGAATTAACTTGGAAAGATCCTTTAGAAATTGAGAAAATTTGTTTTTGAGAGAAGAAAGAAGAAGAAAATAATTTTTTTAAAGAAAAATCCCCCTAATTCTCTCTCCAAAAAATCATTTTATACCTCCCCAAAAAATTCAGCTTTTAATTGAAGAAATTAAATTAATTTAATTCCAATAAACGCTAAAAACTGAAGAATTTGAAGGGTTGGAAAATAAAAGGTTTTAGGATTGAATTCTATGAAAAAAAATGAAGAAAAAAGCATTAAAAGTGAAGAAAAAAGGCCAAAAACTGAAAAAAATAAAAAAACGGGTGAAGAGGGGGCATCAGGGGGCGAGCGACGCCCGTCGGGGCACCCGAGCGCTAACCTACGCGCGGTGCGCCCAACGCTCTGCCACACCCCGACATTCGTCGAATTTTTTTTTTAATTTTTTCCTAAAACACACTAATTTCAAAACATACCCTTTTTGTCTCAAAATAATTTTTAAAACATTTAAAATATTTTTTTTAAAATACATTTTTATTTATTTCTAATAAATCAATTTCGATAAGAAAATCATCACTTCCAACTTTCATTTTTGCCTATAAATCGGCACAATTAATTTCATCATTGGGTAATCCTGATCTAGGCTACTCGAGACCCGATGTCTACAGTTGCCCCCAATTTTGGGGAATGTGAGCCAAAATTCAGGAAAGGGAAAGAAGCGCGTATCTGAGGCTGCCTCCTTCCAGCTGCTCCCTCGGGAACAATGTTGTGATTTGAACTGTGAGCATCCTCTAGGATTGCACTGAGTCGCTGACAAGACTATAAAGTGCTAGGGACCATTCGCAGATGGCGATGTGTCGAGTCGCTGACAAGACTAAACGCAGGAAATGTCCTCCTCAGAGGACTGCACCGAGTCTACTCCAGACTACTAAAAGTGCATGTGCCATCCGCAGATAGCGATGCGTCGAGTCACTGACAAGACTACAAAACGCAGGAGATATCCTTCTCAGAGGATTGCATCGAGTCTGCTACAGACTACTAAAAGTGCAAAGGTTGCTCTCTTGAGCTGCACCGAGTATGCTACAAACTACTAAAAATGCAAACGATGTCCTCCTCAGAGAACCGCACCAAGTCTGCTACAAACTACTAAAAGTGCAGGTGCTATCCACAGATAGCGATGCATCGAGTCACTGACAAGACTACAAAATGTAGGAGATATCCTCCTCAGAGGATTGCACCGAGTCTGCTATAGACTACTAAAAGTGCAAGGGTTGCCATCTTCCAATGGCGACGATTTTCACTTAGATGTTTCCTGCAAAACTATGTGCACAGAAGTATATACAAGAAATTGTGTGCATGATATGAGATGTAGATGTTTGCAAAAATGAATAGACCAAGTCCTAGATGGTCAAGGGTCTGTTGAGGATATAGCTTGGCTGCTGCACCATGCCTCCAAGGATCTGAAAGAGTGACATCTTGGCTTTAGGGACTCTGATCCCAAAAACGTTTCTGAGAGAGACATCAAGTGTGCATCTTTGCCCCCGGCCAATGATCATATGCCCGGGATTCTGACTCATGCATTATCTGACTAAAGGATGATCATCTGCAATAATGCCGCCTTATTGCTCCAGGCATCGAATGTTATTGCTTTAAAGGTAGTGCGTCCCTTGTGGATTTTCACACTAGCTTTTTTTTGTGGGAAATGCATCCCTTTTGGGATTTTCACATAACCCTTTGCCTAATTTTTTCCTGAAGTGGATCCAACCCAATCCAGCAGCTTTACTTATTTCATTTTTTGTAGGGCAGACTACCTGTCTCCAGGTTTTCACCCTACCCTTTGGCCTAACTTTTGCTTAGAGAGCCAGTTACGGTTTTCATCTCTAACGGCCTTTTTTTTTGGAGGAACTACAAGAGAAGGCTATTATCAGAACCTCCCCTAAGGGTGACCAATATACATTCGCTTAGACCCTTTTCGATGAAAATGATTAGACCATAGTCATTAGATAAATAAATGATATATTTCTTTTTAAGACAGAACTAAAAACCAATGAAAATGCAAACTGAATTCTTTTATTCATTACAAAATTGTGTACATCTCTATATGATTTCATCATACATGATCCTCATTTGACAAGAATTCAAAAGAACAAGAATACCCCTAATCTCGAAATAGATCTTGTAAGCATCAAGCTCCTATTATCAATCAGCCCTATTGATTGAACATTTTCTCTTGCCCCTTAATTTTTGCCCAGGATGCTTTTTTTTTGGTTTTCACCCTGACAGGGCACCCAATTTTAGAAAGGCCGCCTTTTTTCGATTTTCGACCCGCGGGGCATTTATTCTTTCCTTTTTATTTTAGTGTTTAGCCATAGAACCTTTTTAGTCCATCAGCATTGATCGGGTCGCATTGATCGGGTCTTTAAATTCATTCCCATCACTGTCTGCTAAAATTGCTGCTCTTTTTGTTAGTAACTTTTTCAGCACAAACGGACCTTCCCATGTTGGCCTGAATTTTCCCCGTATGTCTGGCACCCCTGGCCTCATCATCTTAAAGACCAAATCCCCTTCTTTTAATGGGTGCTTTCATACCTTCTTGCCAAACGACCGAGCTAGCCTCTTCTGATAAACCTGATTGTGATAATAAGCTCGCAACCTATCTTCATCCAACAAATTCAATTGCAGTAATCACTGTTGTGCCCATTCTGCCTCTGGAATCTCGGCTTCCATGACTGCTCTTAAAGATTTCAGCTCAATTTTAACTGGCAGAACTGCTTCAATTCCATATACCAGAGATAATGGCATCGCTCCCGTAGAAGTTCTGACTGTGGTTCTATAACCCCATAGTGCAAAAGGTAGCTTTCTGCCTAGTCTTTATAGTTCTGAACCATCTTGGCCAATATTCTTTTAACATTCTTGTTCGCTGCTTCAACCGCGCTATTAGCCTGAGGTCGGTAAGGAGAAGACTTGTGATGTTGGATTCCATATTTCTGAAGCATCTGTTTAGTTTTCGCTAAGAATTGTACCCCATTATTAGACACAATGTGGTGTGGGAGACCATATCTGCATATCAAATTCCGCTCGATGAACTTAGCCATTTCCCTAGCATCAACCTTCTTAAAAGATTCAGCTTTGACCCATTTAGTGAAGTAATCAATAGCGACTATGATGAACCTATGCCCATTAGAAGTTGTAGGACATATCTCGCCTATGATATCTATTCCCCAAGCTGCAAATGGCCATGGAGATGTCAAATTATGTAGTTCTGAAACTGGCACATGCCTCAAATTTGCGCATTGCTGGCATAACTGGCATTGCTTCACATATTTTGAACAATCCGTATCTATCGTGAGCCAATAGAATCCCTAGATCATGATCTTCTTTGCTAAGGCTAAGCCATTCATGTGAGCTCCACAGACTTCGGCATAAACCTCTTCCATAACTGTTTCCGCTTCTTTCTCCGCCAAACATCTTAATTGGATACCATCAGCTTAACTCTTATACAAAGCGCCATTTACACTGATGAATTGTGTGGATAACTTTCTAATCATTCTTTAGTCTTTCTCAGTGGCTTCCTTTGGAAAAACTGACCGTTCCAAATAATTCTGAATGTCATAGTACCAAGGGTTTCCATCGGCGACCTCAACATCCATCACCTACTCAGGTTCAAAACAAGGCTTTTTCGAGTTAGAGATTAGCATGGGTCTCATAGCAACCCCCGTTGGATTATCCCACATGGACACTAAAGTCGCGAGAGCATCAGCCAACTGGTTTTCATCCCTGGGGATGAAGTGAAAAGTGCAAGTCTTAAACTGGCTACTCAACATTCTCAAGTACTTCACATAAGGCAATAGCCTCTCTTCCTTAACTGACCATTCCCCTCTGATCTGATGGATTACTAAGGATGAATCTCCGAAGACTTCTGTAGTATTTGCCCCTAGAGCAAGCAATGCTTCCAATTCGAAGATGCAAGCTTCATATTCCGCTTTATTATTGGTCGCGTTGTACCTCAACTTCTTGGCTAATGGCAGCTTTTCACCATCTGGGGTCGTAAGAATAATCCCTGCTCCTGTGCCTTTACTGTTGACTGCCCCATCGAAAAACAACTGCCACCCTTATACTGTTATGGCCGTGACATGTCTTCATTTGGGAAATTATATTCGAACTGGTCTCCCTCAATAGGATGTTCAGCCAAGAACTCAGCTACAGCTCTTCCCTTAATGGTTTTTCTGGTGATGTATTCGATATCGAACTCCTGCAACAGTAATAACCATCTTCCCATCTTTCCTAGTAGAGAGGGTGCTTCTTGAAGGTACCTAAGCGGGTTATGCTTGGCAACCGCTTGTACACTGAGGGAGTGAAAGTATTATCGCAACTTTTTAGAGGCCCAGATTACTGCCAAGCAAATCTTTTCCACTTCCACATATTTAACTTCGTATGTCAGGAATTTCTTGCTAAGGTAGTAAACAGCAAACTCCACTCCAAATTCATCTTCCTGAGCCATCAAGGCACCCACCGAACTGTCTTCTATCGCCACATACAAGATTAGAGGCTTAGCACGTCGTGGTGGTCTTAAGACTGGCGGATTCAGGAGATAATCCTTAATAGTGTCAAAAGCCAATTGACAATCATTATTCCACACCACCGGCTGATTCTTCATAAGAAGCTTGAAGATGGGCTCACATACTGAAGCTAGCTTGGCGATAAATTGGCTAATGTACTAAAGTTTTCCCAGGAAACTTCTAACTTCCTTTTCTTTCTGAGGTACCGGTATCTCTCTGATGGCTCTGACCTTATCAGGATCTACTTCAATTCCTCTCTGGCTTACCACATGGCCCAATAGCTTACCCGAGGCAACCCCAAATATGCACTTCTTGGGATTGAGGCGCAAATTACACTTATTGATCCTTTGAATGAACTTTTCCAAAGCCTCAAAATGACCCTCTTTGGTAGCTAACTTGATCATCATGTCGTCAACATACACCTCCACTTCCTTGTGTATCAAGTCATTGAGAACTCTGGTAGCCATTCTTTGATATGTCGCTCCTGTATTCTTTAATCCGAAAGGCATAACCTGGTAAGAAAATGTACCCCATTCAGTTATGAAAGCTATCTTGATTCGATCCACGATCCTATTGAGGATTTGATTGTACCCCGTGTACCCATCTACGAAGCTGTACATCATACAAGCAGCGGCACTATCTACCAACACATCAATATGAGGCAGAGGGAAATCGTCCTTTGGACAAGCTTTATTCTGGTCCCGATAGTCCACACATACTCGAACCTTTCCATCCTTTTTAGCAACAGGAACTACATTAGCTAACCAGGTCGTGTATTGAACCTCTATTAGGAACTTAGCCTGAATCTGCTTATGGATCTCTTCTTTCACCTTTTGCGCCCATTCTGGTCTAAGTCTTCTGAGCTTTTGCTTGACTGGTTTACTTCCTAGGTAAATTGAGATGGCATGTTCGGCGACTTCTCGATCAATTCCCGGCATGTCCTCGTAGGTCCAGGCAAAGACTTTTTCATATTTTTTTAAAATTCTCTCAAATTTTAACCTCTCTTCAGGAGTTATGTCTGATGCTATCAAAATTTCCTTTGGGTTCTCCAAAGTTTCGAGATTAAATGCAGTCGCGCTAGTTGAGTTAATGTAAAAAATGAATGCATCATGTTTATGATCATGAGAAATGAAATCATCAGAAACATCACACAAGTAAGCAAAGTTATTCATCTCATTAATATAATCAGAAACATTAACATTGTCATTAAAAAGTTCTGGCATAAAAAGGCTATCTAAATAACTGTTATCTTCATTCTCTGTTGACGTTGATGTTGCAGTCGATTGTCCCTTGGCTTCTTAGCTTGGTGGAGGCTTTTCAACTACCTCCGGTGAAATCTTCAAATCTTCAATCTTTAGCTCTGGCTCTACCATCTTCTCTTTCCCCTTTAGCCTAGTGGCTAACAGCTTATCGGTGACAATCTCCTCGGGCCCATCCCTGTCCCAGACACTACACTGAGTCATGATCTCTTCATCCCTGAAGCCCTCTGCAGATTTGATAACTCCAACCTCCCAGTCGAAGACATCATTAAAGATTTCAAACCCTCGAATGATCTTTCCATCTACCCACTGAGGCTCTTCCTCTCCAGTGTAAGCACAGACCGAGGATGCGGGAACAAAACTCTCTGAAATATGGGGGATCTTCTCTAACATTTTCTTCTTGCCATGCTCTCCTTTGTAGCCCAGACCCTTCCGATCTTTCTGGCCTTGTGTTGTGATAGCAGACTGTAGCCCTTGTGAGTTTTTTTCCCAAAGCAGCCCCTAGAAGGAAGTGCATCTTCTTCATCATATTTACCACTTGAGGGCTATCTGCTAAACCCTGCTCCTCTCCAATCATTGATATGTGAAAGCCACTAAATGGCTGGTTAGAAATCCCTAAGGCAGACACTTGGTTTTCTCTCCCTGCCTTAATAGTCACCACCTCTCCTTCATGTGGTATCTTGATCATCTATGCAGGGTAGACGGCACTCCTCCCAGTCTTCTAAGTAGGGCTGAGAAATTTGCTGCGATAGGCAAGACCACAAATTCTGTCTCCGCCTCAATAGGCCCAGTCCTAACCAGAGCTCTAAATGTTCCCGACGCTTGTCTCCGAGAATTGTCATAGGCTGTGATGGTTAAATCAGACTTGCTCAGCATGTTTTCATTTAACCCAAAAGCCCGGAGCGCTACCAAAGGGCAGACATTTATGGATGAGCCATCATCAACCATAACACAAGCGGTGTGCTTGTCATTAATTTGAGCCTTGATGTAAAGTGGCCTATTATGATTACAGCCCTCAACTGGTAAATCTGCCTCAGAAAACACCAATCTCTCCCCTGATCCCCCTTTAAAAAGATCTAATAGCTCGGATGGAGAAATTGTGGTGGTCACGGTGGACTCACTTAAAGCTTTAACCAACTTCTGTCTGTGGGATGGGGATTGCCTTAAAAGATCCCAAATAGATATTTGAGCCGTGGTCTTTTTCAACTGCTTTACTATGGGATTTTCTTCCGGCTCCTTCTTTGCAGGTGCTTGTACTGAGTCCTACGGCTTCTCAACTTCTGGGACCACTCTCCCACTTCTTGTTACGGCTCTAACTCTCTCCTCCTCCTCTGAATCCCATGGATCCGTGAACTGTCCATCTTTCTCCTCTTTATCTTCTTCTCCACTCTCACTAGTGGACCAACAGTCTATCTCTGCCACGGGAATCACTTCTTCACTTGCCTGAGGGCGAGTGATAGCAATGTATTCATTGCCGTACAAATCCTGTAATACGTACCATTTAGGTAGGCTCGACCTAATCATAAAGACAGGCGGTGGCACAGCATTGAAATTGGACTTCTTCATGCTCTCCCTTTTTTCAGGATCGGTGATCTGCTTACTATCAATCAAATCCTGAATTTGGTGCCTCAGCCTAAAGTAATTGTCTGTCAGATGCCCAGTATGTTGGTGAAAGGCACAGTATTCATTCTCTTTATGCCCCGGCTGCCCTTGGGTCCTAGCTGGCCTAGGTGGCAGGGGTTGTAGCTTCCCCTCCTTTATCAACCTCTTCAATACCCATGATAAAGGCCTACCCAAATTCGAGAAATACCTCTGATTCACGCCTGTCATCGCCGACACCTCAGCTATCTTCCCACTTTTATTGCCACTGCTGGAACTAGCTGACTTGGTTGCCCCTTGATTAGTATAGCCCTTCTTGGCATAAGCCTCACTGCTTGCCCTCCTGGCCATATATTCTCCCTCTGCCTCTATATCAATGTCCTTCAAGGACTCCCAATCCTTCAACCCTTTCATTTTCAGTCCATCTCTCAAGTATGGGCTGGCATTCCGAATGAATAATCAGATCTGATCAGGAATGTCAGGCTTGCGCTTCATCTCCATAACTCGGTTCCTCCACCGAGTGAGGTACTCATGGAAGGACTCCCCAGCCTTCTGCTGTAGCAACTCTAGATCTTTCAACATGACTTCCATCCATATTGCTTTAGGAACTCTTCAGTCAACAAGTCCCAGTCTTCCTTGGACCTTTTATCCAGTCCATGGTACCAGTCAATAGCAGCTCCTGTGAGACTCAAGCAGAAGTACTCTATCTTCTGCTTCCTAGTCAGAGTTGTTCCTTTCATGACCAGTGAATACTGCTTGATGTGTGCAGCAGGGTCAAAAGTGCCATCAAACTCGGGAATGTTGGGCATCTTGAAGTTCTTGGGGATCAGATCATCCCATGGTCATTAGTCAATATTCTCCGAGGAATTTTCTTCCTCACTAGCAACTGTACTCATTTGTGACCCCCAACGAGGGCGTTACCAGATTTAGCGAGGTAACCGATGAGGACATTAGCTTCATGAGCGCTTGGCTCCCCCTATCTACTGCGATAGTTGATGGTTCTTCAGGATGTGTTCCCTTATGTGGGATACGTGAGGCTACCTTTTACATCACTGCCCGCTGTGCTCGATAGCTCGGGACACCTCAAGACGTGGTGAGAGTCCTTTTATCTTTCCCAGGTGAAATCTTATATGTAGCTTTTGCCTCCTGGTACCATGATCTTAGGGCTGAACTACCAGTGAAGACTGTCATTACCTCTTTTGGTCATCAATCTATTGTTTCCACTAGCGCATACAAGAGATGGGTGCTCAGCCCTGCCGTTGACAAAAGGACTCGACGACTTAGACATTTGGCCGGCGAGAGTAGTAATAGGATTTAGTACAGATTTGTATGCATTTTGAGCAATATATTTCTTTTTAGAACAGAACTTAAAAAATAATATGAATGAATGAATTCAGTTTTATTTCATTTCACAAAATTGTGTACATCTCAATATGATTTCAATATGCATGATCGTCATTTAACATTGATTCAAATATGCAGAACTACATTTATTCAAGGAGCCAAATCTTGATAGTATCAACTCCTATTACTAATCAGCCCTCTCGCGTTTTCTTGATTGGACATTTTCTCTCAAGCCTCTAATTTTTGACCAGGATGCCTTTTTTCAGTTTTCACCCTGACGAGGTGCCTAATTTTAGCAAGGCTATCTTTTTTCGATTTTCGACCCATAGGGCTTTTATTCTCTTGTTTTGATCTTATTGTCTTTAGCCATGGAACCTCTTAAGTCTATCGACGTTGATTGGCTCCTTGAACTAGTTCCCGTTGCTATCTGACAGAATCGCCGCTCCCTTTGACAATAGCTTCTTGAGGATGAAAGGCCCTTCCCATATCGGTCTGAATTTCCCCCTTATGTCTGGCGCGCCTGGTCTCATTTGCTTGAATACCAAGTCTCCCTCTTTCAATGGGTGCCTCTTAACTTTCTTTCCGAATGATCTGGCAAGTCTCTTCTGATAGATCTGATTGTGGTAGTAGGCTCTCAACCTGCTCTCATCCAACATGTTCAAGTGTTGCAGCCGCTGCAGTGCCCATTCAGCTTCCGAAATCTCAGTTTCCATAACCACCCTCAGTGACTTGAGTTCGACCTCGACTGGCAATACTGCTTCCGTCCCATAGATCAAGGAATACGGTGTGGCTCCTGTTGAAGTTCTGATAGTCGTTTTGTAACCCCACAGCGCAAAAGGTAACTTGTCTGCCCAATCTTTATAACTTTGAACCATTTTGGCTAGGATTCTCTTAACGTTCTTATTAGCGGCTTCTACTGCTCCATTAGCTTACGGACGATAAGGAGAGGACTTGTGATGTTCAATGCCATATTTTTGAAGTAACTTCTTCATTTCAGCCATAAACTGGACCCCATTGTCAGATACCACGTGGTGTGGGAGGCCATATCTACATATCAAGTTCTTCTCGATGAATTTTGCCATATCCCGAGCATCAACCTTCTTGAAGGACTCGGCCTCTACCCATTTGGTAAAGTAGTCGATGGCGACTATGATAAACCTATGTCCATTGGAGGCCGTAGGACGTATTTCCCCGATAATATCGATCCCCCAAGCTGCGAACGGCCAAGGTGATGTCAAGTTATGCAATTCTGAAACCGGTAAGTGCCTTAAGTCCGCATACTGCTGGCATAACCAGCATTGCTTTACATACTTTGAGCAGTCTGTATCCATAGTGAGCGAATAGAAACCTTGTCTCATAATCTTCCTGGCCAACGTCAAACCATTCATGTGGGCTCCGCACACGTCAGCGTGAGTGTCCTCCATCACCTTTTTGGCTTCTTTCTCGTCCAGACACCTCAATTGGATACCATCGACCTAGCGCTTGTATAACATCCTGTCTATACAGATAAACTAAGCAGATAGCTTGCGGATCATCCTCTGATCTTTCTCGGTAGGCTCTTCTAGAAATGTCGCATTTTCTAGATAGTTCCTGATATCATAATACCACGGCTTCCCATCTGCTACTTCTATTTCCATCACTGGCTTGGACTCAAAGCTAGGCTTCTCAGAACTAGAGATCAAAATCGGCTTCATGACTACCCCTTCTGGATTGTCCCATATTGATACCAAAGTTGCAAGTGCGTCAGCTAACTAATTCTCATACCTCGGCGCTCAAATCTTTTAAGTGCCTGACTTATGGCATCAACCGTTCTTCTTTGACGGCCCACTCGCCCCTAATCTGATTGATCACTATAGATGAATCTCCAAATACTTTTACATTCTTTGCCCCTAAAGCTATTAATGCTTCCGACCCAAAAGTACATGCTTCATACTCGGCTTCATTTTTGGTGGTTTTGTACCTTAACTTCTTGGCCAATGGGAGTTTCTCGTCATCTGGGGTTGTCAGAATAATTCCTACTCCTGCCCCCTTGCTGTTTATAGCCCCATCAAAGTGAAATTGCCAACCTTGAACCGTAATAGCTGCTACATTCTCGTCAGGGAAATTAAACTCATACGAGTCTCCTTGGATTGGGTGCTCTGCCAGAAACTCCGCCACTACACGACCCTTAATGGTCTTCTGAGTAACGTACTCTACATCAAATTCCTGTAACAGCAACAACCACCTACCTATTTTTCCAAGTAAGGATGGAGCTTCCTGCAAATATCTGAGGGGATTCTGCTTTACTACTGCCTGTACCTTGTAAGAATGAAAATAGTGTCTCAACTTCTTAGAGGCCCAAATTACCGCCAGGCAAATCTTTTCTACTTCTGCATACTTGACCTCATAAGCCAAGAACTTCTTACTAAGGTAGTAAACAGCAAACTCCACTCTGAACTCATCTTTTTGAGTCATCATGGTGCCTACAGAACTATCCTCTATGGCCAAATACAGGATAAGCGGCTTGACTGGCTGTGGAGGTCTCAGAACCGGTGGATTCAGCAAATACTCTCTAATAGTATCGAAAGCCCTCTGACAATCTTCATTCCATACTACTGGCTGGTCTTTTCTGAGTAGTTTAAAAATTGGTTCACAGATCGAAGTAAGCTTGGCAATAAACCTGCTGACATACTGCAACCTGCCCAAAAAGCTTCTCACATCCTTTTCCTTGTGCGGCACCGGCATTTCTCTAATGGCCTTAACCTTGTCTGGGTCAATCTCGATTCCCCTCTAGCTAACTACATGTCCTAGAAGCTTCCCTAAGGTAACACCAAAGATGCATTTCCTGGGGTTTAATCGCAAGTTGTACTTTTCGATCCTCTGAAAGAACTTTTCTAGGGCTTCAAAGTGGCCTTCTCTAGTGGCCGACTTGATCATCATATCATCCACATATACTTCTACCTCCTTGTGAATCAAGTCATCTAGAATCCTTGTGGCCATCCTTTGATAAGTCGTGCCTGCATTTTTCAAGCCGAAGGGTATTACCCTATAAGCAAATGTCCCCCACTCTGTGATGAAAGCTGTCTTAATCCAGTCGACTATTTTATTGAGTATCTGATTGTAGCCTGCGTAACCATCCACGAAACTGTACATCATACAGGCAGATGCGCTGTCTACCAGCACATCTATGCGGGGCAATGGGAAGTCATCCTTTGGACATGCATTATTCAAGTCTCGATAGTCCACACATACCCTTACCCTGCCGCTTTTCTTGGCTACTGGGACAACATTGGCCAACCAGGTTGGGTATTGTACCTCAATTAGGAACTTGGCTTCGATCTGCTTGTGAATTTCCTCCTTCACCTTGTCTCCCCATTCTGGCCTGAATCTCCTCAACTTCTGCTTGAAAGGCTTATAGTCTGGGTACGTCGGGATGTCATGTTTCGCGATTTCTCGGTCCACCCCTGGCATATCTTCATAGGTCCAGGCAAAGACTTCTTCATGTTTTCTTAATATTCTCTCAAACTTTTCTCGCTCTTCAGGAGTTATGTTAGATGCTATCAAGATTTCTTTTGGGTTTTCCGAGGTTCCAAGATTAAATGGAGTAGCATCAGTTGAATCAATATCAAATATAGATGGATTATGATCATGATCATGCATAATGAAATCATCAAAGACATCGCACAAGTAAGAAAAATCGTTTACTTTATTGATAAAACTAAAATTGTCATTAACATTATCAAAATGTTCTAAAGTAAAAAGAAAATCTAAACTATTTTCTTCCTCCTCCCCCGCCGGCACATCTGTTGTAGCTGACGGTCCTGCATCATTCTGGCATTTTGGGGGCTCTTCAACAACCCCCTGTACGGCTTCCCCAATGTTTGCTTTCCTCTTCAGCTGGTGACCACCATCCTATCAGTTATAACCTCTTTGGGCTCCTCGCGGTCACAAATTGTCTTACTAGTCATGATTTCTTCATCCCAAAAGCCCTCTGCTGGCTTGATCAATCCAATGTCCTAGTCAAAGACGTCATTAAAAACCACTTTCACATAAAACCTCCACTAAC
Organism: Excoecaria cochinchinensis; assembly: GCA_947683425.1. NCBI lineage: Eukaryota > Viridiplantae > Streptophyta > Magnoliopsida > Malpighiales > Euphorbiaceae > Excoecaria > Excoecaria cochinchinensis. Next base: position 11,010,637 of record CANTUQ010000105.1, read on the forward strand.
TTTTGCCTATGGGATAGAGACTGCCTCAGGAGGTCCCATATCGAAATCTGAGCTGGCATTTTTTTTAATTGCTTGATTATTGGATCATCCTCTGGCTCCTTTTCCTTTTGGCCCATTACCGGCTCCTAGGGCCTCTCAACTTTTGGAGCTACCCTTCCGCTCCGGGTCACCGTTTCCACTTTCTTTTTTTTCTCCTTCTTCCCTTCCTTTTCCTCCTCCAAACCCCACGGGTCAGGAAACACATTAGAATTATCATTTTCACTTTCACTCTCATCAGTGGACCAGCAATCAATCACTGCAGCAGGAAGCCCTTCTTCACTCACCTCATGGAGGCTCGTGACAGTAGTGTTGGCATCGTTGCCGTATAGCTCTCTTAAAATAAACTCTTCGGGTAGACTGGACCCGATCATGAATACTGGCAGGGGCACGTTGTTATACCCAGTCTTCTTCTGACGTCCCCTCTTCTCCGAGTCTATTATTTGCTTTGAATCAATTAAGTCTTGGATTGCGTGTCTCAAAGCTTTGCGCTCATCAGTTGTATGCCTAGTATGTTGATGATACGCACAGTATTCATTATCCTTATGGCCCGGCATACCTTGAGTCCTGGCAGGTCGAGGTGGCAAAGGTTGCAACTAACCCTCTTTCATCAACCTCCGAAGCACCCATGACAATAACCTTCCCAAATTAGAGAAATGCCTTGGGTTTGTATTAGCGGTTAACACTTTGACTGTCTTCTTCTTGCCCCCTGAGTGCTGCTGCCCTTCTTAGCATAGTTATCGCTATTCACCCTCCTAGCAAGGTATTCTCCTTCAGCCTTAATGGCGATGTCTTTCAGGGACTCCCAGTCTCTTAATCCCTTCATCTTCAATCCCTCTCTCAGATACGGGCTCGCATTTTTAATGAACAACCGTATCTGATCTTGAGTATCTGGTTTTCTTTTAATTTCCATCACCCGATTCCTCCATTGGGTCAGATACTCATGGAAAGACTCGCCTCCTTGTGCTGTAACAGCTCTATATCCTTTAGAGTCACCTCCATCCTTGTACTGCAGTCATACTGCCTCAAAAACTCTTTCTTCAGTAAATCCCAGTCCTCTTTAGTTCTGCCGTCAAGCCCGTGGTACCAATCCACCGCTGGGCCAGTCAAGCTCAGGCAAAAGTACTCAATCTTCTGCCTTTTCGTCAAAGTAGTACCCTTCATCACCAATGAGTACTGTTTTATATGTACGGTGGGATCGGAAGTGCCATTAAACTTTGGAACATCAGGCATCTTAAAGTTCATCGGGATTAAATCCTCCCCTTCCAGCTCCTTATCTTCGGGGTTCATTCCTCGCCCCCTCGTCAGCATCCTTGCCATCACTTCAAATTTCTCTTCCATCTTCTTTCAGATGGCTTTTTCATTCTGAGGTGCCTTCCCTTTTTCTGACACTATTTCTGCATACTCATCATCTTCCCAGTCATCTTCTATTCTTTGGGCCGACCTTCTTCTCTGTGCCCCTGATGTGGTAGCTCTTAAATCCACAAGTGGTGGGCGGATCTCTTCTTGCAACTCTTCTCTGACCTCCTCCCTTTCATTGTTTCTCATAGGAGGAGGTGGTGGGTTCTGTGGAGCAGGTGGCTGAGCCATGTTGGCCATCATAGCCATTATTCTATTCTTGAATTCTTTGAACCTTCTGCCTACTTCCTCAGTTATCAAGGCCCTGGTGGCATCTGCCCCTCTTGATGAGTTTGCCATTTCTTCATGTAGAGAAAACTGAGCTGAAGTAGTGTAGCTAGTTTTTGAAGGAGTGTCTGGATACTCCACCCTTTCTGGTAGCTCGAAGAATGCATTGCGTAGTCGCCCTTTAGAACCTCTTGACCACTTAGGCAGATCTATGATGGCTGTAAAACATACCTGTTAGGATGATGCGTGAATGACCTATAATGCATGATCGTGCTTATGCAACATCCACAAATCACATGCAAGAACATAGGTCCTCCTAACCTTATTACTCCTGCACACGAGGTCATAGTCTCTTTCCTAGGTGGGATTGGCCCATGGGTCAACAGGGGGCCCGATGGACACGTATGGTGCACGGTGGAAAATCGGCAGCATAACCTCTCCTAACTAATGCACAGGCGCATGGGTTATGATCGTTATGTATTTAGGCAGTCCAAATAAGTTGACACGGTCCTATCGGGGCATGAAAGCCTTTGATTAGGTGACCAATCAAATTATCTGAGTTTGTCCAATACATAATAATCCATACAGCAAGCATAGTATTAAGGTTCATACCACTTAGGTAAAGTAACTATTTCCATTACATGAGCTTTAGTCAAAGGTGATGATACTTTAGGGCTACCCAAGCATGGTCCCTGCCAATGGGTCTAGCTCATCACGAGCGTAATGATCGATTGGGTCTCCATTTAATATATCATGATGGTACGAGGCATGGACTGGTGATTATTCTTAACACTTTCCTACATTGAGTGAACGTAGAGTCGTGCTTCAGGAACGCACCGGGGTTAAGAGAGGGACTAAACTAGCATAGATCTAAGGCTCTAATGAGATGCAATGCAGTTTTGGAAAAGGATGAAATTTTTAAATTAAAACTCAATTGTAAATTTTAACCAAGGTACTTTCGAAGCGAAGTCTCAAGTATTGTCCCCAGTGGAGTCGCCACTGTTACGCGCGCCGAACCCTGGGGTGCCCCAAACCACCCGCTTTCAGGGATTTCGGGAGGAGCTTCATAAAACTTGCAAGTGAAATTACAAGGGCGTCTATTTTGGGCAACAAGGAGGTTTCATGGAGTCGCCACCCAATAGAACACTGGGAAAGTTCGTCTAGTTTCAGTGAGCCTAAGACAGCGCTGCTATGTCTATTATAGGCAAGCCATAGGTGTCTTGGAGGCTTCCACCCTAATGATAGGATGGTCCTCTAGCCTCATGCTTAGGCAAACTAGAGGTGTCTTAGAGGCGTCCACCCTAACAGAACATTAGGATGGCCCTCTCGCCTCGTGGCGCCTAGGATTGTGCAATTTTGAGCCTTTTTCCGAGACACAAGAGGTATCTTGGAGGCCCCACCCCAATAGAACATTGAGATGGCCCTCTTGCCTCGTTGAGCCCAAAGACCAGAGAAGGTTCGGGACTTCCCATTTATTCATACCTTGGTTAAGTTTATAGTTGAGTTTTGAATTTAGCGTTTCATCCCATTTCTCATTCAACTCAGTGCAGTTAAATTAAAGCGCAAATTATCCATTCAAGGGAAATGGTAAATAAAGCATAATTAAAATAAAGTGCGCAAAAATAAATTACAACAAAAATAGGGGCAAAATACAGCCTCCATTATAAATTGTAAGCAATTCATACATAAATCGGGATATATATTAGGAGTGAGGACATTGGTCCTCGCATGCATATTTACTACAAAATAATTTTGAGGCGTCGATTTTTATTTGTTAGAAAAATAGGACATTGGTCCTCAATTTATAAAAAAAATCCCAATTTGATGAATAAAAAACATTTAACCATTTTTACATTAGCGGGATAATATAAGAAGAACATTATTCACAATAACGATATAAATTAACTAAAAAGGAATAAAGTTTAAAAAGTGAACTCGGGAGGAGACCCTTGGGTCTTTACAGCGGCTTCTACATCAAATGGCTCTAAATCCACCAAACAAGTCAAAAATAAAAACTCTCAAAAATAAAGGACATGTTAGTGTAAAATTAAAGAACCAAAATAAACATGAAATTAAATGATAAGGTGGAAAACGAAAGAAATTGCATAAGAAAACCATTAAAGACAAAAGAAGAAAAAGAAAAAGAGTCAAATGGGGAAAGGAGGCTCGGGGCCGGCCCAAAGCGTGTGACCGACGGGCGTCCCTGGGAGCAACAGACGGGTGTAAGGGCAACCCTCAACGGCCCGTCGCTTGCTTGAGCAACGGCTATCAGTGGTTCTTATGCCCGTCGGTTGCCTCTGTTCTCGAAAAGAAACTCAAAATTAAAATTCTTTTTGTTTTAATTTGAATAAAAATGGATTTTTATGCAAGAAATCACCGGAAAATAATCAAATTCAAAGTAATATATCCAGAATGTTTACCCTCGAATTTTTACTTCGTGAAGGTGAACGTTGCAAGATTTTGACCCCTCGAGTTCTACGAGGATCGGATTGTGATCACGCGATCTGGAGAGATTTTTGGTCGCAAAAATCTTACTTTGAAAAATAAACCAAGAGAAGGAAATTATTTTCTCTTTCTTGGAATTTTGACATCGATAAGTATCTGAATTAGCTAGATTAACGAAAATGAATGGATCTCATTTCCTCGGATTAGCGTAATTCGAGAATAAAATAAAACAAAAGAATAAGAAATTTTAAAAGGAAATTCTTTTTGTAGAAATCCAAAATGAAATCTCTGTGGAAAATTGCTAAGCTTTAATTTTCTAATTAAAAGTTTCTAATCAAGAATTTTTCAGCCAATTTTCCAACCCCGAGAACTGAATCCCCTTCCCCTATTTATAGATTTAGGAAGAAATTTCAAATAAGTTTAAATTTTAAATTTAGATTTGAAGAGGATTTTCCTAAATCAAATCAAAACTGAAATATATTCAGAATATTTCAAAATCAAATCCAATCTTTTAAAAAAAAAAATATTTGAAAGGATTTTGGAGATTTAAAAGATATTTTGGATATTTTGTAAATCCTCCCGAAATCTCACCCAAAATTGGCGGTTAAGGCTGCCAAATCACCGACCGACGAGCGTCGGTGGATGACCGACGGCCGTCGGAGTGAAGGCTAATAACGGTCATTTGACCGGCGGCCTTACAAGTGGCACAACAGCCACTCGTGAGGCATCGCTCAATCGAGCGATGGGCATCGCTCGGGCGAGCGACAGGCACCTCCCCCAAGCGACAGTCGGCGCTCGATGCGAGAGACGAGCCCATTGCACGAGCGACGGGCTACACTACCATAGACGGGCTGCCCGTCTGTGGACCAAAAATTCTAATTTTCAAGGTTTTAACTCTCCAAAATCTTCCGTTCTCCCAGAAAACTTCCAATCCTCATAAAACTGGAGAATGAACACCCACAACTTTCATCACTTATGCGAAACCAATGTTAGCTTTTTCATCGGGTAACTCTGACCTGGACTACCTCAGGACCCGGTGTCTATAGCGCCCCTTATGGGTTTTCACACTAGCTTTTCTTTGCGAGAAATGCGTCCCTTTGGGGATTTTCACATAACCCTTTGCCTAACTTTTTCCTGGAATGGACCCAACCCACTCCAATGGGTTTTATTCATTTTATTTTTTTGTAGGACAGACAGCCCGTTTCCAGGTTTTCACCCTGCCCTTTGGCCTAACTTTTTCTTAGATAGCCAATCACGGTTTTTATTTCTAATGGCCCCCTTTCTTTTATTTATTTTTTCTTGAAAACTCTCTTATCTTTCGGTATGGCTACAACAAAAGATAAAGCAACTATTAAGACCCTACTTCTAGAGTGATCAGCAGTTATTCGTTGAGGCATTTCCTTCCTTGGCAGTGGTCGTATTCATTAGCATTTCCTGACGAAGGTGTTGCCAGATTGGGTGAGGTTTCAGATGAGGATCAGCTTCATGTGCCCCTTGGCTTCCCCTTTCTGCTGTGGCTCTGGATGGTTCTTTAGGATGTGTCCCGTTGTGTGGGCTTCATGAGGCTACCTTTTACATTACCGCCCGTTATGTGGGCTTCATGATGCTACCTTTTACATTACCGCCCGTTTGTGGGCTTCATGAGGCTACCTTTTACATTACCGCCCGTTGTGCTTGAGAGTTCAGAGGGATTTAAGATGTAGTGAGGCATCCCCTATCTTTCTAAGGTGGTACCTTATCCTCGGCTTTCACCCCTAGACCATAGCCTCTGGACACGGCTACCAGTGAAGACTATTATTCCTTCTATCAGGGTTTGCCCTTTTGCTTCCACTAGTGCATACAAGAGATGGGTGCTTAGCCTCGTGGCTGATAATAAGACCCATCGGTTTAGGCATCTGGCCGACAAGAGCGGTAGCAGAGCATAGCTATTAGATTACACACATTCGATAAAAAAATAATATTTTTCTTTTTATAAAAGAACTAGAAGATAATGAACACATGATTCTAATTGCCTTTGTTTTATATCTTTATGTAAAATTATGTACATTTCAGTATGATTTCTCTATACATGATCATTATCTAACATAGATTCAAAATGCAAAACTATATCTAATCTCAGAGTGGATCTGGTAAGTATCAAACTCATGTTTCCAATAAGCCCTCTCGGGTTTTCTTGATTGGACATTTTCTCTCAAGCCTTTAATTTTTGCCCAAGATGTCTTTTCGGTTTTTATCCTGACGAGACGCCCATTTTTAGCAAGGCCGCCTTTTTTGATTTTCGACCCACGGGGCTGACTGGTTCTCCGAACTCATTTCCATCACTGTTCGTTGGAATCGTTGCTCCCTTGGACAAGTGAGTTTTCTCATGTTGGCCTGAACTTACCCTGTATGCCTGGAACATCTGGTCTCATTTGTCTGGAGGCTAAATCTCCCTTTTTCATACATTCTTTCCAAATGATCGAGCAAGGTGTTTTCTGATAGATCTGACTGGGATAGTAATCCCATGAACTATCCTCATCTGGCGTGTTTAACTGTTATAGCCATTGCTGCGCCCAGTCCGCTTCTAGAATATAGGCTTCCATGACTGCCCTTAACCGATAGTACTGCTTTTGCCCCATATATCGAGGAATAAAGCATGACTCTTGTAGAGGTTCTGACCGTGGTTCTCTAGCCCCGAAGTGCAAAAGGCCATTTCTCTGCCCAATCCTTATAGTTTCGAACCATCTTGACCAAGATCTTCTTGTTAACAGCTGCTCCTGCCCCACTGGTTTGAGGGCAATACGGAGAGCTTATGGTCTTTAATGCCATACCTCTAGAGCAACTTCTTAGCTTTTACCATAAACCGTCCCCCGTCCTTGAACCCTATGTGGTGTGGGAGACTAAAATGACATATCGTATTCCTTTCGATGAACTTGTCCATACCCCGAGCGTCGACTTTCTTGAAGGACCCAGCTTCTATCTACTTGGTGAAGTAGGCAATAGCAACTATGGTGGACCTATGTCCGTTGGAGGCCGTAGGGCGCACTTCCTCTAAGATGTTTATTCCCCAAGCTTGAGCAATTCGTATCCATATTAAGTCAATAGAAACTCTGTCTCATGATTTTCTTTGCTAGAGCTAGGCCATTCATATGAGCTCTATAGACCCCAGCATGGGTCTCCTCCATAACCTTCTTGGCCTTCTTCTCGTCTAAGCATTTTATCCGTATGCCATCAGCTTACCTCTTGTATTGCACACCCTCTACACTAATGAACTGGGTAGATAGCTTGCGAATCAGTCTTTTGGTCCTTTTCGGTAGCCAAGAAGAATAGCAAAGTACAGGTATGTGTAGATCAATGGGATTTGAACAAATTTTGCCCCCAGGATGACTTTCCTTTGCCCCATATCAATGGTTTTCGGCTAGATCTACATATTAATTCTTTTCCTTCTCTCTTTTTTGTTTTGTTTTCTTTTCCACCCTTCCCCTCCCCCCCCCCCCTCTTTTTTGGACAGGATTTGTTCAAATCCTAGTAGTTTACACATACACCACTTCTTTTCTTAACCATTAGGAATGATGTTGACCAACTCAGTCGAGCGTTGTGCTTCAATAAAAAATTTGGCCCCGTTTCTACTTATGGATCTCTCTATTTAACCTTTTCTGCCCCTTTCGGCTTGAGTCTTTTAAGCTTCTGCGTGATTGGTCCATGGCCGCCATAGTGTGTTTGGCGACTTCGTGATTATCTCCCGGCTTGTCTTTATAGGTACAGGCAAAGACTTTTTCACACTTTTTTTTATTCTCTCAAATTGTAATCTCTCCTCGGGAGTTATATCAGAGCTATCAATATTTTCTTTGGGTTCTCCAAAGTGTCTGAGATTAAATGGAATGACATCAGTTGAATCAATGTCAAATATGAATGAGTCGTGATCATGATTATGCACAGTGAAATCATTAGATACATCACACAAATAAGCACAAACCATTTATTTCATTTAACAAAACTAGAATTAAAATGTTATTATCAAATAGTTTTAGAATAAAAAGAATATCTAAATAGCTATCTTCTTCTTGTTTCCACTAACGCAGATGTCGTGGCTAATGGTCAATTTATTATCATCCTCAGGGGCCATCTTCCTCACCTCTCAGCTCCTCATCAATTAGGTATAGAACTTGCCTCATAAGAGTTCGGCACTCATCAGTCTCATGCCCAGTATGCTGATGTTAGGCACAATACTGATTCGCTTGATGATCGGGTCGTCCCTGGCTTCCGGCAAGTTTGGCCGGCATTAGCTGTAACTTTCCCTTGTTTACAAAATGAGTGATGTGCTTAGACAAAGGCTTTTCTAATATGGCATAGTAGCTTTGAGTCATTCCAAAGGTTGAAGCCCTTGTGTCCCCGAAATTTTTCCCACTGCCATTCACAAGACTTGAGCTCCCATAATTACCCCTTCGGCGCTTAGGATCTGTGACCTGCTTATTATCAATCAGATCCTGAATCTCATGCCTCAACCTCTCACAATTATCCGTTCTGGTGGAAGGCACAATACTAATTCGCCTTGTGATTGGGCTGCCCCTGGTTTCTGGCGGGCTTAAGAGGCATCAGTTGTAACATCCCCTTCCTCATCAACCTTTCAAGGACCCAAGACAAAGGTATGCCTAAATTAGAGTAGTGCCTCTGAGTCGTCTCAGTTGTTGGCACTTTTCCTATCCTTCGGGTACCACTGCTATTATCACAACAACCAACTCCTAGACTTGTGGGGCTAGTAATAGTCTTATTGAGAGGTGCTCGGGTAGTTGCAAGCTTGGACTTCGCAATCTCTTCTTCAAGATTAGCTAGTTTCCTTTCGGTGTTTAAGGAACTAGGGAGGCCCATTGACTGTAAAGGTTCTAGTCCTTTTGCTTTTCCCACTTGCCCGACTGGTGAGTCGAGTGGCGCCTTGCCCCTAGGATCGAAAGTGGACGAAAACATTACGGCCGTTGTTGTATAAGCCTTTTTTTACCGTGGCTAGCTCAACCTGGTTAAGGGTGGTTGCCATAAACTGAGCTTGAAGAACAAGTGCTATGGCATCCATTCTTTCCTTGATTATGGCCAATAACCTCTTTTCAAGCTCTTCGAGTCTTCCATCTATCTCTTGGGCAATTAGGACACGAGTCTCTTTAGTCTGTTGTGAAGAATTTGCCATTTTTAAAAATTTTGAATTTTCAATTAACCGCCCTTGATCCTGATCCTAACCCCAGATAAAAGGTCCTTTAATTAGGTGACTGTCGGAACCCTAAAACCACTTGGACAAATGGTCTACAGTGGCTAAAAAATTAAGGAGTTAGAATGATGCATGAATGTCATGTAATGCATAATCGTGTTATACATGGAATAAATGTACGCACAGGATGATATGTGCATGTGAAAATTGTGTACACATAATAGAATGTACACACACGGAATGAAATGTATGAGTTTTTTTTATTTATTTGTCTATTTTTGTCAATTAACATTTTTTATTATTTCACGTGCACATGAATGACATGTAATGTGTGAGCATACTGTGCAATATTTACAACCACATGCAATCAAGTAAATCCTTTCACCCTTTTAACTCCCGCACATGAGGTTAATTGATTTCTCCCTTGGTAAGCTTAATCCATGGGTCAACAGGAGACCCTATGAATGCGCATAGTGCATGGCGAAAAACCGACAGCATAACATCTCTCAGGATGTGCATACGTATAAGTTTCGACCATCATGTACTGATAGGAGCTAAATTGAAGTATAATTTAGTATTTATTTTGTGTGAGTTTATGTAATTAATCATGTAATTGTTTGTAAAATTTAATGTCATGTGTTAGATTATGTTTATTTGTATCAGTTGAGTTTTTATGTTGATTATCTGTGTTTTTAGGTGAAAATTAAAGAGAAAAACAGATAAAGAAGGAGAGAGATCAAGAAGAGGAGCAGATCATGCCGTGACCAGGAGTCACGTGACGTGACTTGCTGAGAAGAACAAAGAGGAAGGAGGAAAAGAAGAGCTGCAAGAGACGAGTCACGCCGTGACCAGGAGTCACGTGACGTGACTGAAGAAGAGAATAGAAGAGGAGGAGCTGCGAGAGGAGAGGTCACGGTGTGAGCAAAGGTCACGCGACGTGACGCTACAGAGATGCCAGGAAAGGAAGGGAAAAGAGAAGAGAAGAGAAAGGAGAGGAGAAGAGGCGAGACGTGAGCGCCAGTCACGCCACACACGCGAGAAGACACGCCGTGAGAGGGAGTAACGCGATGTGACTGGACAGAGAAGGAAGAGAAATCCGAGAGAAAGAAAGAAAGAAAGAAGAAAAGAAGGAGCGCATTCTGTCGCGATCGCGACACCGTTGCGAGCGCGATAGAAACGACCGTTGGACGGTTTTGGGCCAAAATTTACATGAAAAGTCATCTTATTTCACCAAATTGTGCAACCATTCCCAAGAGACATCTTCAAGGGACATCAACTTTCAATCAACATCTATAAATATTATTTTAACTGTAATTTTTAGTGTGGAATTCTTATTGAGTAATTTTCTGTATTTTAGTAAAACAGTTGTCTTTAGTCTTATTTTCTTACTTAGTTATTATGTATTGAAGAAGAAGATCAAGGAGAAGGAAAATTTATTTTCAAGAGATTTAGAAAAGGGTTGAAGAACTTCTATCTTATTCTCTTATTTTTAATTCTTCTCCAATCTTAACTCTTGCTTGTCCTCAAGCAACAGATAAGACATGAATAAATTCAACAGCCAGTAAACATAATTACAAAGCAATGTTCATTCAGCATATACACTAAAGTGCAAAGATCAACTATCTCAAATACTCACACATATCAGTAAATCAAAATTCAAATTATGCATTGAAAATTCAACAAGTTTCCTAACTTTACTACTTCCAACATAAAGAATATAAAGTCTCAAAAACTAAACATGAATTAAAGACAGAAAATTGATCATAAAAGTTGAAAATCTAAGATTGCTAGTCACCTTTTAGGACAATTGAAGCTCACTTACCCTTAATCAAATCTCATAGCATTTTTAGACTCTTTTTCTTTTCTTTTGATTTTTTATTTTCTAGCTTACATGGATATATATATTTTTTCATTTAATTCCATGCATAGCAAGAGAAATTAATATGGGTGCGTTTTACGCTCCATCCCATATTTTTGAAATTTTGAATGTACATCTTGCTATTTTTTTCTTTTTATAACTTAAGTGGGTGCATTTTATGCTCCATCCCACTTTTAACTCTTTTTTTTTTCTTTTTCAAGTCCTCATCCATTATTGAAAAGAAATAAGGGCAAGTATTATGGCTATAGTTTCCATAGGCAACTAGAAACTTAAAATTTTAAACAAAATGAGCAAATTCTAACTTTAAAAACATGGTAGATAAAGAGACTAAATAATCTATAATGTTGAAATAAGTAAAACCAAATAACTTGAAAAACTTAAAACACATCTCAAAAAATTTTGAAAAACTGATAAAAATGAGAATAAAAGATAATAGACTTAACAACCTATACAATATACCAAATAAACAATGCTTCATAATAAAATTTACTAAAAAGCCTAATTGAAATATAACAACACACGTACAAAAACAATCATGCAATTTCCATACATAATACATACACAAACTCACAAACAAAGTTACAAACATCACAACACACAACACAGTCATGTACTCAAACACTTCAATTGAATTAAGGTGACCCCACCAGGATATGAAAGCTTTTGATAGAAGACCACTTAATTCGTTTGATTTTGTTCAATACATGATGGCCCACATCACAAGCACCGTATTAAGATTCATTTCACCTAGGGGAAGTATCTATTGTCATTACATAAGCTTTAGTCAGGGTGATGTTACTTTAAGGCTACCCAAGCATGGCCCCTGCCAATGGTCTAGCTCATCACGAGCATAATGACCGATCGAGTCTCCATTTGATATATCAAAAGGTACTAGGGTTGGACTGGTGATTATCCTTAACACTTTTTCACATTAAGTGAACATAGGGTCGTACTTCGGGAATGCACCGGGGTAGAATAAGGGTACAAACTAGCATAATTCTAACACTCTAGTATGATGTAATGCAATTTTAGAAGAGAGATGGAATTTTAGTTTGAAAAACTTAATTATATATTTTAACCAAGACACTTTCAGAGCAAAGTTACAAAGTTTCTAGTGGAGTCACCACTATAACGCGCACCGAACCTGAAAGGCCCTCTTAAGAGCCCGATTTTAGGGCTCGAGTGATTGGTTCGCGTCATTTGATCTTGAATCCCCACCCAATAGAACATTGGAAAAATTTATCTAGTCTCATGAAACCTTTAGGCACCTTTGAGATATTTTGGAATCGCCGCCCAATTTACAAGAAATTGGGAAAGGTCATCTAACCTCTATGGTCTAAACCAAAGAAGGTGTTCGGAACTCTACTCTTATTTATGCCTTGGTTAATTATAAATGAGTTTTTATATTTGAAAATTATCTCTCTTCTCACGCGATTAGTGCAATTTATTAAAAGTGCATTTCAAGCATTAAGAAAGCGAAAAAATAAAAGCTGTAAAGAAAGCGGTAAACACACAAAGCCACACCATTTAAAAAGGAGAAATTGAGACAAATACAATCCCCCAAATGAAAAGAAAACTTAATAAAATTGCCCCAAAATAATTAATTACAAGGGCCCACAAGATGTACATAAATATAAACAATCAAGCAAAACCAATCAAAAGGGATTACATGCATAAATCGGAATATTTATTCGGTTTAGGAACATTGGTTCCTTCATGCTCACTTAAAGAGGGATCGAAAAGTTATTTCGGCTATTGGTTTGAAAACCGGGATGAGTGATCCCATTTTAAAGAAAAATTAACTCTTTGTTTTAATTCGTGACATTTTGCATCCATTGGTTAAAATTGAGGACATTGGTCCCACTTTATTAGTAAAAATCCCAATTTGGTAGTAAAAATATTTTTATGATTTTTTATCCTACACGCGTACAAAATAAAACTACAATACGAACACAAAAATAAAGGGTTGGTAGAGTCTCAACCAATTGACATAGTCTCCTACGCGCCGTCACCCCTCCACTCGGTCACGAAGGCGCTCATGCGAACAAGATCGCATTTTAACCCCAAACAACGAAAACAACAATAAAAAGGTTAGCAATAATTCCAAAATCAAGCACATAAACATAAGAGCAAGAGAAATATAAAACATAGTTAACATGCATGCAGGAAGTGAAATGGGTTAAATTGAGTACATTAACTTAATACACAAAACGCTTCTCATGCAAAGGGAATTAAAAGTGAGTTACGCAAAAACATAACAATAATGACAGTGACAATAGCAACTACAATAATAATAATAATAATAATAATAATAATAACAATAACAATAACAATAATGCAATAATAATACTAACAATAACATTGGCATTGATAATAATAATAATAATAAAAATAATGATAATAATGATGATAACACTAAAACAAATACTAATAGTAATAGCAAATAATAATAATAACAATAATAATAATTATAATGATAGAATAATATTAACATACAACTATAATAGTAATAATAATAATAATAATAAAACAACTAATAATATTAATAATAATAATAATAATAATAATAATAATAATAGTATAAAATAATATTAATAACAGTTGAAGCAATGACGTTAATCATAATAATAAGAGTAATAAGTAATAATACTAATAATCATGTCGAAACAATAAAGACAACATTAACAGTAATGATAATAATATTAACAATAATAACAGCAAACAAACTGAAATGAGATGATAAAAATTATTCCAAGAATTTTTAGCCTCGGATTTTGATGATACGAAAGCAAGATGTTCGAATCCGACTCTCCTTGTCAAAGTTTAAAACAGATTCGAAAATAACTCAAAAAATCAAAAAAACTCAAACGAAAACAAATGCTTTTTTTGGTTTTGTTGTTTGATAATAAACCCAAGGTAAGGGAATGGATTTCCCTAGCTCAAGTTAAGCTCAAACTCCAAATATTTTTCTAGGTTCAAGAAAATCAAAGAAAGAGATTTTTAAAACTGAAACATTTTCTTTTTCTCTCAAGAACACTCTCTCCCCTTTCCTTTCTCTTGGCCAGTCTCTAACTTCCAGGCCCCCTGTCAAATGAAATTTTCTTTTCTTTATTTTCCCTTTCTTCCTAAAAGGGGAAATGACAAAACCTCCTTTCCATTGCTCTTCCCCCAAAAAAACCCTGAAAACTAAATAAAACGATCTTCAGAATCTGTCAAGGAACAAATTTCGGAGGTGGGAAAGCGACAGGAGGGAGACTGCCCGCAAGTGGGTGGCCGCACGTTGCGTGCCCAGGTGCGGGTATCACGGCAGGCGCACCTCGCGCCCGCACGCAGGCATTGTGCTTCGCGCGCCGCACAGGCTGCTTCAGCTGCAGGCCACCGAAAACCCTAGAAAATAAAATAAAATAAATAATTAAAAAAAGCTAAAACGAATAAGAGAAAATAGATAACAAAACGATGAACACACCAAAAAAAACCAAAGTAAATATGAGTAAATAAAATTCAAAAGCATTGTGGTACAGATGTAAGAACTTAATAAGGGGAGTTGATCTATTCTCACTTTATTGCCGACAAATCAGTCATTCCTTTCATCATTGGGTAATCCTGATTTTGAGCCGACTCGGAACCCGGTGTCTACAATGAGGCCAACGGGCTGCTCGATTGGATTGACAGGGCACTTCCCCTAACAGTACATTGATACACGCTACCTGCCTAACTACTCTGACACTAGTCTCATTTCTACTCCGGCATCAGGTAGCTAAGCATGTAGCGTGTATCAGTGGACTGTTAGGGGAAGTGTCTTGTCAATCCGATCGGACAGCCTGTTGGCCTCATCTCTTTAATTTATGCATGCGTCCCTGCATTTACGTGCCAGGCCTTAGAGGCATTAGGCTTTTAAAACTCTCAGCCCATGCTCCTTGTTAGGTTTTGGGCTGAGCTTGACTTAGGTCCAAAACAGAAATGATAATTTGGGTATTATCACTAATTAACAAATATTTATGTTTGCAAGAAAAAAATATAAATAAAACTAAATATAAAAAATATAAATATTCATGGGTATTTTAGTATCTTTTTATTAATATTAGGAGCATTTTTGTTCCAAAATTAATTATAGAGGCATTTTAGTACTCAGGAGACAACTTTAGGGACATTTTAGTACTTTTATCTATTTTGAATTAAAATACATGTGGTGCTGATGTGGCATATTTTGCCATGTGTCAATGCCACGTCAGCGCCATTAACAACCAAGTTAACTGGAACTAAATGGAGGCACAAATTTGTCCGAATTTTGTAAGTTAAAGGGCATTTTTGTTTTAAAAAAATAATAGGGGCATATCAGCTCATTTCAAATAAGTTGAGCGGCAAAATAGTATCTTTCTCCTCTATATATATATATATATATATTAAATGGACACATAACATGTAATGAGAGGAGTACAGAAAATACAATCATTTAATAACGTAACTGATTTTTGAAGTTGTTAAAAAAAATCTAGTCCCTGGCATTAAAATTAGACCTGTCAACATTTATCCAATCTAAATTTATCGAACTCTATCCATTTTAGCAAGTCTAATTAGAAGTTTATAGCTTTCTGAGATGAAATTGAAAATTTTTCAATGGCCTTATCTCATATATTTCTTTCTGAATATTTATTTCTCATTATTAGATAATCAAACATACTTCTTTCGAAAATTCTTGTATTCTCCATCAATATGAGCAATAAATAATCATTTATATTGTTATGCAGTGGATTTGTCAATCAAGTATGACAAATTATTCTATTTTTTAGGAAAAAATTATTTAATTTAATTTTGTTATATTTCTTATATATTTCTTTTGGTAAAAAAAGTGAGCAAAGCTCACAAAGGGAACAAACAAATGCACATAAGAAGTGCTAACAACGTCATGATACAACTACATTCCAATTCCAGTGGGAGGAACTTTTAAGAAGTGGAAACCAGAAAAAAATTGATAGGCCAGCTTGAAAAGAAAGTCAGCTGAGTAATTTGCCTATCAATGACCATGACAAATAGCAAAAGAGTCGAAATTAGCAAGCTTTGCTTGTATATTATGCAAGATATCAAAACAATCAGCATTATGGTTATAACTTTCATGCATCATGTCAGCCACAATCTTGTTCTCACCTTCTGCTAATTAACACATCTTTATGCCCCATCCTTTTTGCAAGAATAAAACCCTGAAGCACTCTCCACATTTTAGCTCCCAAGATCGAGCAAACCCTTATATTAGTTACAAAACCATTACACCAATGCTCAAGTGAATCTCAAATTAACCCTCCACAAACTGACAAGTTTTTATCCCTTGAGAAGGAAGCATTAGTACTGACTTTGTAAACACCAAAAGGAGGAAAACACCTAGCCACAACACGATCAAGGGGAGCATGAGTGGATGCATCTAGTAAATTATCAAAAGCATCACCAACTGATTTACTCTAAGAAATGGCCTCCTTACAAAGAAAATGTAGAGGATTTTGAGACCTATTAAAAAGAGAATCATTTCTTCTTTTCCACAAAAGCCAACAGGTCACACCAAACAAAATGGGCCAATTAACATCATGTATGCTCAACTGGTGGTAAGAGAAATTAAAAATAACCCAATCTTGCATATACTCGACCTTAAAAAAATTTATTAAGATCAACCATAAGAAGAAGGAAATCCGTAAGAAAATGCAAGGAACTTTCAACTTCTCTATTACAAAAGGAGCATAAATTTAATGTGAAAAGATGTCTTCTAAATCTCTCTACATTAGTAAGCAAGCCATTATTCAGGATTAGCCAGAAGAAAGTCTTAATACGCTGGAGCAGTTTCCATCTCCAAAAACACGATGCTAAGGAAAGGAATTTACAAGCGAAATATCCTTGGCAAGATACTCATAAGTTGACTTCAGAGAGAAAGAACTTGAGGAAGAGGAGCTCTAAAAAATTTTATTCGGAACCACATTCGAGGAGGGAGGACAGGTAGAAGCAAACTGAAGCAAAATAGAAGGAGACAAGTAAAATTCAAATAAATCCCATTTCTAGGCCTTATTCTCATCGACAAAAAAATCACAGGCTTATCTATGATTTCCGTTGGAATAGGCAATGTAGCAAGACTAAAAAGAGTCTTATTCAGCCCTGGCATCCACTTATAAAACCATAAATGAACCAAAGAACCATCACCCATAAACCAAGTGATACTAGGCAAAATAAATTGCCAACGAAAATAAATATTTTTCTAGAGAGGAGAACACCCAGGATATGCAACTGGCCAACATCCTTAAACTTATACTTCGCCTTAATGAGCTCCACCC
Organism: Excoecaria cochinchinensis; assembly: GCA_947683425.1. Lineage (NCBI taxonomy): Eukaryota > Viridiplantae > Streptophyta > Magnoliopsida > Malpighiales > Euphorbiaceae > Excoecaria > Excoecaria cochinchinensis. The sequence goes on from CANTUQ010000105.1 coordinate 11,028,110, forward strand.
AAAGACAATTATCGACTGTCAAAATCTGCCATGCTAATTTCATGGTAGAGGCCTGAACCAAGTTTCTGTAAATTACGGAACCTAAGGCCTCCCACCTTACTTCATTCAGCTTTGTGCCAAGCAACTAAGAAAGAGCTCTAGTGCTACTATCATTGCCCCAAATAAAATTACATACCACTTTCTCAATCATTGAAAATAGAAACCGACAAAGAAGCCGATTGCATTGTATAACTAGGAATAATCAACAAGACAGATTGGGCAAGTGTGATTCTCCTCGCAAGAGAGAGGCGGGTCGTAGTCCAAGCTGCAATTTTGCTTTTCAACTTATCAAGAATATGATTATAAGTTTTCTTGGTAACCCTAGAATGAAGAATAGGTACACCAGGATAACACCCAAAATCAGTAGTCTCTTGGAATCCCAAAGCTTTACTCAGAGAACAGCGAGAATGCACAGGCACATTCTTGGAAAGATAAATCGTATTCTTGCTCTCACTAACTTTCCGACTTGAGCTAACATAAAAATCATTCAAAACCTTCTTGATCACCTCCATTTGATGCAGATCAGCCCTATCAAATAAAATTAAATCATCAGCAAATAAAATGTGAGATAAGAAAGGGCCCCCTTTGCTAAGATAAATAGGCTTCCAGTGACCTCCATCTATAGCACAGATAATACTATGAGCCAGCCTCTTCATGCATAATATGAACGAATAGGGACACAAAAGGCAACCTTGTCTTAGACCTCTGCTCAGAGTAAAAGTATCAAACAATTCTCCACTTTAATAGCCATAAAATACACTCTGCCCATTTTCCTTCCTATGGTATGAAGGACCTCCTAGGCAATGGTAATATTCTCATTAATATGCCTTCTTGGTACAAAACTTATTTGGGTAGGTCCTACTAAAAACGGCATGATCAACTTCAATCTATTAGTAATGGTCTTGTTAATAACCTTAGAAGCCATAATACAAAGAGAGATCGGTATAAAACTGAGAGATAGTCTTAGGCGCATCAATTTTTGGAATCAAACATATCATAATTTCATTCATATCTAGTTCCATACTACCCCACCCTCTAAAATTCTGCTCACTTCCTTGCAAAGATCCAACCCAACAATCTGTCATAAATTTTGAAAAAAACCAGATATGAAACAAAGCTTTCCTAATAACCATGATCTAGCGTAAAAACCTTCAAAGGTTTCATATCAAAGAAAGCTTTCCTAATATCCATGAAAGGAAAAGGGGCAGCAAGTTTATCCATAAAATCAGAGTCACGAGCAGGAAACATACCATTAGCAAAGTAACTAGGGTGCACAGCCTGATCCTCCATATAAATTCCCTTAAAAAAAATTTGATGGCCATATTTGCTTCAAAATCTCCTGATCACTATTCCAATTACCAGACTTAAATAATTTTTCAACGGCTGTTTGTTGCTCTTTTCTGTTTTTGGCTTCAATTTCACATTTTTTTTTATTTAGTCCCTCCGCTTTTATTGTGTTTTATTAGGTCTTAAACTTTTATTTAGCACACATTGGCACCATTTTAACAAATTGAATAATAATAACATTAATTTTGTACACATTAGCTACTTGAACTATTACTTTTTTATTTTATTAAGTTGCTATTTAGATCCGATGTATATCAAAATAAATGTTTATGTACTTAATAAAATACATATTAATTTAAGAGAATTAAAAGTTCTTTCTAATTTTTCATCAAATCTTATTTGTGTTGATATTTACCTTTTGTTTGTTTTGTTGGATTTGGGGAAAAAGGGAAAGAACTGAAATAAAATTTTTCTACAAATAGGTGGGGAAGGAGGAAAAAATGAGGATATGGAGAGAGAGAGTACTAAACATAATTTTACAATATTATTTATTTTATATTTTGATAATATATATTTGGAAGCGATTCGAATCTCAATCAATTGGAGAATTAGCCAGACTACCAACTGTTTAAACTGCACTGCAGATAATTTTTATTATTTGTTTCATTTTATTATTGGAGAAAATTTTAATTTCCTTCTATATTTAAATTAAACAACCAAAAACAATAAAAAAATTAAAATTCTTTTCTTTTCTTTTCTCCTTGTCCACTCATCAAAGTAAATAAATTTCTCATGTCCAAATTATTTTAATGCATATTGAATTTTGGTACAATCATACAATATTCTATTAGAAACTCTATTTAGAATCAACGTGGGTTAGAATTAATATTTATAAATTGAATGTGTATAATAAAAATTGAAGAACCCAATAGAAAATACATAATAATTCAGGGACCTTTTTTTTCAGAGGTATTACGCTGAACCAAATTAACCATATATCTCAATCCAGAATTTTTTAAAACTAACTGTTGATAGTACAGGGTATTATCCACGAACAGCATAGGTGGTTTGATAACCAGAAATATATGCACAAACAGAAAACATATTGAAAAGTAGAAGAAAAATATGTTAAAGCACACACAAGTAGACTATCAAAAAATTTGGTATCTTTCTTTATTTATTTGAATTGAATATTCCTTCATCAAAAAGTATCAACCAGACCATGTAAAAGACCAGATTTTTCCTTAGGTAAGACACCATTAAAGTACTCATCAATCAATTTATTGAATACATTACAAGTATGCAAACTATCAGAACCAGCTTGGTGTTCTGTCCCAATTCTCTTCACCTTCAAAAGTTCTCCCAGCTTGCTCAGTCCACCGTGAAGTCTGCGGCAGGATTTAATCAAATGCTTGACATCATAAACCACTGGAAAATACACCTTCATTTTGTTCAAGAACTCATCTTTTGTAGCAGGCAGATTTGTCCCACTAAGCAGCTTTAGCAAGAAACCAATATCATATAAACCATGGAATGTTACCCAATTCATATTATCATTTGAAACGACACCAGAAGACATTAGCAACTCTGCAAATTTAGTACTAACAATACCCTTTTCTTTGTTCTTTTCAAGATCAATGCCACTATTTCTCAAGAAATCGATAGACTCGCTAGAATGGGGGGCTACTCCTTGATCAAAATCTTTGAAATTGAATTGCCAGACAGTTCCATGAGCCAAATTCCCAACTCTATCAGTGAAAGTTAAACCCAACTGAACTGGCTTCAAAACATCAACATTTGACTTCATGCTTTGATAGATTTGCTCAGAATTCATGGTCTTAGGATCAAGATGCATACCCATTCTATCAGTCTTCACAACACCAGGGTACTCAGAGTCAATACCAATGTGATTAAATTTATCAACAATATCTCTAATTGATTTAATCTCATCCTCAAGATTATGAGTCCACACATTTCGGATAATGACCGAATCTTGATTATTGGAACCCGCCATTTTTGTTTTTGAAAAAGACAAGTTTGAACATAACCAAAGAAGCTCCGAATCCAAATCCTAAATTCAAAGAAAGAAAACCCAAGATCAAAACAAGAAATAAAAGACCCATGTAGAACTGAAGAAATTATTTGGTGAAAGAACATACCTTTGAGAAAGAAATGGAAGTAGAAGATTAAGAAGGATCGGAGAGCTTTCCTGGGGTCAAGAAGGGTTTTAGAGAATTAGGAAGGAGTTTTTGGTGTATGGTGAGGCGAAGAAGCAAATGGGTATTATATATAGAGAGAAAATAACAGAAATGAAAGTATACAACAGTCAAATATGAGTCGGCCTGCATTGTAACGGCTATCACACACACACACAGATATGGCAGAGGAAGACGATTCATATAATATAAGTTTCTTCCCCATTTTTTTAAAGTTATCTGATATTCTATAAAATACACACTGCTTGATTAATAATTAATAATAGCGAGAAGTGTATATATAATACTTATTTCCAAAATTTGCCAACTTCTTTTTAAATTATGAATACTGAATAGCTTGAGTCTTTAATTTTTAATTGATTATACCTAATTCAAGTTCTTACATAATAATAATAATAATAATAATAATAATAATAATAATAATAATAATATTGTTATTATTATTAATTTGATTTTTAAACAAATCAAATAAACAATTTATCAAATTAAAATAGGTTTATAATGTTGGAGCTCGGATTCCTTAGCGAACTCTCAGGTTCAATTTTTATATCGTATATGAGCGTGCACTATTGACCGGGTTGCCTCTAATTACGCCTCTAATTACGGGCCTGACGGTGCCCAACTCTATATTAATTGGTCATGTGGACTTAATCAAGTCAAACCGAATACCGAAAGATCATAAATAAAAAGTTAATAATGTTGCAATTCATTTTATATTTCACCATATCATCGACATTTCAATTGATCTATATAAATCCATTCATCTACGGGTTTGGATTGAGTACGGATTAAATCTAACTGGACGTCTAAATTTTTTTTCTTTATCAAGTTTGACCCAAACCCACATAAATGAGAATTTTGAGGTATCTATGGACTGATTTACCAGCATGTAAACAAAATTTTTAAGTCCAGTCCAATTAAAGCCAGCTTCACAAAAATCTTAAAGGAAATTACTCTAAATATCACATTTTTAACTTTTTTTTTAAAAAAAATACAATATTTTCTAATAGTCTTTCATAAATATCACTTTTTAAATTTTTGTTTTCAGAAATGCAACTTTTTTTTTCACTCTTCCTGCTCTACTTGTCGTTTTCAGTCTCATTCTCCATCTCTTTCTGCTTTAGTCTCACCGGCATCTTTCCCTTTCCTATTCCGGTATTTATATTTCTATTTCTTTCTCAGGCGTTCTCTTTCTCGGCATCTTTCTCATTCCTTTTCCGGTATTTATATTTCTATTTCTTTCTTAGGCGTTCTCTTTCTCATTTTCCGATTGAATTGTAGTATGGAGAGATTGTTTTTCTCACTTTTGTGCTATAAATTGATTTATTCTATTTAAATCGATTTTCTTTTTTACTGCCACAAGAATTGCATGTATAAGAGATCGACCACCTTCATCAGTTTCTTTAATTTATTTTAATGCATCTCAATTGATTATAAGCCACAAATTTGTTGAGCTCTTGTGTGTATTTGATCGTGATATGCTATTGATTGTTATTTAATTGGGAAGAAATTCAAATCGGTTACCAAAAGCCACACAATGAGGTGCATCTTTCTTTTGGTTCATTTTTTTTTATTATTTTTTGAGTCATATCTGGTTCATTTGATAATGTAAGACAAATATAAATTTAAAATTATTTTTTGGTTTTGGAGGGCGGCAATGGATGTTCTACCGACTAAAAGCATATTGGTTAGAAGAGGTATCCATAAACACTACAAGAATAAAGGAAATTAGAGACGGAGGAAAAATTCCGTCTCAAATTATTGTATTTAGCAACGGATTATTGAATTAGTCGCTAAAAATGGCGGGACTGATTTTTCTCCATATATAGAGACGAAATTTAGAGACGGAATATTTTTTTCGTCTCTAAATAGAGACGGAAATTAATTTCCCCCTCTCCCCATCATCCAGATCTGCTCTTTCCTCGCCCCCCCTCCCTTCTGCTGTCGCCGACCTGATCCCCGACAACCGCATCATCGAGCCCGCCGTCGGTCTCCTCTCCGGCGCTTCCTCCCCCATCCGGAGCATCACCTGCGCGAGGAAGGCGGCATCTGGTCCCTCCCCATTTCTGTGCGATATAGGTGCCTCGTCCGTCGGCCGGCTGCCTTCCGCTACCGGTGCAGCTCTCCGTTCGGCCTGGTGCCTCTTCCACCATCAGTCTGATGCCTTCCGCCGGCCTGGTTCCTCGTCCGTCGGCCTGTTAGCAGCAAAGTTAAATCAGTATGTCATTCCTGCAAAATTTTACTTCTGAACTTGCGGATATTTAATTTTTTATTCATGAAGACCTGTGTCTAGTACTTTATACTTGATACAGCCTGATTGAACAGGGTTTGATAAACTATTGAATGTGAAGATTTACTTTTCATGAACTATGACTTAGAAGAAGGGTAATAGTTTATTTGCATTTGGGCATATTTGGTATTGTAGTTAATGTAGCTACCCTCTGTGCATATCTTGATCCTAGTTTTTACTTGCAACAGATTGTAGATGAGTATAATCGTCTTCTTGCAAATCAGCTGGAGGCTCAAAGAAACGTGAGTACCCTTGTTCCAACTAGGGGTGTACACGGTTCGGTACAATTCGGGGATTTTCAAATCTCCATATTGTCTTGAAATTTCGGTTCTTAAAAATTTCGGTACAATTCGGTTATTATAAATTTCGGTACAATTCGGTACAATATTTTTAATTTTCAGTACAGTTCAGTTCGGTTTTTCGATTCTTTCGGTACAAAACAAAACAATACAGTACAGTACGGTAATTCGAATAATTTAATATTTTTAAAAAGTTACAAAATAAATATAAACAATAATAAACACAAACATAATTAAAATATCCCAATAAAAACATACAAAATTTAAAAATTAACATTCGACAGTCTTTCTTTGTATTATGCTCGCATTGATTTGAGGATCTTGAGTAATATCTAAAAATAACAAAAAAATTAAATATTAGACAAAAAAAATCAAAACATTTAATAAATAATTTTAGAATTTACGCTAATATAATAATTACCTGATTCAAATTTTTCCATTTCTTCTGTTGATGCCTCTGAAGCTAAAAGTGTAGCCGATTTCAACCAATTTTGGCAACAAATAAGAACTTCGGTTGTAATCGGAGTTAAAGAACTTATAAATTTGTCCAAAGTTCTCCCTCCAGTGCTAAAAGTTAATTCAAAAGCCACAGTAGAGCACTGAACAACCAAGATATCTCTCGCAACTTTGGCCAAAATTGGATAATTTGGCTCATTAATTTTCCACCAACTCAAAATGTCAAAATCAGGAGAATTTTTTACTAATTTATCAGATAAATAAGTATCTAAATCTCCTTAAGACACAACTTGCTCCTTATCCTCATTTTCCAAAAACCACGCATCAACGTCATCATCAATATCATTAGAATTAGGTATTGGAGCAACAATTTGATTAACATTTTCTTCCATTTTTTTATGTTCATCTATCAGTCCACACTACAAAAAAATTGATTTTACCGACGGATGTATATTCCGTCGGTAAAATTAGTATAATACCGACGGATTACCGACCAAATTTAAAATGTGTAGGTAAAAAATCCAATTTGATGAATACCGATATTTTTACCGACGAAAATAATTTTTCGTCGCTATTATTGGAGGGAAATGTTGGTGCCAACTTTTAGTGACCGATTTACCGACGGTGATTTCCGTCGGTAATTTTTTTTCCCATTTAATTCATGTACTGACGGAATTTTCGTCTGAAATACATGCCTTTTTTTACCGACGGATTTTGTGACGAATTTGATGTCCGTCGGTAAGTAACTGCGAAAAATCTTGGGGTTAAGTTATAGCTACGGTTTGCGTTCGTCGGTAATCCGTCGGTAAGGATTAAGAAAATATTTTATATTTAATATTAATAAAATATACAATAAACAAATTTAGGGCAAAAAAACCCCACTTGTCTGATCAAGTTCCTTTTTTCATAAACATCCCTTCTGTTTAACTTTTCTCCTCAGTCGCGCCAACACCCATCCTCGCCATCTCAACGGCGAGGTTACACCCACCGGCCAATCACCACCGCTGCCCTAACACCTTCCGTGCAATCTTCCTCCGTAACTTATAAAATTGTATTTTTCAAAGCTCTTCTATTCCTAAGTTCGATTGTGGCCTGTGTTCCATAGAGTTGGGGGTCGGGAGAAGTGCGGTAAGTAGTCTACCTTTCTCTTTAAATTTATTGTGATTCAGTAAAGAAAACTAAGTTATTCAGTATCTAGGGCTATTGTATCTATTCTCTCTCTGTGTGTTTTTTCTTTGGAATAAACTTGTTATGTTTATTTGTTTGTCGAGTTGATTTGGTAGAAATTTAAGTAGGTTTGATGCTGAGAAGTCTTTACCGCACTCTTGCCTCTGGTTGCCATCATACCCCTTTTTGATGCTTGTTTCCTTTACTTAGGCTGGCTAGAAATGTTTGAGGACCTTCTTCTGCGTGGCTCTGTTTTTCCTGCTTTGAGTTGTGATTGGAATTATAAAGTTTAGCTTTCTGTTTTTCGTGATTAGACTCCATCGATGGTAGTAATGAAAAAAAGCAAAGGAAATGAGGGTTATTATAGTGAAGAAGAGGGTTCAGAGGAAGAGAAAAAACCTGCAAATTTTCCATTGGTGAAGATAAAGGGTGAAATGGCTCTCTCTCTTTCTCCTGAGGCTTCTGCTAGGCGTTGCAGTAGCAAAGGCAGGGGCGCAATCTATGATCCTATTATTGGGATTTGCTGCCATTTCTGCAGGTCATTTTACCAGATTCTTGTTGCTGTCCTCCTATCATTCAACTGATTTTTTTTATTAGGAGCTAATTAGTGTATTGGTTATGTCTGCATTTGAGTTGCAATTAGTGATGATGATGGTGATTTATTGGCAAAAGAATTTTGCTGCCATTTCTGCAGGTCATTTTACTCCATTATTACTAGCTTTCTTCTTTTCATTTATCTGATTTTTAATTAGGAGCTAATAGTGTACAAGTTATATGTGCATTTAAGTTGCTATTAGTGATGATGATGATGATTTATAGGCAAAAGAACTTTGCTGCCTTTTCTGCAGGTCATTCTACTACATTATTGTTTCCTCCTATCATTTAACTAATTTTTTTATTAGGAGCTAATTAGTGCACTAGTTATGTGTGCATTTGAGTTGCTATTAGTGATTATGTTGGTGATTTATAGGCAAAGTAAACTTGCTGCAATTTCTGCAGGTCATTATTGTTAGTTTTCCTTCTAATCATTTAACTGATTTTTATTAGGAGCTAATTAGTGTACTAGGCATGTGTTCATTTGAGTAGTTAGTAGTGATGATGATGATGACGACGGTGATGATGATTTATAGGCAAAAGAAATTGTGTGGAGAAGAGGATTGTAAAAGATGAGTAATCTCGATCCAGATCAACCATGCATAGGTTAGCTTTGATTTCAAATCATAGTCTGCAATCGGCAAGTGGTTTATTTACTATCTATTGATGGTTTTCCTATCTTTTTTCCTTCAACAGGAAAAACAGATTGCTCAGTGTGCCATTCCACAAGTGGTGTTTTCTGCAGGGCCTGTCTCATAGTTAGATATGACGAAGGTAATTCCTACAAATCCTTCCACATTCTTCCCTCTAGAGACTTGAAGAAACTCATTATTTGATTATAAATATGTGTAACAACTATGCATATTCTGCAAAATAGTTTATATAATGCCCCTAAAGTGAACTAAAATCAATCATGTATTCTAAAAATTTGGTGTGATGTTTGGCTAGAACTGGAGGAGGTAAGGGAGAACAAGGAATGGATGTGTCCTCATTGCGTAGAGAAAAGAGGAATTAACCCTTATTGGATATGTAACAGGTATGTGAATCCTTTTTTCCCCTTGAAATTGCAGAGTCACAGTTGATGAGTTTTCTTTAATTCTTAGCATCTTTCATTTCCTAAATGCAGTTCATTGTGCTTAAAGAAGAGAAAGATGGCCCCAACTGGGATAGCAATATATAGAGGTTAATCTTCCATTCTCTTATTTTTCTAGTTACAGAATTTTGAGTATCATGTCTAGTAGGGATATGCAAAACAAAACCGAAAACAAAGACCGAACTGAACCATGAGTCCTTCAGTGTATTTAGTTAATTAAGTTGGTTTGGTAGTTTTTTTTTTAATTGGTTTGGTTACTACTTGTAGTAGTTTTGATAATTTCCACCCCAGACCGACCAATGCTCACCCCTTATTATCTGGATCAGAAGTGTCGTACAAATAGTTCCATTTGCATGCATATTTTTGCTATTGGTATTCCTCAGTTACCATTTGCTGCATTTACCTGACTAATTAAGAATGTTGTACTGATTTGCAACGTGCTTATTTACTACTGAAGCTCTAGAAAAGGGGTACAAATCAGTAGCACATCTACTAATGGATGAGCTTCAACGAAGAAATAGAACAAGATCAATCAAAGGTCATGCTGGAGCTTGTTTTGCTGATGATTATTTAACAATGGTAATCTACTGTAATTAACACTCCATCATCTATTTCTGATATTCATTATGATAACCTTGGTAACATGAGTAGAACTAATTATGATGTTCCTTTTATATTAGGTGCATGGGAATGTTAAGGAGGAGACAATGTACAATTGTGAATCAGATGTTGAAGATATATTGCTGTTGACAGCAAATCAAGTGTAAGAATTTTGAAGAAATTCAAGTTAACGCATATATGCCTAGCTTGATGGATGTTCTCACAGATAAATTGACAGATAATTTTTTTGTATAGTACTGCAAAACTTTCTACAAAATGCCGATATTGGTATTATTTGCATGCAGTTAGACTATTTTAAATGTTTTTTGTATAGCACTGCAAAATTTCATGTACAATACCGATATTCGTATTGCTTGCATTGCAGTTACAAATATATAATTTTTTGTATAATTGTAAAATATTGTGCACTATATAAATATATTTGCACAATAGTTATGATGTCTATTATTTATGTTATATATTAAAATTATCAATTAATATATTTTTTTAATTTAAATTTTAGACTTTTTTTATTGAAGTTATTGTGTTTAATTTGGGATTTGCAAACAGGAAATATATTATTTTTGCAAGAAATTATGAAAAAAATTATTCAAAAAAATTAATATTACCGACAACTTACCGATGGAAAAATCCGTCACTCTCATTTTAATTGTATTAATATTTTTACTAAATAATATTTGCCTACAACTTTACTGACGGAACAAATCCGTCGCTATTTATATTAAAATTAAATAATAATTTATTAATTAAATTTACCGACGGTTTACCGATAGAATAATCCGTCGGTAAACGGTCAACGCGACCAAAAAGGCGACGGTTTTTTAAATAAAATTACCGACGGAATTTTATTAACAATTCCGTCGGTAATATCCATCGGTAAAATTACCAACCGAATTTTCTGCCGGTAAATTGGTACCTACGTACATTTTAGGGACGGATTTATTCGGTCGGTAAAATAAAAAAATCCGTCGATAAGGTTATTTTCCGTCGGTAAAAGTCTAAAATCCGTCGATAAAATGCATTTTTTTTGTAGTGCCATTCAAAGCAGTTGTCACTTTAAAAACTAATTTCTCTGATTCACGCTCACCATAAAAAGCTGTGTACTTTGAAACTAAAAATTTCATTTTAAATCTAGGATCCAAGACCACTGCTATGAAAAGAATGATATTCATCTTATTAATCGAACCCCAATACTTGTCAAATTTTAACTGCATTTGTTTTCCCATTTCCATTAAAGAATCGTCACCACCACTAGTTTGAGAAGAATGCAACAAATTCAAAATACTCACAATCTCTGGAAAATACAAATTTGAAGTTGAATATAATGACCCAGATAATTTGCTAGTCACGTCATAAAATCTTTTCAGAAATTTCGTAAGAGTTGCGACTTGTTTCCAATTAGCCTCAGTCAAATAAACAGGTCCAAACTCAATAAAATATTTGCTATCTATATCCTCCAACTTATCAAAAGCTTTTTGATATCCTAAAGCAATATCTAACATCAAGTATGTTGAATTCCATCTAGTTGGACAATCTATTATCAAACTCTTTGCATAATTGATGCTTACTGTCTCACAAGATTTTTTGAAAGAATCTAACCTTTGAGGACTGCTTCTAACAAACTTGATAACATCTCTAATTTTTTTAATAGACTCTTCAACACATTTAAGTCCATCTTTCACAATAAGATTTAAAATGTGAGCACAACATCTCATGTGAAAAATTTCACCACCCAAAACAAATGCATCTCTCTTATTTAATTTATTTTTCAATTGTTGAATTGCAGTATCATTAGATGATGCATTATCAGCAGTTATACACATCACTTTGGTCAAACCCCAATCATCCATACAATTATCAACAACCACCCCAACATTACTTCCTTTATGACTTTTAATAACGCAAAAATTCAAAATTCTTTTATGCATCTTCCAACTTGAATCAATAAAATGAGCAGTTAAGCACAAATATGATACATTTTGAATGCTAGTCCAAATATCAATTGTCATAGAAACTTTTTTGCATTCAATTTTAAGAAAATCTTTCAATTTATCTCTCTCATTCATAAAAAGAGAACAACATCTTCTAGCAATAGTCACTCTAGATGGAATTTTAAATTCAGGACAAATTGCTTCAATAAATTCTCTAAAACCCTCATGTTCAACAAAATTAAATGGTAATTCATCTCTAATGATCATCCTAACCAAAACTTCTGTACAAGCCTCTTGATCAAGTTTCCAACTAACTAATGACGTACTATTGCCAGACCCCACAAAACTCAAAGTTGTCTGTGACTTATCCTTACTTTTATATGCAGCCGCTAACTCTTTTTTATTTGGAAATTTTTTGCAACTTTCCCTTAAATGTTTCCATAATCCTGAAGTGCCTAACTCACTCTTTCCTTGGTAATCTTTACCACACCACTTACATGCAGCCCTCCCAGTTTCATTACCATTAGCATCAACCAATTTATCAAAATGCTCCCAAACTCCAGACCTACTTTTTTTACTTGTTGGTAGATTAGAAGAATTAGCATTACCTGCTAAACTTGGAGTTGCAGAAAACTCAGTTTGTGGGACAGCAGGTGGTGGACCCATAATTTCATCAGTCGATGATTCTGAACATTTTCTTTTATTCAATGAAGAAGAGCCAGTGAAGCTAGTAACTTTCTTCATTTTCTATGAGTCAATTCTGCATGCAACAAAAGAATAGATAAATCAAACCAAAAAATGATAAAAAAAAAAAGAAAAGAAAATAAAAGAAAAACAACCGAGTTTGCCAAGTTTGCCAAAAGTAATAGTGCATTCTACTTCCAAAATTGAAAATTACAACAATGATGGTGACAGTTCAATGGGGGCAATAACTGAGATAAGTGAAAAAGCAACATAAGAAGAAATTAATAATCCTTTTGCACATTAAGCATCTTCAGATTTCTCATATATAAGAAGCACTAGTTTTTGATTTGTACGTGCCTAACATAATCTTTGCTTTCTATTTAACCGAAAAAAAAAAGAAAAAAAAAAAGCTATAAGCAAACCAATTAAATTAGATTTTAGCTTGAAATCAATGGCACAAAAAAAAATTGTGCACAATAATACCTTAAAATCACTGATTCCCTGCCCCAAATTATATGAATGAAAAAAAAAAAGGGAAAATCAACAAGAATAATGGAAAAAATGAAACTGAGCACATGAGAGGAAATGCTTTGCTATAAGTTTCTACCATTTATTGTTGAGCAATTTCTGCCTTTGCTGTAAGAATTAGCACTTTCTTTATTTATCTCAACTTGACTTGTCTTAGATTGTAAGCTCCTACTTTAGGTTAAAATAGATGGATCTTTTGTAATCCAGGTGCTAGCTACCTTAATTTTTTTTTTCTTGATGGTAGTAGGTGTCAGTTTGGGAGACGATGCTATTATATATTCATGTGACCGTGTCAACAATGAATTATAGAGTCACTTTACCTTTCCCCAATATTAAATTAAAATAATTCTTGATATCATGTTTCATGAATTCAGTATCAGCCAACTAATATAATTTGTAATATTAAAAAAATAAAAAAGAAGCAAAAATTATAGCCAAAGCTCCATTCATTAGGATTACCAAATCCAAAAAGTAAAAAAGCACTGCTTTCATAAGCCAACCAAGGAAAAAAAATAATAAAAAACTTACTGTTTCGAACTGAAGAAGAAGCACGTCCCTTTTCTGACCAATTATATGAGCCCTTGCTTGTGCTTGAAGATCCACCTGAAGACATATCCACATAAAAAAGTAGGGCAGCTTTAGAATGAGAATTAATTTTGAATACAAATCCAGAAGCTGCATTTGCACGTATAACCTGAGGGATCAGTCGGTGTCAAATATAATGATAGTATCAGCAACTTGCATAATACAAATATTTGGATATCAGTGTTGTGTAAACTACTATATCTCGACTACATTCAACACACATAGATTATAAACAAACCTCAACATCAGATTGGAACTATTGATCAGTGGGCAAGCCAAGGATGCACCAATGCACTACAAAAAAAAGGGGAATTAGCGACGGCAATTTCCGTCGCTAATTCCATATTTTCCGTCGCTATTTACTTATAGCGACAAAACGACTAACAGTCGCAATTACGGCCGTCGCAAAAAATTTGCGACCAAAAACTAAAACCGTCGCTAAAAATAGCGACAGTAAATTGCGTCGCTAAAAATAAAAAATTCCGTCGCTAAATAATTCTTTAATTAGTCGCCAGAAATATTGAAAAAATATTAGCGACAAAAAATTCCGTCGCTATTCCGTCGCTAAAATTAACTTTTAATATATATTATTATTATTATTATTATTATTATTATTATTATTATTATTATTATTATTATTATTACATCAAAAAATATAATCTATATGAATAATAATAATGCAATATTAGAAATAATATATAAATACTATTAATTAAAAAATATATTAAATTGTACAAATAATGGGTTTGTTTACAAAGTTTACAAAACCAAAACCCCTGCTGATGCCAGTTTTCTAATCAATAGCAATATATACACAACCTGATGCCAGTTTTCTGATCAATAGCAACATATACACGACTCACAGGACCAAACGTACGGAATAATTCAAGCAAGTTCAGTTCTTTACTATCCTCAAACAAATGGGTGACACAAATTGAGTTCTCATTATTTCTGCGCCTTATGTCGATCCACTAGTCCTCTCAGCACCAGCTCTCATGCTAGGTAGCACATAAGCAACCTTTGTGGCTCCAGCAGCAACAGCAGCACCATGGGACTGTTTAAAGGGAAATATAATTCAGTAATCAAAGTAATTATGCTTATAATCCCACTAATTAAGTTTTAACAGAGTAATGTGATCCTAGCATGCATGTCTTGCTTGCAGCCATTTCCTTTTTTCTTAAAAAAAAAATCACTGAGTCCAATCATTACGGTACTGTTTTATTGAGCTAAAAAAACACCAAACATCATTTAAAGTGACTTTATTTTTGTTTATGTCCAAACTTAGTTAATTTAATTATAATGCTAACTTTATGCACCTTTAAATTAAATGACATGTTTTTGCCGACAGATTTTATTGGTGACAAAACCTTCCCAAGCTCATATCCTTGGACTCTATACCCTGTTAAAAATTCTCATATATGCTTCTGCTGGGTAAGCAACATAATATTAACTTATAACATCAAAAACCAATCATTAAATAATTTCCTCTAATTTATTATATCTTGTAAAAATATATCTTGCTATAAGTAATTTCCTCTAATTTATATTTTTTTCCACCTTTGTATGCTAATAACAAAAATAAATATTTAATAATTGAAGTCTAATACACATTTCTATGGAACTTTCCAGCACTATATATGCTGGTTTGGAATTAATTATATTTAAAAAAAATCGATGCACGTGGCAACTAAACAATCCCACATGGAGAAAAGTGAAGGCAAGTGAAGTAAGAACGAAAATTCCACATGTGGAAATAATTCTGCAAGAGGCAAAGTGTTTATGAAGCAATGAAAATTTGATGTTGAGAAATAAATATTAAGGTGCTAGTTAAGAAATTTGCCAGTGTTTTACACACACACACACACATATATATATATATATATATATATATATTGTATAACTATATTAATTAGTTGCCTACTCTATTTTCTCTTATGGCCATTACTATATTAATTAATTTCTTGCAAATCCCTTTTTCTCCTCTCTCTCTCTATCGATCTAATTCCATCAAAAACCACCCATCTCCGACTATCCATAGTAATCACTTCACAGAACAAAACTTATCAAAGATAGCAAAATCCATTTACTAAACTTGATTGTTTCCTCTAATTTATTAGGTGGTTGCATATAAAATCTAAATTTCAGATAACGATTATTCCAACCCATATACAAGATTTTTCAACAGAAGCTAGATATGTTAGTATTTTGCATGGTTTTTCCTCCGCACATACAAGCAAATTCTATTTATTTATTTTTGAGAGCTGCGTTGACTGCTGCTTCATACATTAGGTGCTTATCAAATACCCTTGTATTTCTAATTAGTGAAATTTTCCCATGTAAAAAATGTCATAGTAAATTATGCACAATACAAATTAATTATTCTATATTCTATATTCATTAGGTATAAGTTTTGGGAAGAAATTGATGATATATTTTCCAATCAATATTAGCTCTAGATGAGATGTGTAAAAAATATAATGCTGAACCATTATAATTATAATTATTTCGTATTGAAAAAATCAATAGGCAGACATAAACAGTACATATGCATGATTTCTTTTATCCATTTCATTATGGATAACACTTTTTACTTTTTAGTATTTTTTACTTTAAATTTATAACCAAAGTACATAATTAATTCTGGAATGGCAATTTAATTGGAATTATGAGAAAAGAAAAAATTTAAAGATAAAATGGAGTTAATAATTGAGAATTAATTAGGTATGGATAAATGCAAAACAATTAAGTGAAGATAGTTATTAAGAATTTAGGAAGATAGTAGAAGTGTAATGAGTGGAAAGGGCATGTTTTATAGTTGGTATGATTGCACAGAGTACCAACAGAACATCAATATTATGGAAAAAATCATGTCATACAACAAACAGCAAAATCAAAGCCTTGCTAGCCCCTGCACCCTCCATTCATATTGAATATATTTTTATGGGCATATGTAATCCACTAAAAGCATCTTCAAACTTCAATCCAATTACCACACAAGTTCCAAAAGAAATGCAGAAACTAGGACAAACATAATGCATTATAATTAGAGTTCAATTAATTGCAATATCTTTTCTTTGAACATAAGTTTAAAGTAGATGTATCACTGACCTCTATCCCAGGGAGTATCATCAGGACTGCAATCCCAATAAGAGAAAAAAAAAACAAGAAGTATTAGCTAGTCATAGCTAGAGATGCAAACAAATAAATTAAAAAGTACACACACGAACAAATTAAAATACCCAAAAATCACAGCATTCCTTAGCATTATGTTGTTGTCTTGGGGTGCTCCACTAATCCCTGCAGGTGGATCCTTCGTTGCCACTCCCTACAAATCCCAATCAATTATTCTGGATCCCATATAATTACTATTTGAACTAGTTAAATCAGGGTTCCAATTTCATTGAGCAAATGCAGAAGTTTAGACACAAATCTAATAGTTTATACCCTGGATTCCTAATCAAGTTTCAAGATACCATAGAAAACAAAAGATCCAGAAAAGCTAGGGTTTTAAGCAACCTTATGGACCAACAAATAATTCAGATCTCTCTAAATTCTAAGCAGATATAAAGAAAGAACAACTTAAAATCAAATAAATGAAAAGCATATAAAATCAAAAATAGAAGGAGAACTGAGCTGTGTGACCCACGTACCCCTTGAAGCAGATGCGACGAGGAAGAAAGGGAGGCAGCTAGCGACATCCACAGGAGCAGCCACCGGCGAGGGAGGAGCGGCGACAGGCAGCAGAGGCTTGCGGAGGAGGAAGGAGCACATCTGGCGCGCGCGAAGAAGCCTTCGCAGATCTAGCGCGCTGTGAGAGGGGGGCAGAGCACGGGGCCAGATCTGGCGCGCGGCGAGAGGGAAGGGGACGCCGGGGGTGCTGGGCGAGCGGCGGCAGAAAGGCGATGCCGGAGGGGGGCTGAGCAGATCGCCGCTCTCTTTCTCTCTCTCTCTCTCTCTCTCTCTCTCTCTCTCTCTCCCAATTCCCCTGGTCTTCCCCTTCTTCCACTCTTTTCTTTTTCCTTCGTTTCATTTATTTAATTCCTCATTATAGACCTAAGGTATTATTATTATTTATGTCTATTTATTTATTTATATGTATTAATTTATGCCTAACATATGTATATTAATTTATTAATTTTAATTCAGTAAAAATCATGCCTAATATACATATATTAATTTATGTATTTTAATTTAATTATTTAGCCAAAATTATTAATTCAAAACCCAAAAAGATTATCAATACATATTTTTTAATAAATTTCTTTCTTAATATTAATTTCAATTCATCCATCTAATAAAAAAGTTATTTTAGACAAATTAAAAATAAAAATAAAATTTATTTTAGGTAAATTAAAATTCATGTGTAAAGGAAAAATATTAAAAATAATTCATAACCATAAGATTGTATGCATACTAAAATTATAATCAATTTTACCGACGGAATAGCGACGGATAATTCCGTCGCTAAAGTATTCCGAATTTATTTTAAATATTAAAATTTTTTAGCTACAGAACTTTTAGTCGCTATGTAGTCGCTAATTTAATGGTATTTAGCGACAAAATTTCAGTCGTTAAATCCGTCGCAAATAAAATCGCTAAAATGGCCTTCAAATTTAGCGACGGATATAGCCGTCGCTATTTTAGCGACTGATTTTTTAGTCGCTAAATTAGTCGCAAAATTTAGCGACGGTTATCTTAGTCGCTAAATTAGTCGCAAAAAAGATGGCGCCATAAATTACCGCCAAAATTTAGCGACGGTTCTTTTACCGTCGCTATTCCGTCGCTAAAATTGAAAAAATTACCCTTTCACGACTAATTATTTATTCCGTCGCAAATTAGTCGCTAATTAGCGACTGAAAAGTTTCCGTCGCTAATTTGGGTTTTTTTTGTAGTGATGGGTGACGAGTGATGGATAGGAGCAATAGGTTTTGCGAGAAGAGACAACGGCGAGCCAAGGGGAAACCAAGAAAAGAGAAATAGAGGGAAGATGAAACTCAAAACCTAATTTACATCCCTCCTTTTTTTTTAATTTTAATAATTTGTTTTTTAAATATTTTAAAAATTATCTATTCTTTAAATTTAAATTTTAATTTACTCCAAAAACTCAAAATAAAAATTTTCATCCCCCTAAAAATTTTCAAATTTTATTCTTAATAATATTGCTTTACAACTAAAATAATATTAACATTATTTTTAATAATCCTTGATGATGGTTGGTGTGTTAATCATATATTAATTAAATTTCTGAAAATAAAAATTGTACATATTACTATTTTCAATCATATATGAATTTATAAAAACAAATTAAATTTGTTTGCAATGTATATAGAAACACTTGAGGTAGATTATTTATACATTTTATTATGTCATAAAAAAAGTGCATAGTAAATATGAAATACAATTTTAATAGTAATGAAAAAAATTTTGACATATATTAATTCATATTATAGTAGTGGAGGGAAATTCTAGTTATTTTTTGGATATATAGAGATTTTAAACTATATATAAAATGTGTACTATGTTTATAATTTTCACATATATATTAAATATAAGGGGTTTTGACTAAATATAATATTTTATCGGTGTTTAATTACTCATATAGATAATTAAATATTGTATCAGATATAAATGAGTATTAGTTAAGTGACATTAAATATAAATCAAATTAATTAATAAGATAATACATACTCAGATAATTAGATATATATGGAGAGAGAGAGAGAGAATAGAAGATAACTCTATGAACTATGATATGTTTAGGGTTTATTCACATCTATTATCTTATTCAGTTATTATACTTAATTTCATTAAATTTGATTTAACAGTTAAGAGATTGTTAATTGCTATTATAGTCAATAGTTATATTATAAGGGTGAATGTGAAATGCAACCATCTTTTTATAGGTTTTGTAGTTTAATAGAATATATAATTAATAATACGTACGGAACTTGATCAATTACCTTATGTCTTAATTTTCTTTCATCAAATTATCCATATATAGAACAATTTTCATGAAAAATAAAATATTGTGATAATGAAAAACCAACATTTTTATAGTACTAACTAAGCTAATTAAATTATTCGTAAGATTATTATATACTTATATATTTATATTAATTGGTAAAATTTTATTGATACAATAATTGTATATAATTACACTACTAAAATACATTGTCAATTACTCATATAGATATTATGCTAAAAATATAAGAGTATTGGTTGAGTGATGCTAAAAGAAAATTGAATTATTGATAAGGTGATTAATATTATATACCCATATATTTACGTTAATTAGTAAAATTTTATTTTAATACATTTTTATATATAAATAAATTTTTAATTTACATACTCATATAAAAATTGTGAAGAAAATAGATAAATATTAGTTGAGTGACACTAAAAGTAAATAAAATTAATTGCATATTCATATAGATATAATAATTAAATTTATTTTATTAATAATTAAAATATCCATTTTAATTTATTAACTATTTATTATATTAATTTAGTGCATTAAAATATCTAATACAAATAATTATGAAGTTAAATTTATATAATAAATAATATATAATATAAATTATAGATAATATTTATATATAAATTACTAGTACTATATATAATAATTAATAAATATCGGTTCTTTCGGTTCCAAAACAATTCGGTACTGTTCAATACAGTTTTCGGTCCGGTTTCAGTACAATTCGGTTCGGTTCTAGTCAAAAAGTCAACGGTACAATTCGGTTCGGTTCTAGTCAAAAAAGTCAACGGTACAATTCGGTTCTGGATCTTTTTCTCCGGTATTTCGGTTCGGTACAGGAAGATCCAGATCCGTGTACACCCCTAGTTCCAACATCCTATTCTAACCCTTCATCCACCTTTCTTTTCCTTTTCCAATATTTTTTTTTGTTAATTTTTATTTTTGTATTTTTTATAGTTGCATTTTTATTTTATTCTGTTGTTTTTAAATGTCATTCAAATACTTTACGGGAGGGCAAACATTAGCAGAACATTAGGTTGTTCCTTAGTTACTGGGAAGTCATAGGATTGGATTGCGGAGGAAACCTTTATATGAAAAGTGCGAGGAAAGGCTGCATGTGATAAATGACTCTTTTCCAAACCTCCATTGAGAATGCCCTTCTTAATTTTAGTACTTATTTGAAGAAGGCAGTGTCAGTATCTTAATATTGCACTATTGTGGGATAAATATTTGATTATTTGGTCAGTTTTCTAATAATTTTAAAATTATAAGTGGTAACTTTTTGTTGTGGTACCCTTTCTGTCCAGCAAATCTAAATTTTATGGTTGCTTTGGTTTGCTTATTCCGATTACTTCTCTATCTTTGGTACATAATATAATGGATTTGATGCTTCTGGGTGGGAACTTGCTCTCTCCTCTTATATGTAATGGAAAGAAATTATTGTAATTCTTAATTTATTATTTCAGTATTATGAAACACTCATAGCAGAGGCCAAAAGAAAATGTGAAAGTTCCATTTTAGAAGTGTTGGAGGATGCTGTGACTTCAACTATGCAGGATATCCAAAATAAATTGGAAAAATGTGAACAGGTAAAAGAAGCTCTTACAAATGTAAGTTCTTTCATCACTTTTGAACTGGCTCTTGGTATTCTGCATGCAAATTTGCTAGGTTTTTATTAGCAATTTTTGTCATGTGCATTTTTGTAATATAACCTTTCTTTCCTTAGGTCAACCGAGATCTCATTTTTGCAATATCTTCTTAGTTTTAATATATATATTTTAAAAAAAATTAAAAAATAAAGACGAAAAATTTCTTTCCGTCTCTAAAAATACAGACGAAAAGCTATTTTCCGTCTCTAATATTAGAGACAAAAATTTAGAAACGGAAATCTCATTCCGTCTCTATTTTTAGAGACGGAAAACATATTCCGTCTCTAATATTAGAGACGAAAATTTCATTTCTGTCTCTATTTTTAGAGACGAAAAGCCCATTGTCTCTAATATTAGAGACGGCAAGCACATTTTCGTCTCTATTTTTAGAGACGAAAAGCACATTTTCATCTCTATTTTTAGAGACGGAAAGTGAATTTTCGTCTCTAAAATTAGAGACGGAAATATTCCGTCTCGAAATTTAGCGACTGCCAAAATAGAGACGGTATATTTCCGTCTTTATTTGTGTTTGGAGACAAAATTCCGTCTCTATTTTTCGTCTCTAATGTGCGATTTTCTTGTAGTGAAACCTCAGAAGCTCAGTCATGGCATTTTTAATGGGGACAACTCTACCAACCATCCCTGATCACTCTTTGAATTCTTCTTCTTCTTCTTGATTGGCCTCTTCTCAATCTGAAAACTAGGCATTTCTCTTTCCTATTCACCTCCTTCCTTTTCCCTCTCTTCTACCCCCTCTTCATCTGTCCCATTTGGTAACTATCTCACACTCCAAATTTCTACTAATAAATATTTTATTTTTACTTCTAATTCAATTTATTTTTGGTGTAGTTTATTGTGAGAGAGGCGACGAGAAGACCGAAAGAGGGAAGCGATTCAATCACTCATTTGGCAATGTCAATGCCTTTTTCTCTTTTAAAAAAAAAATATGAATGAATTCTTGTTAGTTATGATTAAGATTTGATTAACTTTTGTAAATAGGCGAGGCCACGGAATAAGAAGTACGGTAGAGGGCAACCAAGGATTCCAGTGTCTTCTTCTACACCTAAAATAGATAGCTTTGATGATGTTGGCGAAGTTGTCAAGATTGAAATCGAAGAGTAGATGGCTTTTTTGAACTTTTGTAACTGCTAAGACCTTTAATTTTCTTTTCCTTTATGAATAGCTTTGTACGTGTTGCTTTGTGTATTACAGTTTACAATTTATGTTGTTGTTTTAAGAATATCCACCCAACTGCTTGGCTTTATAATGCTTGGCTAGAAATTTATAGCCTTAAAGAATTTGTACTAGCTTCATTTGAGAAGTAGAAGCTTGGTTTATTGGGTGCTTTGATTTTCCAAATTGCGTATTTTGTCTATAGGGACAATGGCTATTGGAGGAATTAGGTAATTGCTCCTTGCAATTAGACTTTTTTAATATTAGAAATTTAGATGTTAGTGCACTCTGTTACATTTTTTGATCTATTTTATTCGCTAACTCTGTTACATTTTTTTGCTTTATTTTATCCAAATAGACAATAGCCTCTTTTTTTTTTTTTGAAAATTTCACCAGAGTTTTTAGTATGATATATAAAAGCAATTTAGGGACCTAAGTTAAGGTATTATTTGCATATTAAAAAATAAAGAAATAAAAATTCTCATGAGCTAATTCAAAAATATGTGCCGTAAGAGAAATTGCACAAATTTGCATAAAAAATTCAGTGTACATCTGGTTGTTCTAATTACAGAGATATTCACATTTATAGATTTTTCTGTTATACAAAAATAATATTTTTTCTAGTAAGAGCAAGACTACATTCAATCTACAAAAACTTGAGCCTTTTTTTCCCATTTAATATCTCCTTTTAGGTGGTGCTTCATCATCACTTGCAGTATTTTTTGGCAGATTTTTCAGTCCATTGTGATATAGTGAAACTGAAAGCATAAGCCAATATAAATCCACATTAAAATTTTTTATTGGAATTTCTTTACCCTCAATGAGATACTTAGCAAATGATACAACAAACAGTCCACAATTCTTACAAAAAATAGATCAGAAAAACAGTCAAAAATAAAAATAGTAGCACTAAAAGATCAAGTGTAAAGCAAATTTTAAAAAAGCCATATGTAAATACCTTCTGAATATTTTCCCTTCTTCCTCGAGTAGTAGAAGATGACATTCATATGCTGTAAACAATAAATACGTAAAGCAATTAATTAAAAGAACATTAAAAAATATCAAAAGTAATATACAGTAAGTACACATACAGTATACGGCAAGTACAAGCACAATATTCTAGAAGTACACTCATAATATATATCAAGTGCATG
This sequence comes from Excoecaria cochinchinensis, assembly GCA_947683425.1. NCBI lineage: Eukaryota > Viridiplantae > Streptophyta > Magnoliopsida > Malpighiales > Euphorbiaceae > Excoecaria > Excoecaria cochinchinensis. Next base: position 11,051,853 of record CANTUQ010000105.1, read on the forward strand.
CATAATATACAACTAGTACACATAGGGTGCGTTTGCTTTCCCGTATAATATACGGGATAGCATTACATAATACCAAGTAAAGTGTTTGGGTAATTTTTCTAGAAAATTATACGTGTATTACATAATCCATAACTGCATTTTTATCCCATCTATTTAGGAGATGATAATACACCTATTAGCCATGGGTTTATTTAATACGTAATCACTTAAAACTAAAATACAGAGTCACCTCCTTCTCCGGCCTGCCTCCTTCTCCGGCGCGACACCGCTCTCATCTCCAACAAATTCTCAGATCGCATTTCACTTCGCGATTCTCACTATCCCTTTAGCCCCGTCTGTCTGTGATCTTTCTATCACTCATAGCAGCTGTTCTCCCTCTCCAGTGTCCATCATCGTTGGCCGTCGATCTCTCTGCCATCCAGCACAATTCAGGTACTTTCGTCATCTCTTTTTGTTCCTCTCATTTTGTAACGAGTTCTATTTATTGGGTAGAATGGGTTGGTAAAGTAAAATCCATGATAATTTTAGCTTTTCAATTCAAACAATTGATTACTGCTTTCTCTTTCTCTCTTTCTGAGAACAAACCCGAGAAAAAAAAAACTATAAATTTATGTATGTTGATTGATTTGCTGACAAATTTAACAAACAAGCTTTAGATTTTTCATGGTGTTTAATGTGGGTTTTTGATCAATTGCAAAATCCAATAAGGATTTCCTCCTTCTTGGATTGTTTAGCTACTCTGTTTTAGTTTTGATTGTCCTTTTATGTGCTTATGTCCTTTCTTTTTGAATTATTGCTGAATTCGACTCTCATTTGAGTTTTTATTTATCTAGATTTGATAACTGTATCATGTATTCCTTTTAATTTGTTTTGCCTATTCTCATTCTTCCTGTTGCTGTGATTTGTTTACTTGATACATGGCTGTCGTCAATTTCAACAGGTATCTTAGTGATATCTTTTCAATGGAGAGTTGATTAATGTACAATCAACTTCTCAATGGAGAGTGTATTTCATTTCTGCTCCCCAAACCCCCAAGTATTCAGTGACTAGATTTTCTTAAGTATGCTATAACGCCTAGTGAGGGAACCAGAGCAAGCATGCTGCAATAGCACTATATGCAGCTGCCCATGCATCTTGAATAATCTAAATGCAATCTCAGACCCTGAAGAGTTCATCTAACAAGTTAGTCTAATAAAGAATCATCATAAAATCATTAAGAATTGCGTGCTCTACTGCTAATTTTTTGAGTCACATTTAACATCTAATTTTTTTTTGCGTGCTCTACTGCTGTTACAACAGATTAGCTAATCTGTTTTCATATTAATTCCTTATCTTTATTTCTTGCTAATATGTTTTCATATTTTATGATGAGTAGTTTGGACTCCAGAACAACCTTATCATGGTCTTCATGTTCAGAGAGTGAAAACAGATTAGTAAGAAATAAATATAAGGAATTAAAAGAATCCAAACTAATCATCATAAAATATGAAGATGATATACCAGAATTTGTCAAACTCAGTGAGACTACTAGGCAAGAAAACAATGAATTAAGTCAAATTGCCAACATATGATAAACATGTATATTAGTTGGAATCTGTATTATAGTTTTATTGCAACATCTTTCTAGAAAATATAGTTGGTCTGCACCTTTTCCTTCACCTTGTGTGGAATTGAAAGACTCAATATTCGAATTTGTTATTCCTTCTGTTTAGTTTTCTATCAAATGCAATTAAAGCTTCAAAAGAATTTAATTGTGTGATGATTAGTGAAAAATTATTCTATCTTAATTTTTCGTAATATTTATTTTTCCTCTGTTAATGTGGGCATTTAGATCCTACAACAATTTAATTAACCTCGGGAACATCTGTTGCTTGCCAGCAATCTAGTGCCAGAAATTCATGAATTTGATACCATGCAGTGTTAATTATATATTTGACTCTTTCTATTTTATTTTTTTTCTTATTTTTTTTCCTAATTAATATTTGTTGTGTATTTTTTAATAGCTTCATTTGCTTCTAATACTTCTCAATTTTTTATTGTTTTCAGTAGATATGGATCAAAGAAATGTAATTGCTACAGTTACTGAAAGATTTGTTAGAGCAAATGATGACCGTTCTGATATTTCTAAAGAGCTGAAAGCAATGGGTCTTTCTCCTGAGGATCATCTTGATGTTTTTCAAGCAATAGTAGATAAACCTCAACATGTGGCATCATTTAGGTCATTAGAACCTGAAATTAGGGAGATGTTTGTTCAGAGGTTACTTACACAAATAAAGGGTGATTGAGTGGATTTTGCATTAGTTATGTTTTTAATTAGATTTCATGTTTCACAAAAATTTTTGGAATTTTTTTTATTCATTGATTTTTTGGATTATGTTTAAAATAATAATGATGAAATTTATTTACTTGGATGTGTTATTGGATCATATATAAAATTATTAATTCTAGCATATTTGTTAATAAATTTCAATTATGTGATTAAATGCCATTAATTAAATTGTTTGTTTGATTATTAATTTATCTACTAATATATATTTATGTTTCAATAAAAATTTGTGCACTTTCTTTTAAATAAATGTGATGTATATATGAGAATTTATATTATATGATTTTTTTTGTCTAAATTTATAATATTAAAAATAATTTAAAATTGCATGTTTTTTAATTTTATTTAAAAATAATCCAATACACTATTATACACCAAACACAGTATAAAATATTACAGGCTAATACAATATTATACCAAACACAGTATAAAATATTACAAGCTAATACTATACGGGCTAATACTATACAGTCTAATACTGTACAGGCTAATACTATACAGGCTAATACAATACAGCGAACCAAACGAACCCATAAAGTATATATCAAGTACACATATAGTATATAACTAGTATACACATAGTATACATCAAGTACACGCACAATATACGTCAAGTACACTCTCAATATGTTGAAAATACACTCATAATATACTAAAAGTACACTCACAATATACTAAAAATAGAGTCATAATATATTGGAAGTACACGTACAATATACATCAACTACACTCACAGTATACAACAAGTATACGCACAATATACAACTAGTGTATTCATAATATACATCAAGTAAATAATATAAAACAAGTAAATAAATATTGTAGTCACTCATAGTATACAACAACTACACACATAGTATACTGAAAGTACACAAATAAATAAATTCAATTTCAAGATTTGTGTGGAAATCTTCGACTGACTTGAATCTTTGAGTGAAAGGTTCAATATCAGAATCTATTGCTAATTAAGGAAACATTTTAACAATTCTGTCAACTAATAGTCCATAGCCTTTTTCTAGTCAAAAGCCTTTTTATAATGCATATGGACAACTAATGTTGGTATTTTTATGATGCATACCTAAGTACTTTGAAGCATTAGAGATGGCTGTTGTTTCGGGAACTGAGTCGAAATGAAGATATGCACCTACAGTTTTAGGAACTAAAATTTTAAAGCTAATGAGATAACGCAAAAACTTCAAACAGCCACTAGGAAGAAAGTTAATCAAGCTTTTCTACGAAAAAGACCCAAATCTGCAGCTTTAAGAATTCAAAATTCTTTAGCAATGGAAAGATATCCGACAACTTCATACAACCAATAGAAAAAGAAAAGATAATAGAGCTTTTTCTACAAAAAGACTTGGATCCAATATTATGCCCAAGAAGAGGCGCCCAAATTCCCATTTCCCATCTAGTATCATCGCTTACATCCAAACTGACATAACTAGTTGAGTCCACTAAACACATCCAATTCCTGAAACCTCTATCTCTCTTTCCCTATAACCTCTCCACCAATAGAAAGCGGGCACATGGAGGAGAAAGTTTGTAGACTGCAGAGTTATTTTTTTGACATTGAAGAGTTCCAATTGTAACGCCCTAAATTAAGTGGGTGTGCAAAAAAATTAAATTTAAAAATTGTTGGTAATTTAATTTAATTTAAGTTAATTAAAAAAAAAAAAGGGGAAAACTCAAAACTACGTCGTCGTTTTGAGCCTCCTTCTCTTTCTTTCTTTTTCTTTCTCTTCTTCTTTCTTTTCTTCCCCTTTCCCTGCTCAACCCCGATCCAGCCACACCCTCCCCTTTCCCTTCCCCGTTTGCCTTCCTCCACCCCGTCACTCGCCGCCCCGCCGTTCAGCCCTCCCTTTCCCGCCGCTGGCCGCCGATATCGCTCTTCCTTCCTTCTCCTTTTTCCTCGCGCGACGGCAGCCTTCTTTCCTGCGCGAGTTGCTTCGGGTCAGCCTCCCTCTCTCCGCCATTCTTGCTGTCGCCGGCCACCGTTAAATGCCCCCAGTTCTTCCTCCGTAAATAGTAACCGTAGAGTAAGTGTATTTAACCATTAATTATAAATTGGGTGAAATTTTAGGTTGACAGAGTTAGGGATTTGTTAAATTGGGAATTTTAGTTTAGGAATTTGATGACCTAAGGCTAGAATAAGTTAAATTTTTGATTTTTAGATGGTATAATAAAGTTAATTCGTATTATAATTGAGATTTATTGAGTTTATTATTGAATTATTGTGTGTATATGTGAAGATGAAGAAGAACATGTGAAGAGTAAAGGAAAGCAAAAACAAGTGGAAGCTTAACTTCGTTTTCGTGGAGTAAATTGAAGCCATTAGTGTCATTTTGCCAAATATTAAGTTTGCGACCACTAAAATTCATCTTTTTCCTACTTGATTTGTATGTTTTCGATTACATATTAAGTAAATAGGTGTTAACTTGAAATTATTTTGTTAGAAATAATTTTGGAACTTGTGAAATTGAATATATATGTTAGCCTAATGGGATAGAAATTAAGTAGAACAATAATAATAAAAATAAGAATAATATTAAGAGAGTTAGCTTATGAAGGTTTTATTTGAAAATAAAGATGAGTCAGTAAACTTATGACTTGGCTTGTTATATCTTAATAAATTAATGCGTAAATAATAACAATTATGTGATTTTGAATATTATATGAGACTGTGAATAAAAAATGGGACATGTGCAATTGCTTGATTTGTTAAAATGGACTGATTTGGATCATTAAATAAGAGAGTTAGTATGAATATAATGTTGGTGTATTGGTTTGGAAGGATGATGTAATGCATTCAATTTGTTAAATTTGAATGTCCTCTATTAAATATGATTATAAGTGTGTAAAATACTATAGCTATTATAATTGAGATTATTGAAAGGGAATAAATGAGATTTTTATGCCCTTAGTAAACGATAGAATATGGGTAGGATATAATTGGCCGGTCATAGGAATGTATTTTCTTTGGAGTGTAGGTTGGATATCGAACAATTATGCAGAGTGACGGTTGGTGATTTAGAAATTATGTGAAATGCTGAGTGAATTTTTGAATTCTTTATTTGGAGTGTAGGATGGAATTTATTGGATATGTTGGATGTTGAAAATGAATATTGTCGATAGGTATTGTAGGTTATTGAGAACCTACAAGTTAAGATTGAAGTGTAGAGCCCGGTATTGGCCACTTCAATCCATAGTCCCGTGTATCCCGTTGATGTATTCCATCGAGTTACTATGGGCATACTAATTTATTTTGTTAATTGGTTTCTAATATTGAGGAAGTTGACCAATTTAGTATAACTTATTAATTTAGTTTCATGATTAAGATAACCGTTATGTGTGTGTATATATATATATATATGTATATATATATATATATTTATAGTTGCACTAGCATGTTTAATTATGTATGATAGTAAAATATGTATTGTTATATTCTATATCTGCTATTAATATTTTTCTATCACAAATTATATTTATTTATTTATTTAAAACTTGTGGTATGAAATGTTTGGAATAAGAAATTTTAGTGGTTGCCACTAAGCAAATTGCTTAGCGCGTGGAATTTTATTTCTGCGCGTAGCTACTGGATGTCAGATTGAAATGCAAGCTGGGAATCTATCAGGAAGTCAGGAGAAAGCCCTTAACTTCAGTATAGATACTTATGCTTATTATTACTTATTTTGTTATTTTGAAGTATCGAAGTTGGAATTTGGAACGGCTTTATAGAAAGTGCTAGAGTAAAATTATGCAAAGTAATTTATTTTGTTGATGGTTATTAAAATTTGAAGGATGTTGTAATTATACTCATGTAGAAGATAATGGATGCCTTGGTTTTTAATTATGATATTTGTAGAAATTGAGTTATGTAATTATTCTTGTGTAGTGTTATATACGAGGAGGTTGGGATATTTTTTATGGATGATTTGGTTTGGTTGGAGTCGGGAAATTGTGAATGATATTATAGAAGTGAAATTTTTGACTGTCTGACAGGGGGATAGAGAGTCGTACAGGGGAAACTCTGTCCGATTTTCTGTAAAATCTGGGATGAGTTGGATTTATACGAGTTTGATATCAAATTATAGATAGCGATATCTAGATTATTGATTAGTATATCAGTTTGAGTAACATTTGGTATCCGACTTCCAATGGGTTGGGTATCGGGTGTTACACCAATATTCTACACAATTATGCATTCATAATTCACAACTTCACATTCAAGTTAGTGCATTGCTTAATGTATCAAAATAAGAGGCCCTTAACTTGGGTTAATTTCTTCGGTGGTCATTCAATTTTGTGGCTTGTAACGATTTGATCACTAAACTTTAATTTATAATAAAAAAATAATTCATCTATTATTTTGTAACGAAAAAATCATAATAACCGTAAATTGCATTCGCCGGCAACCGGCGCGTGATCGGTACGGCAAAACCCAATGACGCGTCAAAAATTTTGTCACGTCAGATTAGAGTTAATTTTTATGGTGGTGACTAAACTTTGTGCCTTGTAACGATATAGTCACTAAACTTCAACTTTGTGCCGTGCAGATCATGCGCCGGTTACCTGCGAGCACAATTTCCGATCATTGTGATTTTTTCGTTACAAAATAATAGATGAGTTATTTTTTCGTTACAAATTAAAGTTTAGTGACCAAATTGTTACAAGCGAAAAGTTGAGTGACCACTGAAGAAATTAATCCCCCTTAACTTCAAGTCTCAATCCAACATTCATCACCACAACAAACAGTAAGGCGAATAGCTTTGACACATTAATATCTTGAAATGAAATCATATCATACACAATTAACTAATAATTTTAAAATCGAAGCTGAGAACAAATATGTTACCTCGACAGTCACTTGGATTTCCTTGGCAGTCATATACAAGGCAAGAGAATAGCCTAAAAATTCACAATGATCTGTTAATTCCACTTCAAAACATAACTTTTTCTTATTAGAAAAATAAAATTAACAACGAAACAAGTACGCTCAATGTACAGGGGCAACGAGGAGGCAGCGATGAGGCGAGGAGGCCGTGGCGAGGCGAGGAGGCGGAGGTGAGGCAGCATCCAGGCGAGGCAAAGGCGAGGCTGAAGCAAGGAAGAGGTGAGAGGCGGCGACGTAGAGAGGCAGAAGCAGGCGGCGAGGCCAAGCCAGGCTAGGCAAGGAAGAAACGAGAAAGTAAGAAAGAAAGAAATAGGATAGTGAGAAGGGGAAATGAAATAAGAATGATAAAGTGATTTTTTTTTTTGTTTGATATTATACAGAAGTGATATTTTTGTAAAAAAAAAAAATTGTATAAATGAAATTAAGATTTTAAAATATTGTATATTCGAAACGTTGTGAAAAGGGTTTTTTTTTGTTATTTATATTTTTTTGTGTATAATTATGTAAAGAGCCTTAAATCTTAATATAAATCAGTCCATTAAAACCAATTAGTTGCTAGCCATTTAATCACTAAAATCAAATAGGTTAACCAATATTTCGAATTAACCATTAATAAAAACAAACAATTACTTTTTAAGATATATATATATATATATATATATATATATATATATATAGTTATAAAAATACCTTTTAAGGTAACAAATTAAAATCTCACACGAATAAAATATAATTCTGCAAATGTAATTTCAAAATATCCATTCACAATGTTCACATAAAATAATTATTTATAGTCTTTTAATGTTTCATTCACAAAAATTAACATCTTCTCAATCATTAATGTTGAGAAAGAGATGATTTTCAATCACACAATATGATTCTAAAATAGGTGTACTTTTATATCTTGCAAATAGCACTAGACCAGATATAGTTTTTGCAGTTAATTTTCTAGCAAGATTTAGTTCTACACCAACTCGAAAACACTGGAATGGTGTAAAACATGTTGTACGTTATCTTCGTGGCACTTCTGACATGGGTTTGTTTTTTTCCAAAAAGAGCAAAGTCATAATTGGAAGGTTATGCTGATACCGGATGCCTATTAGATCCTCATAAACCTCGGCCATAAATAGGTTATGTGTTCACACATGGTGACACTGCTATTTTTTGGCGATCTGTGAAGCAAACAATCACTGTTACTTGCTCAAATCATTCAGAATATTAGCCATTCATGAAATAAGTCGTGAATGTGTGTGGTTGAGATCCATGACATAACACATTAAAGAAGCAAGTGGGTTAGTGGTAGAGAACAAGCAAACACGAAGATAATGCAGCATGTATTTTACAAGTCAAACGTGGCTATATCAAAGGAGATAGAACCAAACATATCTCATTAAAATTCTTTTACACTCATAAACTTATGAATGCAGGACAAATTGATGTTTGCAAAGTTTGCTCAAGTGACAATTCAGCAGATTTGTTCACAAAGACCCTACCAAGTTCAATTTTCAAGAAGTATGTGCGCAATATTGGAATGCGTCAATTGAAAGATTTAGTGTGATTCATTCATTTTTTAGAGGAAGTACCTATGAATATTGTACTTTTTTTTTTTCGCTAAGTTTTTGTCCCACTGGGTTTTTCTTAGTAACGTTTTAATGAGGCATATTCATAGTGTATAATCATCCAAAGTGAAGTGTTGTGAAATATTACTATTTGGATGACCACCCTAAGTTCTAATTGAACTCTAAGTCTACTAGTATTATATTGCTAATCAAATTGTATTACTTAGTATTTGTGCCTATAAATATCCTAGCTGTGAGCTGTTAAAGTAACATAATAAAATATCAGAGAATATATATTTTTTATTTCTCTTTATTTCTACTTTAATTTTATTTTTTTTACAACATTTGAAGAAGTTTTAAATTTTTAGGTATTACCAGTTAAACAGCTAATTAAAACCTAAATTTTAACCACAATCCAAAAAATTAAAAATTTATTAACTTATTTTTTGATTTGGTTTTCCGGTTTGTACAATCCGACGAAAGACAGGCCGGACACCTTAGCCCAAGCCAGTCCGCGGAAAAAGTATATAAATGAAAAAATGATTTTAACATATAAAATAATATATTATATTATATAAAATTATAAAATATGCTATAAAAATTTAATATGTTAATAAATATGTAAAATTTGATATTTATTATAAAATTTTATTTTTTGTGTATATTTTAATATTTTAGATTATATAATTAATGAAAAAACAATATAAAAAAATAATATATAGTCGATTGGATCGATACGAAATAAGCCATCAATTTATATACACAACTCAAACCCCTTCCTTTTATAAAGGGGTTTTTAATTGGATTTGAACTAGCTGAACTTACATAATAAAATACATATCTAAACCCGTAAAATTTGCGGATGGATTGGATTCGGCAGGTACCGCTACCAGTCCATAATTAGTGCTGTACATAACTAGAGATGGAGAATGAAAATCCAGAAGAATTATTTTGGCAAACAATTTTTTTAGACCAAAAACTCGTATAAATTAACATTTATTTTTCTTTTTTTTTTTATTCGAATAAGTAAAACTATCCAAAATTTTTAAGAAAAATTAATAATAAATTTTATACCAATTGTTAAATTGGAGGATAAATTTTTACTGTAAATTTTTATGTTATTGTGTTGTTTCAAGCTTTCATAGCTCAGTCGGTTAGAGCACTTTATTTGGAATTCATTCTGAAACTTAGTGTCAAGCTTTCATTCCGAGATAACCCCTCCTTCTAATTATCTTAGAAAGTTCCGACTTCTGGAATTGTCTTAAAGAGTCCAAATAATCAGAAATAAAAGTGTCTATTTTGGCTTTGAATTCTATACCAGCATTAACCAGGAAATATTCTGAATCACCATTTTTCTCTGTTTCAAGCATCCACATACTCTCAATTTCTGATTTTTTTTTCAAGCTACTAGAAAAAATGCCCTCAAATAACTACACTACTAACTTAAACAAGAACCCAAAAGAGAAGATGAGATATGTGTAAGGTGATCACGGGACCGGCCAGGCGGGGGAAGTGGCTCCCCACCTACTGCCCGCTCTGCGGTGGAAATTTCCCATCCTTGCTCCCGTGGAGATCCCTATCTCCAATAAAAATATTCAATTCCAATAAAAATTTCCGACTTGATGAAAATTTCTAACCCGAATAAAAAACATTTCACAAAATTTAATAATTGATAACTTAAAATTAAAAACATTTCATACAATTTAAATACAAATATTTATAAACATCTCATACAATTAAAACACAAATATTTATAATATCACTAGGACAATTCAAATATTAATAATATCAATTGGACAATTTCCACACCGACAAATATATATATATAAAATAATAAAATATTAAATTTTTTTCGAGGCGGAGACCCTATTCTCCGTTCCTGCCCCGAATTTAAGGACAATGATTTTTTCTCCCTACCCCTACCCCCGCAGGAGAAAAATTTGGAGATTCCCTGCCTCGTTCAGGTCGGGTCTCCACCGGAGACAGAAAATCCCCGTCTCATGATCATCCCTACATATGTGAGAATTAGCTGCAAGGGAAGGGAAAACACAGCTAAAAAGGGAGCCTAAGAACTACTCTCAACCCCAAAACTAGATAACAGAAGCCTATTAAAATTAAAAATAAAGGAACATTAACAAAAACTTTATAAGCAAATTACTTGATACATCCAATTATCATAGTATAGTATTGTCTAGAATGGAATTCACCATTACTCCATGCATTAGCCAATAGCGCTTTCCTCCATCCCTTTCTGAGTGCCAAATCTCAAGATCTTTTTTGCTTCACATCTAGTATATATCATTATGCCCGGTCTCTTCCAACTCCACAAATGTAGAATAATAAGAAAACTTCCCAATCAAGTATTCCTTCACAGCGAGAAAATATATTGTAGACCTCTATAGATGATGTCCTATGACAATACCCCAACCATCCACAGAATCACCTTGGCTGTAGTTCATCACAATACATCCTCAAACCGCAAACAGGAGCAATCTAAAGGCATGAGCTTTCCTGTAAGCAAATTACCTTTTAACTGTCACAAGTTATCTCCAATATTCATTGTTCTCACAAAGCTTCATCTTCACATTCGGATAGCAGCTGATACTGCAGTTCTCAACAGTTCATTTTATCATAAGCAAAGCAGTAGCAGAAAGCTTCTGATATCGTTAACAATAAGTCTTTTGGCTAATGCAATGTACTTTCATGACAAAGAAAAGATACAACTGGTGGCAATATCAGTGACATTTCAATATCTGTCCCTATGTAATATAATGGCTTAATAAGAAAATAATTTCCAAACTGGGAAAAGTTGCAAAAGTAACCAAGATGAATTGGCAATTTAAATATGTAATCCATCAATCACTATTGAGATGTAATGACTGCAGACCTCATATTAAAAGAGAGAAACTTGAAATCAACTTGACAATAAAGAAGTGCAACGGCGGCATCAGCTGCCTTATATTTAAATTAAGTCCACAACACGAAGATGCTCATAATGGAGACAAATTAAGGGCTATATATATACACACACAAAGATTATGCAGAAGAAGCTAAAAGTTTACAATCCAATTTCAGATAAACAGCTCCAATTATAGGCTACAAGTATATATGAATTGTCTTACAAGTGATCCCCACTATAAATGCTTTAAGTAGCCACCACCATAGTGTTTTCCAAATTTACACCTCTTTTTCTTCTATCTTCACTTCAAATAAATATCTCTTTTTTCAAAATATAATGCAACTTTTGGACTTATCTCCCAATATTGTGCCAGATTCTTTTATCAGGCACATTGTTCAATTTGTAATACAAGAAGTCCCCAATATTGTGCCAGATTCTTCTATTAGGCACACTGTTCAATTTGTAATACAAGAAACTTAGCCAGTCAAAAGCATAGAACCTGTCAGGTAATACTTCATGATAGAAAAAAATAAAAAACCACAATTATACATAAAATTTGATTAGAACTGTGTATTCTAAACAATTAATTGTAAGAGATACAGGGCACAAAAGAAAAAGCAAAGGCATCAACACACAAAGACAGAGGATGCCCCCACTGACCTTAAACAATCAGTTCCTACCAAGTGGGAGCGACCTACAAGTGAATGTCTCCTTGAAATCTTTCTTCTTTGAAGAAGTAAATATTGAGGCATACACCTCTTTATTGGCATTAACTGGTGCCATATCAGCAGCCTTAAACCGCTTCACTGCACCGCCATTGGCCGCCCCTTTTACCTTCTCAACTTTCCCATTTCCTTCCACTTTGCCAACAAGCTTCTCAACTGCCTTTACATCATCAATCCCATGTTTCTTACCAATCAATTGCGAAGAATCTAAACCCACACTATCTTCTTCATTAACACCCAATCCATCATTCTTCAACTTTTTCTGTTTCTTATCCTTCACTTTTGATCTCTCCTCCTCCATTCTTTCCCTCAAAACAGCCACCTCCTCTTTAGTCCCATTTATCACAATTTTGTCAGATTCCTCGTATTCCTTGTAACAAACCAAGCATGATGAAGATTTCACTTCCTTCAACGCCTTAGCACTCAAAACATGTCCACAATTCCTCAGAGCAAAAAATTTATACATCCCATTGAACTCTAGCCCGGTGATCGGGCAATGAAACTTTGCATCATTAAATTCCTCACCTGGAATTGGTTCTAACTTTATGTTTAGCATATCCTTTAAACCCTTTATATAACCAAACTCTTTGGGCAATTTTTTCCCTATTAAAGCCTCAACAAGGGCTTCTTTGTTGAACAAATTACCAAGGCGATCAATAACACAGGGCTGCGTCAAGGGCTCGTTAGAGAGAGAGCAATTGAGCCATTTAGAGAGTCTCTGCTCATTGGGATCAACTTTATCAGGCTTCTTAACAGCGTACATGTTGAGATAGCAATCGCGGGACTCAGCCCCAGTAGCGCCGCCATCGCCACCACCGCCATGGATTCGGGAGTGCAAAATAAGTGTGGAGAGAGGAGCAATTTGAGGATTTGATATATGGGTTGAGTCGTGGAGAGGTTTTCCATTGAGGGTGAAGTAGAAAGACGAGAGCTTCTGATTATTGGGGAGAAGATAGAGCTTGAGGCTATGGAGAGTTATGTTTTGGGTAGGATCTAGGGTTAGGGTTTGTAACTGAGAATTCGGGGATTGGACGAAGATTTGATGGCTTTTCGAATGCATCTTCGCAGAGGAATTGTTTTTTTTTTTTTTTGGATCTGAGTTTTCAATTTGGAAATTTTTGATTTCTGGAGATTTGGGGTTTTTGACTTTGAGATTTTTGAGCTTCGAAATGCAGAGAGGGGCGAACAAATGGTTCTCAATTCTCGTGTTCGGCAAAGTTGCCGACTTAACAAATAAAACGGCGCCGTGTGTGGCATTTGCTACAGTAATTTTGTGGACATCTTAGCACGTGCTCTTTGCGTCAAACACGTCCTTTTGGACGAAATGCCGCAAGATTGGGCATTGCCTAGTGCCATAATTAGTATGTGTGTCCCATATTTATTAGGAATAGGGTAAACCCATATCCAGCCCTATGAACTTGTTAACAAATATCATTTAAGCGCTTAAACTCTATAAATGATCGTATAAACACTCAAACTTGATTTTTAAGCAATAAATAAACATAAAAATTGACTAAGTCAAATGCGTGAAATACACTTTATCATGAGAGCGTGAACATGATAACCGGTTTACTCACTTCCCTTCTTCTTCCTCAAAGCAACAATGGCTACCAAAACCATTTTCTCTCTTCTCTGCTTCTCTTTAATCTGCTTCTCCACCTCTCCCCACCGAAACTCTTGAAGAGGCCGCCGATATCATCTCCAGTTCTGGCTAGCTCTCCATGTTTCTCACCCTCCCCTCACTCACAATCTTTTCTCCCTCCGATTCCACCTTCTTCGACTCCGACCAACCTTCTCCTTCTCTCCTCAAATTTCACCTGTCTCCTCTCTTGAATCTATTATTTGAGAATCGGACTCTAATTCTTCTTTTTCCTCATCTCTTTGGTAGGTAAGTAGAAGGACATAAATGAGATGCTTGTGATGAGCTATTTTGTTATTTTGTTGCGTAAATCTGGTCAAGACGTGGTGTTCTGTAATTCTAAATGCAACAAGGTCATGAGCGCTCACAAGGTTTTTGATAGAATGCCCCAATTAGATGTTTATAGATGTTTATAATTGCTTTCAAAATTGACGCTGAAACCAGCAACGAAAATTACTCAAAATTCGTGTGTGATTTTCGGAATGAAGTGAAAAGCGATGAAGAAAGCCGGAAATAAATCCTACTTCTTCAAGGTTTTTCTTAGATTTAAGAAGTATGATTTTTACAGATATAGAGCAACTCCCACTTTTATATATTACCCAATATTCAAATTTAGGCGGTAGAGAGAGAGTACAGTTAGGAAAACTGGCACTGGACAGGGCAATCAAAGCACTCTGTAAACATGATAAATATAAATTGAAAAAGAGTATTGTAACCGTGATTGAAATGGTTTCGGACGCAACAAGATTCAGCCTTTTTCAGCAAACAGTGAGGAATTATTTCCCACAAGAATTTATTCCAGTCTGTGATATTTTTAGCTACGAGAATAACTGAGGTAAACTATTCAGAGCAATCCAACAATCTAAAGATGGAACTTTTGATGCTATTAAATTGAAAAAATCAGATGGTGAAGATAAAGAGGTTACTAGAGTTTTGGACATAAAAAAAAACATGGGAATCTTGTTGTTTGTAGAGAAAAAAAAAACTTTAAACAAGTCTTGAGCCACATGTTGTGATATAACAGGTTAATGTTCCACATCAGCGCATCTGTTCCTCACGCACAAATTACATTTCAATCATTTCCATTTTTGTGTTTATTAGTTGTATAATTAACAAGTTAAAGTGTTTATATGGTCATTTTTGAAGTATAGGTGTCCAAATGATTTTTGCTTACAAGTATAGGGGGCTCTATATGGGTTTGCTCTTAGGAATATGTATCGTGTTTAAGGAGATCTAATCCCATTTTGATAAGAATTAGTACTTATTTTGGAATCTGAAATATATATCGTTATCTATGTCTCCATTCAAGAAGAACCTATTAAAACTACGTTCGACAATATTTATTTTTTAATTCTTGATTTTGGAAGTTTTTTTAGCCTAATTTTTAGCCCTTTTAAAAAAACAATGTTCTAGCTTGTTTAGAGTTGTAGACTTATATTAAACTTTATTTGCATAAATGGCTTACTTTTTAGTGGTTATATATGTTGCTTTTGAACCATCTTTGCACACATATCTTGTTTTTAGGTTGTGACATTTTTGAAATTGTTTTAATATGTTTGGCTAGGGGTGCATAAATGGTTGGTTCGCTTCAATTTTGGACCTAATCGAACTTTAAAAATTTACAAAATCGAATCACGGACTGAATTTTTTAGAACCGAAATCGAATAGACCGAATTAATTTTGGTCGGTTCAGTTCAGTCTAATCGATTTTCTTAAGTGGGCTGGGTTTGAGCTAAGGGAGTTAGGGTTATTTAAATCGGGTCGGGTTAAATCACCATTAACCCGACCCGACAACCCTCATATATATGAATCCTTCCTCAATTCAATCCTCATTTTACTTTCTCTCTCCTTACCCATTAAGCTAATCTCTTTCTTTCTCACTGTCTCTCTTTCTCTCTCCCTTTCCTCTGCTTCTTGGATGATCCGTCGCTCGCCACCCACGGCGTCGCCCCCCATCCACCATCTGCCCCCCTTCTCTTCTCTCTTTCTCGGCAGATCTGATCCCTGTCGCCCCCCTCCCCGAGCGATCGCCCCGCCTTCTCTTTCCCTCCCTCCCTCCCTCCCTCCTTCCCTCTCTCTCCACAAATTTGGTCCCCCCCACGCTGCTTTTTCGCTTCTGGGTCAGTCTTTATTTATCTCACGCTGCCTCTAAAAATTGGGCTTGAAGTTGCATTTTAGTTTTTTTAAGTGATTTGTTTTGTTTTTTTGAATCCTTTACTGTGTTGGTTATATATATATATATATATATATATATATATATATATATATATATATATATATATATATATATATATATATATAGAGAGAGAGAGAGAGAGAGAGAGAGAGAGAGAGAGAGATACATATATGTAGATTTACACATATACACAAATATATATATATAAGAGCAAAACTGTAAGTTTTGTTGAGTTCGGTCGGTTCGGTTCTTTCGATTTTACAATTTTAAAAATCAAACCAAATTACCCGAAATTTAATTTCGATTTACAACCGACTGAAACAAAAATCGAATCAAATAAACCAAAATATTCGATTCAGTTCAATTTTCGATTTCAGTTCGGTTTTGCATAGCCTTATGTTTGGTTATTAAATAAAGTAAGCTTGACAAAAAGGAGTTAAATATTGCATTTTGTTTTTGGAAGGTTGATCTTATTTTGGAATAAGGTTCTAGTTCTACTCAAACAAAGACTCTTAATAATCAAAAGTGTTGAGCATTTTCTATAGATGCTATTGACCGCAAGTATACGGTGTACCGAAGCAGTACTTAAGAATGTCGATCCCACGAGGAACGTGATTTACACATTATTACTACCTAATTTTAATCTTGTTTACAATAATTAATTAATGGTAAAGTTGATTTTAAACTAATCTAACATTTAAACTAAATAAGCGTAGTTAATGATAGTCAAAGAAGATAGAAAGATAAATGAATAACTAAAGAATATGAACTTGATTTCATCATTTTGATCAACATTTATTCATCTTTTCATGCAAGCCAAGTTGGGATAAAGTTCTGAATTATTCTCTCGACATAAATTAGAATGCCTAAAACATGCAATTAAAATTCTAACTCACAATTTTCATTAATGAATTAGAGGTTTCTAATTACATATTCCAAGAATAAAAGCCAACCTATAGCAATTATCTCAATATACCGATCTCTCAAAATACATCTTGATAATGAAATTCTATTAGATTTCAGATAGAGCAATCTTTCGAATTACTTTAACTTACAAAGATAATGCAAAAGATACTAATAGAAAATCTGCATTGAAAGACTATGAAATAGATGGAAATAGAAAGAGTAATAATATGTAAATTCATTAAAAAGATATTCATAGAATTGATGGAGAAGAAGTAAAAAT
This sequence comes from Excoecaria cochinchinensis, assembly GCA_947683425.1. Classification (NCBI taxonomy): domain Eukaryota; kingdom Viridiplantae; phylum Streptophyta; class Magnoliopsida; order Malpighiales; family Euphorbiaceae; genus Excoecaria; species Excoecaria cochinchinensis. The sequence continues at coordinate 11,069,257 of CANTUQ010000105.1, forward strand.
AAGAGAATAAGATAGAAGCCTTTTAACCCTTTTCTCAATCTCTTGAAACAAGTTTTCTTCTCCTTGATCTTCTTCTTCAAAACATAAAAACTACATAAAACTTTAACTAAAAATCTGTTCTACAAAATACAGAAAATTAATTAACTAAAATTCACATATATAAAATTTCAGTTAAACTACATATTTATAGATGATAATTTAAAGTTTGTGTCTCTTAGAGATGTCCCTTGAGAATAGTTGTAATTGTTGGTGAAAGGAGATGACTTTTCAAGTAACTTTTGAAGTACAACTGCCCCAACGGTCATCTCTGTTGTGCTCGCTATAGAACACGCTCCTCTTTTTCTTTCTTTCTTTTCTACTTTCTTCCTCTGGCCAGTCACGACTTATGATCTCCTTGTGTGAGTCGTGACCTGCTTCCGCGAATCGTGACCTGCTACCGCCCTTCCTTCTTCTCGCTCTTTCTTTCTTTTCCTATTTATATGATTTTAGAAAAAAATCTAGTTAATTTAGGAAACCAAATTGAATTTTAATCAAATTCTACCTTATTTAAGTGTAAAATCTGGATTTAATGTAAAAAATCCCGAAAAATATTATTTGGAATCAAATTTGGATCAAAAATCTTGATTTTTAGGAGAAAAAAAAGATTTTCGACAGCTTGGAGATGAGGGACGTGCGCGCGGGGCGCCCAGGCTGCGCATTACGTGCGAGCGACACCTTGACTGTGGGCGAGCAAGAGACACCTTGGCTGCACTCGCTAGCGTGCGAGGGGCGCCTGCCCCCTCGAGCTGCCTGCCGCAAACCTTTGAATTTGTTTTTTAAAAAAAAGAAAATTTGACAATGGAATCATTACTTCCAATGTTTTTGCCTGTGAATAAGTATTAATTTCATCATTGGGCAACTCTGGTCTGAGCTGACTCGGGGATCCGGTGTCTACATATACCTGTATTTATTGGTACACACATGTTACTTCTCAAATGTTGAAAATATTTCTACTCAAGTTTTATTTTCTTATCTGAATTTTTTCTACCATATATTCTTGCTTAGAATTATGCATGTATCAACATTTTATTGGTACCCTTATTAAGCGAATTCACAATCATGGAGTTTGTGCCAATATATTTTATGCACACCTGACCACTTTGAACTCTTTCTATAATAACAAGGAACTTGAGTCATGTGCTCTGACTATGAAGAACTCTTGTTGTTAGATCACAACTAAATTATTGTCACAAAATATTCTCAATGGCCTTTCAATGCCATTAAAAATTTGCAACCTAATGACAAAATTTCTTAGTCATATTCCCTTATTGGATGCCTCATAACAAACTATAAATTTAGCTACTATAATGGAAAAAGATTTGATTGTTTGCTCAACACTCTTCCAAGAAATAGCTTCTGCTATAATGTAACTAGATGTGGATCTCCTACTGTCAAGATATCTCACAAAATCCGAACTAGAATACCTAATGATCTCCCAAATATTCCAATATTTTACATGCGAGCATGTAATATTTAGTTCTCTATAAATCCCACATAATTCTTTTGGCTGCTTTCCAGTGATACATACTAAGACTACTCAAAAATCTGTCTAATATCCCAAAACCGTATGCTATATTTAGATGCCTATGCTATACCAAGAAATATATTTACTCCCACTAAACTTATAATATATACAATCATTAACCATATTAATCTCAAAACCAAAAAAGGTGATGACTTAAAGAAATCAATGATACCATTTACGACACTAACTCTTGAGGTAGTTGAGTTTACTTTTCAAGAGCAACTTTTTGATTTTGGATAGGGAATTCATTAACAATGTCTTATCTAGATTTGCTTCTTAAACATATAATACTTAATGCTTCCTTATAAACATTACATTTACAAACTTCTTTTTTTATTTACAAGATGCACATTACATATACATATTACAAATCGAAAGTAACCTATATAGAACTCCTTCTTAAATTTGTGTTGGATTTAGCTCTTGTAGGATGTCCTTATGAGTCGCCTCAACACTTGTACTTACACAGATTCATAACCCATGCTAAGCATAAAGCTTAGTGGGGAACATAACATGATGTGGACGACCTCTCACAAAAGTCGTCAAATGCACACGTATACATTTGGTCGTAGATACATTCACATAATCACATATTCATTCTTATCGAATAGAGTTAAACAAGTATACAATTCACACATTTAATCTAACTTATCCATATTCAAATCTAAATTATATCACATGCTTATTACATTCAGAACTGGTCATATGATATAATTCAAGAACATATCATGTAAGCATATCACATTCTTATCACATTCAAAACATATCATATTACACAATTCAAGAATTGCCTGCTTTCCTATGTGTGTGGATAAGCGAGAGATAATCTATGCTGGCATCCTCGAAGGGAAGACTATCTAACATCTCCGTAGGGAAGATTAACTGGCATCCCCGTAGGGAAGTATGTAAAGGAGACATGTAGTCTATAAGAAAAGACCCCAAACGGGTGTCAATTAATAAACTGCTGCATTTGGCTCCCTATAGACATGCCTATCTATCCATAATTTATGTTTCTAAGAAGTCTCTAATTCTATTTCAACATTACTATCAATCATACTATATACTTATAAACTCATATCACAGGCTCGTGCACTAATACATGGTCGCATCATTAGTACATGTAATTCAAACTCATGTTAGGTAATTTAGAACAATATTATTAAACAAACATTCTTTTACAGGCACAATGTATTTTTATTGTTTTTCAATCACATAACTATTCTAATGGAACCAATATATATGTCTTGTACATATATATAGTCATTGTACCTTGTTCAACATATAACAATAAACTCTAGGTCAATATAAGTCATTCATATCCATATGCATAGCCCCAAGTTTGTGCCAAGTTACATATCTATACGGGTTCTCTAATATTCGTACTTATTCATGTACCTGACTACTTTAATTTTAGGATTATATAATTAAGTTAACATGCACCGTTGTGTTCTTTAATCCTTTCATTTTGCCTTTCAAATCTCTACCATGTTATTATCTACCCATTGATGTCCATTCTTTATATAGGTTTATTCTTACATATCACATATTCTCAATCATTTATATGCACATATATACCATTTATATTCATATAATCACTTAGTATACATTAGTTCCCACCATTAACCTAAGGTATATTCAGTTCCCATCATTAACCTAAGGTATATTCACATATTACACATCCTTACAATCATCAGTTGTCCTTAGACATGTATTGAACAAGTATAAAAAACATACAGGAAGGTCTGAATAAGTTTCAGGGTCATTTTGGTGAGGAAAACTCATATTTTGGTCAAAAAATGAGGTCATACAGTGGGTAAAAAACCCTGACAACCGTGTAGGGAAAAAAATGGGTTCCAAAATGCATTTACATAGCATTTAGGAAATTTACATGACGGGCAGAAATTCCTGACAGTCGCGTCAAGCTATTCTGCATCACTCTATAGAGTGCAGCTTACAGGTCCTATTTTGTACGTGGATATTCACCTAGCTAGAGGCATTTCTTGCAATCTTGTAAAAAATTGTTCCCCTATGTCTTAAGTTTCTAATGGCATAAAAATCAAGTAATTTTGACTTATATCCTAGGATATATGCCCTTTGGAACACTAACTGCTCCCAATGCCTGGATATATTCTAACTTGTAACTTTAATCATAATTTCGAAGACCTTAGAGATAGAACTAGATTTTATTGTCTTCTTAACAATTGTAGGGCTATGTCTTATGGTTCTTATGACACTTTAATAACTGCATTGGACGGTGTGTAGGCTGAGATATGGCCTAAACACTGTAACGGGATCACATGATTATAGAATTTTAATACAATAACACCTCATGACATTAACATTCATTTCCGTGCAAAATCTAGACAAATAATCATTCTAGAAATATTTCCATGTCCAAATCATACACAATATTTATTCAATTCATCATAAACACATATGCAATAATTTAAAGGTTCTCAAACCTTAATTTAGAGTCACTTTCCTTTTTCCTTGCTTCAATTTTTCTCTTTTTCTTTCCCCTCCTTATTGGTTATTCCTTGAAATTAACACCATAATTTCATGTTAAACAATCATGACACCTCATAATTTCTAGCTCTATCAAATTATAGAAGAGAAGAGAAAAATATAAGCTAATTTTCTTACCTTTCTAGTTTAAATTGCCCTAAGATTTGTGCTCCTCCTTTTATAATCCTTTAGCATGGAATTAGATGTAATTTTAGGTGTGAATTTTAAGAGGAAATTTTTCATTCTTCAGCCCCTCATCAACCAACCAAATGGCCTTAAATATGGCCTCCACGCTTTTTCTCAAGTTTTTTAGAGTTTTAGATGTAAGAACCCTATTGGCCACTTTTTTTCTTTTTCAATTTGGTCCTTCTTTTATTTAATCATGCTTTTGAATTATAATTATTTATAAATTATACATTGACATACAAAACTTCTCAATTTATGCATTTAAGTCATTAGTTGTCAAATTACCGATTTGCCATTGACTTTTAACTTAATGATGATTACGTCCTTTCAAAGCTTTAGCGACTTATTCCCTCATATTCGGTTCCCATTACACCATAAACATGCTTTATTACTACTAGAGTATAATTTGGGTGCTTATAAAAACGGGCATATCAAAAAAGACAAGGCGAAGTTTTGTGATTTCCACAAAGACATAGGGCACAACATGGAAAAATGCAACCATCTTAAATATGGGATTAAAAGATTATTGCAAAAAGGCTCATTAAAGAAGTTCATCGGCCAGTTGCAAAGAAGCCCTTACAAGTCATCCAATCTCATAAACTGATTAGACTCTAAGGATGATGAAAGAAGAAAATTAAGAGATGTAGATTGGCAAAGACACGAAGTAGGCATCATCAACATGATCACTAGCGAATCCTCTAATGGGGAATATTTCTTATAAAAAAAAAGGCCAAAGGGTGTCCACTTCTCCAAACAAAAAGGTCATAATCAGACTAGACATGGCTGATGAAATAAAAAAAAAAGTCATGCAAGTGCAAATTATCAGTCAGAGTTCTTTCACTTGGGCACCAAAGGATATCCCTAGTATTAACCCTAAGGTTATCACACACAAACTCAATGTGCATCCAAAATGCCCACTTGCTAAGCAAAAGCTGAGAGGGCATGCTCGTAATCGGAAGCAATTCATATCAGAGGAAGTGGATAGGTTGTTAAAGATAGGTATAATCAGGGAAGTTTATTATCAAGATTGGTTGGCAAATGTAGTCCTTGTTAAGAAGAAAAGTGAAAATCTCAATATGTCAACTTTATTGACCTGAATAAACCTTCCCCTAAAGACAGTTGCCCTATGCTAAATATGGATCAACTTGTTGATGCCATAACTTTTCATGCCATTTATTTTCTCCTTGATGCTTATATAGGCTATCTTTAAATTTTAATGTGGCTTTTAGATCAGGAGAAAACAAGTTTCATTATCTATGAGAGGACATTATATTATAAGGTGATGCCTTTCGGTCTGAAAAATGCAGCAACTACTTATCCATGCCTCATGAATAAAATATTTAAATATTAGATTGAAACAAATGTTAAGGTGTACATTGATGACATGATTATGAAAAGTAAAAGTATAGAAGAGCACACCTTTGATCTAGTTAAGGACTTCAGCACCCTCAATCAATTTCAAATGAAGCTTAACCCTAAAAAGTGTGAATTTGGAGTCCCATATAGAAAATTTATAGGATTCATGGTATCCTAATAGGAATAAAGGAAACCTAGAAAAGATAAAGGCAATCTTGGATATGCAGCTTTAAAGATTGTGAAAGATATTGAGAAGGTTAATGGGGGAATCACAGCATTAGGAAGATTTATCTCTTCCTTTACTAAGAGAAGTATTACCTTCTTTAAGAGATTGAGCAAGAAATGGAGAATTTAGTTGGGGAGCAGATTACCAAAAGGCCTTTGAAGAATTGAAGAAATTTCTATCTGAGCCTCCTCTTCTAAGCCGATCTATTTTAGGAGAGAAATTATTTCTCTATTTTTTGACATTTGGATAAGCAATAATAGTTGTATTAGCTCGATGTGAAAGGATTATAACTCAAAAGTAGAATAATTGATAGTTGCTTTAATGGTAAAGTTGAGATTAGATATGAACCCCGATCAGCCCTGTAGACACCAGGTCCTGAGTCGGTCTAAGATCAGAATTATCCGATGATAAAAATGATACTGGCTTACAGGTGGAGGTGTCAAAAATGATGTTTACCTTGTCGAGACCCTCGTTATTTTTAAATAAAAAATAAACAAATAAACATATAAAAAATATATTATAAAAAAATTATTAATCAAATTAATATTATTAAGAAGTGTTATTTTTGATATTTAAAAAAAAGGGGGAATTAAATTAGTTAAATAATTTAATTGAATTAAATTAATTAATTGATTTAATTGAAAAAAGAGGAATTAAATTAGTTGATTAAAAAAAAAGACGAAGATTAATACCATTATCACTTAGTGGCCGCGTGATGGCAAAGTGGCCATCATGCGGCCACTTTTGCTAAGAGGCCAAAGTAGCCGCGTGATGGCCATTTGGCCATCACGCGGCCGCTTGCCGCTGGGAGCGCGCATGCATGCGCTGCTGAGGCAACGCGCGCAGTTTGCTCCCTGGCGCGCGCGTTTTCCCTTGTTCACTCGGCCACTTTTCCATCGTTTTCGCTGGTTTTTCTGCGTTTTTCAATCTGTTTTTCCGTTTCTTTCACAGTTTTATAATATTTTTTTATTAACAAAAATTAAAAGCTCATTTGGTCTTTCTCCATTTTGGGACAATCCAGTGACTGAAATGGAGGATTGGCCTTCATTTTTAGGGGACGGCAAAGGTTTTCAAAAGAAAAAGGATTTTAATTTTCTCTCTAGTTTTTCTTCTCTCCAGCAAAAGACTTGTTTTCTTCTTTAAAAATTCTTCAAAATATTCTTAAGTTCTTTTTTTCTTTTTCTCAAACTTTAATTTATTTATTTTTCTTTAAAAAAATTTAATCCATTTCTGGGGTGATTTGAGCTTGGAAAATTAATTTCTTTTGCTCAGTCATCCACCAAAAATATTTTTTATCAAAATATTCTCTTAATTTATTTTAAAATATCAATTTCTATATTTTCTTCAAGTATTCATGACCACAAATTCGATAAGGAAAACAAATCGAGACACCGTTTCTCCGATCTATAAAATTCTGAGGGTAAACACTTTGGACCCGTCCTCATTTATTTTTGCTTGTTATTTATTGTTATTTTTGCTATTATTACCATGATTACTACTAGTATTTTTAATATTATGCTACTATTATTTTGGCCACTGTTATTAATATTGTCATTGTTGGCTATTTCCATTGTTACGTTCATATTTATTGTTGACTTTTCTTTTTTCCTTTTTCTTACGACTATTTTCACTCTCCTTGCATCACTGTGCACTCCATCATCACCATTATTATTATTATTATTATTATTATTATTATTATTATTATTATTATTATTATTATTGCTTTATTGTTTGGGTTTTTTTCCTTTTGTTACTGTTAATGTTCTGCCATTATTATTATTATTATTATTATTATTATTATTATTAATTATTTGATTGCTTCCCGTTGCCCTCATGCTTGTTTGGTTTACTAATGTTATTTTTATTATCATTGTTACTTCTTTGTGTATTAATTTCATTATAATTATTGTCATTGTTCGATGTCAGCATGCCATCACTGTTAACATCACTTAGTCTAGGTTTTGTTTCATTATTATTATTATTATTATTATTACATTTGTTTATTACTTTATTTTATTATTATGACATTTTTATCATCATCATCATCATCATCATCATCATCATCATCATCATCATCATCATCATCATTATTATTATTATTATTATTATTATTATTATCATTATTATATATTTTTTATTATTATTATCGTGCCCAATATTTATTTTGTCTTTGCTTGATCAATTTTTAGAATATTTACTAATATTTTTGATATTATTTTTGTTTGAAATTTAACTTGAGTCGGGTTATTTGAGCATCCCCGCGACTCCCCGGATGGGTCGCGACGCGTGGAGGATCACACCAGTTTTGGTGAGATCTTTCTTAATTCTCTCTCTTTATGTTGTGTTATCTGTAAATAATTGTTTTACTCATGCACGCGTGGAATAAAAAATTACAAAAATATTTCTATAATTAAATTGAAATTTTTACTAATAAAATTGGGACAAATGTCCCTTATTTTAGCCCAAGAATAAAAATATCACAATTAAAACGAAGAGTCAATTTTCTCCAAAAATGGGATCACTCATCCCCGTTTTCATCAAACAACCAAAGTGACTCTTCGAACCCTCTTTAAATAAGTGTGAAGGAACCAATGTTCCCCAACCTTCAAATAGGCACGAAGGAACCAATGTTCCTAAAATAATGCCCCGATTTATGTATGTCATTTTATTCTGATCTTGTGTGAGTGTTTTAAATTTATGTTCATTTCCTTTTGAGCCCTTGTAATTAATTTTGGGGCAACTGTATTTATTTTTGGGGGATTGTATTCCATTCCCATTCACATCTTCAATCTCCTTTTATTGGGGTTGTATTCCGCCCCCATTTCTCTTGTAATTGTGTGCTTGCGTGTTTATTGCTTTCTTTTATCGCTTTATTTATTGCTTTCCTTTTACCGCTTTTGGATGCTTGAGATGCGCTTTTATTTTTAATGCATTGATCGCGTGGGGTGAGAGATACAATTTTAAGAAGTTAAAAGCTCACTTATAATTAACCAAAGCATAAATAAAAGTGAAGTTTCGAACACCATATCTCTGGTCTTGACCGATAGAGGTGAGAGACCTTTCCCAATTTCTTGTAAGTTGGGTGGCAACTCCAAAACACCTCAAACGTGCCTATAGGTGCCATTAGGCTAGGTGGTGCTTCCCAATGTTCTATTGGGAGGGATACATCTATGATGTCTTATGGCACCCATGATCAAAAGACGTGAACCTATCCCTCGAATTTCAAAGGCGAATTCCACAGCGAGGGCCCTTACTGGGTTTCGGCGCGCATCACAAGCCCAGTAGAACAATTGATAGACTTCTTGAATGGGCAATTAAGCTACAACCATTTGACATTAGATATGAACCTCGATCAACCATTAAAGCTCAAGCTTTAGGTGGCATTATTACTGAGTTCATAGGAGGCGTTATGAAAATTAACAAACCTGAAGAAATTACTCGGGAAGTGACAGTTGACAATGCAACCAATGAGTATAAAGGAGAAGCAGGGATAGTCATGAGAGGTTCCTTAAACATATGTGTGAATTATGTAATATGATGGAACTTTGAAGCTTCTAACAATGTAGTAAAGTATGAAGCTTTCTTATAAGGTTTAAGATTGGTCAAGTCAATCCATCTAGAAAATCTTAAAATCAAAAGTGACTCTCAATTAGTCACTAGTTAGGTCTCATGAAGTTTTGAAGCGAAAGAAAAAATCATGAAAACATAATAAGCCAAAGTGAAGATGATCATAAAAGAGATGGAGTCGATGGGAACAACTCTGAAATTTGAAAAGTCCCTAGAGAGGAAACAAAAGTTGTTGTTTTTTTAGCAAAGATGGCTACAACAAATTAGATCTTTAAGGACAATGAAATCATGGTAGAGGAAAAAGAATTCCTAGCCATTGAGGAAGCTAAGGTTAAAGAGATCAAAGAATAAGAAATATGGATGAAGCCTATTGTTAATTATCTCTGATCTGGCAATCTCCCAGATAATGAGGCAGAGGCTAGAAAAATAGCAAGAAAATCCCTGAATTATTCTTTAACGGATAAAACATTCTATAAGAAAGCATTTAGTCACCCTTGGCTCAATTGCATACAATAGAAGAAAGAAACTATGTGCTCAAGGAAATTCAAGAAGGCATATGTTGAGCACATAAGGTAGGAAGGGCCATATGTATAAAAGTTTTGCAAATAAGGTATTAATAGACCATATCTTCAAGAATTCACAAGAAAAAAGCAAAGAAATGCTTACAATGTTAGATTTATAAAAGAATAAATAAGATAACTAGCTTTAAAAGAGAAGTTGATCGTAGTACCCTAGCCTTTTGATTAGTGGAGTTTGGATATTTTGGGATCTTTCCTTTAGTGTAAGAGACAGATGAAGTTCTTAATAGTAGTGGTGGACCATTTTTCAAAATAGATTGAAATAGAGCCTTTAGCCAACATCACAGCCAGACAAGTCAAGACTTTTTATTTAAAATGAAGTTATTCGTCGTTATGCTTTACCAAAAGTGTTCATCATCTACAATAGCAAGCATTTTGAAAACTTTGTCTGCAATGACTTATATTTCGATCTGAATATTCAACTAAGATTCACTTCATTTATGCATGCACAAAGTAATGGGATGATAGAGGTATCTAACATAACTATCCTAAAATGATCGAAGAAAAGACTTGGAAAAGCAAAAGGTAGTTGGACAGAAGAATTATACAACATCATATGGGCCTATATGACATCATCCAGATCAAACATAAGGCGAGCCCTTTTCCCTTTAGTGTATAGATCGGAAGTAGTCATCTTGAAGAGAAGATGCCCACGTCAAGATAGCCGCATGCAAGCAAAAGTGGCCTAATATCATAATGCTAAGGTCAAGCCTAGAAGGTTTAGCATGAGGGACATAGGGCTCATAAAGGTAGAATTTGTCCATGGAAATTTAGGAGTTGGTAAGCTTATGCCCGATTGGTAAGGACCTTATGAGGTATCCAGAGTCCTTACTACTAACACTTACAAACTAATAGCTTTAGAGGGATCAGAGATTCTAAGGACTTGGCATGTAAAAGTTCTTAAAAGATATCTAATGTAATTTTTGAATAACTAATTAGTCATTTTGATCAAAATTGTAATGAATATTACTTGCGTGAATCTTTGTACCACAAACATATAAGATTTTCACAATGTTTTCATGCGACTACAATGACCATAATTTAATGACATTAAGTGTATCCATCAAAGTTATGATTAATATTTTCATAATGACTATGTTTTAAAATGCACTAATTATATTAAACTTCATGAAATTTTGAAACCTCAAACTCATATAAATTATGTAACTCATGGAACTCCTTATAAGTTAAAGGGTAAACCCATAACCATCCCCCAATACTTGTTAACAAAAATCATTTGAGCACCTAAACTATATAAATGACCAAATAAGCACTCATGCTTAAAGTTTGCTCAACAAATAAACACAAATTCTGACATGGACTAACGCGTGTTGTACACGAAATAAGGAGAGCGTGTGCCCATTTATAACTATTTACAACGGTAAAAAAAATGAAATATAAAACCCTAATCTAATTCTTCAATCCCAATTCTCCTTCCTATCTAATGTCTTCTTCTTTGTTATTCTACCCGCATAAACAAATTCTTCTCTATTAATCTACCCCATATTGGCTGTATTAACAAAATATAGTAATTTCAGATTGTACAGAAAGTGGGTGCTGAGAATTGAAGATGAATCACGGCATCAGGAATGTCTGTAAATGCAACAAGATAGCGGTTATGACAATTTTATGGTCTAAGGCTAATCCCGGTCGCAGATTTTTGGCTTGTGAGCTTGGAAAGGTAAGCTTATAGATTTCACCCTATTATTACAATGATTTATGCTTCAGTTAGTGTTCAGGTAAGCAGAAGTCTCAAGATAATGAAATGATTTGTATTGAAACAATGATTTTGCAGAAGCATGGTGGGTGTAATTTCTTCACTTGGGTCGATGAAGAGATGATTGAACAGGCGAAAAGAGTAATTTGGGGGCTGTTGAATAGAGTTAAAGATTTTGAGAAAGAAAGACAAAATAAGGAAAAGAAGAGGAAGAAATATGTATTTTGGTTAGTTATTGTTATAATTTCGTTGGGAGTTTCTAACAGTGTGTTGATGGCTAAATTGGGTATGTTATAAATTGTAGTTAAGCTTGAGCTTTGTGTAAGATAGTTTAATTAGTTAGAATTTGGTTAATCTTTGAAATCTTGTAATTGTAATCTTCGTATGCTAAGTTAATGTTCTGTAAAATGAAGCATTATGCAAGCTTTGTGAATTTGGTTTTTTCTCTTCAATCTGTGTTATGTAAAATGAAGCAATATGGTAACATTATAATGATATTTCATTGAATACCAAAATCTGCCCCAATTATAATGATTTTGATATACTGCTAACATTCTGTATAAAAAGAAGCATTCTGGAAATTGAAAAAAAAAATAATTCATTAATTGAAGTCTGCAAATACGAAAAGCCACAAAATTGGCAAATCATGTTCATAAAAAACATCCATAAAATTAAGTCAAAATAGTACCAACACATATAACAAGTTAATAAGTATCAGTTTAACATCAAATCCTAATTCTTCGCAGCAGGTGGATTGACAGATGAACTAGTTAAAGCTTGATTAAGTGTTCTTTTTGCAGCTGCTGCATGACTTTGCTGCTGAAGTTTAGTTGATGTTACTGTATTCCTTGCATTTCTTCGACCTCTGTTTGCTGTATAACCAAAATCAATGTTGGTGTCATTTGCATTCTTCATAGATCTTCCAACATCCACAACTCTCTGTGTTGTTCTCCTTGGCTGCAAATAATTAAATATATAAATTTAGTGTTAATATGAAATAAAAAGCAAGAATAAATTGAGTAAACATGGACATTTTATGTTTAGGATAGTAGTCCTTGTGTTCTCATCAATGAAGCAAAGAATAGATTTAAATTTATGAAAGATTGAATTTTCCATATCTGAGGTTATGAATTAAGATTATTAAACTTACATGCTGTTGGCAACTTGATTTGTTATGACCAGCTCTCTTAGATTTAGAGCAATGCATTGTAGTTCCCCTTCTAGATAGCCTTCCATGTGTTTTAGAGCCAACCTCATCCTTATCTTTCTTCCTACTTTTTTTGGACTACCTGGTATTGACTTTACTTGAGGTGGCACAATTTGAGGGTTATTGGTTAGTTCCCACATCTTCATGTTGGAAATTGGTTGGATAACATATTGGTATGCCTTTAAGAAAGTATCCTTGTGATACCACTTGTGTACATGCTGTTCTGGATCCATTTCTAGGTGGTACATTGCACAAACAGCATGTGAACAGGGGATGCCTTTCAATTCCAAACTGTTACATGTACAACTTTGGGCTTTTAAATCCACTATATGACAGTAGGGGCCACCAACTACTTTAAACCCTGATCCCCATTCCAGGTCAATACACATTTCCTTGCTAAGTTGGCATTATCATCTAAAATTTTCCTAAACATTGGTGAGATGTCAGATATCCAAGTATTGACAAAGCTCCTCATTTGTATATGCCTATTCATTATCTTGTGCCTAATCTCTTCAAGCATAGAAATGATTGACTTATGTTTAGGTACTAGTATCCAATTGTTAAATGATTCACACATGTTATTTTCTATACTGTCACACTTAACATCATTTCTAACAAAAACTCTACACCAATTTTGTTTTGGGTAACCTAACAAATCCTCACATATCCCTTCACCTAGCTTATTTAAAGCATCTAACTCATCTTTAAATCTCACCAAAAAAGTTGATTTAGCACACTTCCAAAATTGTCTCCTCCTCTCTTCACCTTTCCATTTCTATTTCCAGTTAGCCCATACATGTCTAGCACACATCCTGTGCTCAGACTCAGGTAACAATTCTTGTATACATGGCACTAATCCCTGCCCAATTAAAAAAATATCACATTATTATCTAAAGTTTATAATTATAAGGTTGAAATTTAAAATAATTAAATGTATTTACCTTTTGCATGTCAGACATAATGGTAAGTCCATTTTCATTCCCCAACTACAGATCATCAATGAGATACTGAAGAAACCAACTCCATGAATGTTTAGTCTCTGTGTCAACTACTACACAAGTTATAGGGAACATTTGTTGATTTCCATTCTTCCCACAGGCAACTAATAACTGACCTTTACAAATACCTTTTAAAAAGCATCCATCAAGACCTATGACTCTTCTACATCCTACAAGCCAACCCCTTTTCAATGCATCAAAACAGACATAGAATATACAAATAAGTTCTTTCCTGGGTGTGTCTCCTTATTTGTTCTAATCCAACAAGAGGACCCAGGATTTCTCATCCTTATTTGATCAGCATAGTCAGCAAGCCTTGCAAATTTTTCTTTCCAATCCCATAAACCTATTAATAACCAATGCCTTTGCCCTTGAATAGAGGGACCAACCCATATACAACCCCCACTTTTCTCTCACCAGATCTTGTATCTTCCAGATCTTAATATCTGGCTGTGAAAGTATCCTATCCTTAAATTTCCTAGTTATGAAAGCAACATTACACAATTTATTTTTATTCTTCTTAACGCACTTGTGTTCTGGATTATATGTCTTGACCTTGAAATCACCAAAATCTCCTTCCAAACTAGCAAATATCTCCAAATTACAGTTAGTTGATTTACATCTAACCCTCACTCTATGCCTTTTATTAGGCCCAAGCTTTACAGAAACTCCATTCTCTATTGCATAATCAGCAACTGCTTCTCTGAATTGAATAGCATTTTCAAATATCATTCCAAGTTGAAATACCGTGGAGCTGTATTTTGGATCAAAAAATAACTTGCTGCTCTTATTTTTGCTATGCACATTGAATCCTACTCCAGACCTACACTCTAACTCATCTTGGCTATCATCACTCCATACATCAGAACTGTCAACATATTCCTCATCACCACCCAGTCTTCCTTCATATTTTTCTGCTTTGTTGACACGTGTGCCTTCAAAACCCCTGTCAAATCCAGCCTTCCCTAATGGAATCTCTTGAGTGAAATTACACTATCTTCTCTTCTTCTTATCTCTTTTCTCCTCCCTTACAGCTTCCCTAAATCTTCTTAGTTCTTTATCCTCATCACTTGCAACTTCATCAGTATTATACTCTCCGCCACTGCTACTCTCTGAAATTAATTCTTCTTTATCACTTGAAGATGCTTCATCACTACACTCCCCTGCTTCATCCTCTCTCTCTTCCCTAATTATACCCACACCCTCTGTATTGGTTTATATTATCACCCTCGTTTGTGGTTGCCCTAGAAGGACCACTTGCATTTATATTTGCCCCCTTTACCTCTTTTGCCCCACTTACTTCCACATAGGATAAGATATTTTCCACCATTATGGGTTGACTCACACTATGCATTATGTATATATCTAAAATATCCCCGTTATGAAAGTCCTTTACTAACTCCAATAATACTCTATCATTACTAAACATTTTAAATTTCCCTCTTCTCATCTCTAAAAAATAGAAACCAATAACTTCTGTGTAGCCTAATAATTTCGTATGTTCACCTAACTCCACAAGCGATAACTTATCCTTTTCTGTATACCATTCTTCAACCTTGGCTTCACCCATGTATTTCTCGTTTCCTACCCCATTCCTAATAAAGGTACCCCCATGGTGAATCTCACTTTCACCCAAACTGTCGACATTGGAAATAAAATCCCTACATTCCAAAACTCATAAAAGTTAATAAAAATAATAAAATCCCTACATTCCAATACTCATAACAAAAGCCCTTATTTTAAGAACAAAATAACAAAAAAACCATTTGCACAGTATTTCAAAACTTACCTCTGCTTTCTCGATTCCACTTCTCTAGTGCAATCCTAGCATTTTCTTCCTGCTTCCTCTCTTAATATGCTTCATATATATTCGATCGAACTCTCTCATCACTTTTTATTGAGGATTAACACTCAGATTTCAATAGATCTTGAACGATTTGCCCTTCATCCCCTTCGAAAAGAATGATTTCAGTAAAAGCTACAATTCCCTCTTTTATTTCCCCCAAATATCCTTTTAATATATAATGACACGTGTTTAATTATAACTGGTTGGTGATACATGTTAGCGTGCGTATGCCTCATACAATTTTTAGATTTCGATCAACTTCTAATCTGTGTTTATTTATTGAGTAAACTTTAAGCACGAGTGCTTATTTGGTCATTTATATAATTTAGGTGCTCAAAAGATTTTTGTTAACAAGTACAGGGGGCTAGTTATGGGTTTACCCTAAGTTAAAATACTTACGAGGAATTATGAAATCCCATAACAACTATGATATTTACGGAGTCCTTTAAAAGTTAAACGTTTACAAGGAATTACAAAGGAAAAATGAATAAAAAATAAAGCACAAGTTATATTAAAAACCCCACTTAATATGAGTTACGTCAGTCACAGATTCTTTACAAACTAAATGCTTACACAAAATTGTGAAAATAAAATGAAAAAAATTATAAGCATGAAGAAGCAAGCAATTTGAAAAATAAGATGAAATGTTGAAGAAAAGTTTCTATTGCTTTAATATGGAAGACTCACATAACAAAGATAACTGAAAATGTTCAAAATTACAAAGGAAATAAAATACTATTCAACATTGAAAGGCCTAAGGTTTGCATCGATAATATGCTGGTCAGGTGCAATACTATTAGTTTGATCTGCCACAACTTCACTAATGTTATTCTCGTTAGATCTTTTAGGGGTCATTTCCTCTTTCTCTTCATTTATAATATTTAGAGGAAAAGAAGTTTGATCTAAAAGGAAGGATAGATTGTTCCTAGGGAACTTTTTCTTGCATGCTAAACAAATATGTATGAGCAGCTTGCTCTGAGTTTCTCCTATCTCTTCGTGTGTTGGGCATAAAGGAACCAGAATCTATCTCTCATTTCTTTATTGGAAGACTATAAGAAATTGACCTTGGTTTGCAGATCTTTGATCTAGGAAGTAGTTT
The DNA here is from genome assembly GCA_947683425.1 of Excoecaria cochinchinensis. Taxonomy (NCBI): domain Eukaryota; kingdom Viridiplantae; phylum Streptophyta; class Magnoliopsida; order Malpighiales; family Euphorbiaceae; genus Excoecaria; species Excoecaria cochinchinensis. Next base: position 11,086,106 of record CANTUQ010000105.1, read on the forward strand.
TAGGTCAGATAGAAGTTAGCCTTGGCTCATGGTCAACCTTCTATTTAGCAATATGGTCAATATGAATCACCTCTACCGACTCTAAAGTTTTCTTTAGCTTCTTTCAATCTACTCCTATTTTGGCATCATCGACAACCAAAAGTCTAGACCTTTGAAGAGCCAACAAAGCAAATAAAAGTTGAAAGTTAGCATTACTTACAAAAAAATAAATGAATAAAAATGAACTTTATAAACTTATAGCAAAAAAGTAATTAGCAATCTTAGCATGAGCTTTAGTAAAAGATGTAAGGATTCTGGGATTGTGAAGGTCCTTGTCCAATTACAGACCTTGATTTAAATATTCCACCACATATGGATTCTTTATGGTATCCCAATGACCAAAGTATTCGGTCAGAAGCTTCTTCAATGACTGTGGATGCAAAATCCTAACAACCCATTATGGGGGAAGAATCAAACCCTGATCAGGAAGAATACGCACAGTAGAAGCAATTATAGAAGGATTAATTATCAGATAACTAGAAGCAATAGCGGTAGTAGTAGCTACAGAGGAAGAAGCGACAATTATAAAAGCTGATTAAATAGTGGCTCCAGAAGGCCCCTTTAACCTTTTGGAAGCATTGGTTACAGAGGAATCCTAACCCTCTACCTTCTTCTTGGCTTCCTTAGCCACTTTAGCTATGGCCTTTGATTCAGCTTTCTATAAAGCCTCCATTACTTTCTTCACCATGATCTCTTTCAACCTTTTAGCAAGATTGGATCTCATTTCTTTTGTTAAGGAACACTAACAATGTTACACACACATGCAGGAAAAGAAAGAAAAAAGTTGTAAAATCAAGCTCACCCTCCGCCAACTTTTATCTTTCGAGCAGAAAATCGACCAATGAACTTAGAAGAACATTTGAGTCAAATGATCCTCCCTTCGATTTTACTATCGAAATTTGTTTATCTATGTCATTCTGGAACATAGAAAGGTTAGACGCCAAATTGTCCATGCTAATCAATTTCTTTGATCGGACCACGTTAACACCAAAACCTTCTTTTGATCTAACCAATAAGTTCTTTTCTTTAACACCTTTCAAAGACTTAGGCAAAGTAAAAATTTTACTGTCTTTACAATTGATAAAGTAAAAATAGTCTTTCAAGTCATCCCAATTATAAATAAAAAAAAAGAAGTTACTGAAGAGTTCTAAAAAATGAGCTATGTTATATTACCGACATAGGACTTTAACACAAACCCGGGACCTCCATTCATTAGGATTCAATTGATTTAGTGCTACACTATAAGTTTTTAAAATTGGTATATCAAATCCATCAAAAGGGAACCTAAGGCCAAATTTTAGGCGCATGCTATGGCAGATAAAAAACTTGTCATCACTAAATATAACTTGTTTTACACCAATTTATAAGTGGTGAGGAAAACTAAAATAGTCTCAAGGGAAGTTATATTTAAATTGAAAGGTCGCTACATCGAATTGCTTCAGCTTAATGTGTTTCTTAACCATCATCTTCCTACCATATTCTTCTAAAAATAATGTATATCTCTTCATAATTAACAGAGACTAAGGTACTATAACAGAGGATAACCATTTTAATTCAAAGATGTATCACAATATCAAAAGAAAAATATAAAGGAGACCACCCAGAAGAAGTTAAAGACCTAGGAGAGTAGGAGTTGGAAACCATAAAAAGTAAGAAATTTCTTGTTTGGTTAACATCGTTGAAACCTTGAAGGATTATAAACAAATTTTGTAGAAAAACTTGAAAAAACACAAAGCACACTTGCGAGAAGAAATAAAGAGAAAAATTTGAAATGCAGAAATATGTTCAAGATGTAAAAAGAAAACTGAATGAAGGGAAGGAAAAGGTCATTTATAAGAAAATTTTCGCATTCGAGAATGCACTACCCCCTCATAAGCAATCCAACACTTGGCAAAATGATTAAATACCTTTATAGTAATCAAACCGCCATTGCTTTGAAAAAAATATATCATGTATTAAAAAATAGCCATCACCAGCTACCTAAAAATTCTAAACGACTAAACAAATTTTGAAATTAAAAATTCTAAAATAGAATGATCTGATCAGACAATTCGATCAGACCATTCGGAAGGGGGGGATAAATGATAATGCATTATATTTCATTACAACAAACTTGGAAATAGGGTCCTATTATGCAAGCCCAATCCAAATAATACGGGAGCTGCCCAAATGCTTAAAGGCACACATATTGATTGATCAGCCAATCTGTTACCTTAGCCTACTTTAGTAACTCTCTATGTAATGACAATGCGCCCATGCCATTTTCTAGCAATCAGTATGGACATTCAATGACCAACGTACGAAAATGCTACCTTTTGTACACTATAAATAGACCTTTGCATTATACAATAAAACTTCCTACAACCATTGAGATGCTATCTCTCTAAAAGCTTATCTCTCTAGAATTGTCACTGACTTAAGTTTCGTAGTGCCTACTCCTTGTACATTAGGGAATCCACTATGCTCCTTCTTGCATGCTTTGATCTGACTAAACTCTATAGATCTACTAGCCAGATCGAATATTTTTCACTCTTAGTTGGTTTACTCTTTGATCTTTCAGAAGTTATCAGTAATATAACCATTTTTCCTTTATTTTTGTTTTTTTTAAGAAAGAAAAAAATTGCTTTTATGCTTATAATTTAAAATGAATATTTTTTTTTGGATATAGAAGAGGTACAAAGCCAAAAAACAAAACAACTAAAACATCAAGCTAAGCAATACAGACATGCCTAGTCTTGCAAATACCCTGATGTCTCGTTGAATCAACTCTATAGTCTTCTCATTAGGAATAATAATCTCTTGAATGCCCATCCCATGCTTCAAAGTAGCATTAGCCAGGAAATCAGCCACATAATTACTCTTTCTAAACACATGGACAATCCGCACCTCCCAATCTTTATTCACAAAATATCTGTAGGCTTGAATTAGGCTTCTATACACACTATTATAATCATCCACCTTTCTAATCCAGTTGACTACCACCTGAGAATTGATTTCCCCAATCACCTTTTGAAAACCCATCTTCCAAGCTAAATCAAAGCCTTGCAAAAAAGCCCAAAGCTCAACTCTAATAATAGTAGCCAATGTTTACAGTAAAACCCCTCATCCAAACACCCTGGCTGTTGCGAATAAGACCACCACCACCTGCTCTTCTAGAGCTCCCTTTGCTACACTCATCTACATTAACTTTTACCTATCCATCTGGTGACAAATCCCACTTAACAAGTTTATTTTCAAAAATCATAGGCTTAAAAAGAGACTGCTTCTTCTTTACTATTGCATCCCGCACTTGAGTACAATAATCATGGAAAAAATGGACCTTCAAATCCCTAGGCATAAAAGAGTCATGAAAAACTTCGTTGCATCACCACTTTCAAATCCACCATAAGCTGATAGACATAGAAGATATAATAAATTAATTTTATTAAATACAAGTTTATTTATTTAGATTCTATAGTAATATGATTCTCTAAGAATTAAAATAAAAGTTCATATAATCCAACCAAATTTAGACTTTTTCTTTGGTTGTTTTATTATCATACACATATATTATTATCATACACATATAATGTCATAAACTTATATTTGAAAATGTTTAGTTATAATCTCACGTAATTAATGTAATACTTTTTTTCATCATTCTATAGAACACAATGCATTACCAATTATTTTATAAAGTACGTAGGTAATGGCCCAAATTTTAGCTTAGTAATGATCAGTGAAATTTATAGAGTCTCTATTGTGGTTTGGGTATGAAAATGACAGCTTTAGCACCTTTAATTACAATAACGTTAAAAAGTTAAACGTGTTAAAGACATAGCAATCCTAGGATGGGTGACATACTAAGAAGCTATACAACTGAAAATGGCAGCTGACTGCTAAAAAGAATTTATTAGTAAATTTAATATGTGGACCATTAGAAGTCTAGTGGTAAAATTTGGAACAAAAATGAGATCAAATAAGTCCCTGAAAGTCAAACTGAAGTTGGCCCCTGGTTCGGTTCAAATATTAATCAGGTTTGACTAAGCTTTGACTTAACTTTCAAAATGGTAAATGGAGTCAAAATGATATTTTAAAGTTATAGAATGACTTTAGATGATATTTAAAGATGTTAGACAGTGAAGAATTTATTTTTACGGTAGCAAAAAAAAATTATCTAATCGGACCAGTTTAATCGAACTGGACCTCTATCGGACTCCGATTTAGCTGAAATTTTGTGTGGAGACTATATTATATAGTTTAAGAATTTTAGAATTAGTTTGGGGAGAAAATAAATTAAGGAAATGATAAATTTCATTTTGGGCTAAAAAATGGGCTTATAAACCAAATTTAGGCTTATATAGATTGGGTTACTTTGGTTGGACCAAGCCCAACCCATTAAATCACCTACAAATAGCCTAAATATTAGCCTTGTCAAGATAAGACCAAGAAAAAGTTGCAGCCTTATCTCCCACTTCCTTGGCCGAATTGAACACGCCTTTCTCCTCCTCCTCCTCCTCCATCTTTCTTCAACTCTCACCTCATCTCACCTCATATCCTAGCCTCCTAAGTGTAGGTAAACTCTTTTACAATATGGTAATGAAGATTGGACTCCATCTGAAGTGAACTAAGTGAGAAAAACCAATACTTTGATGTTTTGGTCTAAGTTTGAGGTAAGTGATTTAGATATTTTTTTAATTGGTTTTAAAGGTTCCTAAGGATACTTTAAGATATGTAAGTTATGTTTATGTAATTATCTTGCAAAAAGGAAGCAAGATTTTGAGTGAAAGATTGATATGTCTATTCGGCCTCCATAGGTAAACAAGGAAAATAAGGTCCCTCTAAGAGTAAAGGCAAGGAAAAGGAGTACTAAGTGGTGTAAAGCAAGGATTTAAGGTTAGTGATTGCAAAATTCATCTTTTTCCTTGAATTAAGATTTAATTTAGGTTATGTTTAAGAACGAAGTATGTGAAATATGCATGTTTAATTGAATTTAACCTTATAAACATGTGTGACGTGCGCGGCCCGAACCCGACCCGCTTTAAGGGTTCGATAAGGGTTAGCATCTTATTGATCTTGGATAACATGAGATATTTTAGAATTCCTTACCCAATAGAACATTGGGAAGTTCATCTAACCTCATGAAACCTTTAGACACCTTTGAGGTATCTTAGAGTCGCCACCCAATTTACAAGAAATGGCGAAAGGTCATCTAACCTCGGGGGTCTTAAACCAGAGAAGGTGTTTGAAACTTTACTCTTATTAATGCCTTAAGTTAAGTTTATAAATGAGTTTTTAAGAAATCGAAATTTCATCTCTCATCTCAAGCGATCATGCAATAAATTTAAAACGCATTTCAATCATTTCAGAAAGCAATAAAGAAAGCGATAAAGAAAGTGGTAAATAAATTACATGTGAAAAATATGGGATAAAACAATCCCCAAAATAAAGAAAGCCTAAATAAATAAAAGAATAAAATTGCCCCAAAATTAATTACAAGGTCCCAAAATGAATAAATAAATAAATACTATACAAAAACAAAATAAAATATATCATGCATAAATCGGGACATTTATTAGTGTTTAGGAGCATTGGTTCCTTTTTATTAACTCAAAAAATTAGAGAACTATTTTAGGGTATTTATTGAGAAAACCAGGATGAATGATCCCATTTTATGAAAATTAATTCTCCTTTGAAAGTAACATTTTATAGGATAAAATCAGAACATTGGTCCTGTTTTATCAATAAAAACCCCAATTTTAATTATTGTAAAAAGCATGATTTTCTACAATAAAGACAAATTTAAAATACGTTTTGCATACAACATAAAATAATAAAATAAAGAAAAAATAACAATTAAAATGCAAACCCAAATTCTGAAGGTCTTTAATCCCTTGATTTTTCAGCTCGCACAGGAACGTTATTCACAGTGAAACATACAAGTTTTATGGACAATAAAAACAAAGAAAAACGTTAGCAAATTATATTAAATTAATAAAGCATGATAGAACCAGACAACCTACAAAATAATATAAACAATCAATTAAATTAATTAAATATAAACAATCAATTAAATTAATTAAACATAAACAAATACGATAAACAAGAACAATATTAATACTTAAACAGAAGAAAAATTTGGACAAAAAAACTAGAAATTAATAAAACAAATTGATAACTATGTGCGGAATCAAATAAAAATAAAGTTAGTATTAAATATTTTACGGGTTAATCCTATATTTCATGCATCACGCCAGTAAATTGATCTAAGTTAATCTAAACGATATTAATCATAACAAACCACAAAATAACTTAAATATTATAACGATAAAATCACGTTAATAAATAAACAACAACAACAGACTAATAACAATAACAGTATACGGATTAATAATAAACAACCAAACAACAGATTGATAGTAATAAACGGTAAACAAGCAGATTAATCACGATAAATAACAACCTGACAATATACCACAACAAATATATTAATAATACAACAACAATAGGCAGCAGATAATAATCAAAATTAAGTTTATGTCAAATATAACAAACAACTAGAAATATATACAGTATATACAATGGAGGAAACAAACTGGCGACGCAAAATAAGAAAGAAAAAGAAAGAACTGATTTAGCCCAGGTGTTTTGATTTCGGCTGCAAAAGAAGAAGATGATGATTTCTTCGTCGATTTGCTTGAAAATAGACATTGAGAAAGCTTGGATTAAAACTTAACTTTTGAAAAAAACAGATGAATAAAAATTGAAATTTAAATCTCAAGAATTAATTTCTTGGGTTCAAGAATCATTTTAGGATTAATTCCTTTTGCTCTCAGAAGTATTTTTCTCAGAATATTTTTATTCTCTACCGTTTTAACCTCCCCCACCCCCCCCCCCCTTTTTCCTCCTCTAACTTTTCTTTTTATATCCTCCTCAAAAATTAGGTTTCTCAAAGACTTTTTCCGGTTAAAAACCCTTAACTACCCTTTAAAATCAGATTTTATCCCCTTAAAAATCGAAAAGGGAGTCTGAATCTAAAACAGAAAACCCAAGAAAATCAAAAAAATGGCGTGCTGGCAAAGATGGACCCGCGCAACATGTGCCTTCGTGCAGGGGTCATCGCATGGCACTCGCGCAGGGGGGTCGCATGTCGCGCAAAGCAACATGCAGCTCCGTGCAGGGGCCGCAAGCTGCTCGCCTCACGCTCAAGTGTCGCGGCTCGCGGGTATCGCCGACAAGCATGCACTGCCAGCAGGAGCCGCCCCACGCGCCGTGCAGATCGCATGGCCACAGGTCACCGAAAACCCGAAAAAGCCCTGAAATATAATACTATTTTTTTTAAAAAAAAGGTTTCGACAAGGAAATCATCACTTTACTCGTGAATAAGCATCATTTTCATCACTGGGTAACCTTGGTCTGGGCTGTCTCAGGACTCGGTGTCTATAGTTGCCCCCAGTTTTGGGGAAGCTAGTGCATGGGTGCCTAAGTGAGCCAAAATTCAGAGAAAGAAAAAAAGAGACACGTACCTAAGGCAGCTGTCTTTTCAGTCTGAATGAAATCGTTGGGGGTAGTTACCGCCTACTTATCAACGTGTTAACCTTTATTGCTGCGGTGTCTAGCCTTTTATGCGGTTGTGGTCCGTAATCGACCTTGATGTAGTATCTAACCTCTATTATTTTGGCATCTAACCTATGCAGTGTCTAGCCTAAACCATTTTGGTATCTAACCTGTTGATGCGGTGTCTAACCTCCTCCGTTGTGGCATCTAACCTATGCGGTGTCTAGCCCCAGCCGTGTTGGTATCTAACCTGTTAATGTGGTGTCTAACCTCCTCCGTTGTGGCATCTAACCTGTGCGGTGTCTAGCCCCAGTCGTGTCGGTATCTAACCTGTTGATGTGGTGTCTAACGTCCTCCGTTGCGGCATCTAACTTGTGCGGTGTCTAGCCCCAGCCATGTCGGTATCTAACCTGTTATGAGTTCTAAAGTGGTGCCCCCTAAGAGGTCTTTGGTTGACTGCCCCCTGAGAGGCCTTTGGTTGACTGCCCCCTGAGAGGTCTTTGAAGGATTTGCCTCTTAAGAGGACTTTGAAGGGTTATGCCTCTTGAGAGGACTTTGAAGGGTTTTGCCTCTTGAGAGGACTTTGAAGGGTTTTGCCTCTTAAGAGTACTTTGAAGGGTTTTGCCTCTTAAGAGTACTTTGAAGGGTTTTGCCTCTTAAGAGGACTTTGAAGGGATTGACCAGCACGGGTGAGTGCCTATGTTGTGTTGAAGCTGTCCTCGACCCGCTTCTGGTTTTTATCTGGACTTTTCCTGCGAAGTTATGTGTATAGGAATACGTGTGTGCAGGTGATAAGTTATATGCAAATGTTTGCAAATGAATTGTGTGACATGAAATGCATGCAAAAATGAATAGACTGAGTCTTGAGTGGTCAGGGGTTCGTTGAGGGTACAGCTTGGCCACTCGCATTGTTTGATGCCTCCCAGAGACCTAGAAAAGTGTCGCCTTAGCTTAAGAATTCTGATCCATAACCCTTCCAAAGAGAACCGACCATGCACATCTTCAACCCCGGTCAAATGAGCATTTTACCCCGAGACGTTAACTCGTGTCTTGAATTTAGCATTATCCGTTTGAAGGGAAACTATTCGGGTTGCCTTATCATTCCATAAACTGTTGGTCATTGATTAAAGATAGTGCGTCTCTTGTGGATTTTCACACTAGCTTTTTTTCGCGGGAAATGCGTCCCTATGGGGATTTTCACATAATCCTGTGCCTTATTTTTGCCTGGAATGGACCCAACCCAATCCAGCGGCTTTTTTTTTCATTTATTTTTTCTTTTAAGGATAAATTGCCTGTTTCCAGGTTTTCACCCTATCCTTTGGCCTAATTTTTGCTTAGAGAGTCAGTTATGATTTTCATCTCTAACGGCCTTTTTTTTCGGTTGTATAAATTTTAATTTTCCTCATGAAGGTGTTGCATGACAGGAAAGTCAGTTGACATATCAAGATGATGATAGCAATGGGAGCCACATGTGAAACGAGAAACCATATGCTACTTTTTTATACTGAAGCTTAAATAATCTTGGGTATGCAAGATAAGGTGCTCTGTTTATATTAACATATCATGGCATAAATGAGTATGTTTCAGTCCGATCTCATTACACATGACCGTCATTCGGCATTAATCTCAAAATATAAGACCTTATCTAATCTCGAGATAGATCCTGAAAGCATCAAACTCCTGTTATCAATCTACCATCTCGAATTTTTTTAAAATTTTCTCTCAGCCCTCAAATTTTTTTTTTGAAAGCAGATTCTAGATGCAATTTTGGGGACAAGGCTCAACTCAAATGCATAAACGTACTCGTGACTTCCCGCTTGAAGCTCAAGAAATACTGTAGACACCGGGTCCTGAGTCAACCTAGATCGGAGTTACCCAATGATGATAAAATGCCTATTCACGGGCAAAGAGTTTGAAAGTGACGATTTTCTTGTCAAATTTGCATTTTAGAATAAAAAATAAAAAAATAATAAAAATATTTTAAAAAATAAAGTTTGAAAATTTTAGTTTTTTTTAGTTATATTTAAAAAAAAATCGGAATTCAGATGTCGACGCACGGCAGCGCGCAGGTGCGCGCTCGCAGTGCCTGCACGGGACTCTCGCCGCGGTATTGCCAGCGCACAGCGCAACGGGCACGCGCTGCGCGATCGATGCCTGTCGGGCACGCCGATGGGCATTGGTCGGCCCAGATCCGCCGCAAATGGGATTTTTTTCTCCTTTTTCCGTTTTTTCTTCAATTTTCTTGATTCTTTCATCATTTTTTCGAGACTTTAATGTTTTTCTTCCTTTTTTACACCCAAATTATGGAAAATTAGTTAAAAATCCTATTTTCTTCCCTAATTAATTATTTTTTCCATTTTTATTGATTTAAGTGGAAAATTTGAAAGGGAATGGGGAGAGAGAGTTCATTTTTACATCCAAATTTTCATTTTCTTCTTCTCTTCTCCTCCAAGAATTCTCTCTTGATTTTTTGACATCTTTTTCTCCAAACAAAAATTCTTGGGTTAAAAAATACAATTTTTAATCTAGATTTTTTTTGAGACAAATAAACTATTGTTTGTTTTTGAGATTTGGATTTTGAATCAATTGTAATTTTTAAGACAAAGAAATAATTATTTGTTCTTGGAAATTGAATTTATTTTATTCTCTTTAACAATTTTCATCTATAATTATTCTTGAGACAACGAAATCAATACTTTGTTCTTAAGAATTAATTATTTTCTTCTATTATTTTTTAAGCATTTTTCTTTAGGAATAAAATTTCAAATATTTTATTTCTATTTTGTGAATCAAAGCAAGGAAAATCATCATATTCTTCATCAATCAATTCCGAAATCTGAGGGTAAATATTCTACGCTTGATCTCATAATTTTATTTTTCTTTTATTTATTTTTTATTCATATTTAATTATTAACCATGTAGATTTTTAGATTTATTGTGTTTTTATCTGTTTTATGTGATTTTGTATTTAGATTTAACATTTTTAATATTCTTTTTACTTTATTCTATTTAATTGTTCATTCTTCTTCTTCTTTTATTATTATTATTATTATTATTATTATTATTATTATTATTATTATTATAGTTTGTGTTAACATATTAATATGCTAATTTATTTGTTTTCATTATATTAGTTAATTTATTTGTCATCCATAATGCATATTTTATTTATTCTAATCTATTATTTATTGGTTTATGTGTTTAATTTATTTTCTTGATTTAATTACTAACATAAATTTTATTTGTGCTTGATTTTGGTTTCAAATCCTTATTTTTCCTTGTTTGAGCATCCATGCGAGCGAAGGAGGAGATTCGGAGATTGATCATTTTTATTGTTTTTAGCATTTTTCTTTTATTTGTATTTTAATTTATTTGTCATGTAATTATTAATAAAATCTTTTTTTTATGCACGCTTAATTAAAAATCACACAAAAATATTTTTATAAATAAAATTGGCTTTTCTAATAAAGTGGGACCAATGTCCTAATTTTTCATCCAAGTAAATTGTCACTTTAAAATTATTTTCTTTAACTATGCATGCGAGGATCAATGTCATCATCCTTAAAAAATACCCCGTTTTATGCATGATTTACATTTTATTTTACAATGGGATTGTATTCCGTCCCTAGTTTTATTGTAATTTATTTTTATGCACTTTATTTTAACTATGCTTTCATTTACTGTTTTCCTTGGATGACCAACTTGTGTTCTAATTATTGCATCAAAATGTACGAGAAAAGGGATGAAAACTTAAATTCAAAACTCGATTTTAACTTAACCAAGGTATGAATAAATGAGAAGTCTCAAACCATCTCTGGTCTTTTGGGCTCAACGAGGCGAGAGGGCCATCTCAATGTTCTATTGGGATGGGGCCTCTAAGACACCTCTTGTGTCCCATAAAAGGCTCAGTTTACACAGTCGTAGGCCCCACGAGGCGAGAGGGCCATCCTAATGTTCTATTAGAGTGGGGACTCCAAGATACCTCTTGTTTGCCCAAGCGTGAGGCCGAGAGGGCTATCTTAATGTTAGGGTGGGGCCTCCAAGACACTCTGGCTTGCCTATAATGGATATAGCTGCGCTGTCTTAGTCTCACTAAGGCTAAACGAACTTTCCCAATGTTCTATTGGGTGGCGACTCCATGAGACCTTTTTGTTGCCCGAAATAGACGCCCTTGCAATTTCACTTGCAAGTTTCCATGAATTATGATAGTTGGTCCCCATTTTGCCCCGATGCGTTCCTAAAACACGACCCTACTTTCACTCATTATAGGAAAGTGTTCGGGATAATCACCAGCCCAAACCTTGTACCATCAAATGGTATATCAAATGGAGATCCAATTGGTGGCTATGCTCGTGATGAGCTAGACCCGTTGGCAGGGACCATGCTTGGGTAGACCTAAAATATTATCACCTTTGACCGAAGCCCATGTAACGGCAATAGATACTTCCACTAAGTGAAATGTACCATAATACTGCGCTTGTTATTTGGGCCATCATATATTGAATAAAATCAATTAAGTTAAATGGTCTTCATCAAAGGCTTTCATGCCCCGGTGGGCCCATCTTAATTTAGTTGAATTGTTTAAATATATAATGGCCAAACATCCATACGAATGTACATTAGGCAAGAGTTGTTATGCTATCGATTTTTAACCGTGCACTAATACATGTCCAATGGGTTCCCTGTTAACCCTTGGATAAAGCCCACCTAGGAAAGAGACCGCACGACCTCGTGTGTGGGAGAAATAAGGTTGGAAGGATCTATCTGCTTGTATGTGGTTGTGGATGCTGCATCGCATGCTTGTGCATCACATGTCATTCATGCATATTAATAAAATAAAAATAAAAATAAAAATAAAATAAAAAAAAAGAAAAAAAATACATTTCATTTTGTGTGTATATCCTTTCGTCTGCATATTATTCACATGTACATATCATTTTGCATATAATTTCTTCCATGCATCACATTATATCATTGTAATCTTTCACTCATCGAGGACCATCTGCATAACACGACCATGCAATGCATTTCAGTCATGCATCATTCTAACAATCTGAGCTTTTTAACCATCATAGATTCATCCAAGTGGATTAGAGGTCCTAACGGTCGATTAGTGAGGATAGACTCGCCCTTTGGATTGCTAGAATTAGTGCTTGGATGGGATTCTGAGTCACTCTCAATAACTAGTGAATCATCTTCGATGGCAGAAGAGACAGGGGCTCTAACTACTCAAGATCTTGCTAGGAGGCTAGAGGACTTTGAGCGGAGAATGTTGGATATGATGGGTGCTATGGCCGAAAGGATTGCTCATCCCCCTACCTATCGCTCCACAAGTACCTATCGCTCCACAAGTGTCGGCAGTCCTTCCTCGTGGGCAAGTTGAATCGCCTGCTGGTGGGGAGGCTCCCCTTGCTGGAGCTGCTGCCCGTCCACCCGTTAATGAAAATGAAGTTGTTGTGCCTGTTGAGCTAAGAAGGGCAAGGGTCCCTAATCCTGATGAGGATTTTGTGGTGGAAGATGAGGCCGAGGAGTTAGTAGCCCACCAAGTTGTGAGAGGTAGGGTACCCAAAGTGGAGGATGAGGCCCTAAGAGGAATGAGACAACAGATTGAGGCTATCGCCCGAATGTTATCAGCTGAAAAGGGGATCAACCCTGAGGACAGAGATTTGCTGCCTCAAAGATTTAAGATGCTTGAGCTGCCAAATCTCGATGGTACTTCGGACCCATCCGTGCATATTAAGCAGTACACCCTAGTGATAAAGGGCACAGGGCTAACCAAGAAGTAAAAGATGGAATATTTCTGCCTCAGCTTGGTGGGTCCGATAGTAAACTGGTATCATGGGTTGGACAGGAGATCCAAAGAGGACTGGGACATTCTGACTAATGAATTCATGAAGTAGTATGACTGCAGCACTAGAATAGAGGTCACCTTAAAGGACCTTGAACTTCTATAGCAGAAGAGCGACGAATCATTTCATGAATACCACACTAGGTGGAGAAATAGGGTCATGGAGATGAAGCAGAAACCTGACACTGTTGATCAGATTAGGCTATTCATCTAGAACTCTTGCCGTTACCTAAGGGACTTGCTCAGTTTTAAGGGGCTCAAAGATTGGGAGTCGCTTAAAGACATTGCTGTAGAGGCTGAGGGGGCTTACCTGGCGAAGAAAGCAAGCTAGAATAACTTTCCTGGGAAGAACTTTGGGAACCAGTCTGGATACAGGTCAGGTGGGGCTGGAAGCAGTAATAGAAATGGAAAGGCAGTCGAGATAGTAGCTATAGAGGTCAGACAGAGTCAAAGGTACTACTCTAACTTGGGCCGTTCTCTCTGGGTATTGGAGAGACTGATGAAAGAAGGCAAGCTACGACCTTTAGCGCCTAGGCCATCCGTGAATCGGGGACAGCCGGGACATAGAGATGACCAATATTGTGCTTACCATCAGCACACTGGACACCTAACGGACTACTGCCGAACTCTGAGAAATAAGATCCAGGATCTCATTGATACCAAATAGATCATTGATCTCTATAAAAGAGAGAAGAGAAGAAGACAGGTTATAATGCCGTCCCTCCACCAAATATATGATCGGGCCTGGTCCACCTAAGTGGCACATTTTGCAAGAGCAACATAGAGATACTGTGTTTTTTTGTATATGCTTTTTTATTTTAAGAACTCCTTGTGACAATTTGGTTATTTTAATATGATGAACAGTTTTTGTTTATTTGTATGGTGTTTCTGATGATTTCATTTCTTATGATCACGATACATTCATCCATTTTGATATTAACCCAATTAATACGGCCTCATCTAACCTCGAGACTTTGGGAATCCAAATAAAATCTTGATAGCATCTGATATAACTCCTGAAGAAAGGATAATTTTGAGAGATAATGAATAAAAAAAAGAAAAGAAGAAGAAGAAAAAGAAAAAGAAAAAAGGAGCTATTGCTTGGACTAGGTATGATATGCTGAAAATTGACAAGAACATTGTTGAGACCATGTTACCTCCATGTGCCAACATAACGACAAAGAGAATTTTAAAAACCATTCCTTTGCATCCACAATATCTAGGTTGCATATGATGCTGCCAAATAGAATCAAACTCCGAGAGCTACATCAGAAGATTGGACGAATAAAACTCAAGACTTTCGTGAGAAATATCCAATTCAACAGTATGACCCTTTCCTCCCAATCATTTGAAATATGTATCCCAAAACCAATTAACCATTCGGGACCCTTACATCCAAACTTGGGAGGATAGCTCTTTACCTTTCCGACCAAAAAAAAAAATCAATCACAATTTTGCCCCAAATTATTTGAGCCTAACTTGTCACCTAATCTCAACCATTGAAAATTACTTCAAAAATTGAACTACCAAAGCCAACGAAAGTAAGGTGTGGGGTTTCACATTCAAGTCCCAAATAAGAAACCCATCATCTTGGCCAGTTTACACAAGGTTCGAGAACAAGACTTTAATGTTAAAAAGAACCACTCTCAGAAGCAGCCTCCCCTGTTAGCGAAGACGAAGGCAAATTCAATCAACACCGACGGATTGAAGGAGGGTTCATGGCGAAGGCTAAAAAAAAGAAAAAAGAAAAAAGAAAAATAATAATAAAAAAATAATAATAAAAAGGAGAGAAAATATTCAATCATGAAAACCCGATAGGGCTGATTGATAACAGTAGTTTGATACTTTCAGGATCTATTCCGAGATTAGATGAGGTTTCATATTTTTCGAGTTAATGCCAAATAGTGATCATGTGTTATGAAATCAAGTTGAAATATATACATTTATGCAATGATATATTTATGTGACTAGAACAGTTCATCTTGCATACTCAAAGTTGTCTGGGTCTGACATAAAATCAGCGCATTAGTACTATCTTCCCTTTGGTGTTCTATCCACTCGGGCATTTCAGTTAACTCTTCCTGTAAAAAAAAAAAACCGTTAGAGATGAAAACCGTGAATGGCGCTCTAAGCGAAAGTTAGGCCAAAGAGCAGGGTGAAAATTTGGGAACAGGCAGTCTGTCTTATAAAAAATAAAATCAATAAAAGCCGCTGGATTGGGTTGGGTCCATTCCAGGCAAAAAATAAGGCACAGGGTTATGTGAAAATCCGAAAGGACGCATTTCCCACTAAGAAAAGCTAGTGTGAAAATCCACAAAGGACGCACTACCTTAAAAGAATGACTACAGGTATCAGAGGAGAACCTCGTAATCCCCAAAAGCACGAAATTCAAAAGTGATTCCAGAAGGCACCGATCCTACTGCAAATTGTGACCAAACCGACTGTCGCATCCAAATCCACTCAGATGAATTCTTATCTTGCATTTCTGCATAACTCATGCATTTCACTTGCATGCTCACCAATTTTTCCTGCATATTCGGTTTTCCAATTTTACAGTAAGAAAGATTCAATGCGGACACTGACAAAAGGCGAGTGACGACATCAATCCAAATAATCAAACCAAAGACCTCTCAGGGGGCAATCAACCAAAGACCTCCTAGGGGGCAATTAACCAAAGGGCTCATAGATAGCACCACTTTAAAAGGATTAGCACGATGACGGCACTACCGCTCCACGGAGGGTTAGCACGATCACGGCATTACCGCTTCACATCTCATAAGGGTTAGCACGATGGCGGCACTACTATTCTATGGAAGGTTAGCACGACCACGGTACTACCACTTCAAAAGGGTTAGCACGATGGCGGCACTACCATTCTATGGAAGGTTAGCACGACCACGGCACTACCACTTCAAAAAGGTTAGCATGATGGTGGCACTACCATTCTACGAAAGGTTAGCACGATCACGACA